>CANTAL010000022.1:1136830-1747438 GCA_947650365.1 Chamaelirium japonicum
ATTTGAATGTGCAAAAATGACTAATATCTCAAACGATTGTGCCATATCTTTGCCCATAGCCGCCGCAATAAAAAAGGAAGAGAATAAATATTATTTTCCTCCCAAAAAAGGAAGATAAATCCCAATAGTTATGGGTAGAGATATTCAAGGGATTCAAAAATCATAGCCATATCTCTCCCATCCTCCCCCCTTTGCCTATAAATAGAGGGGTGGGGTGATGGCATGAAGGGTCGGAAGGTCGAGAAGTTAAAGATCGAAGCCAGAGACGTGGAGGCTCTAACGCTCGATGATCCATGGCTTCACGAGGCATGAGCAAGTGCATCCCGAGGGAACGACTTAGCCCACAAAGTCCTCACCAATGTGAAGACATTGTATAAGAAAATTAAAGCTTCAACTCCTCACACGAAGAAGAAAACTTAGAGAAGAAGGCCTACAGTCGGCATCACCCCATCGTCTCCAACCATCTTTAACTTTGAAGATGCCCAAAAGCAAAGGCCGAAGAAGAAGATCAAAGCCGACATCACCCCATCGTCTTCAACATGTCTTGAACTTCGAGAATGCCCAAAAGTAAAGGCTGGAGATTGGTGTTACACCCATCGTCTTCAACAAAAGTCGTCGCTACAATCGTCGCACAGAGATCAGTGCTACACCCATCGTCTTCAAAAGAAGCATTTGACTCCGAAAACACCAAAGAAGTCCGGAGAAGAAGAGAAGCAAAGCTAACGCCACAACCGTCATGCCAAAGTTTCATACCCAAAAGGAGGAAGCCGGAAGAATAAAGTGTTGGAATTAAATCCTATTATCAGAGTCGTAGCAGAAGCAAAAGATAGATCTGAAGATCTTATGGTGTACGTTTCATTACAATTAATTCTACAAAACAATCTAAATGCAAATATATGATCTTAGCATATGTGCGGATACCCTAGAGGTATACTACGATCTACGAAAGAGATGCATACATCCAGTTAGGTGCTTAGAATCATCATACCTTATGGACCTATGATCTGAAGAGAATGGAACGATGATGAACCGCAAGGAAAGTTGTTGGATGACATCTTGTCCTTTGCGAAGCGAGGAATCCTCGAAGTCCTATCTCTGAGTGCAAGGACTACGAGCCGACGGAGGAATTCATTGCGAAGACGACGGCGAGCCGCGAGATCTCCTCCTTCTCATTCTCTCTTCTTCCTTTTCCTTCCTTCCTCCTTCTTCTTCCTTCTTCCTCTTTCTTCCTTGGCCGAAACCACAAAGAGGGAGAGAAGGAGTAGGGTTCAGGTTTTCTGAAGAGGGGAGAACTTAGGGCCAGCTCTTCTCTCTCTATTCCTCATATAGGCTTGGTTCCTAACTGCTTTATGCAAGTTAGGGCCGGCCCCAAGGGGATTAGGATGAGGGGGGGGTCGATTTTAGGGTTTCAGCATGCCTATCGTGAAGCCTGGACGAAAACGCTCTTCACGAAAAGTGAAACACTGTAAGAGAGATTGAGTGAGGTGCGCTGCTCGGAATCGAGTTCTATCAATGCCTATGAGCTCTTGGAATTATTCCGCTCATTTTAAGATCCATATTCAATATGTTCTGAGCCATATTTTAGTATTTAGCAAAATACCCCTACGACCCCTACACATGTGAATTAGGTTCTTTGGCTTCGGGCTTGCGCTCCATCGTGCTACTTCGCATCCAATGTATCCAACCAGGTCGGGGAACAATTCCTATACGCAACGACAGGGTGGAACCTTCAAGGTTCAGGATCTTTAGCTCCAACCAGATCCCTGATTAACTGTTCCGGTGACACACCAAAAGTTTCGTTAATCAGCCCTAATCCGATTAACCCGCGTAGCCACCCAGAGTGCAACGCGAGTTAAAATCTAGTGATCCTAAACTTATGTTACTCCCTCGTAACCCTGCTCTCTACTATACTCTGATAATCCTTAGACCCTCCTATTACTGGTGCCATCATTCGACTCGGGCGGTGGGGAGCACCGTCAGATCCCGATCGATCATCTGACTAGGATTTGATGACTTATCATTTATAACACCACACACCTTCCGATGCTATGCCTAGCATCCGGAACGTCGTCAGTCATACTGACAACCACCAGGCCTGGATTAATTGTGTTGACAGATTGACTCATCAAAATGCACCCATCCAACACTGGACGTCAGATAACCTGTAGGGATTGTGTGCCACTCAAGTACCAGCCGGGTAACCTAACGTACCTTGGTATTGGACTATGGAAGGTCCGCACACGTTAGCACATCAAAGTACCACATAACTGGTTGGCCCAGTATATATGGTCCCTCAGGGTTAAGGATATATTATCTGTAGTAGTAAGACAGTTTATGTACCAGTATCTGAATCACTGAACTATGAACCATCTTGTTCCTGTTCAACACGATCATCATACTTGGTCAGGTGAATAAGAATCCCACGTTCCCGTGGTGGAGGCTTCACCACATCCTCTACCTGCCAACAACTTATTCTTGGTGAAGCGACCGGCATCACCAAAGCTGTGAACTAGTTCTAGGTCTACACAGAACTGGTCCACTGGGTTTCCCAAGTATGTATCCACCATGCACCTCAGTGGCCTACTGTGTTCCCTAGGGTCCTTTATTATATATGTATTAACATATACCAAAGTAGTATTCTAATTGGAGCAATAACTAAAGTCATATTTATTAATGTTAATACAGAAAATCACTACGCTCAGGACACACGAGCTACAACATAAAGAAGTCTTGGAGACATCACCATTGTTGTTCGAGAAGAATATTAAGCTAAAGCAAAGGTCAAAGCCAAAGCAAAGCACAGGTAAATCCCACGCCAAAGCAACGCACTTGCCAAAGCCAACGAACTACGACGATCACGAGCAAAATCAACGCACGTTCTAACCGATACGCCGTGAAATACGAAAGAACTATAGCACATTCAGCCTCTCCATCTACGTTTAAGCTCAAGCGCCAGAATAAAACAAAGCCAGATCCACGCTAAAGCAAAGCCAAAGCCGACACCAAAAGCAAGATCGATGCCGTGAACCAACGATCAAGGATGTCGAGGTCAAGCAAGAGTCGAGGGAGACTTGAGGATCAAGGAAACAACGCCAAAAGCCCCCTTAGCCGAGAAAGCGCGGAGCATGAAAGAGACAAAAACAAAGACAAAACCACTCGATCTCTCAAGAAACCTGAAACTTTATAAATACCCACTACAAAAAAAACAGTTATTACCGACGGACAATATCCGTCGGTAATATTAACTTTCCGTCGGTAATATTTTATAGCGACGAAAGATATTTTCGTCGCCAGCTGTCGGGAAAAAAGGTGTCGGGGAAAACAATACGACGGACCAAATATTACCGTCGGTAATAATAATTAATACCGATGGTAATATGAAAGCCGTCGGTAAGATTTAAACAATTAAAAATTAATATAATATATTATTGCCGACGATACATAATAGTCCGTCGGTAATATATAAGACTTTTACCGACGGTTATAATATAACCTGTCGGTAATACTTTATATATTACCGACGGATATTTATTTCCAGTCGGTAATAATATATATATTACCGACGGCTATATATTTCCAGTCGGCAATAATATATATATTACCGACGGATATTATATTCCGTTGGCAACTTATTTATAATTTAAAAAAAATAAAAACTTTATTACCGACGGAATAATTAATTTCCGTAGGTAATAAGTATGTTTTTTTTTTAAATAAATTTACCTAAATAATGTTATTTAATTCCTGTGATTTACAACAATACCACAATATATTACCATAATTTATCAAATATTACCACAATTTATAAAATATTACTGCAAATTTTAAAATATTACCTAAATTGATAAAAAATTACAGCAAATTATCAAATATTATCACAATACCCGACAATTATAGACAAGAAAAAAAATAACCACATATTACAAAATAATATTTACACAATCCAAAACTTTGAGATGATACATGCCCTATCTCAACCACCTGTGCCTGCCACCAACGTTGGTGCTCTCATCGATCCCCAGACGCCGCCCTGCTCCTGCAATTAACATGTATTTGTTAAAAAAATGGTTTATATCTATAACTGAGTCTAAGCGTTAAAAAATCATAAGTTAGCGTGTTTCGGTTTTGAAATAGGTTTGGATTCGATCGGATCGGCATCCGATAATTCGAAGTTGGAATTATTCCGTATTTCGGACTTGCGAACGAGTTCTAATTGGATATTTGACCAATTTACGCTCCGATTTACCGATTTAGAGTCTAAGTGTTGGAAAATCATAAGTTAGCGTGTTTCGGATATGAAATAGGTTTGGATTCGATCTGATCGTCATCAGATCGGCATCCGATAATTCGAATTTGGAATTATTCCATATTTCGGCCTTGCGAGTGAGTTCTAATTGGATTTTTGAGCAATTTACGCTCCGATTCATCGATTTAGAGTCTAAGTGCTGGAAAATCATAAGTTAGCGTGTTTCGGATATGAAATAGGTTTGGATTCGATCGGATCGTCATCGGATTGGCATCCGATAATTCGAAGTTGGAATTATTCCGTATTTCAATTCGGACTTGCGAGCGAGTTCTAATTGGATATTTGACCAATTTACGCTTCGATTCACCGATTTAGAGTCTAAGTGTTGGAAAATCATAAGTTAGCGTGTTTCGGATATGAAATAGGTTTGGATTCGATCGGATTGTCATCGGATCGGCATCCGATAATTCGAAGTTGGAATTATTTCGTATTTCAGACTTGCGAGCTAGTTCTAATTGGATATTTGACCAATTTACGCTCCGATTCACCGATTTAGAGTCTAAGCGTTGGAAAATCATAAGTTAGCGTGTTTCGGATTTGAAATAGGTTTGGATTCGATCGGATCATCATCGGATGGGCATCCGATAATTCGAAGTTGGAATTATTCCGTATTTCGGACTTGCGAGCGAGTTCTAATTGGATATTTGACCAATTTACGATCCGATTCACCGATTTAGAGTCTAAGTGTTGGAAAATCATAAGTTAGCGTGTTTCGGATATGAAATAGGTTTGGATTCGATCCGTTCGTCATCGGATCGGCATCCGATAATTCGAAGTTGGAATTATTCCGTATTTCGGACTTGCGAGCGGGTTCTAATTGGATATTTGACCAATTTATGCTCCGATTCACCGATTTAGAGTCTAAGTGTTGGAAAATCATAAGTTAGCGTGTTTCGGATATGAAATAGGTTTAGATTCGATCTGATCGTCATCGGATCGGCATCCGATAATTCGAACTTGGAATTATTCCGTATTTCGGACTTGCGAGCGGGTTCTAATTGGATATTTTAGCAATTTACGATCCGATTCACCGATTTAGAGTCTAAGTGTTGGAAAATCATAAGTTAGCGTGTTTCGGATTTGAAATAGGTTTGGATTCGATCGGATCGTCATCGGATCGGCATCCGATAATTCGAAGTTGGAATTATTCCGTATTAATATTTCGGACTTGCGAGCGGGTTCTAATTGGATATTTGACCAATTTACGCTCCGATTCACCGATTTAGAGTATAAGTATTGGAAAATCATAAGTTAGCGTGTTTCGAATATGAAATAGGTTTGGATTCGATCTGATCGTCATCGGATCGGCATCCGATAATTCGAAGTTGGAATTATTCCGTATTTCGGACTTGCGAGCGAGTTCTAATTGGATATTTGACCAATTTACGCTCCGATTCACCGATTTAGAGTCTAAGTGTTGGAAAATCATAAGTTAGCGTGTTTCGGATATGAAATAGGTTTGGATTCGATCGGATCGTCATCGGATCGGCATCCGATAATTCGAACTTGGAATTATTCCGTATTTCGGACTTGCGAGCGAGTTCTAATTGGATATTTGACCAATTTACGCTCCGATTCACCGATTTAGAGTCTAAGTGTTGGAAAATCATAAGTTAGCGTGTTTCAGATTTGAAATAGGTTTGGATTCGATCGAATCATCATCGGATCGGCATCCGATAATTTGAAGTTGGAATTATTCCGTATTTCGGACTTGCAAGCGAGTTCTAATTGGATATTTGACAAATTTACGATCCGATTCACCGATTTAGAGTCTAAGTGTTGGAAAATCATAAGTAATCGTGTTTCGGATATGAAGTAGGTTTGGATTCGATCGGATTGTCATCGGATCGGCATCCGATAATTCGAAGTTGGAATTATTCCGTATTTCGGACTTGCGAGCGAGTTCTAATTGGATATTTGACCAATTTACGCTCCGATTCACCGATTTAGAGTCTAAGTGTTGGAAAATCATTAGTTAGCGTGTTTCGGATTTGAAATAGGTTTGGATTTGATCGGATCATCATTGGATCGGCATTCGATAATTCGAACTTGGAATTATTCTGTATTTCGGACTTGCGAGCGAGTTCTAATTGGATATTTGACCAATTTACGCTCCGATTCACCGATTTAGAGTCTAAGTGTTGGAAAAGCATAAGTTAGCGTGTTTCGGATATGAAATATGTTTGGATTCGATCTGATCGTCATCGGATCGGCATCCGATAATTCGAACTTAGAATTATTCCGTATTTTAGACTTGCGAGTGGGTTCTAATTGGATATTTGACCAATTTACGCTCCGATTCACCGATTTAGAGTCTAAGTGCTGGAAAATCATAAGTTAGCGTGTTTCGGATATGAAATAGGTTTGGATTCGATCCGATCGTCATCGGATCGGCATCCGATAATTCGAACTTGGAATTATTCCGTATTTCGGACTTGCGAGCGAGTTCTAATTGGATATTTGATCAATTTACGATCCGATTCACCGATTTAGAGTCTAAGTGCTGGAAAATCATAAGTTAGCGTGTTTCGGATTTGAAATAGGTTTGGATTCGATCCGATCGTCATCGGATCGGCATCCGATAATTCGAACTTGGAATTATTCCGTATTTCGGACTTGCGAGCGGGTTCTAATTGGATATTTGATATTTGACCAATTTATGCTCCGATTCACCGATTTAGAGTCTAAGTGTTGGAAAATCATAAGTTAGCGTGTTTCGGATATGAAATAGGTTTGGATTCGATCCGATCGTCATCGGATCGGCATCCGATAATTTGAAGTTTGAATTATTCCATATTTCGGACTTGCGAGCGGGTTCTAATTGGATATTTGACCAATTTACGCTCTGATTCACCGATTTAGAGTCTAAGTGTTGGAAAATCATAAGTTAGCGTGTTTCGGATATAAAATAGGTTTGGATTCGATCCGATCGTCATCGGATCGGCATCCGATAATTCGAAGTTGGAATTATTCCGTATTTTGGACTTGCGAGCGAGTTCTAATTGAATATTTGACCAATTTACGCTCCGATTCACCGATTTAGAGTCTAAGTGTTGGAAAATCATAAGTTAGCGTGTTTCGGATATGAAATTGGTTTGGATTCGATCGGATCGTCATCAGATCGGTATCCGATAATTCAAAGTTGGAATTATTCCGTATTTCGGACTTGCGAGCGAGTTCTAATTGGATATTTGACCAATTTACGCTCCGATTCACCGATTTAGAGTCTAAGTGTTGGAAAATCATAAGTTAGTGTGTTTTGGATTTGAAATAGGTTTGGATTCGATCGGATCATCATCGGATCGGCATCCGATAATTCAAACTTGGAATTATTCCGTATTTCGGACTTGCGAGCGAGTTCTAATTGGATATTTGACCAATTTACGCTCCGATTCACCGATTTAGAGTCTAAGTGTTGGAAAATCATAAGTTAGCGTGTTTCGGATTTGAAATAGGTTTGGATTCGATCGGATCATCATCGGATCGGCATACGATAATTCGAAGTTGGAATTATTCCGTATTTCGGACTTGCGAGCGAGTTCTAATTGGATATTTGACCAATTTACGCTCCGATTTACCGATTTAGAGTCTAAGAATTTGTAAAATCATAAGTTAGCGTGTATCGGATTTGAAATAGGTTTGGATTTGATCGGATCGTTATCGGATCGGCATCCGATAATTCAAAGTTGGAATTATTCTGTATTTCGGACTTGCGAGCGGGTTCTAATTGGATATTTGACCAATTTACATTCCGATTCACCGATTTAGATTTTAAGTGTTGGAAAATCATAAGTGTGATAATATGATCTAAACTCAAATTAGTAAGATTCATATTTTTTACTAATATTATAAAGATTAGTAAGTACCTGATCATGAGGATGAGCCACCGCTAGACCTGCTTATGAAGTCATAAAATTTACGCTCCAGTTCCCTGCGAGCTTCTCTTTCCTCATCGAGGGCCTTCTTCTCCGCCTCAACCCTCTGCTCGAGGGCCTGCCTCTGCTCTCGCTCCGCCTCAACCCTCTGCTCGAGGGCCTGCCTCTGCTCTCGCTCCGCGTCTAGCGCAGACTGCAGCTGAGTGATAGCACCGGTCTGGGTGTCCCGTGCCCTCGAGCGCATACCCTCTCGTCCAAAGTAGGAGGAGGGCGTGACTCCAAGGCCCGTATAGAGGACACGGCCGTGCGTGGCAGGTCTCAGCACAGTATCCATCGCTGAGTCGATAGATACTGAGCTGGAGGAGGAGCCGGCCTCGCCCGACGGGGTCACCAGAAGTTGCATCCTCTCCTATATAAAAACAACGAATGATATTCAATGATATTCAATGAAGTCGTATAAGAATATATTAACAGTAATTTAATTACTTACCACTTGCGAGGCAACCCTGTCGTCCAGAAATGCCCCATCGATACGCCGCCTCCTAGAGGCCTCAAAAAGGTCAATCCTATTAGGCTCGTGGCCCAAGGACTGTGTCTGTTGGACATATAAAATAAATAGATGAGTTAATATAACATGTATAGAGCTTTAAATAATAACAATGTTTGTATTATTTATCAGCTGCTGGGCAAGCTGGGGCATGGAGGTCCTCCCTTTCACTGGAGCAGGTGTCGTCGAGGCACTTCTATTCTGCTTGCCTTTACATGAACTCATCTGTGTCAATCGATTAAATTTTGAAACATCAATACAAATTTTTAGTATAATATTAAAACAAGTACGAATCAACAAAATTATGATTATACTTGAAAGTGAGGAGTGGCCCAGTGAGCGACCAAAAACTGTAGAACGTGTAGCGGTGGCGCGTCTCTCGTCCCGGCCGCAGCCTGTACCTCCTCAGCCGGCTGGCCGACCAAGTAACCGTAGAGCTGGTAGAGCTCGTGACGGTAATCCCTGTACCGCTCACCCATCATCTTCCACAGGTCCTCCCGATGGGTGTCGGTTTCCATGTTCTCCCATTTAAATTTCTCATATAAAATCAATTTAGAAACAAGTCATTTTATCAAATCAAATTATAATTAAAGAAGTACGATATTATTCTAAAATGCTTTAATGAAACTAACATACCAAAAACTGCTGATACATCCTCTCCTTATAGGATGCATCAATGTTCTTCCACCTCCTTAACCTCACAATCGGGGCATTCCTCTCCTCCCGTACTATAATATCGACCCACGTGGCGGCGTCAGAAGCGTGCTCGCCCACAAAGGTCCTGTCGCTCCACTGTAGGGAAAGCGGCTCGCGTAAGGTCGATAAGCGTCGGGCCGTCGTCACGCCCCGGTCGCCTACGTGCCTGGTGATCCTCGACCCTGCAAATAAAATATACATCAGTACTGAAGAAGTATTTACAACATGTATAAAACTTTAGATCTAAATATTACTTATGGGCGTAGACGCTACAGCCGAGTGCTGAGCACTGCTCGAAGCTCCGGAGGCTGCGACCATATCAGGAGCTAGTGTGGAGAGAGGAACAACACTACCAGATCCGGACGGCTCGGCCTCGGACCCTGGGGTGGCAGCCGGAGCACTCCGAGCTACCCCACCCCTGCCTCTACGAACATATGACCGTGATGCCATCTGAAATAGTTTAATTTACATATGAAACAGTAAGATTTACATATGAAACAATATGAAACAGTTTGATTTACATATGAAATAGTATGATTTATGAAACAATATGAAACAATTTGATTTACATATGAAACGGTATGATTTACATATGAAACAGTTTGATTTACATATAAAACAATATAAATTAATATGATATCCATATGAAACAATATGATTTATATATGAAACAATTTGATTTAAATATGAAACAATTTGATTTACATATGGTCTAGTCATTTTCTGTCTCATCTCTGTCACTCTCATCGCATCCCTCTTCTATCATTTGATTAGCATTCGCTGTCCAGTTTATATTGTCGATATCTTTATTTTCGTCGTGCACTGCGTCGACAATGATTATCTCATCATTCTGGTATGCATCCAAATCATTATCGACGACCCCCGCATCCTTGTCTCCCATGTCATAAAAATCTCTGGGTGGTGACCTGACTACAATTTGCCAACCTGGAGAGGTATTATCCGGTGCATAAAATATCTGTTGCGCTTGAGAGGCAAGAATGAATGGATCTTCATATTGGGTATTCAATCTCTTGCCAGTGTTGATGCTGATAAAACCGTATTTGTCGACATTATAACCAGTCCTGTGATTATTAACATCATACCAATCGCATTAGAATAATACGATCCGATTTTGGCCAAGGAATTTAATCTCGAGAATCTCGTTCAGGACGCCGTAGAAGTCGATATTTTCTAATTCTTCTTGCTCACCGTTGATGACAACCCCACTATTTTGGGTTCTTCGTGATTTTTCACTATCTTTCGTCCGAAATCTATAACTGTTGACGATATAACCATCGTACGATATTGCGTCTTGCAAAGGACTACAAGATAAGCGCCAGAGATCCTCATTCATCAACGGATCGTGGTTGTCGTGCAGCTCTTGTGCCTATAATAACCACATAACATTCATGATATGAACACATAATTATTGTTCGGTAATAGATGTCAATAAAATTCAGTAATGATGTGAATACTTACGTGTTTCTCAAACCACGATGGGAATTCACGATCATGAATTTGGGAAGCATTTCGAGTACCCCGATTATTAATGATGGCTTTATGCTTCCTGTTTTACAGGTTATAAATTAGATTATAATTAGCACATATACTTAATGAATGGACTGAAAGAATGAGTAAATGATCGTAAAATGCTTACTCAATGAATGGCCACACTTCATCACATTGGCGCAACACATACATATGTGCCTGTTGAATCTCATCTACAGACAATCAACGTATTTTGCCTCATCCTACAGGTCTACCCATTTCGACAAATATAGACAGACCCCTATCGAAGTCTATCAAGTTGATTGAATCACGTGTCTATACCATGTAGGTATCTTGAGCAGAATGTTAGATATTCTTCTGCTAGGTATCCTTCAGCAATTGATCCCTCTGGACGACTTTTATTACGAACATATGATTTTAATGTTCGTAAGTACCTAATTTGAGAAAAAAATATTTGGATGAATATATCAAGAATGATCAAATACATTGTGCGAATGAGACGAGACGATTACCTCTCGATAAAATACATCCAGCGGTAATGAACTGGGCCACCGAGTTTGGCCTCATTTGCCAAGTGAACGGTCAAATGCACCATGACATCAAAGAAGGAAGGTGGAAATATCATCTCTAGCTTGCATAATGTGATCGCAATATCTCTCTCCATATGATCAAGTTGGTCCACTCTAAGTACCTTCTGAAAAAAGTGCTGAGCTCAATTAACGGATCGGACACCTGTTCGGTTAAATTCCCACGTATAGCAAGAGATAACAATCGCTGCATAAGAACATGACAATCGTGGCTCTTTAATCCAGACAACTTCCGGTCGTTCTCTTGCACGCATCGTGCGATATTCGAAGAATAATCGTCTGGCGTTTTCACAGACCGTAGGAATGCACATAAGGCTGCCTTTTGCTATGAGCTCATGGTGTAGCATGCAACTGGCAACACATACTTATCCCCAATCTCTTGGGGATGAAGTGATTTTCGGATGCCTAACTCCTTAAGATCGAGACGAGATTTAAGATTATCCTTCGTCTTACCGTCGAGATTCAGCAATGTTCCTATAATGTTGTCACACATATTTTTCTCGATATGTATGACATCAAAGTTATGCCGCAAGAGTAGGTTGCTCCAGTACGGTAGTTTAAAGAAAATACTCTTCTTCTTCCAGTTATGCTCACGCGTAGAATCTTCATACATTCTCTTCTTTTTACCTTTTCCAAGTGCCACGGCATCAAGCTGATCCAATTCACACAAGACTTCTACCCCCGAAAGCTGATCTGGGGCCTTTGTAAGTTCCTTCTTGCCGTTGAACGTTCTTTTGTTCTGCCTCCACTTATGGCCATCAACAAGGAATCTTCGATGGCCTATATAACAGAACTTGCCTCCCTTCGTCAACCGTAATGAATCTGTCTCCTTATTGCATGTAGGGCACGCCAATTTTCCTTTAGTACTCCACCCGAATAAGTTGGCATATGCAGGAAAATCGTTGATCGTCCATAGAAGTACCGCATGCATCCGAAAATTCTGGCGCAACAAGGCATCATACATATCGGCCCTAACTTCCCATAACTCGTTCAACTCCTCAATCAATGGCTGCAAATAAATGTCAATATCATTACCAGGCGACCTGGGTCCGGGAATGAGCAAGGAGAGCATTGTGTATGACTTTTTTAAGCACATCCAAGGAGACAAATTGTATGAAACTAGGACAACTGGCCAAATACTGTACGACACACTCATATTCCCAAAGGGATTGAAGCCATCGCTAGCAAGCCCTAACCTGACGTTGCGAACTTCACATGCGAATTCAGGATAGGTATGATGAAAATCTTTCCATGTCAGAGAGTCGGCCGGATGTCTCATAATCCCGTCATCTGTACGTTCTCGTGCATGCCACCTCATGTGCTCAGCAGTCTTCGATGACATAAACAACCTCTGAAGTCTGTCCCTAAGCGGGAAGTATAGGAGAACCTTTGCAGATATATTTTTCTTCCTTTGACTGGTACTAGACTCGGCATCCGTCTCTTTATATCTCGTTGCTCCGCATATGTGGCATGACCGCGCATGTTCGTACTCTTTCCGGTACAACATACAATCGTTCACGCATGCATCAATTTTCTCATAATCCAGACCGAGATCTTTAATTGTCTTCTTCGCCTCGTAGAATGATTTCGGTACTATCTCACCCATAGGAAAAGCCTCTTTCAGCAACTCTACCAATATATTAAATGACTTATTACTCCAACCATTGAGGCACTTCAAAGAAAGAAGCTTTACAGTGAAGGAGAGTTTTGAAAACTTCTCACACCCCGGGTATAGAGGTTGTTCGGCATCTTTAAGCAATCTGTAGAACTTATCCGCTTCAATATTGGGCTGATCACCTGACGGTGTTTCCGTGCCTATTCCACCTTGCAAATCATGTATCATACCCTGCATGTCATCGTCATCGTCTCTATTAATATTATCATCAACGATCACTGTGTTTGCAGTTTCACCGTGAGCTGCCATGGGGACTGCATCTAGCTCCTCACCGTGCGAGAACCAACGGGTATAGCTAATGTCAATGCCACGCATTACCAGATCAACCTCATGTTCCTCTCGAACCTTCCTAGTCACCCTTCCGCAGTCTATACAGGGACACAATTTTTCCATCAAGCAGTGCAAGACGCTCAAATGCAAAATCCAGAAATTTTCTGACTCCTTCTCTGTACTCTTGGCTCATGCGATTCGAATTACGCATCCAACTCTTATCGATCGAAGACTGTTGGAAATAAATCCATGGTAGAGGCCCGCAGCGGAAGCAAAGTGAAGGTCCGAGGACCGTGAGCGGTGTGCGTTACATATCAAAATTTTCATCGAAACGATCTACATATGCGTGTATGAATCTAGCATGGCAACTACGCGAACCCCTAACGACGATCTAACTCGAAAGAATAATCTAGCATGTATGCATGTTCTAATTATGTTAGATCTACTTGTTAGAGATCATACCTGCGTGCGAAATCTTTCACCGCGACAAATTTCTTCTTTGTCGATGGAGACGGGCTATGGATCTGCTCGACATAGCTTCGGTGCGACGGCCATAACTTTCTGCTCCGAACTCCAATTGGGCTGAAATTTGGACTGTAGGTAGCCAACTTCGATACGCAACTTTTCCAACAAGTTTCACGTCGTTTGGTCTTCTGTAGCTCCCGGAATTGCAGAAACAACGTTGAATTTCTGTGCAGATTCTGGACAGCAAAAGGTTGCGGGAGACGCCTTCTAGTTCACCCGATCTCACACGATGCACGGCACCTCGTCGATGGATCTCTGAGTGCCTCCATACGACGAGCCTTCTCCTTCTACGAAACACCACGTGAGGAAGACGAGTCGCCATCCAATGGCGCAAGCGAGAGAGAGAGAGACGAGAGAGGAGATGCGAAGAGAGGAGAGGGGGCGGCTAGGGTTTCCCCATGCCATGGCCGGCCCTAGGGCTTGCATGGCTCTATCAATTTCGTGCCCCCTCTCTCTCCTTCTCATATATATAGCCGGCCTATCTATATGGATAAGGACAGTATGGATAAGGATGATTGATTCAAACCTTATCCCTATATATCTCTTCTTTATCTCTATCCTTTCCTTGTTTTCGAAAACGGTCAAAACCAGCTCGTTTTCTGCGCCTCATAACCGGCCCCTTCATCGGAGGCAACAACCTCCCGAAACTAATGGGGCCGGTCTTGACCAGTCTCTCAACACTTAGGGCCGGCCCCCTTAGTGCATAGTGGCGCATGGTTTGACCAAAACGCTCTTATGCCACTAGTTGGCCGTTCCTCGTGTACGAGACTTTGCAAGGCACACATAAGTGAAGTGCACCAGTGATTTCACTATTCTCTGAGGTTCCCGTAGGGTGCCCCTAGTGAAGTCAACTAGTCAACTCGCAACATGTCCCGGTGCATCGCACCCATGTGGCAAAGTCCACTTATGGCAAGGAATTGCTACATGCGTCTCTGCACTAACCTAGGGTTTCCCCTTAGTGCACACACGTAGCTACGCATCTACCGAGCACTAGTGCGAAGCACTCACGGAGCGTATGCTTGGACTTCTCGCTTCCTCTAACTACGTTCTGTGTTTCGATGAGATGGTATAAGAACCATACATAATGACGATAAGGTGGAACCTTCAGGGACCAGGGTTCATGGCTTCCAACTCAGACTCGATCGACACACTACCCGAGTGTACCATCGATCCTCTGAGTCCGAGTTAACCTGCGTAGCCACCCAGAGTGCGACACAGGCTGCACTCCAATCCCCTCGGACTTACTATGTTCTCTCTCATACCCCTGCTCTCCGCTTAGTATGGTAAACTCGCTGTCCCTCCACTGGTGCCATGATGCAACTCGAGCGGTGGAGAATACCGTCAGACTCGAGTGCTCATATGACTCGGTTCCTTCCAGGTTGACCACATACATTGTACCTCCGATTACTCTGACGAGCAACCGGATCCGTCATCAGTCCAACTGATGACCACCTGGCCAGGGTTTAATACGACGTAGGTCAGACCAAGGAACGCACCTCCCGTTAGGGGTGTGGATAGCCTGCAGGAGTGACATGCTGATGCAACGCCAGCCGGGTAACCCAGTACACCGTGGTTTTGGATCACTGCATCCGGATCCTCACACATTGGTGCGCCAAAGCACCACACAACTGGTTAGTCCACCAGACATGGCTCCTCAGGGTTTAGGACCGTTTTACCCTAAGCAGAAACACGGTTTAGTGCACCGGTGTCTGCTCACCGATCTGTGCACCGTGTTGGTTCCGTTCGGCCACAGACACTGTGCCTGGTAATGACCGTGGTGGAGACACCCACGCTCTGTCATCCCAACAGCTTAACCTGATAGGGCGACCAACCCTAATCAGAGCTGCGAACGTATTTAGGTTACATGGGACCAGTCTCTTGAGTCTCCCACTCAAGAGGATTACCATGTAGCCATGACTCTCTGTTCTGTAATCAGAGCACGTACTAAGGTACGTACCTAGATGCAATCTTATACTATCAACCATATATAGCTAAACTATAGGTTTTTACGAGCTGTAGACCTCACCAATTCTAACAATCTTCCACTAGGTCTAACGAGGAATAACGGTGGTAAGCTCTGTAGCTTCTATATGCTGCCCAAAAGCCTTTGCAGGAATTCCTTAAAGGAATTGACAACATTGTCTGTAGATTCCACCTCAGTACCGCTACTTGCATTTCCTCCTATAACTGTCAGATCAAGTGGAGTTTGTACTTGATGGGTTTCCTCTAATAGTGGTGCCTAGTCTCCTTGGACCTTGCTTACCGCTCTTCTGTTGGCAACAACAGATACCTGAGCCTTTGGTACGCGTCCCAAGTTCTCTAAGAACTTCCTAAGCCTTACCACCTGATATACTATCTCGCACGCAACAACGTGCTAAGCATCTATGATAGAGTCTGTGATGCACTCTTGCTTCACACTCTACCAACTACCGCTTCTAATCCCAAGATAAAAATAATCCCTGAAATCGATTCTCTGGAACACACATCTGACACCAAAGTCAGATCCTATGTGTCCAATCGATATCAGGACCTGTGAAGTGCAAGCTAACTCACAATCCTTACTTAATGAGGATTTCTGAGTATACCCTTCACATCGGTCCAGAGATCTGGACCCGGGTTCGACTGAAACCGACCCATCTTCCTGCTGTGCAATAGATATCTAGCCTCGTAAACCGAATCTGGCTAGAATCTTATCTTCATGCGTAGCCTGTGACAGCAAGAGAATCTTGCTCTGGTTATCTCGAGTTACCTTGATTCCCAGAGCATAACTTGCCTCACTAGGGTCTTTCACATCGAATTGTGATGACTACAAACCTTTATCGTAAACAATATTCCTACATCATTTTCAATCAGTAGAATATCGTTAACGTAAAGTACTAAATATACCCTTGTAGCTATTTCACCTTTCCTGTACCATCTTGGTTTATCCTCATTCTGATCAAATCCGTATGAGCGGATTCCCTTGATCAAAATAGATATTCCAACTTGGATGCTTGCATCAGTCCATAAATGGACCGTTGCAACTTGCATTCCATATCTTCCTAACCTACTGACACAAAGCCTGGGGCTACTCATCCATATGTCCTTTCCAAATTCCCGTTAGGGAATAACTGTCTTGACATCCATCAACCAGATCTCCCAACTATAATGGGCTGCGATGGATTAAGAGGATCCGAAATAGACTTAGGCATAGCTACCAGTGAGATGGTTTTGACATAGTCAATCCCTTCTCTTTTGGCAACTAATCTAGCCACTTAAGTCTTAATCGGGTGCTCTTCTAATACACCTTCTACACCCTGAAGGGTGATAGTGCTATAAGTGTCAAGACTGTTTCAAGGGACATTGATGCAAATTTGTCTCCATGGTCTTTTGTCAGTAAGAGCTGTCGGAAGCTCCCACTACTTCTTCGTAGCTCTAGGGGTCATCCTCCTGAAACTCTGGATTAACTATCAAAGTCTCTCCATAGTATCTTTCAGGAGCTCTGAGGGTCCCACAACGATGAGGTGGTGGTGGTTCAAAGGAAGCTCCCACTACTTCTTCGTAGCTCTAAGGATCATCCTCCTGAAACTCTGGATTAACTATCAAAGTTTCTCCATAGCATCTTTCAGGAGCTCTGATGGTCCCACAACGACGAAGTGGTGGTGGTACAAAAGTGAATTGTTTCTACAATACCTGGTATACTAGTTTCTTGTATCATCTACTCCCACTACGTTTTCAGATGCGCACTCTCTACCAGTACCCAGTAGTTCACCCAGAACTACCTTACCGGTAAACTTATGGTCTATAATATAATCCTGGTCTAGGTAGATGGTATTCATAAAAACGATTACCTTCCAAACCTCAAGATCATAGAATAGTCCACCTTATGCCTCCTAAGGGTAACCTACAAACAGATATACCTGGAACTACATCTCCATCTCATCCCTCTTGTCCTTTTGCACAAGTGCAGGACAACCCTATATCTCGAGACTCTATAGTGTCAGCTTTCGCTTAGACCATAGCTCTCTATAGGTCTGAGGCACTGATCTAGATGAGAGAGAGTTTTAGATATAAGCTACTATTTTAAGGTACAACCCCACCAAAGGGTGGGTAGTACATTTGGCAATTTTCATCATACTACGGACCATGTCAAACAGGGTCCGATTCCTTCTCTCGGAGACTTTATTCTGACGTGTCATCCTTGGAGCATTTAACTGGGAGCTAATCCCATGCTCCCTCAGGATCCTATGGAACCCATCCGATAGGTTTTTATTTCCTCGATAAGTCGAAGAGACTCCTTCGTCTGGACGCTCTTGGAACCATAGACGTCAAAATTAACTATATCCCATACCTTCATGGCCCTTTTAGTTATTCTGCCTTCCAGATTACACTCATAGGTTAGAAGGATCTCCGATGATTCTGTGAACAGAAACTCGGCCTTCTATCACCTCTGAATTTATCTGAGGCAAAATATCTAAATCAGAGGGGTCACAAATGGGATAGATTCTCCGAAAGATTTAGATGAATTTTAATTAGATGCTGCAGCTGTCATGAAATCTATTTCCGAATTAGGATTAAGTACAAAGAGATTATTCTGATCTATTCCTCTAGTAATGAAGCTATCTATTCAGTTTAAGATATACACTCACGGTGCTGTCTAAAACTAAAAACTTCATTTACCAAGAAGGAAACAGAACTACATCTCTAAAAACAAAATCCGTATTTCGGAAAACTAAGACAATCATACCTAACAGCTTCCGCAGCGGCTTATGGCATCAGTACCTATGTTAGGATTACGTCACTATAAAGTAGCCTTCTGCTTTTCTTGAATCTTTGTAGACCAGAAGTCTACATTCCAAGAAGCATAAGAGCTGCTACTAGATAGCGACTTTACTCCTAACATCCTGAGGCCATACTCAATCTTCAAATACCCTCTATTCTCGCCAAAACAGAAACACTTCCGTCTTTTGCGTTACCAGACTTAGGAGTCCACACCAGTTTCTGCACTATAATAGTTTTCGATCTCTGATAAGTTACTTCCTTAGGTTCTTCTAAAGAAGGCCTAGGTTAAGCACTAAAGGCTTTGCCTTTAATCTTGATCTCATCCTTTGTCTCTTGGAAATCTCCTTAGAAGTTCTGCGTTTATCATTTCTAACTTGTTAAAGCTAAAGTCTCTGATAACGCCTTCGAAGGTTCCAGACAAGGATGCAAGACAGACGTCTTCCACCACCTCGTCATCTGGTACTATGTCTTTGGAATCTAGTTCGATCTGGAACTCAAAGATGTGTTCCCGAACAAGCATACCCTCAGACATCTCGGTACCGACAAGTATCTTAGTGGAAAAGCGATGAGTCGACTGACTTCGCCTTCCAGACATCTAATGCAAGTAAAACTTAATTAGAGAAGACCCGGCATATCTCTGACTCGCTTCTAAAGAGTTGTCTGCAAGTCTGCTATAACATAGCACTTGCACATCTCCTTAGACTCTCGCCAGTCTTCATATGCCCTAGTTAGTGCCCTAGTGATATCTGGACCCATTAGGTCTAATACAGGGATACTTAGATTACATGCCAATGTACGTTTACTACCCTAAGCATAAGCTAAAGATAGCGCTTCCGCTCTACGTAGTTAGAGACCCGATAACTGGTTCTCTTATGAGATAACGGATAGGGGATCTATATGGTTGAATGAAAAACGAATGCAAAATAACTTATTTTATGGATTTTTAAAATAAGCTAATTATATCCAAATGTCAGCGCTACCCTCACAGCGAAGACACCTCTATGGATTAATTAACCATGTATGTAAGATCTCGAAATCGACTACACCTGCCCTAGGGGGCATCATGCAGCGTCAATCCGCTTACACGGGCCTTTCCTTGACCCTATCCAAATCTGCCAACTAAGGGCTTTGATGGACCATGGTTGTCCTTTTGGCCAGTGCCACGTGATCCCCATTGTGCAAGCAACAGATGCCTCACGTCCACTTCGGATGCTTACCCACAAGCCTAAGCAATTACGGCACGGGAGTTCATGCGGCCCCCACTAGGGTGGGATAAAAAGCCCTTCTCTCCTGGCCCCGTAACCGCCATATCCTGAAGGAGATCGCTAAGTTATCTGGCATGGAAAAACATAACCCTCACCCTAGGGGGTGTCGAGCTACGCCCTTCCACCCAGACACAAAGCAGTTGGTTGTAGAGGCCAGAGGATCTCGACGAGTCCTCTTACACATCCCTTATTATAGTTGAGGGTTATTTAATGCAAGTATGAGTGTACACTAAGGTCACGAAACCTATACACTAGACCCTGGTCATACCGTGCTCCCACTAGCATTCAAGCCTTTCGCGAAGCATTAATTGATCTCGGAATATCATAGTCCCTGCCTCGAGTGGATTTCTCCACTCAAGGGTCACATTACATATCCCAAGAACATCGATGCTTTGCAAACTTGGCTATTACGCTAATGCCCTGGAGCCTAGCCTAAAGTCAGACTGACAGGAAAAGGTCTTCCACTACCATGGCGCCTTACTTATAAATTTGACGAATGATGTCATAGTAGAATTCCAACTCATTCTAGGTTTCGATGCTTGCCAAATAGGCACACCCGACTAATCGGGTGTTGACCTAATGGGGCCATAACCAAATGTGAGGAATTCATACTATCATCAAGGGTCAATTAAATAATAGACGTCACTAGTGGAATCCTATCCTAATAAGGTCGCTAGGACCCGAGGGGAAAGGGCATCCCTCTAACACAGATAATTAAATTATCGCATCGGGGTTCTCTACAAAAATATAAAGAACTACTGAAAGAAACAAGCACACACAACTGAATCAAGTTCAGGGTCCGACCCCTGAATCTGACTAGCACAGCGCAGGCTCTCTGTCTCCTTTGCAAGGTTCCTCGATCCGGTGCAAGCCTCTGTATACGATCTCCTGACGCTTTCTGCCCTTTGCCATCATCGTGTACGCTTCGCCGGATCGCCATCGTCCTCCAAGGTTCCGCTTATCTTCCGGTGGTGGATCTCCACGGTAAGTCCTCCTCTTCAATCTGTAACCGAAAAAGCTCTAGTACGCTTCGAGCAAGTGCTCGCTCGTACACAATTTCCTAGAATGAAAAAGAAAACAAACCTAGCAAAAAGCCTGGGAATCAAGGGTGGTAAATCTTCACCTCTTGCTCGACTATGGCTCTAAAATCTATCCACACACAGAAGAAAAAACATCCAGACAAAATCGCTAACACGGGGTCCGACCCCCGGTAGCAAGTAATCACATATCCAGAATAATTTTAGAAGCGGCGCCCTGCAAGAACGATTCATAGAACACACAAAAAATATACTATGCATGATCTACTCGTAGAACCCCGATGGCGGCACATACTATTCATGCGCGCACATGACGGTTTCATGAAAAAATATGAAACACACACCACTAGCGTAGCTCTGATACCAATTGTTGGAAATAAATCCATGGTAGAGGCCCGCAGCGGAAGCAAAGTGAAGGTCCGAGGACCGTGAGCGGTGTGCGTTACATATCAAAATTTTTATCGAAACGATCTACATATGCGTGTATGAATCTAGCATGGCAACTACGCGAACCCCTAACGACGATCTAACTCGAAAGAACAATCTAGCATGTATGCATGTTCTAATTATGTTAGATCTACTTGTTAGAGATCATACCTGCGTGCGGAATCTTTCACCGCGACAAATTTCTTCTTTGTCGATGGAGACGGGCTATGGATCTGCTCGACATAGCTTCGGTGCGACGGCCATAACTTTCTGCTCCGAACTCCAATTGGGCTGAAATTTGGACTGTAGGTAGCCAACTTCGAGACGCAACTTTTCCAACAAGTTTCACGTCGTTTGGTCTTCTGTAGCTCCCGAAATTGCAGAAACAACGTTGAATTTCTGTGCAGATTCTGGACAGCAAAAGGTTGCGGGAGACGCCTTCTAGTTCACCCGATCTCACACGATGCACGGCACCTCGTCGATGGATCTCTGAGTGCCTCCATACGATGAGCCTTCTCCTTCTACGAAACACCACGTGAGGAAGACGAGTCGCCATCCAATGGCGCAAGCGAGAAAGAGAGAGACGAGAGAGGAGATGCGAAGAGAGGAGAGGGGGCGGCTAGGGTTTCCCCATGCCATGGCCGGCCCTAGGGCTTGCATGGCTCTATCAATTTCGTGCCCCCTCTCTCTCCTTCTCATATATATAGCCGGCCTATCCATATGGATAAGGACAGTATGGATAAGGATGATTGATTCAAACCTTATCCCTATATATCTCTTCTTTATCTCTATCCTTTCCTTGTTTTCGAAAACGTCATAACTGACCCCTTCATCGGAGGCAACAACCTCCCGAAACTAATGGGGCCGGTCTTGACCAGTCTCTCAACACTTAGGGCTGGCCCCCTTAGTGCATAGTGGCGCATGGTTTGACCAAAACGCCCTTATGCCACTAGTTGGCCGTTCCTCGTGTACGAGACTTTGCAAGGCACACATAAGTGAAGTGCACCAGTGATTTCACTATTCTCTGAGGTTCCCGTAGGGTGCCCCTAGTGAAGTCAACTAGTCAACTCGCAACATGTCCCGTTGCATCGCACCCATGTGGCAAAGTCCACTTATGGCAAGGAATTGCTACATGCGTCTCTGCACTAACCTAGGGTTTCCCCTTAGTGCACACACGTAGCTACGCATCTACCGAGCACTAGTGCGAAGCACTCACGGAGCGTATGCTTGGACTTCTCGCTTCCTCTAACTACGTTCTGTGTTTCGATGAGATGGTATAAGAACCATACATAATGTCGATAAGGTGGAACCTTCAGGGACCAGGGTTCATGGCTTCCAACTCAGACTCGATCGACACACTACCCGAGTGTACCATCGATCCTCTGAGTCCGAGTTAACCTGCGTAGCCACCCAGAGTGCGACACAGGCTGCACTCCAATCCCCCCGGACTTACTATGTTCTCTCTCATACCCCTGCTCTCCGCTTAGTATGGTAAACTCGCTGTCCCTCCACTGGTGCCATGATGCAACTCGAGCGGTGGAGAATACCGTCAGACTCGAGTGCTCATATGACTCGGTTCCTTCCAGGTTGACCACATACATCGTACCTCCGATTACTCTGACGAGCAACCGGATCCGTCATCAGTCCAACTGATGACCACCTGGCCAGGGTTTAATACGACGTAGGTCAGACCAAGGAACGCACCTCCCGTTAGGGGTGTGGATAGCCTGCAGGAGTGACATGCTGATGCAACGCCAGCCGGGTAACCTAGTACACCGTGGTTTTGGATCACTGCATCCGGATCCTCACACATTGGTGCGCCAAAGCACCACACAACTGGTTAGTCCACCAGACATGGCTCCTCAGGGTTTAGGACCGTTTTACCCTAAGCAGAAACACGATTTAGTGCACCGGTGTCTGCTCACCGATCTGTGCACCGTGTTGGTTCCGTTCGGCCACAGACACTGTGCCTGGTAATGACCGTGGTGGAGACACCCACGCTCTGTCATCCCAACAGCTTAACCTGATAGGGCGACCAACCCTAATCAGAGCTGCGAACGTATTTAGGTTACATGGGACCAGTCCCTTGAGTCTCCCACTCAAGAGGATTACCATGTAGCCATGGCTCTCTGTTCTGTAATCAGAGCACGTACTAAGGTACGTACCTAGATGCAATCTTATACTATCAACCATATATAGCTAAACTATAGGTTTTTACGAGCTGTAGACCTCACCAATTCTAACAAAGACATCTTCGTCTATCTGGCTATACAACACCTGAAGTAATTTCAAACAATGTTATAAGACTCCGCACAAATTTGGTTTCGGTTCCCGAGTAGGTAGAGAATTAAATAGATGGGGTAATACTGAAATTAACAAATGGAGGCAACATAATTTGAACCTAGGATCTCGCAGAAAGCAAAACTCTGATATCACTAACCGGCCATCTTAAGCTTTTGGGTAAGATAGTTATCTAGCATCTAGCTAGGCATTCCCTGTGACCATGACCTGACTGTCGAGCTGCTTAACTATGCTCATATATACCCGTGCCTAGAGGCCACGCCTAGCTACCATATTTGCAAATTAATGATGTTGAATACCCGTGCCTAGAGGCCACGCCTAGCTACCAAATTAATGAAATATGCAAATACTATTAATTCACTGATCGGGTAGGGTGCAACAAACGGGTATGATTACAACATGTCATTTTGTAATAAAAATCAGTAAAAGCGTGGGTAAATTAATAGTATTTTTTAAAATTATTTGCATAAAAAAACCAACATATCATTAATTTGCATAAAGAAAACATAAACTCTTAATTTGCATATCATTAATTTGCATATCATAAAAAAAACCAACATATCATTAATTTGCATAAAAAAACCAACATATTTCAAGCGAATTCTTAGTATTCAACATCGGGGGGATCTCATGAGGAGGAGGAGGAGGATCTCACCGGGGGGAGGAGGAGGAGGAGGATCTCACCGACCGGAGCCCACGAGGAGGAGGAGGAGCTCGCCGCCGGTCGATCGGTCGGCCGGAGGGACGCCGGGGAGGGGGGGAGGGAGGCTGGGGAGATTTAGAGAGAGAGAGAGAGAGAGAGAGAGAGAGGAGCGGGGAGAGATCAGATCAAAATAAAACAGAAGGGGGGATCGCTGAATTAAGTTATAGCAGGCTTATTACCGACGGACATTTTTACTTCTGTCGGTACAATGACTTTATACCGACGGAATCATAAAGTCCGTCGGTAAAACCCAACGACTCGTCGATTGTTTTTACCGATGGCACTTAATGTTCGTCGGCATAATCACTTTATACCGACGGCTAAATATTGTCCGTCGGTAAAAACCAACGACGAAACTCAGGGTTCCATTTTTTCCAGAGACTCGATTTTTACCCTGAGTTTCATCGTGACCTTTATACCGACGGACAATTAATTTCCGTCGGTATAAAGTCATTATACCGACGGAACAATAAAGTCCATCGGTAATTTTTCCCGACGGATATTTAATTGTCGTCGGCATAATCCCTTTATACCGACGGAGTCATATTATCCGTCGGTAAAACACAACGACGAAACTCAGGGTTCCATTTTTTCTAGAGACTCGATTTTTACCCTGAGTTTCATCGTGTTATATTACCGACGGACGTTAGTTATTTGTCGGTATAAAGTCATTATGCCGACGGAAGTTACATATCCGTCGGTACAACGAGATACTTTTTACCGACGGAAATATGTTCGTCGGTAAAAACTTATTATACCGACGGAAATATATTTTCCGTCGGTACAATGTTTATACCGACGGAATATATATGACCTTCGGTAATAAATATGTTAAAAAAATTAAAAAAATCGAAGTTATAATACCGACGGACATTATTAATACCATCGGTAAAAAGTACATTATTATCGACGGCCGGGCATAAAAATGTCCGTCGGTAAATAACCTATTTCTTGTAGTGACCTCTGTCCTGGGTAATCAAAGGGACCATTATGTGGAGACGTGGATCAAAGGGACCATTCAGAGGATCTCTCCCATAATCTCCTGATCAAATTCTCTGCCACACCCGGCTCACCACCCCCGAGTCACCGGGAATCGGCTTTGTAATCTCATGTTCGTAATAAAGACGACCAATATCTTTTTTCCGCGCATATAGACACACCCAAATCTTTCTTGACCCCTAACCCGTTTTGGCTTGCTGTCGTCGTCCATGCTCGGATGCCCACTCCTCCGCCTCTGCAACCATCCCACCCCACGCCGCTGCACTCCTCCTCCTTTCTTCCTCCATCTTTCTGGTATCGGAATCCTAAGCCGCTCTCCTTCCTCCTCCCCCTTTCTTCTTCCTCCTCCTCCTCCTTCATCTTCTTCCGACATCTTTCCTGCGACTGAATATGGAGGAGGAAGAAAGGAGGAGGATGAGGAGGAAGAGGAGAGCGACAATTGGTTCGTAGAAAAAAGATGGTGGAGGACACTGGGGCGGCAGCCGATGCGGAGGGCAACGGGGGCACCATTAATAGTGACCAACTGGAGGTTAGGGATGAGGATAAACAGGAAATTAAACTTTTTTTTCCATCGGTGCGAATAGATGGACCCAATTAGTACACATCAGCACCCACCCACTCACCCTGGCACCCAAAGCTTCGAGACAGCAGTGGTAAATACCAGGTCCTAACCCCTAACGTAAACGGAATTCGCATTTAACGGCAGTCATCTGACTCCCCCTCCAAGACCCGCTTCAAATTCCCGTTTCTGGCTTCTCTCTCTCTCTCTCTCTCTCTTTCTATCTCTCTCTCTCTCTTCGCCTCTACACGAGTTTTTGGTTGATACGAGCTCACAGGGTGGCGATGAAACGCAAAGCAGAAAGGGAGACCCAAGGTGATGTCTCTGTACCGAATGATGCTCTCTGATTTCTTTCATTCCAAGAAGGAACGAAGCAATCAGGAACCCCTCACTCCTGCTACCACCCATGTCTTCCTTAATCCGTTTTTCTTGCTTTTTTCTATCTTTTAACTCGAAATAAAGGTAAATAAAGACGACCCAGATTGCGTTCTCCGTTCGCGGAGTCACTAGAACCCTGCTATTTTGTTGAAGATATAGGGTTCTTTCAAATTTTTTTTTTTTTTGGAAATTAAAGTTTCTGGCTTGAATTTTTGCATTCAGTTCTTGAAGGAATTGCTCTTGTATGGAATGTATTATCCAAAGATTTAACCTTTGGTGATGTCTATAGGCTTCTTGAATTCGATCAGCGATTTACTCCTGAGATTCTTCCCTTTGTTCGCTCGTAGAATCGAAACATCTTTTGCCCTTCTTTCTGTCGCCTGTAAATCAAGAAGGCCCAGCTTGCCCTTTTTTTGCTCTTGGATTTGTAGCTTCGGATTCTTGCAGCGTAACATGGCGAAGAATGCATCGAGTCGAATCACTAGACCCCTGTTACCTGTAAATGCTGTAGGGTTCAAGTGTTTTTGGAAACAAGAGTTTCTAATTAGAGTTCTTGAAACGGCAATAACATCGTCTGTGATCTGAATTTCTCCGTATCGGGGACCTTAGTCCCAAAGTTACATCCCTACTCAATTTGCTATCTGTTCCCTACACAGAATGGTGATGCTATCTCGTGGAGATGGGAGCGCAATGACGCATAATCCCTCAAATCCTCTCTACAACGCCCTCTCCATCCTTTGCACCACATGGATTTCTACAAACTGGCCTGAAATTGCCAAGCCCTGACTAAGATCAAGTCTTCCACTGGCTCCTCCCGGGAAAAAACTCTTATAATAGTCTTAATAGATAACTTAGCTAAGCATGGCATTCTTTTGAATCATTATTTCACTTTCTGTTCGGAACTGGAGAGGCGGAGACCATCAATTATCTATTCCTCCTTTGCCAGTATGTTCGTCAGCTCTGGAGATCGTTTAAGAAGAACCACGATATCAAGGGCTTGGTTTTAAATTTAGATTTCGTGTCTGGTTTCGGTCATGGTCGAAACCGAAATTTTAAAATTTCGACCAAAATGGTGGAAAAATTTCGAAATGGTCCAAAAAGGGGTAGTTTGTTGGATTTTCTTTTGAAATTTTAAATTAAAATCTTTTATAGTTGTGCATGCATAATTACTTGAATTGTTGAAGAAAACACACACCAAAGCTTGAATTATTTATATAATTTTACATTGTTTACGTTACAAATAAGACAAAATCACTTATCTTCGCTCGTCCAATTCAACTTTTCTTCTCTTGTCCAACTGAACCCATCATTATTAACTCCTGAACACCACCGTAACCTCCGGTTGACGGACCAGGTCCACTGCTGCTGCCATGCCATTGGGTCCAAACCGCGTTGGTATGCAATCTCTCTCAGCTCACTCCTGCTGGGTTCATCTCGAATCTAAGATCACCTCTCGATATTGAGCTATCTTCTCTTCTGTCTCTATATCTGGAGGGTACTCGATATCATCTGGTTCTGAATGACCCCTGGTGGATGGAGTCTGGATCCGTCCTTTCTTCTTCGGTGGCCTGGGGGTCCGAATATTAATTCCTTTGTATTATTGACTCCTTAATAAAGTGTGCATGACTATTTTGACCTTAGTTGGGGTCCTCAAGCACTCTACATCGGGGAAGCAGCCAATGAGGTGCTGCTTCAGTCGTGTAATATCTCCACTTTTGATCCGTTTGTCACAGTATCTACACCGTGAATTTTGATTCTTTGCGTCTATGGTGAACTTGTGCTGCCAATCTACGTCTTTTGACCCTGAATTTCTATGTGGGGGAGGCTGTGACTGTGAGACCATCTGTAAAAAAAATTTAGAAGTTAATACTTTAAATTTGAGACATAGGAAGAGAAACAAAAGAAAGGAGCATGCAAAAGACAAATAAGGATGCCATACTGAAAGAATGAAACAATGTGCTCAAGAGGATGAAGTGACTAGAAGCAACTTCCTTTTGTAAGGCAATAAGAAGATCATCATAAGCAAGCACCTTAGATGAAGTGGATGATTGGTGAGTATGCACTTACAATGATTTCGCTATACATGGCACTTAGCATGTGCCGATTTTTTATGAGGACGATCACCTTACCTTAGATAGAACATCTACAGAAAACCAACACCTGCTACAACTTCTAGGGCATCAAATATATTTTAAAATTAATGGTTAAAATGTAGGAAGCACGGACACTTCACAAGGCCCCTCGTACCTGTGTCGGACACTGACACTCGCCGGACACACGTGTCGTGTCCCACGTGCTTCCGGAAGCCGGACACTCGGCGGACACGGTAGGTTGACAGACTGTTCGATATAAGGTCGGGTCACAACTCACAAGCTGTTGTGGTTCAGTTTTGGATTCAGCCTATCTGATCTCTGAGGTTATAACCTCATAGGATCATATAGGTTGAAGCCAAAATTGAATTGCAGTCGTTCATGCCATTTGGGCTTGAGTGCGATTCACTTGTCAGGCTGGTTGTAACGGACGATTACAATTCAGTTTTGACTTTAACTTATTTGATCCTCTGAGGTTTCAGATAGGTTGAAGCCAAAACTGAAACACAGCTGTTCTTTTCAATGCCATTTAGGGCTGCGTGCGATTCACCAATTAGGCTGGGTGTAACTAAGTAACTAACGGTTGCGATTCAGTATGCATTAAATTTTCATTTTAGTTGTTTTTTATAAGGTTTTGTCGGTTATTGAAATATATATGAATGAAAAACACATATAAAATATAAAAAAATATATTAATTTATTTTTCCGTGTTCCTGCCGTTCCCGTGCCCTCATTTTTTAGGATTTTCCGTGTCTGTGTACCTGTGTTGTGTCTTACCCGTGTCCCCGTACCAGTGTCAGTGCTTCTTAGGTTAAACTTGATGGCCGAGAAATCTTCTAGCATATTCAAATTAATGGTTGAATGGATGGCCGACAAAGCTTCTAGCATTTGGTGCCCCTATAAGCTTTAAAACGTACTGATTTTTGTGGATGTTCTATATAAGGTAATGTGATTATCCTCATAAAAAATCAGCACACTCCAAAACTTTGAGAGCCACGAATCAGCACACTCTAAAACTCTGCGTGCGGACAAGTCCCCTTTGAAACGCGCTATGCGGGCGGGCGGGTGTTGGGAGATAGTCCCACATTGGCTAAGGGGTGGGAGTTCCACGTCTTCATATACCCGTTGCCCCCCCCCCCCCCCCCCCCCCCCCCCCTCACAACCGGTTTTGAGGGGGGCACGGGATTTGTGACTTGGAGACTTGAAATGGTTCTCGGATAATTTGGAAAGTGGAAGAGAACTGTTGAATTTCAACAATTAATTGCCAAGTGTGAAAGTCACAAAATCCATGTATTTGTTACTAGAAAATTGCTATGTTCCTTATTACTCATGAATTTCATAGTTTTCGAGATGCTGTTGTTGATATGAGAAACATATTTTCGTAACAGTGATGTGAAACATGGAACCTGGAACGACCCAAGGAAATAAGGTAGGAGATTGCAAAGGCTCCCAGAAGCAGCCCAAGAGCACGGAAACCAGCGCTATTGTGATGGATGTGGTTGAAGGAGGGCACAAATCAGCTGAGGAATCAACACCTAGTGAGAGAGCATCATTGGATGCCAAATTGAATGATGCAACAGGAACTAGTGAGAGCCTGCAGGATCTTGATGAAATGTTGGTGTGTAGCAATCCAAAAGCTGTTCAAAAGGTCTTGTCCTTGAATGATCTTACAGCTGGGAGCGCGAACCAATCGTCTGAGGATATCATAGATGGTCTGAAAAGAGATGGACAAAGGACCAATACCGATAACTCTGAATCACGGGCTGAATCGGGTGAGATTGATTCTGAACTTAGAGATGAAAACAAAGACTTGTTGCGATGGCTAGAAATGGAACTACTGCAGCTTCAGCAAGCCCGAACCCATACGCAGATGCAGATTTTATACTTAACCGAAGAAATGCAAGCAATAGATAATGACATGGCTGTCATTGTTGATGAACTCTGCGATTTGAAGGATGAAACATCTGCTGAGCTCATAGCTGTGGGGGCGAAAGCAAGTGTGCTGGACGAGGAAGCCGCTTCCCTGCACAAGGCTCAAAGTGAATTTGAGAAAATGTTTAAAGAAAAGGTGGCCGAAGTGTCGAGAAATTTGGGTAAGTTGGAGGATAATTTGTCGGAAAATGAGGGACAACTGGAAGATGGGTCCTCACCGAAGACAGGACTCCGAGACATCATATATGGACAAGTTGGTGAGATTATCCTGACTGAGTTATCTGCCTGCACCGAAGAGCTTCAAACGGAGAAGACAGCGGTCCAGACTCTGAGTCTTGAGAAGGAAGAACTGATGCATGTGGTCGACTCGCTGATCATGAGATTCTTTTACACGGACACGGTTATCTTCATCGTGCGAAGTAATGCGGAGATGCTGCCAGAGATGTGCGAAGAGTACATTCGGAAGGAGGTTCTGCAGTCGATTCAAGATCGCCATGAGAGTTGAAATCAGCTTCTTTAAAGTCCATGTAACTGCATTGGTTCAAGCATCTATCATTTTCTGTACTAGTTGTGAGGATGTTAAAGGATGGTGATAGAGAATGGATCTTCATAAAAGGATGCCCATTTCCCATCAAAGGAACTTCTTCCATGATTGAAATGTATTTTGTCTTTCCAGTAGGTAGAGTGATATGATTTGAAATATCAAATATGATCAGAGAAGTTTTATAATGGCCGCTGCTGCGCGAGGATGACACAGCCATATTGAGGAATAGTCCAATGTTTTCCCCATCAGAGAGCCACAATGAGTGAAGAGAAGGTCTTATGCTACCCCTCGAAGCGTCGTGGCAACAAAGATCACTTTCTTGTCCTCGATGAATCCGGGCCAACTTAAAGAAATGTTCAATCATCTTCAGTAGTCTAAAAAGAAATCTGAATCTAGGTGACCGCCGAAGTTCTCAATATCGAATGCAGAAAGTATCGAATGCTCCAACCTGTCTGTCGATCAGGCCGGCCATTCCTCGACTTCTTATAGGCCTCATAAGGACCCTTTTCCGACTCTGGGATGTTATTTCCACCTTGAGCACTTGTGTTAACTTAGTTAGCCCGACCGAAAGAAGGAGGACCCTCTTCCAACTCTGAGATTCTTTCACCATGATGCTTAGATCTGATCAAAAAGAAAAAACCCTAGGAGTATGAGATCTTCTAAGACTGCTGATGCCTGCTTCGAGTCTGAACCACAAAGTTGTGCAGATGTAAGCATGCCAACACTTGAGAGAGCAATTTTGTTTACACTCACCCTCGAGGGGATAGGGGAGTTGGCAAAGCAATTGATGCTTTGGTGCATATTCTCCGAGGGATTAGTCCGAACTTAAAAAGAAAAAAATGTTTAGCCTCCTGAGAGGTGGGTGAACCTTACCCTCCAATTGAACCTTAGTCCAAAACCCCTAGACCCGTTTAACTAATCATGTCTACATTCTAAACCCGTACCCGACCCGTTTATAAACAGGTAGACCTGATAAGACCCGTTAGACCCGTTTACCACACGGGACCCGATCTGACTGAACCTGAAATTACCCGATAGACCCGCTGATACTATATATTATAGTATCGGATTGCGGGTAGACCCGACCCGACACGACCCAGTGAATTTTAAACGGGTCTTCCCGGGTCTATTGTGTCCAGACCCTAAACCCGGACCCGACCCGTTTATTAAACGGGTCTATCGTGTCGACCCGTTTACGACCCGAACCTGTTTAGCCCAGACCCAGACCGCTAACTTCGTGTCGGGTCTTGTCGGGTCTGCCGTGTCGGGTCCGAAATTGCCAGCCCTACATTTGGCATGCATCAAAACAGTTCATCGCACTCAGGTTTAAGTCTGTAGGTGCATCCAAGGGAACATATTGAAGGGTAATGTTCACCCACCTGTCAGTAGGGTAAACAAACTGCTCACTTGAAGGAGTTTCTCAAAAAAAAAAAAAAAATCCCACCTCACCACTCGAACCAGGACTATTGACCAGGGCAACTCAGGCCCGCCATGCCTATTCCGTGCAGGACGCCGCCCACACTTGCCAGCCATTCGCATTCACCATTGTCAGTCCCATGAAATCCACTGTTGCCTTGTTCCTTCCTCCTCCTCCTCCTCCTCCTCCCTCCTTCCTCCTACACTCGGTCATTACAGATCGAGTCTCTAAACCATGCATTCGAGACTAAGTGAGTCTATATCTCATTCAACCATCATAGGCCTAGTACTCCACAGTGATCAAATGGGTTGCATATGCCACCTCGAATGGCCAAATGCAAAGTAAAGAGTCCCGTGTTAAAAGGGCCGAGTGTAGGAGAAAGGAGGATGAGGCAGTGGGTTTGATGGGACTGTCGGTGACGAATGGGTGAGTGTACAGGTGGCGACCTGCATAGGTCCGGCGATGGCGGCGAGACAAGCATAGGGGAGGAAGAAAGAGGAGATGGGTGTGGGCTGCCCCTAAAAAATGTACTGCTTTTAGTAATATGTGTAGTGTGAATAGCCGGATCCTAAATACAAAAGGGTGATGAGATGGCGGTATTAACCGTATTATTACACAAAACGACCACCCAAAGCTTCCCGGGTTGCATTAGGGGACAGCAATTAAATCTCAGGCATCTGCTTTCCCCTCCAACTCGCACTTCAAATCCCCATCTCTCTCTCTCTCTCTCTCTCTCTCTCTCTCTCTCTCTCTCTCTCTCTCTCTCCTTCCTCAAATCCCCATCTCTCTCTCTCTCTCTCTCTCTCTCTCTCTCTCTCTCTCTCTCTCTCTCTCTCTCCCCTCTTGTATTACAGCAACAGCTCCCTGTTTCTTTCTTTCCTTTTCTTTGGTCGTGAATCTCTGTTCGACGCCGCTACGTGAGTTCTTGGTTGAGAGAACCTCACTGGATTGGGAATCGCAAAGCAAGAAAGGGGAGGCCCAAGGTGACCTCCTTACCCTATTCTGAGATTCTTATATCTGCAGTTAACTTCATACGATCGAAACCCCTCTTTCCCCATGTCTTCTCTGATCCTTTTTTTTTTCTTTTTCTGTTAATTTTGACAATGGGATGAAATAAAGGTAAAAACAAAGACACCCACAATGTCTTTTCTGTTGTGGAAGCTGTAGGGTTCTTTCGTAATTTTTGGAAATTCCTTATAGCCTTTGGAGATGTTTCTTTACTCATATTTGTCCAATTTCAGACTCGTTGAATCCGAAAAACTTCGTTTTTGTACCTTTGGAGATGTTTCTTTACTCATATTTGTCCAATTTCAGACTTGTTGAATCCGAAAAACTTCGTTTTTGTACCTCTGGGAAAGAACTTGAGATGAGAAGATAAAGAAGATTAAAGGCACTATGTCATGTTCTTGAAGCTCCATTTACTGCAAGGTGTATGTGAAGCTTATTAATATTCACATTAGGGTCTTGGACAAAAACCATTAGGGTTGAAGATCCGGCTGGAGATCAAGATTAGAAAAAGGAGAATACCCATGTCATCTTTTTATTTTAAGAAGGGAGAAAAGTATTAGGATTGAAGGCTCACACCTATGGTCCTCCCTAGGATCAACGCTGTGAATCGGATAGGCGGAAACGTTCAAGGTCTCTATTGAGGTGGGGGAGAGAGATCGGTCGTCACAAAACTAACTCAGGGCCTGCCGGCCCTGCCTCCATTATGTAGGGAAAAATTAAGGAATACAAAAGTACTCAACGTAACCTAGTAATACTCCCCTTGAAGCTGAAGCATAGATATCAATCATGCCCAATTTTTTACATAAATCAAAGAACAAACTTTTACCAAAACCGTCAGTGAATACATCCCTTAATTGTTATTCAAACTTTATATAGGAAGTATTAATTTATTTCCTCGGCAATAATATCTTGCACGAAGTGACTATCCACTCCAAGAAAAATGATGGAGATAATGAATGCAATGCACGAGCTGCTTAAATGACAAAGTGCTATCAGAACGAAATTAATAAAAGGATGCATTGAGGTTTGAAGGAGTTGTCCTCTTGTATGCATAACAAAATCTAACCTTGAATTAGGTTTGTTGAGAAGTCACCCTTTGATTTAGCTTGTGGACCCTGACAAAACGAAATATCCAATTAATCATGACGTGATTTAGGAAAGAAATTATGTCTTTATTATTGTGGAAGCAAAGCAAGTGATAATCCTGGTCTCTTTCTACAAGCTTGTCGCTCCTGTTACTGCAGAGCCTCTGTGCTCTTTGTTTGATCCTGTCGGGTAACGGGTCCTTGAATATTCCTAGGTTCTGATTGTCGACTGTTACGATTCCCATGCGCCTTCAAAATCGGTGATGAGAGGGAGGGGGCAACAATATATAAAGACGTGGAACTCCCATCCCTTTACCAATGTGGGTTTATTCTCAACACCCACCGGCATGCAGAGCGCATCTTGATCAGAGGGAGAGAGAAGATCTCGATCGGAGAGAGAAAGGGGATGCAACAGAGCCACATGGAGGGGAGATGGGGTGGGGCCTAGCTCTGATACCATGTTACGATTCCCATGCCCCCTCAAAACCGGTGATGAGAGGGAGGGGGCAACAATATATAAAGACGTGGAACTTCCACCCCTTTACCAATGTGGGACTATTCTAACCAACAAAAAAAACCAGCTACGTGATTTTGTCCTTCCTCCAGAAGGTAAGGTAATAAATAATTTAACAAGGTCTAACAGGCATTTACATATCTCATCCAACAAATATGTTGCATACTTCCGTTATGAGAGAAAGGTACCCTTATTACACCCAAATCTGACATATGAAAATGTTACTTAGATGAGCTTTAAGATCATGTGTGTGCTATTTTATCACTGCCGGTAAAAACAATGTTGCTGCATATGTTGTGAGCAAGGTTATTATTATTTTATGTTGCATGATATGATACGGAATGAAAACGATACTGTTAGGAGATGACGGCTAGGGTTTGGAGAGGAATAGAATGCTCTCTATTGAGGGACTCAAGCCCAATATATATGTACATGTATGACCATACAACCCGACCCGACTGTACATGTAACCTGACCCATCTCTATATATTAACACTCCCCCTCAAACTCACGGTGGATCATGAACCGAGAGTTTGCCGATAAAGTGCCGGAAGCGAGCAAGCGTAAGGGGCTTCGTCAGAAAATCAGCAGTCTGCTCCGATGATGGAATGAATGGCAAGGAGATGGTATGGTCGAGAAACTCTTGGCGAACGTAGTGACAATCAACCTCAATGTGTTTTGTTCGCTCGTGGAAGACCGGGTTGCTAGCAATCTGAATAGCACTCCGGTTGTCACAGAAGAGAGGCGTGGGCCTGGATATCACAACTCCCAAGTCGAGCAGAAGGCGGCGAAGCCAGACAATCTCTGCGGTGGTGGAAGCCATAGCCCTGTATTCGGCTTCGGTGCTGGAGCGAGCAACAGACTCCTGTTTCTTGCTGCGCCACGAAATAAGAGAATCACCAAGAAACACACAATATCCTGTAGTAGAGCGGCGAGTGGCTACATCTCCTGCCCAATCTGCATTGGAGTAGGCACGCAGCACCAACGGAGAGGTGGAGGGAAACAGTAGTGAACGGGTGACGGTGCCTCGAAGGTAGCGGATAATCCGAAGGACAACTGCATAGTGAACTGAACATGGAGCCTGAACAAACTGACTGACAATGCCAACAGCATGGGCAATGTCTGGCCGGGTCATAGTGAGGTAGACGAGCATCCCAACCAGCCTCTGGTAGCGGGAGACATCCTGGAGCGGTTCACTATCTGTAGCTAGAAGCTTCAAATTGAGCTCCATGGGTGTGTCAGCAGTGCGAGAGTTAGTAAGAGCAGCATCAGCAAAGATGTCGAAGATGTACTTTTGCAAGGAGATCAACAGACCACGAGCTGACCGGGCAATCTCGAGGCCCAAAAAGTAGCGAAGAGAGCCCAGATCTTTCATCTCAAACTGACTCTGGAGGTGACGCTGAAGGGATGCTATGGTGGCACTGTCATCCCCGGTGATGATCATATCATCCACGTAGAGAAGAAGAACTGCAATACCCTGACTGGAGGAGCGAGTGAACAGGGCATAGTCGGAGTGGCGCTCAACAAACCTGACGGCCAGGACTGCACTGCGGAATCGCTCAAACCAGGCACGAGGGGCCTGCTTGAGCCCATAGATGGCTCGGCGCAAACGACACACGTGCCCTGGAGGAACTGAAATGCTCGGAGGAGGAGCCATGTAGACTTCCTCGGAGAGGTCACCGTGGAGGAACGCATTTGTGACATCCATCTGATGGAGAGGCCACCCTTGAGCAGCTGCCACAGCTAAGAGGGTGCGCACAGTAGTCATCCGAGCAATTGGAGCAAACGCCTCCTCGTAATCATTCCCATACTCCTGGGAGAAGCCACGAGCAACAAGGCAGGCCTTGTGCCACTCAATGGATCCGTCAGGTCAAGTCTTGACCTTGAATATCCACTTGCAGCTAACAGGCACCACACTTGAGGGACAAGGCACCAAATCCCATGTCTGGGTCCGCTGAAAAGCCTCAAGCTCAACTTACATGGCCTGCCGCCACTCTGTATGTAAAGCTGCCTCACGGTACGATTGGGGCTCCCGGTGGGTGTGTAGAGCAGTAAGAAAAGCCTGATAAGATGGCGAATAGGAGGCAATGACAGAGTAGTCAGAGGAGTTAGGAGAGTTAGAGGGAAAAACAGAGTAGCCAAACCTATCCAGAGAGTAGTCATATCTGTCAAGAGGGTGATGTTCGCACGCTGGGTAGCGCCGAACAGGAGCAGGATCCACGACCGGGGAGGAGGGGGCAGCAGCATCAGGCGAGGGAGTACCAGTGTGAACCGACTCTATCGGAGGACCTGCAGATCGACGAACATAGACACGAGTAACAGGTGGTGGTGGAGGTGACGAGGGAGACTGAGGAGGTGGTGGTGGAGGTGGCGGGGAAGATGAAGGTGGAGTAGGCGTGGGTGGGGCAATAGAAAACGGGGGTAGAACGGGGATGTGGAGATGTGATGAAGGCGAGGAGGGTGACGCAAGAGGCAAGGAAAGATCCCGAGACTCAGGGAAAAAGTACGGGACATCCTCAACAAAGGAAACGTGACGGGAGACACGGATCCGGCGAGCCAAGGGATCGTAACAACGATACCCCTTGTGCTCCCGACTGAGCCCCAAGTGAACACACCTAATAGACTTCGTAGAGGGTTTGGTGCGCTCATAGGGAGGAAGAAGAACGAAGCACGTGCAGCCAAACGTACGAAGAAGAGAGTAGTCAGGTGGACTGGAGTGGAGACGCTCATATAGGGTGGCACCGGACAGAGCAGACGACGGAGTGATATTGATGAGGTGGCAGCCGTCATGACAGCTTCAGCCCAGTAAGAGTGAGGAACAGACGCAGAGAGAAGCAAGGCTCGTGCGGTCTCAAGGACATGACGATGCTTGCGTTCGGCAACGCCGTTCTGCTTATGGGTGTGGGGACAGGACTGCTGGTGAAGAGTATCGTAAGATTGAAGAATCTCACGCATCTCAGAGGAGAGATACTCCTTGGCACAATCAAACCGAAAGGTCTTGATCCGCCGACCAAACTGAGTGTGTATCATAGTGGTGAATCTCCTAAAGATGTGAGGGACTTCAGACCGATGACGCATATGATAAACCCAGGTGCACCTAGAGTAGTCATCGATAAAATACACATAATACATGTAACCCGAAATAGATGCAACAGGTGCAGGACCCCAAATGTCCGAATGTACTAAATCAAATAAAGCATCTGATTGGGAAGCACTAGCAGAGAATGGAAGAGCTAGATACTTTTCCAGTCTACAACCCGTACAAACAGAGAGAGGGGAGAAGGACGCTCTGTGGGCATCGAAATTAACCCACGGGTCGAACCCGATTTGTACACGAAAAATAGGCCCGCACCCAACGGTCTTCGGGTCGAACCCGACTCGCCCATGCAACTTGGGCCCGCACACAACGGCTCACATGCGGAAATCTGGCCCATATACAACGGCCCACATGCGAACCTCGGCCCATACACAACGGCCCGCATGCAACTTGGCCCACACACAACGGCCCACATGCGAACCTCGGCCCACACACAACGGCCCACATGCGAACCTCGGCCCATACACAACGGCCCGCATCCCATACACGACGGCCCGCATGCGGAATTGGGCCCGCGCACAAACGGCCTGCATGCACACTCGGCTCGCGTGCAAGCTCAATCCACGCACCATGGCCCAACTCGAAGCGAACGGGTCCCATCGGACCCGCGACTCGGACACAAAGAGGGGGGGGCCCATCGGCCCCCCTCTTGAAAACCGTGCCCCCCTCCTCATGGAGAGGTGGGGCCGGCCATAAAAGAAAAAGAAAAGAAAAGAAAAAAGAAAAAGAAAAGAAAAAGAAAAAGAAAAGAAAAAGAAAAAGAAAAAGAAAAGAAAAGAAAAAGAAAAAGAAAAAAGAAATCAAAAACCGCCTCGATGCGGGGGGAGGTGGCGTGGACGTCTACACAGCCGTAGATCCGCGACGATCCCTCGATCCAACAGACAAGATACGTTGTGTCGCCATCCGATCCAAAAGTGCAACAAAAATAACAACTCGATCTTTAAAGATCGAGTCACATCTAGCCCATAACCACCCCAACTAAAAAGGAGGGGATCGGGTTTGTTTCCTTGAATAAAGGAACAGTATCTTGATGGTTATGGGGGGAGATATCGGATGAAACAAAAAAAGATTTCAGATTTATCTCCCCCAACCGCTCCCCTTTGCCTATAAATAGAGGGGGTGGGGGAAGGCACAAAGGGTCGAAAAAGCTGAAGACGAAAGGGCTCTGCAAGAGAAGCTCCAACGCTTGAAGACCAAAGGCTTCACGAGGCACGGCAAGCATGTCCTACGGGAATCCTTGGCCCTTCAAGTCCTCATCAACGTGAAGACCTTGCACTCGAAGATCAAAGTTTCGACTCCTCGCACGAAGAAGAAAGCTTGGAGAAGAAGACCAGGAGTCGTCGTCATCCCGACTTCTCCAACGATCTTCATCAGCTCTGAAGACGCCAGAAGCAAAGGCCGGAGAAGAAAATCGAAGCCGACAACACCCGTCGTCTTCAACAAAGGCGTCAACTCCTCGCACGAAGAAGAAAGCTTGGAGAAGAAGGCCTGAAGCCGGTGCTACCCCTGCCGTCTTCGTCAACAAAAGCCGACGCTACAACCGTCGTGCGGAGATCGGTGCTACCCCCGCCATCTTCATCAACAAAAGCCGACGCCACAACCGTCGTGCGGAGATCGGTGCTACCCCCGCCATCTTCATCAACAAAAGCCGACGCTACAACCGTCGCATAGAGATCGGTGTTACACCCACCATCTCCACAAGAAGCCTTCAACTCCGATCAAGCCAAATACGCCCAGAGAAAAAGCCAAGACCGACGCCACAACCGTCGAGGAAGCCGGAAGAATAAAGAAGCCTTGAAGAAGTAGCGCCAGTCGTTCGAGAAGAAGATCGAGTCAAAGCTAAAGTCAAAGCCGACGCAAGAAGCCAAAGCAAACGCACCGGTAAAGCCCGCGCTAAAGCAACGCACGTGCCAAAGCCAAGCAACTACGACGGTCACGAGCAAAGCACCGCACGTTCTAGCCGATACGACGCGAAGTCCGGAAGAACTAAAGCATCGCAAGTCTCTACCCGCCTACGTTCAAGCGCAAGCGCCAAAGCATAGCAAACGCCAGAGCCACGCCAAAGCTACGCCAAAGCCGAAAGCTAAAGCCAAAGCTGACGCCAAAAACACGATCGACGCCGCGAACCGACGATCAAGGACGCCGAGGTCGAACAAGGATCGAGGAAGACACGAAGACCGAGGAACGAAACCCAAAACCTCCCTAGCCGAGAAAGCGCGAAGCACGGACGGGACAAAATCAACGGCCGATATTCCTTAGCCTCTCAAGAAACCCTCACCCTGTAAAGACCTCTGTCCTGGGCAACCCCTTCAGAGCTCTCGCACGAATACCACGTGGAGACGCGGATCAAAGGGACCCTCCAGAGGATCTCTCCCACAATCTCCTGATCAAAAAATTTGTAATCTCGTGTGATCCGCAATAAAGACGACCCGAATCTTTTTCCGCGACCACAGATTTCTGGCACGCCCGGTGGGACATCCTCTCCTTTCATCCGTACGTTTGAAAGAGTTGCTTCAAGTTCGCCATGGCCGGAATGAATGATGATACGTTTGCTCCAACAAGCCTCTCACCGATCGCCGAGTCTCCACTACTCCAACACGGTGATCCAGAAAACCCGGAGGATGTCATTCCCCCGGTAGTACGCGTCTACACTCGGAGTACTCAAACTCTTGCGGACTTCTTCACGCCAGAAACTGCTGCCGAAGATACCCGCCAAGGCGCCAATGAGGCCTTGGTGCATGAAGAAACGAGCCTCAATCCTGGAACATCTGTCCAGAAATTTGGGGAGGACCAGCCCCAACCCCGAACCCGTTCGGGTTCTCCAGCGGACTTTGCACCCCCTTTGCCAGGGGCAAACATCCGTCATCAAACAGAAACAAGTCAGCGTAACTACGTCTCTGACGACGATGGCGAGGGTGCGAGAGTACAACATCGAGACGTCCTGCGACATCATCCTCCGTCCGCTCTCCAGCTCCAAGTCATGCAAATGGGTGAACACATGGCTCAGCTCACCCGACTAATGGAAGAGAAAGATCGTCACATCAACACCTTGCTTCAGAGACTGAGTGCTAGGGATGTCGCAACATTCGGTCAACCTCCTGCTTCTCCAGTAGCTGCTCCAGCCCCGTCTCCAACTCCTGCTCTTGCAGAAGTTGGCCCGGCAACACTAGCAACTACTCCTGCACTTTCCTCGGCTCCCGTGCCGGTCTCGGTGGTCGCGCAACCTTCAGTGGCAGCAACGATGAATGCCCAGCAAATACAAGCACTAGTGGCTGACATGATGCGTTCCCACGGTGGCAGCCTACCTCCGATTACGGCAGCATATTCGAAGCCTTACACTACAAGGATCCAGCAGCTGTGCTTCCCTACCGGGTTCCAGCCACCAAAGTTCCAGCACTTCGACGGGAAGGGGAATCCAAGGCAACACATTGCCCACTTCGTCGAAACTTGCAACAACGCCGGCACATACGGCGATGAGATGGTGAAGCAGTTCGTTCGCACCCTCAAAGGTAATGCTTTTGACTGGTATGTTGACCTTCCTCCAGGATCCATTGACAGCTGGGATCAGATGGAAAGAGAATTCCTCAACCGCTTCTACAGCACTCGGCGCATCGTTAGCATGACCGAGCTTACTGCCGTCAAGCAAAGGAAGGACGAATCAGTAATCGACTACATCGATCGATGGAGGAATCTCGCCCTGAATTCACGAGACCGTTTGTCGGAAGACTCGGCTATCGAGATGTGCACCCAAGGCATGCACTGGGGCTTACTCTACATCCTCAAAGGGATTAAGCCTCGGTCCTTCAAAGAACTCGCAACTCGAGCCCACGACATGGAGCTCAGCTTAGCAAATCGCGGGGACTCAAAGACCAAAGACTTCCTGAAGGTGGAAAAGAAAGACAAACCGCCGGCACCCAAATCGAAGCAAGTTAACGTCGCCGACATCGCCTCGGCCTCCAAGCCACTCAAAATCAGCGGTAAGTCGGATCAAGAAAAGGGAGCTGCCATACCACCGCCTCCACCCCAAAGACAGTCAAAGATGACTCTAGAAGAACTTGAGGCCAAAGAGTATCCCTTTCCAGACTCGGAAGTCTCCTCCATGTTCGATCAACTGCTACAAGAAAAGATGATCGAGCTTCCTCCTTCAAAAAGGCCCGAACAGATGCATCGGGTCAACGATCCGCTCTTCTGCAAATACCATCGGCTGGTTAGCCATCCTATTGAGAAGTGTTTCGTCTTCAAAGAAAAGATCATGGCACTCGCAAAGCAAGGAAAAATCGAGATCGACTCCAGCGACGTTGCAACAGCAAACATGACATCTGTTGGGAGTAGCTGAAATCCGCCCAGAAGTCGGAATCCTCATCCGCATAAGCTCGCCTCCTAGCTCCGCGCGCTTGCCACCAGTTCGCCCTTGCCTGTGGATCTCATAGACCCCAGGACTCTGAGGAGCGGGGAACTCGTCCAGGAGTTCGCCCCCCGGCCCGCCGAATCATCTTGACAGGGAGCGAGATCCACATTGGGCTGAAGGGGCCTAGGCAAAGAGCTCGTTCAGAAGCCCGTCTAAGCTCACTAAGGAGCTCGCCAAGCTCGCAAAGGAGCTCGCCCGAGCTCGCTCAGGAGCTCGCCCGAGCTCGCTCAGGAGCTCGCCCAAGCTCGCCAAGACTCCCCTATTTATCGAAGAGGTCGCTCCTGCGAGGTCCGACTCTTGATAAATGTGGAAGAGAAGGCGGAGCAACGGAGGGTGAGCTCGCCCTGGCTTCCCACCTGAGGTCGCCCCCGTGAAGAGGCATAAAGGTTGCCAGGTGTCGAAACCCCACTGAAGCTACGTGGATGATTGTGGTCCACGGAAGCCCGCTCAAATCAGTTCGAGACCTCCCAGACTTGAACATTCCAGAATAACCACCTGGCAGCGACAAGAAAGATGCTCTCCCCCACTCAAACCGCCTGGCAGGCTTGACGACAGAATGTCAGGGCGTGAGTACCAAGGACTGTCAGAGACCCACGCGAGCCGGATCGTGGGGGTCTAGAAGGCCCTGGAAGAATCTCCACGTGTCGGGCCACGGTAGGCCGTCGATTGCTATAAATGCTCACCCCCAGGCTCCATAGTACAGGTTCGAAACCCTATTCCCTTCCACTTTTACCCACTAAAGCTCGCCGTTGTGCAATTGAGACTGACTTGAGCGTCGGAGGGTCTGCGCTCCGAAGGGAGCCAGCCGTTCTAACGCTTTCTCTTAGTCTTGCAGGCAGCCCGCACGGACCAGCGAAAAAATCCCCCGAACATTTTGGCGCCGTCTGTGGGATCTTTCGACTGGTTCCGGCGAGAACGCCCACGACCACGCGGTTGAGCGCCGTCGGCTCTCGTAACCCCCAAAGATGGCTCCGGCGACAAGGGGGCGCAGGCGACCAAGGACCCGTGCGAGATCTGCGCGCAGCGAACCTCCTGTTGAGACCCCTCAGCCCCAGGTCCCGCTCAGTGACCAGCTCTTGTTGGAGATGTTGGCCACCCAGCGGGCCATGATGGAGGAACTGACGCGATTGCGTCAGGCTCCGGCGGCCAGCCGACGGTCTGGGCCGGCGAAGACGGCGTCTCCAGCGCGACCACCGGCGTCAACATCGCATCCGCCCACGACCGTTCCGGCGCGGCAGGTTTCCCGTCAGGAGCCCCCGGTCGAGAGAGCGGCCGTGCGCGGGGTGCCAGAAACCCCGCTTACGAGGCTGCAGAAACTGGTAACCCAACGGTCTAGCAACCAGGCGACCTCGCGGGCGACCATCCCTCGCCGCCGTAGCCGGAGCGCCGATTCTAACGAGTCGGAGGCAAGATCTCTAGAGCGGGATCGCGACCCGCGCCATCGGCGACGTGGGAAAGAGCCCGCGGTGGCTACGCCTTCCGAAGCTCGAGAGGCAACGGCCTCCCACAGACCAACCGCCACGCTGAAGGAATCCGCGGGCGAACAACGAGGAGGCCGCCGAGCGGTGGTCCCCGAGGGTCGCCGCGGGGCGGATCCGAACCTCCCTCGAGGGAGCGTGCTAGGCCGCCTAGGACCTGCGCAGCAGCCTCTGGGAGTTCTCCCCGGGCACTGGCAGCGACCTAACGCGACGGTAGACCTGCTGGAGGACCTCGCCGCCCACAGGGGTAGCTCGCCCTTCACAAGCGAGGTGCACCAAGGAGGGTTCCCTCACCACTGGACCCCGCCTAAGTTTGTACTGTTCGATGGATCGCAAGATCCAGTCGACCACCTATTGGCTTACCGGAAGCTGTTATTCTTCCGGGACCAAGATCACGTTTTGTGCCGGGCTTTCCCGAGCAGCTTGACGGGCTCGGCGTTAAATTGGTTCCACAAGTTGCCGTCGGGAACCATTCCAGACTTCCCAACTCTTTCCAGGCTGTTTCTGGAGCAGTACCGGTGCAACAGACAGCCCCCTAAGAGGATCGAGTCCCTCTTCACTTTGTCCATGGGAGCCCGCGAAACTCTTCGAAGCTTCGCGACGCGCTTCCGAAGCGCCTACCTCGCTCTGGAGGACGCTGTCGGCCAAGATCGCACAACGGTGAGCGCGTTCCGGAACGCCCTCCCCGAGGGGAGCAAGCTTCATGACGCCCTGGTAATCAAGGATCCCCGCACGATCGTCGAGCTATTCGCTCTTGTCCAGCAGCACATTAAGCTCGAAGATGCGGTGTTAGACCGGAAGGGAAAGGCAGTCGAGCAGCGACCTCCTCCGGCGCTGCGACCTCTCGTCGTTAAGGCCGTGGAGAGGCGGGAGGTCCCACCGGCGGTACCTTTACCCGGACCGCCCGCGGCTCCTGTCTTACAGCCCGCTGAAATCCCTGCGGTGGTCGCTGGAAGGCCGGCGAACTGGCGCCTGCCTCCGGGACCCGGGGAGCGGGATTTCACCGTGCTGACCCACTCGCCAGGGCAAATCTTTCACCAGATTCGGAACGAACCTTTCTTTCAGTATCCACCCCCCCTGCAGGTCGGGGAGCCCGGCTCAACCGACAATTCACGGCGTTGCGCCTTTCATCGCAGCCCAGGGCATCACACCAACAGATGCCGGGCTCTGAAGAACCACCTCGAGGACTTGGTCACCCAGGGCCATTTGAACCAGTTTATTTCGCCTCCAAGGAGGTTCGAGGTGGTACCGGAGCGGGCTCCTCGGGAGGGAGATCGCCCGGGGCCCGCTGAGCCCGCATTGCCTCCACCTCCCCCGGGAGGGCCGGCGGTCTGTCACACCATCAACGGGCGCCTGAGCGGCCCAAGGTCCAGCAACGAGGTGCGGCGACAAGTTAGAGAGATGGAGCGGGCTCAGAAGGTATTCTCCGTTTCTCTGACTCCTGTATTGCTCCAAACCCCAAGGGTGGAAGCCCGAGACTTTATTTGGTTCTCGGAGGAGGACATGGCCGGGGTCGTTACCCCCCACAATGACCCCCTCGTCATACGCCTTATGATGGCAAACATCGAAGTAAGGCGGATCCTGATTGACCCGGGAAGTGCCGTAGACATCCTTTTCTTGTCGGCCTTCCAGCGAATGGGATTGAGACAAATTGATTTGTCTCCCTCAACGGGCTCGCTCACCGGTTTCACTGGCGAGGTCGCTAAGGTGGTAGGGGAGATAACCCTCACCGTAACGGCGGGCCCGGAGTTACGACAAGTCCGCTTTGCGGTGGTGGATGGGCAGTCCGCTGTCAATGCCATCCTAGGGCGACCTTGGTTGAGGCAGATGAAAGCAGTGTCCTCACCTAATCACCAGGCCCTCAAGTTTCCCACCGACAGAGGGGTCGTGGTGATTCGAGGAGACCAGGTCGCTGCCACCAGGTGCGAGCAGGACGTCTTTCACCTCGCAGACGTCGAGGTCGCTGAGGCCAAGAGGCCCGCGCCCTCCTAGCAATTAGCGCCCACCTCGAGCGGGCTCCCTCAAAGCCCGAGAGAGGTCTCCTCGCTTAAATCCCCTACTTCACCCCTGGGTGGGAGCGGTGTGGATCTTGAGCTCGAGGAGAGAGGCCGCCTACCAGGGTCCCAGAAAGGAAGTTTTCCTATTGCCGAGCCGCTACAAGAAGTCAACATCGGTAGCGAGGACGGGCCGAGGATCGTTAGTCTTGGGACCTCGCTAACCAAGGGCGAGGTCCTGGCCCTAACCAACATACTCAGGGAATACCGTGACGTATTCGCCTGGAGCTTCGCGGACATGCCAGGGATTGACCCGGAGGTCGCCTGCCATTGTCTGCACACAATGAAAGAATTCCCGCCGGTCAAGCAAAAAGCTCGGCACATACCTGCTGCGAAGTCAATTGCAGTGGCGGCGGAGATAGACAAGCTAGAGCGAGCTGGCTTTATACGCGAGACGCACTTCCCCGAGTGGATCTCCAATATCGTGGCGGTGCCCAAGAAGAGAGGAGCGGTCAGAGTGTGCATTGACTTCTCCAACCTCAATAAAGCATGCCTGAAGGACGGTTTTCCACTTCCACGGATAGGCGCGCTGGTCGACGAGCTGTCGGGTTCCAGGCCTTGTCCTTCATGGATGGATATTCAGGGTATAACCAGATACCTCTCCACGTCGAAGATCAAGAGAAGACCGCTTTCTATTCTGGGGCGGGCTACCAGAAGCTATTCTGCTATCGAGTAATGCCTTTTGGGCTTAAGAACGCTGGAGCGACCTACCAAAGGTTAGTCACTCAGATGTTCAAGGGTCAGATCGGCAGGAATGTCGAAGTTTATGTAGACGACCTCCTGGTGAAAAGTTGAAAGCGAGAGGGGCATGTTGCCGACCTTCGCGAAATCTTCGAAGTGTTGAGAAAGTACCAAATGAGGCTGAACCCGGCGAAGTGCGCATTCGGGGTGACTTCCGGAAAATTCCTAGGGTACCTGGTCACCCACAGGGGGATCGAGGCCGACCCTGGGCAAATCCGAGCACTTGTCGAGATGCCCGCACCGAGAACCCGGCAGGAAGTCCAGAGATTGAGCGGGCGAATCGCCGCGCTCAACCGATTCATTTCAAAATCCTCAGACAATTGCCGACCTCTTTTCGAACTACTTCGAAAAGGAGCGAGCATATGTTGGGATGAGAAGTGCGAGCGCGCTTTTCAAAAGATCAAGGACTATCTGGCGAGCCCGCCAATCCTAGCGGCACCCAAAGATGGCGCCGAACTTGGCGTATATCTCGCGGTCACAGAGAATGCGGTAAGCGGGGTCCTTGTTGTAGAAGAAGCCAAGGTGGAGCGGCCTGTCTACTTTGTAAGCTACACAATGCTTCCCGCCGAGCTCCGGTATCGACCAATCGAGAAGGTCGCATTGGCCTTGGTCCTTACCGCGAGAAAGCTTCACCCCTACTTCTCGGCGCACACTATCAAAGTCATTACGGAGCACCCTCTGAAGAGCGCTCTCCAGACCCTCGGTAGCCGGCAGGCTCTACCGGTGGTCAGCCGAGCTCGCCGCCTATGGTTTGGAGTATGTCCCTCGAATTGCTGTCAAAGGGCAGGCTCTCGCTGATTTCTTGTAGGACTTCCCCATAGAAGAACCGGTCCAGTACCAGGAGGATGAGCCAACTGAGGCACACCCTGGGAAGGCGGGGTTCTTGGACAACCAAGGCGAGCTTCCTCCCACTAAGCATCCAGAGATGGCGGGCTGGCAATTATTTGTCGACGGATCCTCCAACGCTTCGGGAGCCGGAATCGGGATAGCACTCCTCGCCCAGGCGATACTCCTTGAGAAATCAGTCCGGCTGGATTTCGCTGCGACCAACAACGAGGCTGAGTATGAGGCACTGTTCGCCGGACTAGAGCTCGCTCAAGAAGTAGGCGCCAAACGGCTAAAAGTTTTCAGCGATTCCCAGCTGATCATCTGTCAAGTCAATGGAGATTATGCCTCCCGGGATATGCGAATGGCGGGCTACGTGGATCTGGTAAAGGGCAAGGCCGCGGGGTTCGAAAAAATCTCCTTTGAACAAATCCCGCGGGCTGATAATAGGCGAGCTGATGTTTTGGCAAACGCCGCCTCCCTCTGGGAGGATCGGAGGCTCGCCAGATTTTTATCGAAGTCCAAGGCCAATCCCGGCTGCAAGTGGCGGAGCCCGCTGTTAACCAAGTCTCTGCCGGCGTATCACCTGGTGGTTGGACCGCCCCCATTCTTCGTTTTCTCCAGAAGGGCGAGCTTCCAGAGAATAGAGAGGAAGCCCGGCGGGTGGAGAAATGCGCTGGTCGCTATCTCATTCGCTGGGATCGCCTTTTTAGAAGATCTTTTGGCGGGCCAAATCTTCGTTGCGTTGAGAGCCCGGAGACCGAAGAAGTTTTGAATTGCATTCACTCTGGCGAGCTGGGAAACCACGCGGGTGGGCGGTCTCTAGCTGCGAAAGTACGGAGGCAAGGATACTGGTGGCCCACTCTGGAGCAAGATGCTTTGAAGGTCGCACAAAGCTGCATCCAATGCCAGAAGCACGCCCCGATAAATCATATGCCCGCAGAAGAACTGCACCCTCTGGCGAGCCCCTGGCCGTTTCAGCAATGGGGGCTGGATATTGTGGGACCATTCCCCGTATCAGCCCGGCAAAGGAAATTCATCTTAGTAGCTACGGACTACTTCACCAAATGGGTGGAAGCGGTCTCGCTAGCTAAGATAGGTGAGAAGCAAGTAAAAGACTTCCTTTGGAAGAATATTTTCTGTCGGTTCGGTCTGCCTCGGGTACTTATCACCGACAATGGTCGCCAGTTCGACAATCGCTTGATCAGAAGCTTTTGTGTTGAATATAGAGTCAACCTAAGGTTCTCGTCCCCAAGGTACCCTCAAAGCAACGGGCAGGCCGAAGCTACGAATCGAGTAATCCTAGACAACCTCAAGAAAAGGCTGGAAGGAAAAAAAGGATTGTGGGAGCAGGAGCTCAATGGAGTCTTGTGGGCCTATCGCACTACTCCACGTCGCTCAACTAATGAGTCCCCTTTCAGTCTCACTTTTGGTTGCGAAGCCGTGCTACCCGTAGAAGCCGAGCTGCCCACTGAAAGAAGGCTTGCGTCGGAGGAGGTCGACAATGACAAGCTGCTCGCCGATTCCCTCGATCAGCTCGAAGAAAGACGAGAGCGTGCCAATCTACACCTCGCCGGATACAGACAAGAAATGAAGCGCGCCTATGACAAAAGAGTCCGCCATCGGGCATTCAAAGCTGGGGACATGGTGATGAGAAAGGTGTTCGCAAACACGCAGGAGCCTAATGCAGGGAAGCTCGCGGCGAACTGGGAAGGCCCCTACATAATACGCGAAGCGCGAGGCTCGGGGGCTTACCAGTTGATGACCGCTGAAGGCGACCTGTTAGAGCGACCTTGGAATGCTTTGCACCTTCGCAAGTTTTATGCATAAGGGGATTTTTGTAGATTATCTTCTGAAGAAGTTATGAATGAACGATGGAGAACGATGGAGGTTTCAACAAAGAATTTAACTCAGAAGCTCGGTACAGCAAGAGCTCGCATGATCTATAGAGTGTAGTCCGCCGTTGTGCGGACTTAAAGCCAGACCGGGATCCTCAGAGGCAACCAGTGGGCGACCTTGAGCTTCCCGGGGTAGTCCGCCGTCGTGCGGACTTAAAGCAAGACCGGGATCCTCAGAGGCAGCCAGTGGGCGACCTTGAGCTTCCCGGGGCAGTCCGCCGTTGTGCGGACTTAAAGCAAGACCGGGATCCTCAGAGGCAGCCAGTGGGCGACCTTGAGCTTCCCGGGGCAGTCCGCCGTTGTGCGGACTTAAAGCAAGACCGGGATCCTCAGAGGCAGCCCGTGGGCGACCTTGAGATTCCCGGGGAAGTCCGCTGCCTAGTGGACTCTAAACTTAACCAGGATCCTTCGCGTTCACCCGCCACGAACGGAAGCATCCTGGCGTGGGCATACCCCTCAAAGGGCAAGACCGCTGAACAGGATCATCGAGGGAAATTAACCGGGCAGGGGGCAGCTAGCACTTATTAGTTTCTTTTAAAAATAAAAATGGTTTAAGTCTCTGAGTGTAGGGAAGTTTTTTTGAAGTCTTTTGGTTCGCTTATCGTTTTTCCGGGCTCAAAGACTATTGACTTTTAGTGAGCATGCCGAGTTTTCGTTTGCATATACTTTAAAGTAAAAGATTGAATCGAATTAGCTGCCTCGCCCGGGGTATCACCCTCGAGATCGCTGCGAAACTCCTAAAGCGGACTCATAAGTGAGCGACACAAAGAAAGAAAAGAAACACAGAGAATAAGAAACGCAGAGGCGAGCTCAAAGAGAATTCATTTCATTCATTGTTCAAAGATACATCGGAAGGGTTACAAGAGGAGGAGGCCTAAGCAGGGCCAGCACCCGTGCCGTTGTCGTCGCCGAGCTTCCTCTTCTTCGACCTTTCGGTCTTGTACTTCGCGATGGCGTCCAGCGCGCCCTTCTGGAGGAGCTCGCCCAGCTGCGACTGGAGGCGCTCTCGCTGGGAGTTCAGGTCGCGGAGATAGGCCTCCTTCAGCGCCGCGATCTCATCCCGGGAGGCCGCCACCTGGCTGCGGAGCTCGAGGATCTCTTTCTGGGCGGCCTCTTTGGCTTTGGTCGCCTCTTGTAGGTCAGTGAGGGCGCGAGCACGAGCGTCCTCGACCGAGGCTAGCCCCGTGGTGAGAGTGGCAGCCCGCTGGCGCAGTTGGGCAACCTCTGTATCAGCAGAGGCGGCCTGCTGGCGCAGCCGGTCCACCTCAGCTCGTAGCTCGCCGGATCGGTCCGCCTGGTGAAGCTGGTGGATGTGCTCGTCTACTCTCCTCTCCGAGCTATGGAGAGTGTCATCGTAGAGAGCAACCGTGTCCCCCGCAACGCCGGCGACCTCATCGGCGAGGGCCCGGCTGACCCGCTCCACCTACGCCAAGGTGAAACAGTTAGAAGAAAATTAGAACAAAAAGAGAGTTGGGACAAAGAAGTGTGAAGGTATGTACCTCGAGGAGCCGGTTGATGAGGACGATGTAGGGAGTCCGGGCGAAAATGTTACGCCCCAGGATCTCCCGCGTGAAGTAAGGGGCGCGCTCGGGGTCGCCAGAGGAGGAGCCCGCCTGGCTCGCCGCGGTAGGAGCAGCCGGGGGAGGCATATCGACGGCGGTAGCGGCGGGCTCGCCCCCTTGGGCACCGGCATCCCCTTCCTTGATAAGGGGAGGCACGGCGGCACCCCCTTGCCCAGGCAAGTCCGGGTCCGAGGCTTCCGAGCTGGAGCTCGGAAGGTCGTCCAGGATGGCCCCCAGGTCCGGAGACCAGTAGACCAACCCGCCCAACTCCGGGAGAGGAGGAACCTCAAATGCAGCAGGCGCGGGCTCAGGCGCGGGCGCGCTAAGAGCCGTAGGCGCGGGCGCGGCAAAGGGCGCAGGCGCGCTGGAAGCAGCAGGCGCAGGCGCGGGCTCAGGCGCGGGCGCGCTAAGAGCCGTAGGCGCGGGCGCGGACGCGGCAAAGGGCGCAGGCGCGCTGGAAGCAGCAGGTGCAGGCGCGGGCTCGGGCGCGGGCGCGCTGGCAGCAGCAGGCGCGGGCGCGGGCGCGCTGGCAGCAGCAGGCGCGGGCGCGCTGGGCGCAGGCGCGCAGGGAGTAGAGGGCGTAGGCGCGCTGGCAGCAGCAGGCGCAGGCGCGCTGGGCGCGGGCGCGCTGGGTGCAGGCGCGGGCGCGCAGGGAGTAGAGGGCGCAGGCGCGCTGGCGGCAGCAAGCGCGGGCGCGCTGGCAGCAGCAGGCGCGGGCTCGGGCGCGGGCGCAGGCGCGCTGGCAGCTGCAGGCGCAGGCGCACTGGCGGCAGCAGGCGCGGGCGCGCTGGCGGCAGCAGGCGTGGGCTCGCCGGGAGCGGCGGACGCGCTGGGAGGCGCGGGCGCGCTGGAATCAGCAAGTGCAGGCGCGGCCGATGGCGGGGACGTTTGGGAAGCGGGGGCCGGAGGGGTGGAGCTCGCCGGGGCCGGTCCCTCGAAGGGCGGGGGTAGCCCCGCGGTTGCTGGTGTGGGCTTATCTCCCAAGGCCCGCTCCTCGTCATCGGAGCTGGAGGTCGTGCTAAGATCATCGGCTGGTCCCAAGCCCGCCTCCGCGAGGGCGGCCTTCCTCCGCTCCTCGAGGACTTGTTGGAAGGCTTCGCGAGCCTCCCGAACAGTGTTGTCCTCTCCCGACGGACGGGTTGAAGGAGTCTTCTTCGTCTTCTTCCGCGAGGCGCCCTCCTCTGGATTCATCACCGCAACAAACAAAGTTTTAGTCAGGTCACCTGGGAATCCGCGCATCAGCACTTCAGCCATTGGGGACTCCACTTCCGCCATGCTGAGAAGAAGCTCGACGCGCGGATCCTCGGGCTCGACGAAGGAAATGCGACGTCGCCGAGGCTCCGGGACTGGGGCCCTCGGAGAAATGACAGAAAGAGTGGTCGCCTGACCTGGGGCTGCTTTGCGGGCTGGTGGCGGCGGTGGCGCGACATCCTCCTCGTGGAGCATCTCGAGGGTGTCCTTGTCGGCGACTTGAATGGGGGAAGCCCGCTTCTTCCCCTTCTTCGCCGAGGTCGCCGCCGTGGAGGTCGAGGGCGCCGCCGTGGAGGTCGCGACAGCGCGCCTGGAGACCGCGACCTTCTTCCGCATCACCTTCTGCCGGGTGGTGACGGTTCCGGTCCGGAGATCCTTCCAGAGGAAGGAGAAGTCCGGCTGGAGGACCTTCTCGAGGGTTCGACCCCCGAGGAAGTCCAGAATCGCCTCGTCGAGCGATCTCTCGCGGGCAGCGGCGATTCACTTCTTCCCCTTTGGCCGGTATTCCGCGATCTCCTTGAAGACAGGGAGAGGCGGTCTGCCAGGAAGAGAGGGGACGCCAGCTTGAGGACCTCGTCAGTCGCCGTCGATCACGAACGGATACTGTTTCCAGTACCGGTCCTTGTTCTCAACGGCGGTGAACGGAAGTACCTCGCCAGTGCGACCAGTGAGATAAAACTGGCCGCAGCCCGCCTCGATGAAGGCGGTCCCTGGCTTGAGGAACCATTTCTTCAGGAGGTAGGCAAGGGGGATCCTCACGTTGAGGGCTTCCTCAATTCGAGAAAGCCCGTAGAGGATCCCCCACGAGTTTCCTGGAAGCTGAGCAGGGCACAAGCTCGCCAGTTCCAGTAGCTCGCTGGCAAGGTGGTTCAGGGGTAGCCGGAGCCCTGACCAAATCTGCCCCACGGAGACCGCCGTGCCAGAGAGCGGCCTCCCCGAGTGCGGGAAGGGCAGGATGGCGAGCTCCTGAGGAATGTTCGCCGCGGAGCGTAAGCTAGCGGGGATCGGCGCCCCGCCGATGTCATTGAACCAGACAACGGCGGGCTCCCTTGAGGGAACCTCCTCGATGCCAGGTTCAAACACCGAAATGGGGGCGACGTTGAGAGGTTCCTCATGGGAGGAAGCAGCAGCAGCAGAAGAAGCGGCAGCAGAAGAAGCTATAAGAGCAAGGGGGTGCGAGCGAGCTGCGAGCTGCGAGCTGAAAGCAGAAGGAGAAAGGGAGAGCTGTTTTTCACGCAGCGGTAAAAATCGCCCCCCATCTCCTATTTATAGACGGGCGAGAGGCAAATGAATCGGGCCGCAGTTAATGCCCGAGCGCGCCCAACGAGGCGACGTGACGGTTGTCGAAACGACAGCTCGCTTCTTTCCAATCGTCGAGCGCCACGTGGGCCACGCGTGGAAAAGGCTGCGCCGGCGCCGACACTATCATTTACTGACAGAAAAAAGGAGCAAATGAGGAGGAGACACGTGTCTCGCGCCGATCGGGATCTCATAATGAGATTCATTGTACCAACATCGAGCCTCGCACCGCATTTAAGATGAAGCGACCGTTGGAGATTTGGAGCGATATCCCAGTCACAAGATCGCGCGCGGCAGGCGCCCAAGCTCGCCCGAAGCAGACCCTGGCCGCGTGTGGCAAGCTCGCACCGGAAGGAGATCGCTCGTGGCTGATGCTCGCGGCCCGCCCAGCGTCTGTAAATTACTGGCAGTCAAAGCTCTCGGTGCAGATCGCCTACGGCTGGTGCCCAAGCTCGCCCGAAGCAGACCCTGGCCGCGTGTGACAAGCTCGCACCGGAAGGAGATCGCTCGTGGCTGATGCTCGCGGCTCGCCCAGCGTTTGTAAAGTACCGAGAGTCAAAGCTCTCGGCGCAGATCGCCCACGGCTGGTGCCCAAGCTCGCCCGAAGCAGACCCTGGCCGCGTGTGACAAGCTCGCACCGGAAGGAGATCGCTCGTGGTTGATGCTCGCGGCCCGCCCAGTGTTTGTAAAGTACCGAGAGTCAAAGCTCTCGGCGCAGATCGCCCACGGCTGGTGCCCAAGCTCGCCCGAAGCAGACCCTGGCCGCGTGTGACAAGCTCGCACCGGAAGGAGATCGCTCGTGGCTGATGCTCGCGGCCCGCCCAGCGTTTGTAAAGTACTGAGAGTCAAAACTCTCGACGCAGATCGCCCCCGGCTGGCGCCCAAGCTCACCCGAAGCAGACCATGGCCGCGTGTGGCAATCTCGCACCGGAAGGAGACCGCTCGTGGCTAATGCTCGCGGCCCGCCCAACGTTTGTGAAATACTGACAATCAAAACTCTCGGCGCGGATCGCCCACGGCAGGTGCCCGCAGCCCACAAGGTGGATGTCGCCCATGACTGGTACTCCCAGTCCGCCCGGCGTGTGCAACAAGACTCCTGAGCAAGCGTCAGTCTCCTTGGTCGCTCCCTCAGGAGGGGGTAATGTTGGGAGTAGCTGAAATCCGCCCAGAAGTCGGAATCCTCATCCGCATAAGCTCGCCTCCTAGCTCCGCGCGCTTGCCACCAGTTCGCCCTTGCCTGTGGATCTCATAGACCCCAGGACTCCGAGGAGCGGGGAACTCGTCCTGGAGTTCGCCCCCCGGCCCGCCGAATCATCTTGACAGGGAGCGAGATCCACATTGGGCTGAAGGGGCCTAGGCAAAGAGCTCGTTCAGAAGCCCGTCTAAGCTCACTAAGGAGCTCGCCAAGCTCGCAAAGGAGCTCGCCAAGCTCGCAAAGGAGCTCGCCCGAGCTCGCTCAGGAGCTCGCCCAAGCTCGCTCAGGAGCTCGCCCAAGCTCGCCAAGACTCCCCTATTTATCGAAGAGGTCGCTCCTGCGAGGTCCGACTCTTGATAAATGTGGAAGAGAAGGCGGAGCAACGGAGGGTGAGCTCGCCCTGGCTTCCCACCTGAGGTCGCCCCCGTGAAGAGGCATAAAGGTTGCCAGGTGTCGAAACCCCACTGAAGCTACGTGGATGATTGTGGTCCACGGAAGCCCGCTCAAATCAGTTCGAGACCTCCCAGACTTGAACATTCCAGAATAGCCACCTGGCAGCGACAAGAAAGATGCTCTCCCCCACTCAAACCGCCTGGCAGGCTTGACGACAGAATGTCAGGGCGTGAGTACCAAGGACTGTCAGAGACCCACGCGAGCCGGATCGTGGGGGTCTAGAAGGCCCTGGAAGAATCTCCACGTGTCGGGCCACGGTAGGCCGCCGATTGCTATAAATGCTCACCCCCAGGCTCCATAGTACAGGTTCGAAACCCTATTCCCTTCCACTTTTGCCCACTAAAGCTCGCCGTTGTGCAATTGAGACTGACTTGAGCGTCGGAGGGTCTGCGCTCCGAAGGGAGCCAGCCGTTCTAACGCTTTCTCTTTGTCTTGCAGGCAGCCCGCACGGACCAGCGAAAAAATCCCCCGAACAACATCCATCACCTTCGGTTCGTTTCAACCAGTACTCGTTGCTGCCCACCAGGGAAGGCCCAAGTTGCGCATCAATCGCCAAAGACCAATTGCGAAGTTAGCTCCACGACGGAAAGTCTCAAGACGACAGCAGTACGCTCCTAAGCTCGCTGAGGAAGAAACGTCACTGCCCTGGGGGCAACCGTCGCCTACATCGACGCCTCTCTCAAACAAAGCTATGTCCCAACGGAATCTCCAGACAAGGTACGAGCAAGGAGACCCGGAGGTCGGTCTGTTAGGCCAGCCCTCAGGTAAATTCGACTACTACGTCCTCTATTCCAGACCTTCGCCTGTCTCAATAGAAGAAATCAAGCCCACCGGCTGGGAGTCAGAAGGCGAACCACCAAGGTCCCCAGAGGAGCAAGGCTCCCCGACTCATGGAAAACCCACAAATCTCCAGACAAGGTACGAGCAAGGAGACCCGGAGGTCGGTCTGTTAGGCCAGCCCTCAGGTAAATTCGACTACTACGTCCTCTATTCCAGACCTCCGCCTGTCTCAATAGAAGAAATCAAGCCCACCGGCTGGGAGTCAGAAGACGAACCACCAAGGTCCCCAGAGGAGCAGGTCTCCCTGACCCATGAAGAACCTACAGCTGCCACTCCAGACCTTCACCTTGGTAACGAAGAATCCACTGATGAAGATGCATGGGTCATGTTGCCTCGCAGACGAAGGCCATGGAAGCCAAGAAGTCGCAAGCTCGATCGGGTAACAAGAAAGCTTCCGGAACGAAGAACTTACAAAAAGAAAAGCAAATCTCCAGGAAGGAAGGCGTTCAAAGTACCGCCAGCGGACCCTGATGATCTCCTCCTGCAAAACCCTCCAGAACCGACAACGTTGCAAGAGTTCTTCCCCGATTACTTCCTCCCAGCTAATTAGCAGCACGAAGCCTCCTGTTGCATGGTTGAGATTCACGTGGCGCCGGAAGAAGAAGATAGGATCAAGCCTTCTAAAGAAAGCAACACCGGCAACGAGGAGGATGATTCCGACAAAGAAAGTACTGCTGCTTACGATGAGGCAATTCTACACTTGCCACTCATAGAAGCACTACACCTCCCAGAGAAAGCTCGCCTAGCAATGGCCGAGGCTTTGACAGACCCAGACAGCTACAAAAGAAAGAAGAAAAACGCCGAGAAGGACGAAACTATTGTCTCGTGTAACGCAACAATAACTTTCTCGGACGAAGATCTGCAGCTCGGAACACGACTGCACAATCGACCTGTCTATGTCTCGGGATACATCAACGAGAAGCCGGTAAATCGAATCCTGTTGGACTGCGGCTCCGCCGTCAACATCATGCCTATCCAAACAATGCGCCAGCTCGGCATCACCACCGACCAGCTCTCGCAAAGCCAGCTGGTCATTCAAGGGTTCAACCAAGGAGGACAGTCCACCATAGGGATCATTCGTCTAAAACTCTCTATCAGTCAGCTTGACACGACGGTTCTTTTCCACGTCATTGACTGTCAAACATCATATCACCTTTTGCTGGGAAGACCGTGGCTGCACGAAAACGGTGTCGTAGTGTCTACCTGGCACCAATGCCTCAAGTACTACGAGGAAGGTCTGGAAAAGTGCATTGTTGCAGACGACAAGCCATTCAATGAGGCTGAAGCGCACTTCGCCGATGCCAAATTTTACCAAGCAAAGGACCTTGTTGCAGAAGTCCTTCCAGCTAAAACTCCTCGAACTCAGAAAGCTAAAAGGATGGAGCAGGACCTAGGAAGCATGGACACTTCCCCAGGCCTCCCGCACCCGTGTCGGACACGTGTCGGACACCGACACTCGTCGGACACTCGCCGGACACGCACCGGACACGCATGTGCCGTGTCCTACGTGCTTCCGGGAGCCGGACACGGTCGGACACTCGCCGGACACTCCTTGGACACTCGGGATATTGCGGGTTGACGGACTGTTCGATATAGGGTCGGGTTACAAGCTGTGGTGATTCAGTTTTGGCTTTAACCTATCTGATCCTCTGAGATTATAACCTCAGAGAATCAAATAGGTTGAAGCCAAAACTGAATTGCAGCTATTCTTTTGCATGCCATTTGGGTCCGAGTGTGATTCACTTGTCAGGATGGTTATGATGGATGGTTACGATTTAGGTTTGGCTTTAACTTATCTTATCCTCTGAGTTTTCAGATAGATTGAAGTCAAAACTGAAATACAACCGTTATTTTCCATACCATTTAGAGCTGTCTGTGATTCACCATTCGGGCTGGATGTAACTAACGATAGTGATTCAGTATGTATTAAATTTTCATTTTAGTTGCTTTCTATGAGGTTTTTTGGGTTATTGAAATATATATGAATTGCAAATACACATAAAATATAAATTTAAAAATATTAATTTATTTTGCCGTGTCCCTGCCGTACCCGTGTCCTCCTTTTTTAGGATTTGCCGTGTCGACGAACCCGTGTCGTGTCGTACCCGTGTCCCCGTACCAGTGTCAGTGCTTCTTAGAGCAGGACGAAGCTCTGCCAACTCCAAATCCAGTACCACCATCTAAGGCGATACACGAAGTCAAAGAAGTGCTAGCGCCAAGACGAAGAATGCGCATCAGTTCCAAGCCAAGATCCATGAAGCATACTCCATTACCTGTCAAAGCTACGACAGTCTTACGCCTCACGCCTCAGTGGCTTCGCAAAGATGAACCACCACCTTTTGCCTCGCCAAAAGGGATGGTCCAGCCGCTATCGGAAGCTAATGTCATCACTCTGCAAGAGATGACACTGCCACTACCCAGCCTGGGGCAAGCTTCAAAATCGCCAAAACCCATCAATCCCTTCGAATCCAGCCAACTCGCATTCAAGCCAAAAGGAAGTTGGGGGCAAAATGCCGCCAAGCTCCTGTTCAAAGCTGGCTACGACAAAGACAGTGCTGCACATATGAGTACGCTCCTGCCAGCTCCAATACCACACGGGATGACTAAGACTCAAGCCCATTTACTCCAGGGCGGCGAGCAGATCCCACCAAATCGGCGAGGCATCGGCTCCCGTCAAACCCCGATGGTCATCAAGATAACAGGAGAGAAGACCTTCACCTCTAACTACATTGAGGTGAAGTTGGTAGATGAAGCGGAAGAGGGATCGTCAGCCTCCGATGCACGCTCCACCAATGTCATTCATCCCGCTACAAAGGGCGCCAAAAGAAGACGATATCGAGCTCGGCGTCGGACCGTACCTCAAAAGCAAAAGAAGAGCGTCAAAAACCAGGCAAGTCAAAATCCCATATCAGTATTCAAAAGACTTGGGCCAATCAGACAAGCAAAGCGAAGGTCAGTATTCGACCGTTTGGGAAAGCCACCCACTGAGGTGAGAAAAATCATTCCCACCCACCCACCCTTATCATCCTACGAAACTGGCGACATCACAGACATTATTATGGTCTCTGTTAATCATATCACCATTTCCGACTCTCCAATCGACGCATCTTCTACTTCGGACGACGAGTTGCCTGACGCCCCGCCGGTCCTCGAAGAAGGGGGGCAATCTACCGTCGACGATTTGAAGGAAATCAACTTGGGTACGCAAGAGGATCCTCGGCTACATTCGTAAGTGCACTCCTGACTCCCGAAGAGGAAGCCGCATACATCAGGCTACTCCAAGAATACAGAGATGTCTTCGCATGGTCCTACAAGGAAATGCCCGGACTTGACCCCAAGATTGCAGTACACCAGCTTGCTGTCAGACATGGAGCTAGCGCCGTCAAGCAAGGACAAAGACGCTACCGGCCGGAACTTGTGCCTCAAATAGAAGGTGAAGTCAACAAGCTCATTGAAGCCGGCATTATCCGAGAAGTTAAATATCCAACATGGATCTCCAGCGTGGTCCCAGTCAAGAAGAAGAACGGCCAGATCAGAGTATGCGTGGACTTCAGGGACTTAAACAATGCATGCCCCAAAGACGACTTCCCACTGCCAATCATAGAACTAATGGTGGATGCAACAACAAGCCATGAGGCACTAACCTTCATGGATGGATCCTCAGGCTACAACCAGATCCGGATGGCGCCCAAAGACGAAGAGCTTACGGCATTCCGCACGCCAAAAGGGATCTACTGCTACAAAGTCATGCCTTTCGGCTTGAAGAACGCAGGAGCCACTTACCAACGAGCCATGCAAAAAATTTTCGACGATATCCTTCATCAGAATGTAGAATGCTACGTCGACGACCTCGTGGTAAAATCAAGACAAAAGTCCACACATCTTCAAGACCTCGAGCTAATCTTCAAGCGGCTTCGAAGGTACCAGCTCCGCATGAACCCGCTTAAATGCGCATTTGGGGTCTCCTCGGGAAAGTTTCTCGGCTTTGTCGTACGCCATCGAGGCATCGAGATAGATCAAATCAAGATAGATGCTATCCTCAATATGCCAATCCCGAAAACTGTGCGAGACCTCCGAGGTCTCCAGGGCCATCTAGCATATATCAGAAGGTTTATCGCCAACCTAGCTGGAAAATGCAGGCCCTTCAGTCGCCTCATGAAGAAAGGAACAGCATTCAAGTGGGATGAAGCTTGTCAGGAAGCCCTCCAAAACATCAGGGATTACTTACTCAAGCCCCCGGTTCTGACAGCACCAGTTCAAGGGAAGCCATTGGTCCTTTACATCAGCGCCCAGGAGCAGTCCTTGGGGGCACTCCTGGCTCAAGACAACGAGCTAGGCAAAGAAACAGCATGCTACTATTTGAGCCGCACTCTCATCGGCGCGGAGCTAAACTACTCCCCGATTGAGAAGGTCTGTCTGGCGCTCATCTTCGCTACAAAAAAGCTGCGACACTATATGTTAGCTCACGCCATCAGGCTCATCTCAAAAGCCGACCCGCTCAAATACATCATGTCGAGACCAGTGCTCTCCGGACGCCTGACCAAATGGGCTTTGCTCCTCCTTGAGTTTGACATCACCTTTGTCCCTCGTAAAGCGGTCAAAGGTCAAGCTCTCGCAGACTTCCTAGCAGAATACCCCCTTCCAGCAGAATGGGAACTATCGGAAGATCTCCCGGACGAAGAAGTATTCTGCATCGACATCGCCCCTTCTTGGAAAATGTTCTTCGACGGTGCGGCCAGGCAAGACGTAGCAGGAGCAGGAGTTATCTTCATCACACCAAACGACGAAGTACTTCCCTTCTCATTTCTACTATCAGAGCCATGCTCCAACAACAGGGCGGAATATCAAGCTCTGATCATTGGCCTCGAACTCGCAAATGATATGAAACTCCAAGGGCTCACAATTTTCGGCGACTCTCAACTCGTCATTCAGCAAATATTGGGAGCATACGAGGTCAACAAAGAAGATCTCGTGCCATTGCACCTACGAGCTCTGAAACTCCTTGGTACACTCAAAGATGCTTCAATCCAGCATGTTCCCAGAAACCTTAATCAGCAGGCTGATGCGCTTGCAAATTTAGCGGCTACACTTCCGTTCCCAGAAAAAAGCCAACTCATCATCCCCATCTGTAAGAGGATGGTGATCACCGAGAAAGACCTCCCTATGGGAATCCCGGACCAAGTCAATACAGTACACGTTTTCGTGACCGACGAGCTAGACTGGAGACAACCATTCATAGACTTTCTTGTCCACGGGAAGCTCCCTGAAGATCCAAAGCGTAAGGCCGACATTCGCCGGCGGTCTCTGAAATTCTTCCACTTCAACAACGAGTTGTACCGTCGAAGCTACGATGGTGCGCTCCTGAGGTGTCTTGCAAAAGAAGAAGCGAAAACAGCACTAGAAGAAGTCCATGCCGGGATCTGTGGCTCACATCAGTCCGGTCCAAAGCTGCACTTCCGCATCAGGCGGATGGGGTACTACTGGCCCACTATGATCAAGGACTCCCTCGAGTTTGCAAAAAGATGCCACACTTGCCAGCTGCATGGCGACTACATCCGTCAGCCTCCGGAACCTTTACATCCAACCATCGCATCATGGCCCTTCGATGGATGGGGACTCGATATTGTCGGCCCGCTACCCAAGTCATCCAAGCAGCATCTTTATATCCTGGCGGCAACAGATTACTTCTCCAAGTGGGCTAAGGCAGTACCATTGCGAGAAGTTACCAGGCACTCTGTCGTCAACTTCATCCAGAACGACATCATCTTCCGGTACGGCATCCCTCGCTATATCGTTACGGACAACGGGAAGCAATTCAAGAACGCCGCTGTCAGCCAATTTTGCGCCAAGTTCCATATCAAGCAAAGGTGTTCAACCATGTACAACGCCTCTGCCAACGGCCTAGCTGAAGCTTTCAACAAAACACTCTGCAAACTTTTGGAGAAAGTCGTCTCAAAGTCGAAGAAAGACTGGCATGAACGCATGGGTGAAGCGCTATGGGCATATCGCACCTCTTTTCGCACGCCAACACAGGCGACTCCGTACTCGCTGGTATACGGAGTAGAAGCCGTCCTCCCACTTGAGCTCCAGATTCCGTCACTCAGAATAGCTGTCCAGGAAGGCCTTGTCAACGGCGACAACGCTCAACTTCGCCTAGCAGAATTGGAAGCCCTGGATGAGAAGCGCCTCGAAGCCCAGCAACGCCTGGAATGCTACCAAGCCAGGTTGACCCGAGCCTTCAACAAAAGGATTCGCCCTCGATCCTTCCAGAAAGGAGAATTGGTGCTCGCAGTCAAACGCCCCATCATCCTTTCGCATCGAGGAGGAAAGAAGTTCGACGCCAAATGGGATGGACCGCACGTTGTCAAAGAGGTCTACTCCAACGGCGCATATCTTCTCACCACGCCAGAAGGGCTTACACTCGGCCCCATCAATGGCAAGTACCTCAAAAGGTACTATGCCTAAAAGCAGGGCTACTTTCCTCGCAAAAAAAAAAAAAAAAAAGGAACTACGTGTGACTTGATCCCTCTCAGTAGGGTACGTAGGCAGCCTGTAAAGGTTCAGTCCAAACAAAAAAAAAACACAACCAAACTCTGCCATTCCAGAAGACAAGTCCAGAAAAAATAGACGCATGATATTAAGTTATCACCAGATAAAGAAAAGCAGAACTACAAGTCTGTTCAGCAAAAATGACGACAAAGAAAAGGAAATGCGACATTGCTAGTAAAGCGAATTAAAATCTTTGAGACGTTGGAGCAGCTCGCCGCCAGTAACCTCCATACGCTGCAACTCTGAAGACCGAGAAGCTACCCGTTCTCGATGCGTCGCCAGCTCGATACGCTGCTTTGCCAGGTCTGCTCCAGAAGACTTCTCGATCGTCTCAGCTTTCTCGAAAAATGCGCGAGCAGCCTCTAGCTTCTTTCGCGCCCGAACAAGGCTCGCAGTGGCAATCGCATGCTGCGCCTCCAATCGACGCTCCTCGTCCTCGGCCTTTGCCAGTATCAGGGGAAGGTCATCTTCCATCGAAGCCCGTTTCAAGCAATGAGCTTCATTATCCGCCAAGAGAACACGCATCTGTGTCTCAAACAAAGAGCCATCTACCTGGAAGGCCGCCAGGTTCTTGCAAAACTCAGGCCCCTCGAGAACCCACCAGCTGCTCAAAGCGTCAAAGCCCTCTTCCTGGAAGGGTGCGAGCGTCGTCTGGATATACTTCCGACAGCTCTCCAAAAGGAGCACAGAGAGAAGGTCTCGCGAACTGCACTTTCTCCTGTCGGCCTCTGAGTGCACAGGCAAGGAGGGCTCCGGTCCTGAAGGCTCAAGCGAAGGAACCGCCTCCTGGACCATCGCCGTGATAACAGTCAGCGGAACCACCGGAGCCGAAGGAGGAGACACAGGCAAACCTTCCGACAAAACGACTGCGGGAGTAGCCTCTGCCGGAGTACCAGACCTAACTAGAGGAGTCTGCTCTCTCCCTGCACTGGAGACCTCATCCTCCTCCCCAAAGCCCAACTGCTCCACGTCAATATCGTCCAGGTTGACAGCACTGCCGGCAAAATCTGCTCCACACTCTCCCAAAAGCTCCAAGTTATCCCAGGGAACATCCAGCCCGCCACCTTCAATCAACGTTGCTCTGATGGGAGAGCACTCCTGCCCAACCCCCTTCGGGGCAGACTCGCAGTCCGGTCCAGCAGACCCTGCCAAAATGAGAGCTGAACAACTCAGCCAACGAAATAAGAGTACAAGCACAGAAATTCATGAGAAACTAGAAACAAGATATACCTGCAGCGTCCGATGAAGCTACCCCAGAAAGAGGGATTACCTCATCAGCAAAAATCCCTGGCTCTCCCTCTCGAGCTGGCTCTGCCTCACCAGCACCAACCAAAGCTGCCTCACACAGGAGATCCAACTTTCTCCTCTTAGGAGAAGCACACCCACTCCAAGAAGCCTGAGTCTCAGGAAGACTCTGAACCTTGGAGGACGGAGCCATCTCAACCTCTTGCACAGAAAGTGAAGCCTGGGAAGTACTCTCTCGACGGCCACAAGATTTCTCTGACCATCGCTCCTCGGACCAAAGACAGCGATCCTCTGACCCCGCCAAAGAGTCAAAAGGAAAGTCAGCCCGCTCGCTGCTAGCAAGGACGTCTAGCGGAAGGCTAGCCAAGAGGGGAAGCACTGACCCGTTGACCCAGCGGCGATACTCAGGAGTTGCAGCATCCTTGCCGCCCGACTTAATCCCCGGTGAGAAAGTACACCCAGTAAACCGATCGTAAAGTGCTCCCCAGAGGCGGTACGCCTCCTGCGGAGTGTAACGTAACCGCAGGCGCAAAGGAGTCCTAGGCAACTCCTGCCGAAAACCCTGCTGGCGAGCAAACCGGTGGGGAGAGTACTATGCCACCTCCACTACATCCCCACGACGCCAAACAAGATACCCAGGCCTGCAACTCGCCATGCTCCAGTACAAAGGCTCGGACATCTCCGCCCCATCACACACCAGGGATTTCATAGAGGGCGCAAGTGCATTTTCCGATACAAATTCAAAGTCAGAAGGGCCCATGCGCCGCAAACACTCTCGGGCACTAGGCTTCGGACGCTCCCATGCGTAATAAGCATTCATCACACCTCCCACACAAGGAAGAAAGGGCACCGAGGTCGAAGGTCCACGCGCCGCAAAGATCCCCTTCGGAAAGTGAAGCCCAATCCAACCATAGAGGTAATGCAGGGGGCAAAAAGAACTGGCTCTGCCTACTTCCCCTCTTGCATTACCCGCACTCGATAAACTCCAGTAGGTGCCTCTAAGCCCGCCGTACAACGAGCAAAGGATCGCCGGCGCCAGGTTAAGAAACTCTCCAGTCACCATCCGAGCAGCTGCAAGGAAGGTCCCAGGGCGTACCACATCCCCTTCCCAGGGTAAAGCAAAGCGGCAGAGAAAAAGTACTAACCCCGCTGACCAGTAAACAGCACGCCAGTCATCGCTGCATTCTTCAAGTCCCAAAACTTCCCAGGGACGTTGCGCCCCGGCCATGGAGCACCACTCTTTCTTCAGAGATTCAATCGGTCGCCGGAAGGTGCCAGGCGCCGGTCTCTTTGACGAAGCATATCTCCACATCGGGTGACTCGAAGGGGGAGCGTGACGATACTCTCCTCGAAACCAAAAGTCCACCCAATCCGAGTGAAGTACCCGGTCTGACCGCTCGCGCGCCGCTATAATAGCATACGCCTTAAAAAGCAAAAGGCAGAAGCTAGGAGACTCGTCTGGGTCCGTCAAAACCTCCAGAGAAGGAACCTCCTCCTGATAGTAGCTCCGAATTTCTGGACACCCAGAGATGACGTGCACGTCACGAAGGGTGATCCCGATTTCACCAGCTCCGGTCAAGAAGGTGTTGGTATCAGGGCACCACTGCTCACACAGAGCCTGGTACATACCGTCCGGACGGCTGTACTCCCAACAAGCCGGCTCCACAAACCTCGCCAGACGCTCCATCCCTGGCTCTGCCTCCAACGCGCCAGATAGCTCTCTCATCCAGTCCCGGAAACCTCCTAGATACGTGACATCTCCACGCGGTTGAATCCCCACACCCCATCGCGTACGGCGGGAGCATATCTTCAAAGCAACAACAGGGACCGGAACCGACTCCTCGCCAGTATGGTGGAACGACAGCCCCAAACTAGGCCGGACGATTTGCCGAGAAGATCCTTCGTCAGTAAGGATACGCTCGCCAAGTTTCAACACTCGACAAGAGCCGTCGGTCACGCCGTCCTCGCAAACTCGCTCGTGCGTCAAAAGCTGAAGCACTGACAGTCCGGTCTCCTGTCTCGAAGCACGGTGGTGGAAGACTTGCACGAAAGGGAAGCAAAGATGCGTACTCTCGTGAGCGACCGCATCGACAATCCAGCCGGAACTTGGAAAGCTCTCGTAACGACGAGACCTGAAAAAGAAAGAAGGCAAAGCCTAAGTCAAGATAGTTTCCGAATACAGAAACGAAAAAATCGGGGGGGAGGCCTAAGCAAAAGGGGCCCCCCGTCCTTCGAACAAATAAAGATAAAAAGGAGGGGGGTCACGGCAAAAAGCCGCGACCCCCTCTCTCTCTCTCCTGTCAAAACATGCGGGGGGGGGGGGGGGGGGGGTGCTGTCGTCCTCCAAACAAATAAAGATAAAAAGGAGGGGGGTCACGGCAAAAAGCCGCGACCCCCCCCTCTCTCTCTCTCCTATCAAAACATGCGGGGGGCGCTTCCGTCCTTCAAACAAATAAAACTAAAAATGAGGGGGGTCATGGCAAAAAAACCACGACCCCCCCCTCTCCTATTTTAACACGTAAAGGAGGGGGGGTGCTGTTGGTCTCGGCCGGCCCCCGCGCCCGTGCACTGTTGCACCGGTCGCCTCCGCCTCCGGCCGAGCCTGGCTCCGGCCCCCGCGCCCTGCCGCGCTGCGCCCGCGCCTCCGGCCGAGCCCGGCTCCGGCCCCCGCGCCCTGCCGCGCTCCGCCTCCGCCTCCGGCCGAGCCCGGCTCCGGCCCCCGCGCCCTGCCGCCCTGCGCCCGCGCCTCCGGCCGAGCCCGGCTCCGGCCCCCGCGCCCTGCCGCGCTGCGCCCGCGCCTCCGGCCGAACCCGACTCCGGCCCCCGCGCAGCGTGCCGCACCTCCCGCGCCTCCGGCCGAGCCCGGCTCCGGCCCCCGCGCCCTGCCGCCTTGCGCCCGAGCCTCCGGCCCCCGCGCAGCGTGCCGCTCCGGCCCCCGCGCCCTGCCGCTCCAGCCCGCAGCCCCGGCTGCGCCCGCCGCGCCCCGCGGACCCGGCCCCGCGCCCGCTGCACCCGCCTCCGGCCACGGCCCCGCCCGCGCCCGCCGCACCCGCTGCACCCGCTCCGGCCCCCGCGCCCTGCCGCTCCAGCCCGCAGCCCCGGCTGCGCCCGCCGCGGACCCGGCCCCGCGCCCGCTGCACTTGCCTCCGGCCACGGCCCCGCCCGCGCTCCGCGCCCCGTCTCCAGCCCACGCGCCGGCCGCATATCGCAGCCCCCGGCCGCGCCCCATCTCCGGTTCGCCCGCCGGCCGCATACCGCGGCCCCCGGCCGAGCTCGCCTCCGCACCTCGCGGCCTCTCCTCCAGCCTGCGCCCTCCCGCGCCACCGACCACCCGAACCAGAAGAAGAAGAAGAAGAAGAAGAAGAAGAAGGAGGAGGATGAAAACGCACCTTGCTTGCGACCCTCCGCCGTCCACGGGCCGGCGGTCTTCCCTCCTCCGCGAACCCCATGGCGTCACCATCTTCATCCTCCGCGGCATCGTTGCGAAGCAAGAAACCCTAGCAGAGCTCTCGACTCCAAGCCGCCGGGAATTGTCAATAATGAAGAGAAACGAAAACGGGGGGCCTTTTAAAGACCTAATCCCACACGAATACGCGACTCAAGTCCAAGCGCTACGCGTTTCCCGCGGGCGCACTCGAACTTGAGGGGGCACTTGTGGGCATCGAAATTAACCCACGGGTCGAACTCGATTTGTACACGAAAAATAGGCCCGCACCCAACGGTCTTCGGGTCGAACCCGACTCGCCCATGCAACTTGGGCCCGCACACAACGGCCCACATGCGGAAATCTGGCCCATATACAACGGCCCACATGCGAACCTCGGCCCATACACAACGGCCCGCATGCAACTTGGCCCACACACAACGGCCCACATGCGAACCTCGGCCCACACACAACGGCCCACATGCGAACCTCGGCCCATACACAACGGCCCGCATGCAAACCTTGGCCCATACACGACGGCCCGCATGCGGAATTGGGCCCGCGCACAAACGGCCTGCATGCACACTCGGCTCGCGTGCAAGCTCAATCCGCGCACCATGGCCCAACTCGAAGCGAACGGGTCCCATCGGACCCGCGACTCGGACACAAAGAGAGGGGGGCCCACCGGCCCCCCCTCTTGAAAACCGTGCCCCCCTCCTCATGGAGAGGTGGGGCCGGCCATAAAAGAAAAAGAAAAGAAAAGAAAAAAGAAAAAGAAAAGAAAAAGAAAAAGAAAAGAAAAAGAAAAAGAAAAAGAAAAGAAAAGAAAAAGAAAAAAGAAATCAAAAACCGCCTCGATGCGGGGGGAGGTGGTGTGGACGTCTATACAGCCGTAGATCCGCGACGATCCCTCGATCCAACGGACAAGATACGTTGTGTCGCCATCCGATCCAAAAGTGCAACAAAAATAACAACTCGATCTTTAAAGATCGAGTCACATCTAGCCCATAACCACCCCAACTAAAAAGGAGGGGATCGGGTTTGTTTCCTTGAATAAAGGAACAGTATCTTGATGGTTATGGGGGGAGATATCGGATGAAACAAAAAAGATTTCAGATTTATCTCCCCCAACCGCTCCCCTTTGCCTATAAATAGAGGGGGTGGGGGAAGGCACAAAGGGTCGAAAAAGCTGAAGACGAAAGGGCTCTGCAAGAGAAGCTCCAACGCTTGAAGACCAAAGGCTTCACGAGGCACGGCAAGCATGTCCTACGGGAATCCTTGGCCCTTCAAGTCCTCATCAACGTGAAGACCTTGCACTCGAAGATCAAAGTTTCGACTCCTCGCACGAAGAAGAAAGCTTGGAGAAGAAGACCAGGAGTCGTCGTCATCCCGACTTCTCCAACGATCTTCATCAGCTCTGAAGACGCCAGAAGCAAAGGCCGGAGAAGAAAATCGAAGCCGACAACACCCGTCGTCTTCAACAAAGGCGTCAACTCCTCGCACGAAGAAGAAAGCTTGGAGAAGAAGGCCTGAAGCCGGTGCTACCCCTGCCGTCTTCGTCAACAAAAGCCGACGCTACAACCGTCGTGCGGAGATCGGTGCTACCCCCGCCATCTTCATCAACAAAAGCCGACGCCACAACCGTCGTGCGGAGATCGGTGCTACCCCCGCCATCTTCATCAACAAAAGCCGACGCTACAACCGTCGCATAGAGATCGGTGTTACACCCACCATCTCCACAAGAAGCCTTCAACTCCGATCAAGCCAAATACGCCCAGAGAAAAAGCCAAGACCGACGCCACAACCGTCGAGGAAGCCGGAAGAATAAAGAAGCCTTGAAGAAGTAGCGCCAGTCGTTCGAGAAGAAGATCGAGTCAAAGCTAAAGTCAAAGCCGACGCAAGAAGCCAAAGCAAACGCACCGGTAAAGCCCGCGCTAAAGCAACGCACGTGCCAAAGCCAAGCAACTACGACGGTCACGAGCAAAACACCGCACGTTCTAGCCGATACGACGCGAAGTCCGGAAGAACTAAAGCATCGCAAGTCTCTACCCGCCTACGTTCAAGCGCAAGCGCCAAAGCAAAGCAAACGCCAGAGCCACGCCAAAGCTACGCCAAAGCCGAAAGCTAAAGCCAAAGCTGACGCCAAAAACACGATCGACGCCGCGAACCGACGATCAAGGACGCCGAGGTCGAACAAGGATCGAGGAAGACACGAAGACCGAGGAACAAAACCCAAAACCTCCCTAGCCGAGAAAGCGCGAAGCACGGACGGGACAAAATCAACGGCCGATATTCCTTAGCCTCTCAAGAAACCCTCACCCTGTAAAGACCTCTGTCCTGGGCAACCCCTTCAGAGCTCTCGCACGAATACCACGTGGAGACGCGGATCAAAGGGACCCTCCAGAGGATCTCTCCCACAATCTCCTGATCAAAAAATTTGTTATCTCGTGTGATCCGCAATAAAGACGACCCGAATCTTTTTCCGCGCTCACACGCTCGACCCAAAGCTCCCGAACGGAATACGCTTTTGAGTCGATCACTCGATATATGACCTAACCTTCTGTGCCACAGGTCGGCATCAGAGGTAACAGACATGACAGACGCAATAGGAACGGAAGACACATATAGATGGTCCAGCTGGTAAAGTCCTCCTGCTCTACGGCCCAGCCCAATCCTCTGACCCGTCCGCGAATCCTGCACAACACAAACAGAAGGGGTGAAGGTGATAGTCAGGCCAGAGTCGCAAAGAGAACTGATGGAGATCAGATTAATGTTAAGACGGGGGGCATGATGGACATGGGGTAGGGTCAGGCGACCAGAAGGGTCAGAGGTAGTGGTGATGGATCCACATTGCGGAATAGGGACGAGAGTCCCATCCGCAGTGTGAACCTCCTGGTGGGTGGTAGTGGGAGAACAGTCAGTGAGGACAGTGGAGTCAAAGGTGAGGTGACAGGAGGCACCCGAATCAAAGATCCATGGAGCAGTAGTACCAGAGGTGGCAGACAAAGCCGTGAGCAGTCGCAGAGCCGGTGGAGGCTAGGTGGCGAAGAAGGAGCTCCTCGAGGCGCTGAAGACGGTCCGGCTCAGGCTGAGAAGGTGCTGTGGTAGCAGTGGGGAGCGTCGAGGCCTCTACAGTAGCCGCTGTACCACCAAAGTGGCGGAAGGAGGACGAACCATGTCCACGGCTCCGTCCACCTCGACTGCCGCGTCGATCGTCACGGGAAACCGAAGCCCAGCGTGAGGCTCTCTCATCCGGACCCCAGCGGGGGTTGCGAGGAGGACGTGTAGGGCATTCGCGCTTCATGTATCCGGGCTCCTTACAGTAGTGACAGAAGACAACCTTATCGGAGAACCCGGCCGCCAGGACAGTGTCGGAGCTAGGAGCAAGTGGAGGAGGACGAGTGCCCTGAGTCTGAAGGCGGGTCTCCTCATTGACCAAGGCGAGTAGAGCATCCTCTAGCCGAGGGAGTGGCTCACGGTGCAGAAGCTGAGCAGCGATGAGAGCAACGTCCGGCCGAAGCGCTGCCAGAAACTGGTGCAAGTGGCCCTCATCGAGGTAGCGCTGGAAATCCCGAGAGCAGGGGCAAGCACACCGCTCCGGGATCAGGGAGTCCAGCTCATGCCAGTATGCACTCATCAGACTGAAGAAGTCCTGAATCGTGCGCTCCGTCTGACGTGCAGACTGCGAGTCACAAATAAGCTGATGCCGGCGTGCGCCGCCGCGCGGGAGAAACTGGTCCCGGAGATACTCCCACATCGCGCGCGCTGTAGGAAGGCGGCTGATGGGAGAAAGGAGCGGACGAGCAACAGAGTCCAGGAGATAGGCCCGGATGGCCTGATCGTGGCGTCGCCACGTGAGAGCAGCAGCTGTGGCTGCTGTGGGAGTAGTCGGGACAGTAGCAGTCGCAGCAGAGGACGCGGCACTACTGGTGACAGAGGAGGAGCCGGAGAGGACAGCTGGAGGAGGATCATCGCCGGTGATGTGACCCCACAGATCACGACTGGAGAGCGTGACCTCGACGGTGAGTGACCAATCAGGCCAGTCGCTGGCTGATGACAACTGAAAGGCGATCGCCTTCAGCGGTGGAGAGATCGCAACGACGGACGGCACGGTAGGAGATGCCATGGAGGAAACTCAACAGAGGGGGGGAACCGGGAGAGGCTACCGGGCGAAGGGGAGAGAGCGGGGGGCCGGGTGAGCGGAGGAGAGAGGGCGGGGGGGGGGGGGGGGGCTGAGGGGGCCGGTCGGGTGGAGAGGGGGGTCGGGGGGGTGGAGGAGGGGGGGTCGGAGGGCCGGTCGGGTGGAGGAGGGGGGTTGAGGGGGTGGAGGGAGGGGGTGGGAGGGCCGGGCGGGTGAGGAGGAGGGGCGGGAGGGTGGTCGGGTGGAGGAGGGGGGGTCGGGGGGGTGGAGGGAGGGGGCGGGGGGCCGGGCGGGTGAGGAGGAGGGGCGGGGGGCTGAGGGAAGGAGCGGGGGGGGGGGGGGGGGGTCGGGTGGAGAATGGGGGTCGGGGGGGTGGAGGAGGGGGGCCGGAGGGCCGGGCGGGTGAGGAGGAGGGGCGGGGGGCTACTGAGCGGGTGAGGGAAGGCCGGAGGGGAGGAGCTCGCCGGAAGGGGAGACCGTCGTCGTCGTCGTCGCGCAAGAGAACCCTAGAGCTCTGATACCATGTTAGGAGATGACAGCTAGGGTTTGGAAAGGAATAGAATGCTCTCTATTGAGGGACTCAAGCCCAATATATATGTACAAGTATGACCATAGAACCCGACCCGACTGTACATCTAACCCGACCCATCTCTATACATTAACAGATACATACATGCGTTTGTATCATGTTTCACTGTATCATACGATGCACGATACAATAAGATACGTACGGTGCATTGAAAGTGAGGACTTTGAGTTTTGATTTGTTTTCGAAACTCCTAAAATGTTTTTTCTATTATTTTTTCCCTTAAGTTCTGATAGGATAATACAAGTCCATCGGAGTTAAAAAAGAACACTTTATAACCTTGGGTGAAGAGAAATTGGGGTTTTGACCGGTTTTTAAGTCTTCAGTACACCATTTCACCCAGAAGCTTAAGATGTTAGGAAATGGACCAATAATGTATGTCAAGCTAATAACCCCCCTCCCGTTTGGCCTCGTACCACATGTGGAGAATTAAACAAATGGGGCAATATTGGAATAGGTAATGGAGGTAGCAAGATTTGAATCCAGGACCTCTCAGAAACCAGAGCTCTGATACAATGTTAAGTAACGATTTCACCCAAAAGCTTATGCTGTTATGGAATGGATCAACAATGTATGTCAAGCAAATATTAAGGGTTTCACAGATCTTTCTCTAGACTTGACATAATCCAATGTCGTTTGTTTCTAAAGCCTTCTAGAGCTTGAGGGGGCCAAATGCATGCAATATTTTCTAGCTTTAAAGATTTTTGGGAAAAATACCATTGGTGATCCATAAAGAGCCATCGAAAAGGTGAAGTTAATTTTTTTTTTTTGAGTACCTGAAAGTGGTAAGAAACTTTTCCCACTTGATTCATTTTTACTTAAAATGGTAGATAAATAGTAGAATAAATCTTACGTTGAAACAAATTTATTGATAGATCATAGATCATACTTGCATATGGTTTCTATTTTTTTACAAGTATACATATCATACTTTTTGTATAGAACAATGTTATGTTTGCTGAGAAATGAAAGGAATGTCTTGCTCTTCTACTCTTAACTTTTCATATTAAATGTTTTAGTATGGTCTTCATATATATATATATATATATATATATATATATATATGTGTGTGTGTGTGTGTGTGTGTGTGTGTGTGACTGTATCTTACGATTCATGGTACAATACATGATCGACGAAAATGGGAAATTGATACACGATATGACAACCTTGGTTGTGATGGATCTAATGATGATGATTCTAATTATCTCTGTCCTAGAAATACTGAATGATCTTTCATGTTTTGCTTCAAGCAATACATAGCCGCAACAAACTATATTTATCAAGCCATGCTCGTAGAGATTGCTTCAACCCATAAATTGTCTTCTTCAAGTAACACATCTTATGTGACCCCCTAGCTAGACATCCAGAGGTTGCTCCATATATACCTCATGTAAATCACCATACGAGGAGGCATTTTTTTATATCAACATTGTCAAGCTATCACAAAAAAATCAATCTTAAATCATTACAACCAATAGATGAACGCGGTTCAGCAAAAAAAAAGAAAGATCGATGAACACACATTTAGGGAAGAATTGTTACTAGAGAAGAAGTCCCAAAATAATTAATGATTAATGACCAAGGTCTGAGTTTTAACTACCAAACAACCCTTCAATGTACAAGTGTACAACAAATGTACCATCACGTTGATACTTAATTATATAAACCCGATGCACACCGAGTCTGCTAAAAGACATATTGCAGAGATGACTGGGAGAATAAAACAACATGCTCTAAAGGATAAATTAAAGAGTACAAGAGTGAGTACCTTTTACAAGGCAATGAGAATAGCATTCGTAGCATGAACCTTATACGAAGTAGATGATTAGTGAGTAGGCACTAAAGTTGTTGAATAAGGACATGATATGGATCATATTTCATAGGTGATCTACCTAATGTGGCTCGGATGCTAAGAATGGTAAATCAACGGCAATTGTCTTAGATATATTGTTATTGTTGAGAACATCAATAGCCAACGATAAAGCTTATTGAGAAATGAGTGATATACACCGAAAGAAGGTTGCATCAGTACTTATGCGCTACTGGTGACCGATGAAGAGCCGGAGGAGACATCCGGAGCTGGGTCCTCACCGGTGATGTAACCCCAAAGATCACGACCGGAGAGGGCAGCCTCGACGGTGAGCGACCAGTCTGGCCAGTCGCTGGCCGAGGTCAACTGAAAGGGGACCGCCTTAAGAGGCAGGGAGATCGCAATGACAGATGATCCGGTAGTAGATGCCATTTAGGAGGATCAAGGAGAGGGTTGCCTGGGGGGTGTGGAAAAATGTGTGTGTGGGGGGGGGGGGGGATCGGGGTGAGGGAGGGCTGTTGGTGGGGGAGTGACTGTCGGTGAGGGGGTTGGAGGAGGGGAGGGGATCGGGTGAGGGCGAGGGGGGGGCTGTCGATGAGGAAGGGGATCGGGTGAGGGGTGGGTGAGGGGTTGTCAGTGGGGAAGGGGGCTTCCAGTGAGTGGGTTGGTGGAGGGGAGGGGATCGGGTAAGGGGAGGGAGGGGGGTGGGCTGTCGGTGAGGTACAGGGAGGGGAGGGGTGGTAGTTGTTGGGGTGTGTGTGGAAAGGGGGTGGGATCGGGTGTGGGGAGGGTCAGTGAGAGGGGATTGGAGGAGGGGAGGGCTGAGGAGTGGAGATCGGGTGAGGAGAAGTCTGGGGAGGGGAGATCAGGTGTGAGGAGGGGTGACTGGAGGTGGGCAGCACTCAGAGCAGAAGATGACTGGCGGTGGGTAGCTGTCGTCGTCGTCGCAGCGGGAGAAACCCTATAACTCTGATATCATGTTAGGAGATGACGGCTAGGGTTTGGAGAGAATAGAATAGCCCTTCATTAGGAGACTAAGCTCAATATATAAGTATAGTATTACATAACGAACCCGACCCAACTGTACATAAAACACAACCCATCTTTATACATTAACAAACAGGAAGTAGGATTCCAATACCTGTACTCTTTCTAAATATTAGAGCACCCAATAAAGAGACTGTGACAACATCCTAAGTGCTCCTAAAGGCTGACCTCTTGAAGAGAGGAGAGCACAATGGGTATATTAAGAGAGGCCACCTTGCTCCCCTTACCGATGTGTGACTATTATCGGTGGGATAGTCCACACCCCCTTCTCACGTATGGCATGCCCTCACGTGTTTTATGAGTGACAAGGCACAATCAGGCGACTCTCTCAGAGCGGGCCCAGCTCTGATACCATGTGATAACACCCGAGTGCTCCAAAAGTTTGACCTCTTGAAGAGAGGAGGGCATATCGGGTATATTAAGAGAGGCCACCTCGCTCCTCTTATCGATGTGGGACTCTTACCGGTGGGATAGTCTACACCACCCCTCACGTGTGGCACGCCCTCACGCGTGGCACGAGTGGCAAGGCACAATCGGGTGACGCTTCCGGAGCGGGCCCAGCTCTGATACCATGTGACTACACCCGGAGTGCTCCAAAAGGCTGATCTCATGAACACCTTGTATATTAGGAGTGGCCACCCCGCTCCCCTTACAGATATGAGACTATTACCTGTGGGATAGTGATGGGATGCGTATGCTTAAATAAACCCAAGTGCAGAATTTAAGATATTAAAAATCAGATTTCAGCACATTACAATCAGATTTCAGCAAAACTTATAATCATGGTTCATCATCCATTCATTCCCAATCAGATTTAATTCAACAAAATAGTAAACTGACAAGATGAGAATTAATTTCAGATTATAATAACTGAATTCCAGCAATAAGAACAATCACAATCTCAAAATAATACGCTAATGTTTCAAAGAACAACCAAAGATCTAACGATAAACCCTAATGGATGAGATTCTCGGAAAAACCAAATATTTGGAACCCTAATATGAAAATTAGCAATAAGGCCGGTTGTGGGAAAGAAAATATCACATGAAAGTATCAGAGGATAATCCAAACCGTGCTTTGGTCAATGCCGGCGGCTGACAGGAACTCCGTTGTTGCAGATGAAAGGCGCGGAAGGGGAGGCGTGGTCCAGAAGAAGAGGTGAAGAAGCCGAGACGATGGATCTTTGAAGATGAAGGAACTCCGCGTCGATCTTCCGCGAAGTCGTAGACGAATGGCGATGCAACGAGGTAGAAGCGTGCGAAGGAAGAAAAGATTAGAAGCAGGGAAGATTTGTCGGAAGGGATACACCGAACAAGTGCACACGCTTCTCCGTTCTAGGGTTTCAATTTCATATCATCATCCCCTTTCTCAATTAGGGTTTTAGAATTTATAGGGGACACAACCAAAAGGCACAAAAGGAAAGGAAGGGAGAGAGAGGTCCGGCGGTAGGGAGAGAGAGAGGGACGCGCGGGTGGGTGTTCGCGGGAGAGAGAGAGGGCCGGTCGGGTGGGGTTCGGCTAGGTGGTTTTAGGGTTTTGGTTTCCCTTAAAATCTCATCCATTGAGATTTAATCTCACTTAAGATCCTACGGCTAAGACTCTAACATAGAAACGAGTCAGTTCGGCATCTGTGGCTCGAACCGGATGCGAACATGGCTCGCACCTACCCAAACCAGAAATAAAAATGCAAATAACTAAAGATCCGTTGGTCGGATCGAAATAAAATAAAAACCAAAGTTGTAGAGCTTCGATTGAGCTTTCCACTGATGCAGACGGATCGACGATCGGCTTCCTGGATCTCCGGAACGGATGAGAATACGCCATCAGCTGTAGCAAATCTGCACGTAGTAGGCTCGTCTGCATCAAGTCCCCCGGACTCAAAAGAACTCGACTCCTGTCGAGCAAGGTCCTGGATCCGGCGGGGGCTCTCCTGGTAGTAACTGCAACCGCTGAATCTGCTCTGACTGCTCTCCCGGGTCCGGTGGCCAAGTAATCCGCCTCAAGTACGCAGCAACTCCATCTTGTATCCCCTGCCCCTCGACGCCAAGCGAAAACCTGAAAGCCAAAACCAACATCCTCCGCGGCACGATAAGATCGTCAAAATACTCAGATAATTTCATGTGATAATAGGAGTTTGGGTTGACATGAAATTCAAATGACATACGAAAAGAAAGGTCGCGGGAGCATAATGTGCTGCGGGTCATCGGCTTGCGCAATAAGCAATGGTGTATTTGAAAGGCCATGGGGGCGGGTGCATTATGTGTTGCTCAAAGTGACCTGCGCACGGTGCGAAACAAGTGGATTCTAGACGACGAAGATATGTCATGCAATCATTGTCTGGATGCAGTGAATAAAATAAGATATTAAAGAACTCATCATGCCACTTGTTATGACTTCGAAAAATTAAAGATGATGGGTTGTCTGAAATATGAAAGCATGATTCGTAAGTATTCTGCATCGAAAAGTGATCAAACATGCCAAAATCTTTTTTAAGGTTAAACTCAACACTTGGATGATATGGATGCACATATGAGTGGTCTATGAATGTATAGATGTCAGGCAAATGATGAATGCGAGTGTCATGAATGCCTACAGACTCTAAATGCGATGTGCATGCAATGGAATGCAAAATGTTGTCTAATCCCTTATCAATTTTTAGTGAATTAGATGAACACCCTACTAGATTATCAGCGAATGTGGGTATGGACTGACTCTGACTCAGAAGGGCTTGAGGTGCATGGGATCGGTGTCTCCTAAAACATGTGGGCCATAGGGTGACATTGATGCCGTCCTTAAGGAAGGTATAGGTGTTGGCTCTTCCGTGATGTTGTACATCTCGGTCGAACTGCCATGGACGCCCTAAGATGACATCAGCAACCTCTAAAGGAAGGACGTCGCACCGGACCTCATCGCGATATTGCAGCCCAATTGACAACTTTGCCAAACAACAATGCGTTACTAGCTTACTCGTGGTGTTGTCTAGCCAGGATGTTTTGTAAGGGTGAGCCAATGGTTTAACTTTCCATTTCTTGCTCCTAACTACCCTTTCATTGATCAGATTGGTGGTGCAACCTCCATCGATCAAGACACAAAGGTCCATGCCATTGACATTGCAGACTGTTCGGAACAGCTCGAACCTCTGATTCTTGCAGTGTGGCTTAGGGGGTCCTCCACAGAGCTCGTGGGGAAGTAGCACTTTAGGTGCTTGGGGTGATGGAGACTGGTGAATAACCAATAGTGGCGCAGTCACATCATCTCCCTCCAAGACTAACTCATTGAAGTTTTCGCCTTCAGACTCATGATCATCCTCGTCATTATCCACAAGATTTGTCTGTGGATTGAATTGACGACGAGGACAATCGGCTGACTTGTGACCCGGCTGGTTGCATTTGAAGCACTTTATCTGGTTCGGGTTGGGTCCTAAAACTCCTTTACCCTTCTCAGTGGGTGTAGGAACTGTGCCAGCTACGGGTGAAGGTCCAGGGAGTGGTCTACTAATAGATCCGGATGGTGCCCTAGTGTTGTCATATCGCCGGGACGCAGATCGGGAGTGGTGAGACTCGACTTTCTTAGCCCGACAGTGTGCATCACTGACCTGATACAAGTCATGAAGGGACACCACCTCTTGAATTGAGGCCTTAAGACCATTGACATACCTAGCGACGCTCTACTCTTCGTCTTCATGCAGATCATTGCGAGCTTGGAGCTTGTAGAATTCATTGGTGTAATCATCTACTGATTTGTACTCTTGTCGCAGGTTTTGGAATTTCTGGAACACATTCTGCTTGAAATCAGAAGAGAGGAACTTCTGTTGCATTTTTCCTCGCATATGTGTCCACGTGGAAATTTTCTCTTTTCCTTTTCTACCCCTAGTGGTCTGCAACTGTTTCCACCAGATCAGTGCATGACCTTTTAGTTTAAGACTAACAAACTTGACTTGTTTGCCACGGGGGATTTCTTTCCACTCAAAGTATTGGTCGATTCGCTCGGCCCATTCTAGAAACTCTTCGGGATCCATCCTACCCTCGAACTCAGGAATTTCGATTTTTATGCCCTGATCCCAGCCCCAGTGGGATTTTGTTTTCCTATGAGTCCGTCTACTTCGCCTATCAGTTCCGTCAGAGGAACCGACGCTGTCACCTCCGGACTCTAGGTCTAACTCACTACGCTCTGGAGACGCTCTAGTCCTGTGTTCTCGATGGGGTCGAGGTGGATTTTGGGAATTATTGAAGGCTAAGGTCAAGGTTTCTATCTGGGTCTGAAGCCTATCCATGTGCTCTTGTTGCCTCATGAAGGCATCCTGCCAAGTGCGGGGTGGAGAAGATCCAGCCATTATGGATTCTCTAGAAAATGCTATCGATTCACTCAGAGAGAAGAGGAAGATCCTAAGATGAATGCGACACGCGATGCTAGTTTCCTAATTAATGCAAGATACAAAACTAAAATGAAAAGAAGGAAAATAAAAAAAAAATTCAGCAGGCACACAAGGATGCAAATGATGCAAGAGGACCGGCCGTTGCGTAAGAACGCGACGACTAGTGCGCTCTGATACCAACTTGATGGGATGCGTATGCTTAAATAAACCCAAGTGCAGAATTTAAGATATTAAAAATCAGATTTCAGCACATTACAATCAGATTTCAGCAAAACTTATAATCATGGTTCATCATCCATTCATTCCCAATCAGATTTAATTCAACGAAATAGTAAATGTTAACGGATAGTCCCACATCGGTAAGGGAGGCACCCATCACCCGCTTAATATACCCCCTGTGGACCTCCCCTTACAAGCCGGTTTTGTGAGGTGCGAGGGTTTCTAACATGGTATCAGAGCTAGCCCGTCTCCTGCTCCTGCTCCTGTTCCTGCTCCGGGTGCTCCCCACCGATGATGCCTTGCCACGCGTGCTCCGCGTGAGGGGGGATGTTAACGGATAGTCCCACATCGGTAAGGGAGGCACCCATCACCCGCTTAATATACCCCCTGTGGACCTCCCCTTACAAGCCGGTTTTGTGAGGTGCGAGGGTTTTCTAACAGTAAACTGACAAGATGAGAATTAATTTCAGATTATAATAACTGAATTCCAGCAATAAGAACAATCACAATCTCAAAATAATACGCCAATGTTTCAAAGAACAACCAAAGATCTAACGATAAACCTTAATGGATGAGATTCTCGGAAAAACCAAATATTTGGAACCCTAATATGAAAATCAGCAATAAGGCCGGTTGTGGGAAAGAAAATATCACATGAAAGTATCAGAGGATAATCCAAACCGTGCTTTGGTCAATGCCGGCGGCTGACAGGAACTCCGTTGTTGCAGATGAAAGGCGTGGAAGGGGAGGCGTGGTCCAGAAGAAGAGGTGAAGAAGCCGAGACGATGGATCTTTGAAGATGAAGGAACTCCGCGTCGATCTTCCGCGAAGTCGTAGACGAATGGCGATGCGACGAGGTAGAAGCGTGCGAAGGAAGAAAAGATTAGAAGCAGGGAAGATTTGTCGGAAGGGATACACCGAACAAGCGCACACACTTCTCCGTTCTAGGGTTTCAATTTCATATCATCATCCCCTTTCTCAATTAGGGTTTTAGAATTTATAGGGGACACAACCAAAAGGCACAAAAGGAAAGGAAGGGAGAGAGAGGTCCGGCGGTAGGGAGAGAGAGAAGGACGCGCGGGTGGGTGTTCGCGGGAGAGAGAGAGGGCCGGTCGGGTGGGGTTCGGCTAGGTGGTTTTAGGGTTTTGGTTTCCCTTAAAATCTCATCCATTGAGATTTAATCTCACTTAAGATCTTACGGCTAAGACTCTAACATAGAAACGAGTCAGTTCGGCATCTGTGGCTCGAACCGGATGGGAACATGGCTCGCACCTACCCAAACCAGAAATAAAAATGCAAATAACTAAAGATCCGTTGGTCGGATCGAAATAAAATACAAACCAAAGTTGTAGAGCTTCGATTGAGCTTTCCACTGATGCAGACGGATCGACGATCGGCTTCCTGGATCTCCGGAACGGATGAGAATACGCCATCAACTGTAGCAAATCTGCACGTAGTAGGCTCGTCTGCATCAGATAGCGCCCCCCCCCCCCCCACCCGCCGTGTGGCACGCCCTGACGCATGGTATACATGACAAGGCACAATCAAGCAATGCTCCCGGAGCAGCCCCAGCTCTAATAGAGACTTTTAATAGCACGAAATCATAAATTTTCATTATTAAGAGTAAGAATTTGAGCATAACACACAACCAAAAGACACAAGGGGACACTTCAAATAAAAGATGGTCAGGATATAAGATAAGTTAAAAAATATTCCTTTAAATACAAATATGAGCATGTGCTAAATAACATAGCAAGCAGTTAAAATGGCATCCCCAAAGTTCTGTATGAATATTTATTAAAGCATCAATGTTATGGCAACTTTGAAGGAATGTCGATCCTTATATTCTACAAATCCATCTTGATGATGAGTATATCCACATGAAGATTAGTAAATGATGCCATGAGAGTCAGAGTTGCTTTATATGGATCTTTTTAACATATCCCAAGGCATCATATTGTAAAATACAAATAGACCAACAAACCTAATTCTTAATTAAATAGTAGATGCTTTAAGAGATTTTAGAGTCTTCTTTTTTTTTTAGAAAGAGATGTTTTCTAGAATAGTAATCGTTAAAAGTCACAAAATAAGAAAAGGCCAAATATGGTTCTTTCTTTTAGGACCCAGACGTCAGTGTCGGCTAACTTAAATAGAGTTAACCAATCATACCAATGATTGTTGTACATAGGGAAAAAAGGCCCCTTATGATGCTTACCAAGTTGACAAGCCTTATACACTAAAGTTGACACATATTTCAGAGGAACAAGCAGCTTCAAAGGCTGTAACGATAGCTAACTATTGCAACAATCCCATTAATGAGAAGAGCCACGAATAAAGAGCCACAACATCATCATCCGGAGCACTTTCATGATAAGCCCATGTTCACGACCTCCACCAATCATCGACTTTGTTTTAAGTTCCTGAAGAAGTAAGACACTAAGAATGATAAAATATTACTGAATTGTTAAGAGCATTACTTAATTTACTGACACATAAGGTCCGGGATTAAATGGAAATTTAGTAATATAACTAAGAGATGAATTTTCGATTATTCCTTCAGCTACCAATCACAGTACGAGAACTACCATTAGCAAGAATAACAGAAATAAGAAATATTGTACAAGGAAGAAAGCATAGTAGCTTTACTAGTCTTATGTGTTGATCCCGTTAGTCAATAACCCATGAGTCCATGAAGATGGAGTAGCTGTTAGATACCCTCACACCTCAAAACCCGGGTTGTAAGGGGAGGTCCACAGTGGGTATATTAAGCGGGTGATGGGTGCCTCCCTTACCGATGTGGGACTAACTGTTAACACTCCCCCTCACGCGGAGCACGCGTGGCAAGGATCCACGATCGGTGGGGAGCACCCGGAGCGGGAGCAGGAGCAGGAGACGGGCTAGCTCTGATACCATGTTAGATACCCTCACACCTCAAAACCAGGGTTGTAAGGGGAGGTCCACAGTGGGTATATTAAGCGGGTGATGGGTGCCTCCCTTACCGATGTGGGACTATCCGTTAACAGTAGCAAAATAGATTACATTGCTTGAATGAGTGAACGTGAGAACAACACTATTAGACAACGGTTGAGACTATTGTAATTTGTACCATTGATGATACTCTTCATTGGACAAGTTAATGGAATCATTTGATGAGTGGAAATAATTACATCCTGCTGGTAAGATTGATCATGGTGGTGAGATTGAACAACATTAGATGAATACATAACCTGATTAACCTGGGTCTTCTGATTTACTGATGATGTGACATGCAAATCATAAAAGTTGTCAGTTGTGTGATTCTCCTTGTCAAAGTTAGTGCATCGGTAAATATATCCTTGATCACAACTTCTCCCACGATCATGGCAATGAGCTCGACCATTTAGCAAATTGATCTCTGAAACCACCATAAGGTTATATGCCCCACCAAGAGCACCTCTACTCATATCACGGCCTTGAAGGGAAGTTCGTCAAAAGATAACAAAGAAGAGTTGTCTTCTCCTATAGAGACTGAAGAAGGAGAAGAAGAAATAGATGTAATTGTAGCACGAATCGGTCAACTAATTAAAGGAATACTGCTATCACCGACCATAGTTTCTCCTCGAATAGTTTGTAGAAGCTTTTAAACATAGAAGTCTAATCATTTTTTTTTTCCAGATTGGAAGATCATTAGTTAGAGGATGATACCGAGTAAACTCACCTAAACATTCTTTTGAAAGATCTATAATAGTCACCATAGCCTTTACTCCCTATTGGAGAAGAAAAATATTTCATATACATCTTTTGGCTTGAGAAACTTTTTTTTCTTCCATAGACCATCTCACGAACTGCATCCCAAATCTCCTTAGTTGAGTTATGATGCATATTATTAGCCCAACATGTCTATAGACACCTGTTGAAACACTGCACTTCTTCCACATCGTGAATAAGCCTCAATGCGGTGAATTTAAGTGGCATGCACTCTCTGAGCGAGCTTCAGGTCGTCTGCTGTTGGTTGCACATGCCCCGCATGCTGACACACTGCCCTCTTGGTTAGATCAAATGGCTACGCGTGACACACTGACCCTTGAGCCTTTTATCTCGACCAAACTGGTCATGTGCACTGCAAGTGCGGACCCACAACCCTCTCGACTTGATCGTTCCGGTCAAGCGTGGCGCACACACGAACCTGAAGAGTTATTTAGTCTCTAACTGCGCACTTATTTTTAACATGGCATGCCCAAGGAGTTTTTTTGGCTAGGGTTGTGCACGTGCACACCAAGATGCCTCTTGGCTCCAACTACACAAGAACCAGGCACTAACCTGCACAAAACTAGGCTCATCCAGTTCAGCTGAATTGAACTTGCCCAGTCCCTATTGGGACAGCCACACATCAAGCCTCACCTAGGTTCGCAGTTGTTAATGTTTATAGAAATGGGTCGGTTTTATGTATAGTCAGATTGGGTTCACTGTGTAATACTGTGTATATATATTGGGCTTAGTCAGAGCGACACTCTGACTAAGCCCAATATATATACACAGTTATACACAGTGAATCCGATCCGGCTGTACATAAAACCGACCCATCTCTATATACATTAACAGCATCCAAGCCTAGCATGCGCCAATACTTGGTTGTAGCAAGGGTGCCCTAGTGTGAGCAACCCAAAGAGGCAACTCGTCGAGGATGTTGTTGCGCGACGTGTAGAATGCACAGTATGGTGCTCATAGTGCCTTTTCGACCGAGCGCTTGCATCACGCCAAAGGCTTGGGAATTTATTTTGGTACCATGCGAGAAATTTGAACCCATGACCTCTACAATGCAATACAATCCCAGTAACCACATATAAGTTTTGTTAAATAAAATCACATGCAAATATCAATCATCTAAATCATTCCTTTAAAGCACCATTTTCATCTTGTTATTTGTTTCTGTAATGTTACTATGTTTCTTATCACTCTAAATGTCATAGCTTTCAAGATGCTGTAGTTGAAATGAAAAACTTATTTTCATAGCAGTGACCCAATAGCACAGAAATCAATTCCACTGCAATGGGTGTGATTGGTAGAGTGACTCTATCAGGGGATGGAGGAGGGGACAAATCAGTAAAGAAATCACCACTAAGAGAAATAGCATCCATTGGGTTGAAGGGCATACTGGAAGATGTGACAGGAACTGGTGAGTTCTTGCAGTCTGTGGATGAATTGTTGGAGCCGGGCAATCCGAGAACTGTTTTGGAGGAGGGGTTTGATATTCAACATAAGCCGAGAGATCCACAGGATGAGAAGCAAGCAATGGATACTTCCAATCCACGGCATCTTCAATCACCCACCAGAGAGAAGACAATGGAAGCTGCGGAGGAAGACACGGTCTTGTCCTTGGAAGATCTTGCAGCTGCCAGTGAGATGCAACAGTCCGATGAAAGGATCATAAATGATCTTAAAAGAAAGGTAGAAGGGCTCAGTTCCGATAATTTTCAATTACAGGTTGAACTTGACAGGGAAGAAAATGCATACAATAATTCTCAATCTTAAAAGTCTTTCGCTAGACTTTGACATAATCCAATGTCGTTTGTTTCCAAAGCCTTCTAGAGCTTGAGGGGGCCAAATGCATACAATATTTTCTACCTTTAAAGATTTCTGGGAAAAGTACCATTGGTGATCCATAAAGAGCCATCGAAAAGGTGAAGTTAAAATATTTTTTTTTGAGTACCTCAAAGTGGTAAGAAACTTTTCCCATTTAATTCATTTTTACTTAAAATGGTAGATAAACAGGAGAATAAATCTTACGATGAAACAAATTTATTGATAGATCATAGATCATACTTGCATATGGTTTTCATTTTTTTACAAGTATACATGTCATACGTTTTGTATAGACCAATGTTATGTTTGCTGAGAAATGAAAGGGAATGTCTTGCTCTTCTACTCTTAACTTTTCATATTAAATGTTTTAGTATGGTCTTTATATATATATATATATATATATATATATATGTGTGTGTGTGTGTGTGTGTGTGTGTGTGTGTGTGTATAACTATATCTTACGATTCACGATACAATACATGATCCACGAAAAAGGGAAATTGATACACGATATGACAACCTTGGTTGTAATGGATCTAATGATGATGATTCTATTTATCTTTGTCCTATAAATACTGAATGATCTTGCATGTTTTGTGTAACATCCGCCCCAAACACACAAGATATTGTCCGTTTTGCCTGTGCCCGCATGAGAACTTCCTAGGGTGGTCACCAATCTAGTACTGTTCTCGCCCGAGCACGCTTAACTATGGAGTTCTTACGAAATCCGTAGCGGCGCACGGTTTTAAAACGCGTCTTCTATGTTTGGGTGGGAAAATTATATAAGTAGCTCAGGATCTTCTTCTCTCCAGGCGATGTGGGGCTAACTCATGGCCTTGTACACCTCACCTCACCTCACCTCATCCATCTTGGTATCACAGCCTCAGGAATCTTGGCTTTTGGCTATTGGCCTATTGGATCTTGGTCGTCACAATCCACCCCCCTTAGGGCTACACGTCCTCGTGTAGGGTTAGACCCTCCCATCCCGAGGAGAACCAACTCTGATACCATTTTGTAACATCCGCCCCAAACACAAAAGATATTGTCCGCTTTGCCTGTGCCCGCACGAGAACTTCCAAGGGTGGTCACCCATCTTAGTACTGCTCTCGCCCGAGCACGCTTAACTACGGAGTTCTTACGAAATCCGTAGCGGCGCACGGTTTTAAAACGTGTCTTCTATGTTTGGGAGGGGAAATTATATAAGTAGCTTTTAATCTCCTTCTCTTCAGGCGATGTGGGGCTAACTCATGGCCTTGTACACCTCACCTCACCTTATCCATCTTGGCATCACAGCCTTAGGATTCTTGGCTCTTGGCTATTGGCCTATTGGATCTTGGTCGTCACATTTTGCTTCAAACAATACATAGCCGCAACAAACTATATTTATCAAGCCGTGCTCTTAGAGGTTGCTTCAACCCTTACATTGTCTTCTTCAAGTGACACATCTTATGTGACCCCCTAGCTAGACATCCAGAGGCTGCTCCATATATACCTCATGTAAATCACCATATGAGGATGCATTTTTTTACGTCAAGCTATCACAAAAAAATCTATCTTAAATCACTACAACCAATAGATGAACGCGGTTCAGCAAAAAAAAAGAAAGATGAACACACAGCTAGGGAGGAAATGCTACTAGAGAAGTCCCAAAATAATTAATGAATAATGACCAAGGTCTGAGTTTTAACTACCAAACAAACCTTCAATGTACAAGTGTACAACAATTGTACCATCACGTTGATACTTAATTATATAAACCCCATGGCACACCGAGTCTGCTTGCCTGGAGGAAACCAAGTTCTTAGGTGTAATTCTTATGTAATGTTATCATTTCTTCATCCATAACACATGTTTACCTAGTGGAAGCCATATCTTGAATATAAGACTTACTAGGAGAAATAAATGACAAGGAGCATGCAAAATATCGTAATGGGGAGATAGATAAGAGAATGAAACCATGTCGTCAAGAAGTAGAAACGTACAAGAGTGGGTAAATTTTCACTAGGCAATAAAAAGATCATCAGAAGCAGGCACCTTAGACGGAGTACACTGGTCACTAGACACTGAAGTTGCAGAATAAGGACCTGGTATGGACCTTCGGTGATCTATCTGATGTGGCTCCGATGCTAATGCTAGTAAGTCATGCAAGCTTGCATCAAATGACAAGGAGCATGAAAAAGACATATTGCAGTGATGACTGGGAGAATAAAACAACATGCTCTAAAGGATAAATTAAAGAGTACAAGAGTAAGTACCTTTTACAAGGCAATGAGAATATCATTCGTAGCATGAACCTTATACGAAGTAGATGATTAGTGAGTAGGCACTAAAGTTGTTGAATAAAGACATGATATGAATCACAATTCATAGGTGATCTACCTAATGTGGCTTGGATGCTAAGAATGGTAAATCAACGGCAATTGTCATAGATATATTGTTATTGTTGAGAACATCAATAGCCAACGATAAAGCTTATTGAGAAACGAGTGATATACACCGAAAGAGGTTGCATCAGTACTTATGCGCTACTGGTGACCGATGAGGAGCTGGAGGAGACATCCAGAGCTGGGTTCACACCGGTAATGTGATCCCAAAGATCACGACCGGAGAGGGCAGCCTCGACGGTGAGTGACCAGTCTGGCTAGTCGCTGGCCGAGGTCAACTGAAAGGGGACCGCCTTTAGTGGCGGGGAGATCACAATGACAGATGATCCGGTAAGAGATGCCATTGAGGAGGATCAAGGAGAGGGTTGTCTGGGGGGTGTGGAAAAATGGGGGGTGGGGATCAGGGTGGGGTATGGGGCTACCGGTGAGCTGAAGGGAAGGGGATCGGGGTGAGGGAGGGGCTGTTGGTGGGGGAGTGACAGCCGGTGAGGTGGTTGGAGGGGAGGGGATCGGGTGAGGGGGGGGGGGCTGTCGATGAAAAAGGGGATCGGGTGAGGGGTGGGTGAGGGGTTGCTGGTGGGGGAGGGGGCTGCCAGTCCGGGGGTGGTGGAGGGGAGGGGATCAGGTAAGCGGAGGGAGGGGGGTGGGCTGCCGGTGAGGTGAAGGGATGGGAGGGGCGATAGCTGTTGGGGTGTGTGGAGGGGTGACTGGAGGTGGGCAGCACTCGGAGCAGAAGATGACCGGAAGTGGATAGCCGTCGTCATCGCAGCGGGAGAAACCCTAGAGCTCGAAAACCATGTTAGGAGATGAACGCTAGGGTTTGGAGAGAATGGAATAGCTCTTCATTAGGGGACTAAGCCCAATATATCAGTACAATATATTACATAACGAACCCAACCCAACTGTACATAAAACCCGACCCATCTATATACATTAACAAACGGGAAGTAAAATTCTAATACTTGTACTCTTTCTAAATATTAGAGCACTCAATAAAAAGACTGTGACAACATCCCGAGTGCTCCAAAAGACTGACCTCTTGAACAGAGGAGAGCACAACGGGTATATTAAGAGAGGCCACCCTGCTCCCTTTACCGATGTGTGACTATTATCGGTGGGATAGTCCACACCCCCTTCTCACGCATGGCATGCCATCACGTGTTTCACGAGTGACAAGGCACAATCGAGCGACTCTCTCAGAGCGGGCCCAACTCTGATACCATGTGACAACACCCGAGTGCTCCAAAAGTCTGACCTCTTGAAGAGAGGAGGGCATATCGGGTATATTAAGAGAGGCCACCTCGCTCCTCTTATCGATGTGGGACTCTTATCGGTGGGATAGTCTACACCCCCCCTCACGTGTGGCACGTCCTCACGCGTGGCATGAGTGGCAAGGCACAATCGGGTGATGCTCCCGAAGCGGGCCCAGCTCTGATACCATGTGACAACACCTGGAGTGCTCCAAAAGGCTGATATCTTGAACACCATGTATATTAGGAGTGGCCACCCCGCTCCCCTTACAGATATGGGACTATTACCGGTGGGAAAGCACCCCCCCCCCTCCCCTGTCGTGGGGCACGCCTTGACGCATGGTACGAATGACAAGGCACAATCAAGCAATGCTCCCGGAGCAGCCCCAGCTCTGATAGAGAATTTAATAGCACGAAATCATAAATTTTCATTATTAATAGTAAGAATTTGAGCATAACACACAACCAAAAGACACAAGGGGACACTTCAAATAAAAGATGGTCAGGATATAAGATAAGATAAAAAATATTCCTTTAAATACAAATATGAGCATGTGCTAAATAACATAGCAAGCAGTTAAAATGGCATCCCCAAAGTTCTGTATGATTATTCATTAAAGCATCAATGTTATGGCAACTCTGAAGGAATGTCGATCCTTATATTTTGCAAATCCATCTTGATTAGGAGTATATCCACATGAAGATTAGTAAATGATGCCATGAGAGTCATAGTTGCTTTATATGGATCTTTTTAACATATTCCAAGGCATCATATTGTAAAATACAAATAGACCAACAAACCTAATTCTTAATGAAATAGTAGATAATTTAAGAGATTTTAGATTGTTCTTTTTTTTTAGAAAGAGATGTTTTCTAGAATAGTAATCGTTAAAAGTCACTGTTAATGTACATATAATGAGTCGGGTTTACTGTACAGTCGGGTCGGGTTTACTGTACAGTCGGGTCGGTTACATGTACATATATTTGGGCTTGAGTCCCTCAATGGAATCATTCTATTCCTCTCCAAAACCCTAGCCGTCATCTCCTAACATGGTATCAGAGCTCTAGGGTTCTCCGACGCGCGGCGACGACGACGACGGACCTCTCCTCCGGCATCAACTCTTCCCCGGTCTCCGGTCACCTGTTCGGCAGCCCCACCGGCCCACCTCCTCCGCCCTACAGCCCCACCGGTCCACCTCCTCTGCCCTACAGCCATCCGCCGGCCCCCCCCTCCTCAAACCGCCCCCCCTCCGGCCCTCTCCTCCGATTTACAGCCACCCGCCGGCCCTCATCTCCTCAACCCGCCGGCCTACAGCCCTAACCCGCCCACCTACAGCCGCTGAACCCCCCTCCCTCCCCCTCCGATCCTCCCTCCTTCATCCGTCGGCCCCCCCCCTCCTTCTGCCCACCTACAGTCGACCCCCCTCATCCATCCGACCCTCCTCCTACCTCCTACAGACCTCCCGGACCCCCCCCGACACCCTACCGCTCACCCGATCCCCTCCCTACAGCCCACCCGTTCCCCTACAGCCCTCCCGACACCCTACAGCCCACCCACTCCCCTCCCGACACCCTACAGTCCCTCCCGACCCCCCCCGACCCCCCTACCGCCCCCCCCCGACACCCCCTGACACCCTACAGCCTCCTCCATGGCCTCTCCAGCCGTACCGTCCGTCGTTGCGATCTCTCCACCGCTGAAGGCGGTCGCGTTTCAGTTGCTGTCGGCCAGCGACTGGCCTGACTGTTCCCTTACCGTCGAGGCCGATCTCTCCAGTCGTGATCTGTGGGGTCACATCACCGGCGAGGATACTCCTCCCATTGACTACTCCGGTTCCTCATCTGTCTCCAGCAGTGCAGCCTCTTCTGCTGCGACTGCTACCACGGCCACCACCGTTGCTGCCCTCACGTGGCGCCGCCACGATCAGGCCATCCGGGCGTACCTTCTGGCCTCTGTTGCTCGTCCACTCCTTGCTCCCATCGGCCGCCTTCCGACAGCGCGCGCGATGTGGGAGTATCTCCGGGACCGTTTTCTCCCGCGCGGAGGCGCACGCCGGTATCAGCTCATCTGTGACTCACAGTCTGCCCGTCAGGGGGAGCGTACCATTCAGGATTTCTTCAGTCAGATGAGTGCCTATTGGCATGAGTTGGACTCACTGATCCCGGAGAGGTGTGCCTGCCCCCGCTCCAGGGATTTCCAGCGCTACCTTGACGAGGGTCACCTACACCAGTTCCTGGCAGCGCTTCGGCCGGAATTTGCTCTCATAGCTGCCCAGCTCCTGCACCGTGAGCCACTCCCTCGGCTGGAGGATGCTCTACTCGCTTTGGTCGACGAAGAGACCCGCCTTCAGACCCAGGGCGCTCGTCCTCCTCCACTTGCTCCTAGCTCCGACACTGTCCTGGCAGCCGGGTTCTCCGATGAGGCTGTCTTCTGTCACTACTGCAAGGAGCCCGGTCACATGAAGCGCGAGTGCCCTACTCGTCCTCCTCGCAACCCCCGCTGGGGTCCGGATGAGAGAGCATCACGCTGGACTTCGTCTTCACGCGATGATCGACGCGGCGGTCGTGGTGGACGGAACCGTGGACGTGGTTCGTCTTCTTTCCGCCACTTTGGTGGTACAGCGGCTACTGCAGAGGCCTCGACGCTCCCCACTGCTCCCACAGCTCCTTCGCCGCCTGAGCCGGACCGTCTTCAGCGCCTCGAGGAGCTCCTTCTCCGCCACATAGCCTCCACCGGCTCCGCGACTGCGCACGGCTTGTCTGCCACCTCTGGTACTACTGCTCCATGGATCTTCGATTCGGGTGCCTCCTGTCACCTTACTTTTGACTCCACTGTCCTCACGGACTGTTCTCCCACTACCACCCACCAGGAGGTTCGCACTGCGGATGGGACTCTCGTCCCTATTCCGCAATGTGGCTCCATCACCACCACCTCTGACCCTTCTGGTCGCCTGACCTTATCCCATGTCCATCATGCCCCCCGTCTTAATATTAATTTGATTTCCATCAGTTCTCTTTGCGACTCTGGCCTGACTGTCACCTTCACCCCTTCTGTTTGTGTTGTGCAGGATTCGCGGACGGGTCAGAGGATTGGGCTGGGCCGTAGGGCAGGAGGACTCTACCAGTTGGACCATCTCCATGTGTCTTCAGTTGCGTCTGTCATGTCTGTCACCTCTGATGCCGACCTGTGACACACAAGGTTAGGTCATATATCGAGTGATCGACTCAAAAGCGTATTCCGTTCGGGCGCTTTGGGTCGAGCGTCTTTCTCCCCCCTCTCTGTTTGTATGGGTTGTCGACTGGCAAAGCATCTCGCTCTTCCATTTTCTGCTAGTACTTCCCAGTCTGATGCTTTATTTGACTTAGTTCATTCGGATATTTGGCGTCCTGCTCCTGTTGCTTCTCTATCGGGTTATATGTATTATGTGTGTTTTATTGATGACTATTCTAGGTGCACCTGGGTCTATCTCATGCGTCATCGGTCTGAAGTACCTCACATCTTTAGGAGATTCACCACTATGATACATACCCAGTTTGGTCGGCGAATCAAGACCTTTCGGTCTGATTGTGCCAAGGAGTATCTCTCCTCTGAGATGCGTGAGATTCTTCAGTGTCACGACACTCTTCACCAGCAGTCCTGTCCCCATACCCATGAGCAGAACGGCGTTGCCGAACGCAAGCATCGTCATGTCCTTGAGACTGCACGAGCCTTGCTTCTCTCTGCGTCTGTTCCTCACTCCTACTGGGCTGAAGCTGTCATGACGGCTGTCCATCTCATCAATATCACTCCGTCGTCTGCTCTGTCCGGTGCCACCCCTCACGAGCGCCTTCACTCCAGTCCACCTGACTACTCTCTTCTTCGCACGTTTGGCTGCACGTGCTTCGTTCTTCTTCCTCCCCATGAGCGCACCAAACTTTCTGCGAGGTCTGTTAGGTGTGTTCACTTGGGGCTCAGTCGTGAGCACAAGGGGTATCGCTGCTATGATCCCTTAGCTCGTCGGATCCGTGTCTCCCGTCACGTCTCCTTTGTTGAGGATGTCCCGTATTTTGCACCTGAGTCTCGTGATCTTTCCTTGCCTACTTCGTCATCCTCCTCGCCCTCCTCACATCTCCACATCCCTGTTCTACCCCCGGTTTCTGTTGCCCCATTCACGCCTACTCCACCACCACCACCACCTCCTCAGTCTCCATCGCCACCTCCACCACCACCACCACCTCCTCAGTCCCCCACGCCACCTCCACCACCACCCATTACTCGTGTCTATGTACGTCGGTCTGCAGCTCCCCCTCCAGAGTCGGTTCTCACTGGTACTCCCTCGCCTGATACTGCTGCTCCCTCCTCCCCGGTCGTGGATCCTGCTCCGGTTCGGCGCTACCCAGCGCGCGAACATCACCCTCCTGCCAGATATGCCTACTCTCCTGACATGTTTGGTTACTCTGCTTTTCCCACTGACTCTCCTGACTCTTCTGGCTTCTCTGCCAGTGTCTCCTATTCACCATCCTTTCAGGCCTTTCTTACTGCTCTTCACACCCATCGGGAGCCCCAATCGTACCGTGAGGCAACATTACATCCAGAGTGGCGACAGGCCATGTCAGTTGAGCTTGAGGCTTTTCAGCGGACCCAGACCTGGGAGTTGGTGCCTTGTCCCCCCGGGGTGGTGCCTGTTAGCTGCAAGTGGATCTTCAAGGTCAAGACTCGACCTGACGGATCCATTGAGCGGCACAAGGCTCGCCTCGTTGCTCGTGGCTTCTCCCAGGAGTATGGGATTGACTACGAGGAGACGTTTGCTCCAGTTGCTCGGATGACTACTGTGCGCACCCTCTTAGCTGTGGCAGCTGCTCGAGGGTGGCCTCTCCATCAGATGGATGTCACCAATGCGTTTCTACACGGTGATCTCTCCGAGGAAGTCTACATGGCTCCTCCTCCGGGCACTTCAGTTCCTCCAGGACACGTGTATCGGTTGCGCCGGGCCATCTATGGGCTCAAGCAGGCCCCTCGTGCCTGGTTTGAGCGTTTTCGCAGTGCAGTTCTGGCCGCCGGGTTTGTTGAGCGTCACTCCGACTATGCCCTGTTCACTCGCTCCTCCAGTCAGGGCATTGCAGTCCTCCTCCTCTATGTGGATGATATGATCATCACTGGGGATGACAGTGCCACGATCGCCTCTCTCCAGCGGCACCTCCAGAGTCAGTTCGAGATGAAAGACCTGGGCTCTCTTCGCTACTTTCTGGGCCTTGAGATTGCCAGGTCAGCTCGTGGTCTGTTGGTCTCCCAGCAGAAGTACATCTCCGACATTCTTACTGATGCTGCCCTTACTGACACGCGTACTGCTGATACACCCATGGAGCTCAATTTGAAGCTTCTCGCTACAGATGGTGAGCCGCTCCAGGATGTCTCCCGCTACCAGAGGTTGGTTGGGATGCTTGTCTACCTCACCATGACCCGGCCAGACATTGCCCATGCTGTTGGCATTGTCAGTCAGTTTGTTCAGGCTCCACGGTCAGTACACTATGCAGCTGTTCTTCGGATCATCCGCTACCTCCGGACCACCATCACCCGTTCACTCCTGTTTCCCTCCACCTCTCCGTTGGTGCTGCGTGCCTACTCAGATGCAGATTGGGCAGGAGATGCAGACACTCGTCGATCTACTACATGATACTGTGTGTTTCTGGGTGACTCACTGATTTCATGGCGCAGCAAGAAGCAGGAGTCTGTTGCTCGCTCCAGCACCGAAGCCGAATACAGGGCTATGGCTTCCACCACCGCCGAAGTTGTCTGGCTTCGCCGTCTTCTGCTTGACTTGGGAGTGGTGATATCCGGGCCCACTCCTCTCTTCTGTGACAACCGGAGTGCTATTCAGATTGCTAGCAATCCGGTCTTCCATGAGCGAACAAAGCATATTGAAGTTGATTGTCATTATGTTCGCCAGGCATTTATCGATCACACCATCTCCCTGCCCTTTATTCCCTCATCGGAGCAGACTGCTGATTTTCTGACGAAGCCCCTGACGACAGCTCGCTTCCGGCATTTTCTGGGCAAACTCTCGGTTCATGATCCACCATGAGTTTGAGGGGGAGTGTTAATGTACATATAATGAGTCGGGTTTACTGTACAGTCGGGTCGGGTTTACTGTACAGTCGGGTCGGTTACATGTACATATATTTGGGCTTGAGTCCCTCAATGTAATCATTCTATTCCTCTCCAAAACCCTAGCCGTCATCTCCTAACAGTCACAAAGCAAGAAAAGGCCAAATATGGTTCTTTCTTTTAGGACCCAGACGTCAGTGTCAGCTAACTTAAATAGGGTTAACCAATCATACCAACGATTGTTGTACATAGGGAAAAAAGGCCCCTTATGATGCTTACCAAGTTGACTAGCCTTATACACTAAAGTTGACACATATTTCAGAGGAACAAGCAGCTTCAAAGGCTGTAACGATAGATAACTATTGCAACAATCCCATTAATGAGAAGAGCCACAAATAAAGAGCCAATACATCATCATCCGGAGCACTTTCATGATAAGCCCATGTTCACGACCTCCACCAATCATCGACTATGTTTTAAGTTTTTGAAGAAGTAAGACACTAAGAATGATAATATATTACTGAATTGTTAATAGCATTAGTTAATTTACTGACATATAAGGTCGGGGATTAAATGGAAATTTAGAAATATAACTAAGAGATGAATTTCAATTATTCCTTCTGCTACCAATAACAGTACGAGAACTACCATTAGCAAGAATAACAGAAATAAGAAATATTGTACAAGGAAGAAAGCATAGTAGCTTTACTAGTCTTATGTGTTGATCCCATTAGTCAATAACCCATGAGTCCATGAAGATGGAGTAGCAAAATAGATTACATTGCTTGGATGAGTGAACGTGAGAACAACACTATTAGACAACGGTTGAGACCATTGTAATTTGTACCATTGATGATACTCTTCATTGGACAAGCTAATGGAATCATTTGATGAGTGGAAATAATTACATCCTGCTGGTAAGATTGATCATGGTGGTGAGATTGAACAACATTAGATGAATACATAACCTGATTAACCTGGGTCTTCTGATTTACTGATGATGTGACATGCAATTCATAAAAGTTGTCAATTGTGTGATTCTTCTTGTCAAAGTTAGTGTATCAGTAAATATATCCTTGATCACAACTTCTCCCACGATCATGGCAATGAGCTCGACCATTTAGCAAATTGATCTCTGAAACCACCATAAGGTTATATGCCCCACCAAGAGCACATCTACTCATATCACGACCTCGAAGGAAAGTTCGTCAATTTTCTAAAGATAACAAAGAAGAGTTGTCTTCTCCTATTGAGAATGAAGAAGGAGAAGAAGAAATAGATGTAACTAATTAAAGGAATACTGCTATCACCGACCATAGTTTCTCCTTGAATAGTTTGTAGAAGCTTTGAAACATAGAAGTCTAATCCTTTTTTTTTTCCAGATTGGAAGATCACTAGTTAGAGGATGATATCGAGTAAACTCACCTAAACATTCTTTTGAAAGATCTATAATAATCACCATAGCCTTTTCTCCCTATTGGAGAAGAAAAATATTTCATATACATCTTTTAGCTCGTGAAACTTTTTTTTTTTCCATAGAGCATCTCACGAACTGCATCCCAAATCTCCTTAGTTGAGTTATGATGCATAACATTAGCCCAACATGTCTATAGACACCTGTTGAAACACTGCATTTCTTCCACATCGTGAATAAGCCTCAATGCGGTGAATGTAAGCGGCATGCACTCTTTGAGCGAGCTTCAGGTCGTCTGCTGTTGGTTGCACATGCCCCGCGTGCTAACACACTGACCTCTTGGTTAGATCAAATGGCTACGCGTGACGCACTGACCCTTGAGCCTTTTATCTCGACCGAACTGGTCATGTGCACTGCAAGTGCAGACCCACAACCCTCTCGACTTGATCGTTCCGGTCAAGCGTGGTGCACACACGAACCTGAAGAGTTATTTAGGCTCTAACTGCGCACTTATTTTTAACATGGCATGCCCAAGGAGTTTTTTGGCTAGGGTTGTGCACGTGCACACCAAGATGCCTCTTGGCTCCAACTATACAAGAGCCAGGCACTAACCTGCACAAAACTAGGCTCATCCAGTTCAGCTGAATTGAACTTGCCCAGTCCCTATTGGGACAACCACACATCAAGCCTGACCTAGGTTCGGAGTTGTTAATGTATATAGAAATGGGTCGGTTTTATGTATAGTCAGATCGGGTTCACTGTATAATAATACTGTGTATATATATTGGGCTTAGTCAGAGCGACACTTTGACTAAGCCCAATATATATACACAGTATTACACAGTGAACCCGATCTGACTGTACATAAAACCGACCAATCTCGATATACATCAACAGCATCCAAGCCTAGCATGCGTCAATACTTGGTCGTAGCAAGGGTGCCCTAGTGTGAGCAACCCAAGGAGGCAACTCGTCGAGGATGTAGTTGCATGGCGTGTAGAATGCACCGTATAGTGCTCATTGTGCCTTTTCGACCGAGCGCTTGCATCACGCCAAAGGCTTGGGAATTTATTTTGGTACCATGCGAGAAATTTGAACCCATGACCTCTATCTACAATGCAATACAATCCCAGTAACCACATATAAGTTTTGTTAAATAAAATCACGTGCAAATATCAATCATCTAAATCATTCCTTTAAAGCACCATTTTCATCTTGTTATTTGTTTCTGTAATGTTACTATGTTTCTTATCACTCTGAATGTCATAGCTTTCAAGATGCTGTAGTTGAAATGAAAAACATATTTTCATAGCAGTGGCCCAATAGCACAGAAATCAACTCCACTGCAATGGGTGTGGTTGGTAGAGTGGCTCTATCAGGGGATGGAGGAGGGGACAAATCAGTAAAGAAATCACCACTAAGAGAAATAGCATCCATTGGGTTGAAGGGCATACTGGAAGATGTGACAGGAACTGGTGAGTTCTTGCAGTCTGTGGATGAATTGTTGGAGCCGGGCAATCCGAGAACTGTTTTGGAGGAGGGGTTTGATATTCAACATAAGCCGAGAGATCTACAGGGTGAGAAGCAAGCAATGGATACTTCCAATCCACGACATCTTCAATCACCCACCAGAGAGAAGACAATGGAAGCTGCGGAGGAATACAAGGTCTTGTCCTTGGAAGATCTTGCAGCTGCCAGTGAGATGCAACAGTCCGATGAAAAGATCATAGATGATCTTAAAAGAAAGGTAGAAGGGCTCAGTTCCGAAAATTCTCAATTACATGTTGAACTTGACGAGATGGATCATGAAGATAGGGAAGAAAATCGGAAAGCAGACAGTGTGATGGAGGAACTTGCAAAATTTGCTACACCTGAACAAACTTCATTAGTTGAAGCAAAGCACCTAAACTTGTTGGGCTGGCTACAGAAGACACTACTAGAGCTGCAGCATGCCAAAACTGTGGCACAGGGGCAGAATTCATACTTAAACCGACGAATAAGAGGAAAAGACAATGAATGTCTCTTCCTCGGTTCTGAATTCGAGGACTTCAAAGTTGAATCATCTGCTGAGGTCAACGACATGGAGGTGAAAGCAAGCAAGCAGGACGAGCAGATCTATTCCTTGCGAAAGATTAAAAGTGAATTGGATGAAATGCTTGTAGGTTGTAAAACTGAGAAGGTAGAAAGGATGGAGAAGCTCAGAGTCAAGGTGGTGGAAGGGTTTGAAAATTTTGATAAGTGCTCGGAAAGTATGAGGTTGCTGGAAGACAAGTCCATGCAAAGGATAAGATCCATCGAGGCAAAGATTGATTCCCACGGTGAGAGATTCGAGGTTCTGGACTACGTATTTGGCCGAGCTAATGATAGTTTCTTGGAGGAGTTGTTTGCCTGCACCAAAGAGCTTCAGATGGAGAAGGCAAAGGAGCGGCCGCCGCACCTTGAGAAGGATAGCCTGATGATTGAGAACGACAATCTGATCGCGCAGTTCTTGTACATGGATATGGTTGTATTGACCTTGGAGAGAGGCGTGCTCGAGATTTCCGAAGAATTTCGAAGGGCTGCAAGGCACTTGTGCGGCGCAATTCAGGATTACCGCGAACAATGCAATCGGCTCCTCCGAAATCATGAAGCAGCACTCTGAAGCTTCTTTCTTGTTCATGCTTCCACACTGGTTCAGCCCGCCAGTTCTCGGGGGAGCTTCTTCCAGGATTGAAATGTATATCATCTCTCTACTAGGGAGAGTAGTATGATTTACAACTGCTTGAATCATGATGATTTTTTGGTGAGGGATACATTGTCATACAGGGAAGATTAGTATGAGAGAGTGACAATGGGCGGCATAGAAGCTGTTTATGATCTATCCTCGAAGTTTCATGGCAACAAAGATCTGTTTCTTGTGCTCCATGGATTCGCGCCAACTGAAAAGAAATGCTGGGTCCTTGCTGTTTAGCCTAGAAGGAAATCTGAATGTAGGTGACCGTCGTAGTTCTCAGTATCAAGTGAATCCATAGTTTGAAGACCTATCTTGCTGTTAACGGATAGTCCCACATCGGTGAGGGAGGCACCCATCACCCGCTTAACATACCCGTTGTGGACCTCCCCTTAAGACCCGGGTTTTGGGGTGTGAGGGTGATGCAGGCGCTGATAAGGTGCACTACAATCTTAAACCCTTTAGGGTTCCCTTTGGTCAACAACTAAGACTTATTTATCAATATATCGATGTATGACTCAAAGAGGTGGCAAACACAAGCTATTTCACGTAAGATTAAAGTTCTAGGCATTCAACATAAATCATGGTTCACGATCTAACAATATAAGATGCAATAGTATCACGAAAACTAATTTCAGCATACAATAATTCAAATCACAGCAATAGATATAGAATTTTAAAGAGAGATTTGCATTAGATTTTCACTAGGAAATAGGCTAAATATGTTTGCTAGGGTTACCAACTGTTAGGAGACGACGGCTAGGGTTTGGAGAGGAACAGTATGATTCCATTGAGGGACTCAAGCCCAATATATGTACAGTAAACCCGACCCGACTATACAGTAAACCCGACCCATTATATTTACATTAACACTCCCCCTCAAACTCACGGTGGATCATGAACCGAGAGTTTGCCTAGAAAATGTCTGAAGCGAGCAGTCGTCAGTGGCTTCGTCAGAAAATCAGCAGTCTGCTCCGATGAGGGAATGAAAGGCAGGGAGATGATGTGATCGATAAACGCCTGGCGAACATAATGGCAGTCAACTTCAATATGCTTTGTTCGCTCATGGAAGACCGGATTGCTAGCAATCTGAATAGCACTCCGGTTGTCACAGAAAAGAGGGGTCGGCCCGGATATCACCAAGTGAAGAAACTCCATCTAGTAGAGTCCGCCTATCCTACGACCTACTCTTATCGATCGACCAGTAGGCAGATCCTGCACAAAACAAGAGGAAAAGGTAAATGTCATAGAACAATCAGAGTCACACAAAGCACTAACAGAAATCAAGTGCATATAGAGTGTGGGAGCATGAAGCACAGAGGGTCAGGAAAGGTGGCAAGTAGGAGCAGAGGCTGAAGTAATGGATCCAGACTGTGAGATGGCTAAATGAGAACCATCTGCAGTGTGGATCGGTGGTAGGTGCATCACAGACTGACAGGCAGTGAGCATAGAGGCATCCGGAGTTATATGGTGTGAGGCGTCCGAATCCAGTATCCAAACAGCGAGACTACCAGAAAAAATAGAGAAGGCTGAGGCGCTGGAAGGTCCAAGAGTAGTGACAGATTGCTGAGAGAGTCGAAGCTGAGCTAGTTCCTCACGAATGGACTGTAGCTCGCCAGCTGAGACGAAAGAGACATCAGTAGCGGTAGGAGCCGGTTGACCACGACCACAACCTCGATCTCTGTAGGTAGGATGCTTCTCTGGATGAAGTGAGAAGCAGGTGTCCATGAAGTGATCCGGTAGCTGACAGTTACTGTAGAACAGTCTACCATAGAAGGCAGTAGCAGTGAGAGAAGGCACATAACATGCTGGTGGGCCTAAGATCGATGGTGGAGCAGCAATAAGTACACCTTAGAGAATGGGTGGAAGAGGTAAGGCCCTGGAGGCAAGAGTACACATACGAGTCTCCTCAGCTACCAGCTCAGCAACAGCCTCATTAAGGCAGTGAAGGCTATCCCGGTGAAGAAATTGACCCGCCAAAGTACTGAACTCTGGACGTAGGGCAGCGAATATCTGATAGAGCAGAAGGAGCTCCCGGTAAAGCTGGTGCTCTAGAGCACGTGACAGGTCAGGAATAGGAGCGAGATCCTGAAGATCACGCCAGTAGGAGCGCATCTGACAGTAAAACTGTTGGACGGTTAACTCTCCCTACTGTGCTGACTAGGCCTGCGTGAGAAACTGATACTCACGTGCTCTGCTCTTCTCAACAAAGCGAGCAGTGAGGTGACCCAAACCGTAGCAGAAGTGGCAAGCCCAACCATGTCTCGGCGAAGAGAACGATCTACAGACACAACAAGGTAGGCCATGATGCGCTGATCGCGAAGGCGCTAGGAACCGTATTCTGCATCGGAAGCAGAAGGGTGGAAGAGCCATCAAGGTGTCCTCGAAGATTGCGACCCTCAAGGGTGGATTCCACTGCGGCTGATCATGCCAGCCAATCGGAAGCCTTTTGGAGAAGAAAGTCTGTAGCGAGCGGGAGGACATCCCGTGGAATCTCATAGGGAGCCACCGGATGAGACGACGGAGTATTCATCGAAGAAGTAGAGGACATGGCCGGAGAGAGGGAAGGCTCGAAGAGGATGCTGATGCACAAAGATTGCAGCACGGAGAAGATTGCACCTGGCGAGGCGCAGAGCACGACACGGGCTGGGCACGTGGGGTAGTCTGCGATCTCGGAAAAGAGGGCTGGTGCTAGGCAGGGCGTAGGGGTGGTCTGCGATCGCCTCGCAGAGCAGAGAAGGGGCCGGGCTGGGCGCTTGGGAGTCTCACGGAGCGGGGCTTGGCGCATGGAGCAGAGGCTGTGCGTGGGCGCGGGGGGCAGATCCGAGACGATCAGATCTGAGAGGTGTGCAGCTCGATCGGCGGAGACACGACTTGATCAAAGGAGACAAAGGAGTCGTTGACATCACCGACGATCAACCTTGCTCTGATACCATATGACAAACCCTAGAAAGGAGAAAGAGAGATGTCTACGGTTTGGAGAGAGAATGAAATGAATCTCTCATTAAGTATAAGGGTAGTATATGTGAACCCTCTATAAACTAAGTGTATTTATATATATGAATATATCTTAACACAAGAGATATGGGATAGCATGTTACATCACATGGGCGTAGTGGCCCCTTAACACTTAGAGCTTGTTGATAGATTCTGTAGCGTACGGAGGATGTGATGAGAATTTTCCCCTTTTTGGGGAGGTTTTTGTAATTTGCCTTCTTATTTTTTGTTTTGGCAAGTTGTGATTTCTCCTTTTCGGCTGCAATACTGTCCTCCCTAAAACATGTGGACGAGTCGTAACTGCCAATCTGGATCGGAACATCCCGAACAAGTGAGCTTACCTCCCCCTCGACCCACTGACTCTGCCCGCAGTCACCGCAGGCGACGGATGAATGAGACGGCTGATACGGTCAAAGTTAGCTTGTACGCACCGAGTTGCACGTATCTTCAACCCCTCCGCCCGCCTTTTCCCGACCTCTCGAATGGAATCCATCCAACGGCCCCTCAGATAGCAATCATCAAAAAGGAGCGGTCCTCCTCATCCCCCAAACATTTCGGCGGAGATTACAACCTCACCGTCGGCACAATCGAGGCGGGCATGCTCGTCTCCGTCTGATTAACATCCATCGGTCTGAGTTCCCTCCCACTCATAAATCACACACCTCTCACCCTCTCTCTCTCTCTCTCTCTCTCTCTCTTCAGTTCTTTTCGACTGCGACGCACAGTCGAACCGGCCGTTGCACCGGAGCTCTCAACCCCACCGCCATTAATGGCGTCCGCTGCCGTCACCTGCATCCTTGGGCTCCCCACCGTGCCCACCCGCCGTCTCGGCGTACCCAAAGCCTCCCAATCTAGAGGCCTAATAATCCAACGACCCCACTCCAGATCCCCATCCCTCCCCTCTCAACGGACCCCGATCGCCTCCCCTCTCCGCTCCCCCTTCCCCGAACCCTATTCCCAACGCCGCAACCCTCCGATCTCCACCGTCCGGGCCTCCGCTGCCGCCGCCCCCCCCGCCCCCTCCCAGCCCCCATGGCAGGGCGCGGCCATGAAGCCCCTCGCAGCCTCCATCGCCACCGGCGTCCTCCTCTGGATCATCCCCGCCCCCGCCGGCGTCTCCCGCCCCGCCTGGCAGCTCCTCGCCATCTTCCTCGCCACCATCGTCGGCATCATCACCCAGCCCCTCCCCCTCGGCGCCGTCGCCCTCATGGGCCTCGGCGCCGCCGTCCTCACCAAGACCCTCACCTTCGCCGCCGCCTTCTCCGCCTTCGGCGACCCCATCCCCTGGCTCATCGCCCTCGCCTTCTTCTTCGCCCGCGGATTCATCAAGACCGGCCTCGGAAACCGCGTCGCCTACCAGTTCGTCTCCCTCTTCGGCAGCTCCTCCCTTGGCCTCGGCTACAGCCTCGTCTTCAGTGAGGCCCTCCTCGCCCCCGCCATCCCCTCCGTGTCCGCCCGCGCCGGCGGGATCTTCCTCCCCCTCGTCAAGTCCCTCTGCGTCGCCTGCGGCAGCAACGTCGGCGATGGGACCGAGAACCGCCTCGGCTCCTGGCTGATGCTCACCTGCTTCCAGACCTCGGTGATCTCCTCCGCGATGTTCCTCACGGGCATGGCGGCGAACCCCTTGAGCGCGAACCTCACCTACAATACGATAAAGCAGACCATTGGGTGGACGGATTGGGCGGTGGCCGCGATAGTGCCGGGCCTGGTGTCGTTGATTGTTGTGCCATTGATCCTGTACTTGATCTATCCTCCGACGGTGAAGAGCAGCCCGGATGCTCCGAAGCTTGCCAAGGAGAAGCTGGCGAAGATGGGACCGATGACCAAGAACGAAATTATCATGGCAGTGACGCTGCTCTTAACGGTAAATTTCTCCTTGATTACTTGTGTGTTGTTGTGAATTTTGCATGAGCAAGCCATTGTTACCAAAAAAATATTTTTCAAGAAAAAAATAAACATATCGATGTATAGCACGACTAATGTATGATAAGTCAAATACGAGATTGATAGTGTATTGTGCATGATATTTGTTTGCAATAGGTAGAATTAGTACGATATCACATTGGTCATTGCTTCTAGCAAGGGTCATCCAATTTGGTGGGTTATTCAAATGGTTTCTTTCATCTAAGTGATTAATTAGTTATATCAAGTATATGTCCTCCATGTCTCTATTCAAGAAAAAGATGCTCTTTGTCCATCAACCCATGGCCACATGCTGTACAACGCCCGGTACCAACTTCATATTGATCTTGTTTTCAAAAGAGTAGGGCTTTTGATTTACCTCAACTTTTTGTCAAAAAGCTGAAATATCGTGATTATGAATTTTGGCTAAGTTTGGAGGAAAATAGAGTTTTGTGAAAGAAATTTTATATAGATTCAAAATTTTTTACCAGTCTTTAGGCTTTTAAGTTGATCTTATACTTCAACATTTTCTGAGATTTTTTGCGGTCTAAAATACAATGAGGTTTTTGTTCCATCGAACTTTCTTTTTTAGTAAAAATTATAGAGTCTGATTTTGTATAGGAACTGAAAAATTACATTTTGATTCCTTTGGATTTTTATTTTTCTGATATGTATATTAAATCCAAATGGGGCGTTTTGCTTATTTACATAAAATAACTTAAAGTAAATGAATCATTTACTTAAATATTTTTTAGGTAAATATGATTATCAAGCTGTCTTGTTGAAAACACCTTATCTTGAATCCAAACCTGTTTTTTCTTAGTGCTGAGTTCCGAAATCCGAAACCTGGAGGGGGGACCAATTCCGACCGAAACCGATCCGAAACAGTCGAAACCAATCGGATTCAGCCATAACTCAAAACCCTGCAATAAACCAGCTCTCCTTACCAAGGTCCAAAACCTGCTTTCGATAACATAACAAAAACTGCCTTTGCCTCAATTGTAGGTTTGATCCAATTTGCAAGACATTCGTATTCCACTTTTATAAATTAATAATTTAGTTCAAAAGTTCAAGATAAGAGAAAATAAAAGCGCCTACCTGATTTTTCTGCTCTGCTATAGTAGTTTATAGCTTTGCTCATACAATCGTGCTCTTGTTATTTTCTACACAGGTGGGTCTCTGGATATGTGGAGGAATACTGAATGTGGATGCCGTTACTGCTGCAATTCTTGGATTATCCATTCTTCTCGTAACTGGTGTTGTTACATGGAAAGAGTGTTTATCTGAAGCCGTGGCATGGGATACCCTTACTTGGTTTGCTGCACTTATAGCAATGGCTGGTTATCTCAACAAATACGGTTTAATCTCCTGGTTTAGTCAGACTGTTGTCAAGGTATGATCTCTATATGTATGTAGTGTTTTCTCCTCTTCTTATGATATGTGTATGCTTTTGTTGTCATAGCACATTATTGTGAAGTGATCAAAACATCTCAGCATCTAATTGCATTCTATTATCTAATGATTGTTAGAGATCCCATTGGTTGCGTGTCTCTTATAAGAGTGTATAGATTATTGAGTGTGGCAATTTTTCATTGTTACTTGAGAACTACATTTCAAGATCTAGGTATCGTTAATTTTGAAGTCACGGACGCAACATGGCACAATGATGTAACACCTAGCAAATTAGGGACTACAAGAGAGAAAATTGAGGAATCTGGTAAACTATATGTTGGTGTCCAGAAAATTCACAAGTGGCAGGTAATGTTTTACAGGTTCTGGAAGAGGTAATAGTTCCAGAATTGACTAGTTTATGAGTTTTGAGTTTTTGGTAAGATTAGAACTTAATTTAGATTCCTTTAAGAGAACCTTTTAGATGCTTGAATCAGGTTTTGGGTTTTCTTCTATGGATAGATCAGAACTTCTGATCTGTTAAGAGTAGAAAATAATTTGATTAATGGGACAGATTTGAAAGGAATTTAATGACTGCTGAGGATAATTTTAGCATTATACATCATCAGCCTTAAGGGCAAACAAAAGAATAAGTGAGAATAAGTACACAAGTCCAATATTCCAAATATATATACAACTCTCAGAAGGATATGGTGGGTGCTATAAACTTGTTCCTTGATATACTTGTAGAAAAAGGAAGGAAATAGTGATTCGTGTGTCCGTGAACTGAATAAAGAACAGAGATACAGATACACAATGTTGGCACGTGCTACTGCATATGTTCATATCCAGTTCAGAACCAATAAAGATGGTTGTGCGAACACTGCACATGCGCAGAGGATCATGTCCGACAGCACAATGGTTGTGTGGTCACGCATTATCCAACCCCAACTGTTACTTTTATAATTGTTGGGATTGTGTGGTCACATAACTCAATGCGCAATTCTAACATTTTTTTTAACATGTTTGTTCCCACCTCTTCTATTCTGTATATACCACCCAAAACCTCCCTATTTCACCTCACAACCATTCTTCTTCTCTTGTATTCTCTTTCCAACCATTTTCTTAGCTTTAAACCAGACTCTCTGATCCATTCCTTACCTCCAAAGTCCTAGAGGAGGTAACGAGCCGATGGCAAGGAAGCTCCGACGAGGAAGAAACAAAGAGGCTACACGTCATGTGACGATGAGTATTACGTAGCGATGAGAAGGCTACCACCTAGAGGATTCTACATAGCCACTAATTTTGTATCTACTACCCTATTCTCTTCTATGCTTTACATCTCACACTTACGCACCTCCATTATATCATCTATGGGTCATAGCCAAACCCTCCTCTCAATAAAGAGGGTCTTCTTCATTTTTCGAGTTTAAACTTTTAAAGTATTTTGATTAGTTTCTAATTGTATTTGATTTTTTGAGTTTTTTATTTAATTTTTATAATTACAAAATACAAAAGGATATGCGATCGCATTATCATGTGATTGCATATCGCACTTGACAAGCATCGCTATTTTTAGTTTGTTTTATTTTATGTTTGTTTTGGTCTTCGTGCTATAAGTGAGGGAAAATGAAGTCATGGGTCTATTTCACATAGATAGACAAGATGCAACATGTAATCCTCTATGTGGTGAAAAAGACTCGATCAGATACTGACTTTGGCTTATCAACTAAGCCCTCCAGGTGGTTTCCTATATTAGGATTTTACAAGTATACCAAGTAAGAAGTCCAAAAGCTCTTCTTGAGGTGAAGTCGAGGCGTTTTGATCCAATCGAGAGATTTTCTGAGACAAAGTCGGGGAAAGAGGAGTGCACGGAACTGTCGACTTCTAGGATTCTTCTCACTTGGAGGAATCAAAATACTCAAATATGATATGTTCTACTTTCTTCCTCTTTGTTATATTACTAGGGTTGCAATGGAGGGAATGAGATCAATCCCAAAAGATCACAAGAGACCGAGATCAAAAGGGCAAAGAAGGAAAGACTAAAGGGGGGAGAGAGAGAGAGAGAGAGAGAGAGAGAGAGACGTGGGTGGTCGTATGGATAGATAAGAGGGGGCCACCCAGGTAACGTGCAAAGAGAGAGGGAGGCGGTGGTCTGGAGGGGTGTTCCCATTGGGCTTATCATAAAGGCCCGATGGGTTTATCTTGAGGCCCATTAATGCACGGACATCAAATACCTCAAATTATGATAATCTGATAGTCTGATTCAAGATCTAATCTCGACTGTCGGTGTCTTGCAGAACCATGTAGTCTGATTTTTTATTAAAAATAGTTAAAAACTCATCAGAAAGAGCCTTGAATTATCCGAATCGCTCCCAAATGAGACCGTGGACAATCCCGCACGACCAGGCAGTAAACTAAAGTGGTAAATCATCAAATTTGATGTCTCTAATGCTGAAAATCAAGCTAAAACACCTAAAACTGCCATTGCAATTATTATTTCAGCACACATAAAAAAACGGTAAAGATGATCTGATGCTGCATGACAAGTTGTTTCAAGAGTTTCTGATAGCTGTAAGCTGCAATAGCATTACCTAAAAATTTAATAGTAGTGATTTATTCATATTTCTTTCTGCTTTCTGAATTTTGTTAAGTTTTTGGCTTGATGCAAACTTCTGCTCTCTAACTTGATGATCTGCTCCATTCCAGTTTGTTGGTGGCCTGGGTTTGTCATGGCAGCTCTCGTTCGGCATCCTGACACTGCTCTACTTCTACTCCCATTACTTCTTCGCCAGTGGGGCTGCACACATTGGAGCCATGTTTACAGCCTTCCTGTCCGTGGCCACTGCATTGGGCACCCCGCCCCTCTTTGCAGCGATGGTCCTTTCGTTCCTGTCTAACCTCATGGGCGGTCTCACCCACTATGGCATCGGGTCCGCACCCGTCTTCTATGGTGCAAACTACGTCCCGCTGGGGAAATGGTGGGGCTATGGGTTCATCATCTCCGTCGTCAACATACTCATCTGGCTCGGTGTCGGAGGCTTCTGGTGGAAGACCATCGGCTTGTGGTGAGGGAGATGGGGGTGCGCGGCAGTTTTCGCCATTGATTTTTGTTTGCCCAAGATACATTGGTCTCTTCTGATTAGGTAACTGCAAAATTCAACATTCTCCTTGTTTTGCTGTCAGCAAATAAATTTTTTTGTTACAAAAGGGTTGAGCGAAGAGTGTAGCTTTCGTATGATTTAAACTTGCATCCAAATTTTTTGATGATGTTGGCTTTGTTTCCTTGCAATGCTGATTTCTCTCAAAATTTTTTATTTGTCAATTAGTATCTAATTCATCTTACTCACAACCCGCTGGTGCCCAGTTTCTCATTGCGTTTTAGCCACTGTGAACAAAGTCAACCTGCAAGTTAGTCCATGATAATGGAATCCATGCAGTTGTTTTCTTTGTTCTTGGGTGATCATATATGCTCCTAAACAAACAACATTTTCATATTCCTAGATAAGTACCACTTATATATATATATACTAGAAATGCACGTGCATGTCAGCACTCCGACGGTTGCCTTAAGCGGCATGGCATTGGCATTGCGGTGGATGATATGGCTCACAATGATTGGTCGTAGAAAATTTAATGGACGATGTGACGTATCATGGTTTACTGTAACACTACAACAGATCCTATTTTTTTCGGCGGCTAAATTAGGTCGGATAAATTTTTTTCTTTTTTCGTGCAAAGCGAGCCTGACTCCGCGTATACAGTTATCCAGATTCGATTCCTATTTCGGTGGCCATACTATCCGCCGCATCAGGCTTTCCTTTCCAGCGGGCTGCCACATTAGATCTTTTTTTCCAGCCCCAAGAATGGACCACCGATTATGAATTTTTTTTCTTTCTTTTGATGGGTGGGATTTGGTCGCCGAATATTCCACCGCTTATGGGCTTTTTTGTTGTAGTGTAAGCAAGTGCCATGAATCTATCGGGTAAGAGAGAGAGAGAGAGAGAGACTGTAGTGGTGCATAACTTGCCCACTACAAATTAGTAGACCTATTTAGAGTTTTCGGAATGTGTTGATTTTTTGTGGATGTCTTAAGACATTCGTAAAAGATCAGCCTTTTCTAGAACTTCTATCATGGTAAAACATTATGTGCATTATCGATTGTTCATTGTAACCCTTAATTTAAGGCTCACATTTTGATGCACCTAAGAGTTATAGAAATGACCGATTTTTTTTGTGAAAGTCTTATCTATTGCATAGAGAAGACGTCCATAAAAAATCAGCATATTCTAAAACCTCTAGGTAGATCTACTAAGTTGTTGTGGATAAGTTATCTAGGGTAAGGCTATCATTTTGACTAAAAATCAATAAATTCTAAAACTTTCTAAGGGTTTCAAATGTTGGAAGTTTTACCAACCGTTCGTTTTGCTTGTCACATCTCATGACCCTAAAAGTTGTAGAATTTTTTGTTGAGGATGATCATCTCACCCTAGATAACCAACCCATCACGTTTCAACAAATTCTGAAACTTGCCACTGGCCGGTCGTAATTCCAGTCATCGCCAGAACATCTTCAGCAGCTCGGGCACAACCATGGCGTACAACCATGAGCTACATTACCCAAAAGGAAGTCCACTTTTACCAAAAAAAACAAAGGGTTTTTTACAAATCAACCCCTACAATCTTCTCTATTTATATATAAACCCCTATAAAGTGATATTTACATATAAACCCCTTAATTCATTCAAACATTACATATTGATCCCTGCAGTTAGCTAACATCTAAAACGAGAGAATATTTTTGATTTCATCCTTCATATTTTACCTAAACTCTATAAATACCCCTCCAATGTGAGAATTCTTTGGATTAGGTCCAAGTTAGATTTAGGTTATGTTTGTGTTTGTTTTGGATTAAGTCCATGTCCAATAAAGATATATCGTTTTAAGTAATTAAAATCATGGATAAATCGATTATTCTCTCTTTAGATTAATAAAATAACAATCGAATGAAAGAATATTTTAAAAATATTTCAATCATTTTGGATGCCAACTAACTGTAGGAGTCAATATGTAAATATTGGATGATTTCAGGTGTTTATATATAAATATTGAGTTTACAGAGGTTTATATGTAAATAATGAATATGATAGGGGTTGATTTGTAAAAAAACCCAAAAGCAAAAGTAACCAACATAAGTAACTGTAACCACCTTCACCACACTCACTTGAGATAGATAGAGAGAGAGAGATGGCTGTTGCCGTCTAATGCGCACTGGTAACCTAATATGTTAGTTCTGGTGCGTAGTGCTTCTCAAAGTGGGCAGCAAGATAGGGTAACGCACCTATACATTGCTGCATATCTTCCACAATATAAAAAAAGACATGGGGTGCCACCACCCACCAGTGTTTTCAAAACCGAACCGGAAGGCGAACCGAAAATGCATCCGGTTCGGTCCAAATCGGTTCAAACCGGTGGTTCAACCGTTTGAACCGTATAAAAATATGTTTTTTTATATAGATATCTACTAAATTCTTCAATGGGAAGGTTTGATTCCTAGGTTAACATACAAACCGGTTTATTCAAAAACCGAACCAAAATATGTTCCGGTTCCGATCCAAACCGGTTGAACCACCCGGTCCGGTCCGGTTTTCAAAACACTGCCACCCACACGAGGCAATAGACCAATAATTCTGCTGACGTGTCATGTCCTGACTCGTGGAAGGTGTCACCCCTGTGACGGACGAATAGATGTTCGGTGGAGGACGAGCACCGCTATTTGAACATACAAAGAGACATAAACATAGACATAATGTCAATATGTGTGTCTGTTTGGGGGGGGGGGGGGGGTTTAACCTCCTTAAAGAAGTTGGAATATTCATGGCTCACTCATTGGACCATTTCAAAGGTATGTATGTCACTTCATGCTATTAATTATGGTGAAATGTCTAAAAGCTTTTGAAATGGGCCAATGAGAGAGCGGTGAATGCTCCAACCTCTTTGAGAAGGTTGGAACAAAATCGTTCTCGGCCGATGCTGTACAGACAAGTCATCAAACAGCAGTGAGAGTGATGGGCCACGTCGGCATGCATTCAAGGCATGGCAGGGCCCCACCCCGAGCTATGGTGTTGCGAATCCTGCATCGGATTCCATATTGGGTTTTAGCCCTTGGACCCGTATATAAAGGGGGTTGGGGAAAGGGTTAAGGCTTTGGATAGTGGGTGACGAGAATGGCAACTCTATTATGTAGCCAGTGGTAAGAGAGAGAGAGAGAGAGAGAGAGAGAGAGAGAGAGAGAGAGAGAGTTAAAACAGCTGGGGAGCAAGGGAAGAGAGAGAGAGAGTGTTAAAACACCTGGGGAGCAAGGGAAGAAAGGTACATATATGGCTATCCCTTTCCTTCCTGTATGGATCTCTTTTAATTAATGATGTAGCCTCTTATTAATAGATGCTTGCAATGCTGCATTTAATCAGATCGAAGTTTATATTTCTTGACTCTGTGTGCGCGCGCTATCATGCATGTTCGTGTTCAATTTTTTTTTTTTGGTACATTGGATGGGTCATAACTATATGACCAGGATATCTTCAGATACAAGGGCTTGTAGCTCAGGTGGGAAGTTCTGCTCTCAGTACCCACCAACCCCAGAACGTCTGGCCTGTTCGTGTTCAATTTGATCCGATGAAACCCAAACACACCCAAGGGGACTGATTTGTGAAGTCGACATGAGCATGACCTGGAGACTGATTAATTGTGCGCACGATGTAATTATCGAGGTTGTGGAAACGGTCAAGCGGCAAAAAAATTGGGAGAGTAACTTCAGAGTCGATCGTGCGCACAACATCTAGATCGTGCTCACAACCCACTCGGGCTTGGCCGTGGGACTGAATCGTTTCGGTCGGATTTTGTGTGGTTTTTGGGTATCCCATAGGCTCATAAGTTTTACATTCATTGCTATCTTGCACCACAATTTCTAAAACAATTATATGTATATTTATGGAATAAAAATAATTGAGTCCGGCCCAGGTCCAGCCCATTACTTTATTAGCATGGCACTGCTCGATATTATGAAAGCCCGTCAAAGTTTTTTCCTTTCCCTTTTTTTTTTTGTCGGATGGGCTAGGTGGTCAGGGGACAAGGCACTAGAGCAAGGGCTTAGAGAGGTCCGCAGATCGAAATGGGGGAGGCAACAATCGCTATTTTCCTTAATCCCATGAAGATCGCATAAACGGCCAGGATTTTCACACGCAAATAAGGCACAACACTATTGAGGGAAAGTTCGCTACACGGTGTCCATAATGGGAGTCGAACAGGGAACGTACCTCTTCAACATCGGAGAGAGGAAGTTGAGGGATAGTTCGCTACATGGTGTCCATAATGGGAGTCGAACATGGAACGTACCTCTTCAACATGGGAGAGAGGAAGCATACTGCTGCTCACGCACAAGCCATTCACCCGTGGGGCCCACTTTGCGTCCGATGGCTATGGGGTTCCCGTTACCAAAGTGTGGCAAGAGGACAACAACAAATTATGAACTTTGGGTTAATTGGTTGCCGGCTGCGAGACGTGGCTGCCTAAGAGCATCTCCAAAATCCTCGTTGATAGCTCCCTAAAAGTCATAAAAGAGAAGAACTCCTCAAAATCCATCTCCAACAGCTTTCTTCATAGCTCCCTATCGTTGAGGAAGCCTATGGAGGAGTGGCCTGGGCTCCTCTTTGTTGAGAAGAAGAGATGCCTCCCTCAATGGTTCCTTGAACAATATAGGCCGCACGATCATCCCATCTTCAGCCATCTGTTCCCCCCCTCCCTCAGATGACCCTATCGGCTCCCAATAAAAGCCGCACAATTTTCCACTTTGAGAATCCTAAAAAGGAGGTTGATAGTGTAGAATGCTTTGAGGAGCCTCCTTGATGGAGGTGGCTATTGGAGATTCTCTATCATCTATATAACAAGGGATGGCGATCTACATGATGACTAGGACAAAACGGAACAAGCTGACTAGACAAAAATGCCTCTCTTTCCCAGAACTCTCTCTCTTCGTCTCTCTCTCTCTTCCCCCGATCTCTCTGTATCTCTCTCTCTCCGTATCTCTCTCTTCCTTTGATCTCTCTCTCTCTCTGTCTCTCTCACTCTCTCTGTATCTGTCTCTCTCTTCCCCCGATCTCTCTCTCTCTCTCTCTCTCTCTCTCTCTCTCTCTCTCTCTCTCTCTCTCTCTCTCTCTCTCTCTCTCTCTCTCTCCGTCTCTATCTCTTCTAACCGAACGAGATCACAGTCGTCCTTGCATACCCAAGAACCCCCAGACCGCACCCCCTCTCTAGCCCACATGAATGTCTCCTCTTAAAACTTATCGCTGCCGTCCATGTACCCAGCCCCATCCGAGAACCCGACTCTCCCCCTCTTCGAAAAAACCTACGATCTCATCCCTCTCTCTCTCTCTCTCCTCTCTCCTCTCTCTCTCAGATCTCTTTCTCTCTCTCTTTCCGTATCTCTCTCTTCGTCTTTCTCTCTCTCTATCTGTCTATTTCTTTCTCTCCATATCTTTCTCTTCCCCCGATCTCTCTATTTCCATCTCTCTGGAAAATTTTCAGCACATCTACGCTACAACCGTTGTTGATAGCCTATCAGCATGCTCTAAGTGCTGAGGGCCACTACGCCCATGTGCTGGGGCCTACAACTCCATGTCTTGAATTGCAGTGGGCCCCGCGGTTGTAGCGTACGAAGGATGTGCTAAAAAATTCCCGCTCTCTCTCTCTCTCTCTCTCTCTCTCTCTCTCTCTCTCTCTCTCTCTCTCTCTCTCTCTCCCCCCCCCCCCCCGTCTCTCTCCCCCCCCCTCTCTCTCTCTCTCTTTCTTGGGGGGGAGGGTTGGTTGCGCTGGAGGCGCTAGCGCTACCATATAATTGACCGGTGGTTTTGCTGGGGTTGTTGGTCCACCGAGGCGAGGCCGTAGGAGTTGGGTGTTACTGTCGAAGGCGGCCGCTTAGGTAGCAGTGAATGTCCCACTAGTGGTCGCTGTTGATGGTGTCGGGGTCGTCGGTCCGTCAGGGCGGGGCCGCTGTAGGCCAGTATTGCCGTCGAAATTGTTTTGTTGTTGGAAGTGGTTAGGTGTGTTGCTGCCGAATATGACAGTATAGGTGTTGGTGGTGATGCCCAAGGGATGTCTTGCCGTCGAAGACTGCCCACTGCAGTGCCGACAGGCACGGGCATTCACCAGTCTATATAACATGCTACGACTATTCACAAGTTGATTATAGGACAAAAAGGCATGAGATAGATCTAGCCATCAATCAAGATATTGAGAGAGAGAGAGAGAGAGAGAGAGAGAATTCTATTTAAAACCTATTATAAATACATTAAAAACCTACTATAAGGATGATAAATACCTATTCAATGGTATTTAATGGTCATTTGATGTTAATTAATATTTTTTTGAAAGGTTAATTAGTACTTTCTCTCTTTGATAAGTGAATCACACCTCGAAGGCCGGCTGTCATGTCCACCAAAGTCGATCGTTCGAGTGCCAATGGCCTGACAGGCACGGGGTTGTTAGGGGTGCAACTTGGGTCGGGTAAAACCAGTGTTCTAAAAAGCGGTCCAGGCGGCGCCTAGGCGCTAGGCGGCCCCCCACCGCCTCGCCTAGGCCCTAGGCGCTCCAGAAAAGTGGCCAAGCTCCCAGGCGGAGCTAGGCGGCCGCCTAGGCGGTCTAGGCGGGCTGAGGCTGGCCAGGCGAACCAGGCGAGCCTGGCGGGCTGAGGCTGGCCAGGTGAGCTGAGGCTGGTCAGGCGGTCCATGTTTGCTTTTGTTCTTGTTAATCACTCAATCTTGAATTATGGTTATATACTTGTTCTTTAAAATAATGATTTGGGATAATCTTGAACTTATATTAATTTTTAAACACATATGTATTATATAATATCAAAATAATAATTAAAATAATTAAAAAAGGCAAAACGCCTAAGCGCTAGGCGGCCCCCCACCGCCCGACTAGCGCCTAGCGCTTTTTAGAACGTTGGGTAAAACCGAGAACCGACCCAACCTGACCTAAACGGGTCCGGTTAGTTCGAGTATTTTGACTAAATGGGCTAGTTCGGTTCAAAGTTTTGTGGACCCGACTAAATACGAGTCAGTTTCGGGTTGAGGCTTGGGTTGACTTGACCCAATCTGAGAACCAAACTCATATATATATATATATATATATATATATATATATATATATATATATATATATATATATATATATATATATATATATATATATATATATATATATATATATATATATATATATATATATATATATATATATATATATATATATCCACATATATATGTCACGGTTTGGGACTTTTTGACCCCATCATACTGATGCCCGAGTAAATGTTATTTGTTTGCTAATATTGAGCCAACTACTATGAGAATTCAACAGGTGGCTAAAGCCTAAAGCCCAATATGGACCTTTAGTTTGCGAGTAAATAACTGATAACCATTATTTTTTTAGACCAACTCTTAACCCGAGAGCTGACCCAAACCAACCCAACCTCAGTGTGGGTTAGGTTTGATCGGGTGTATACCCAAGTCGGGTTGGTTCGGGTTTCAATATGGTAGAACCGAGCTAGTACGGTTCGGTTCCGGGTTGGCTCAAACCTGAACCAACCCGACTCGAGTTGCACCCCTAGGGCTTACGCTAGTTGACAACAAGGTGCAGCAAATAAAAAAGGGTGGCTTGTCATCAAATCAAATTCGAAAACGATGTGGATTGTCATCAAATCAAATTAGAAAAAGGTAGGGTTGGTGGAGATTTTCAATTCCCTTTTGTTTATCTCTGCGAAAAAAATAAAAAATTTGTATGCCCGACGTGGAGTTAACGTTGAAAGGTAGGTTCAGAAAAGAGCCGTTCCAGTTTATTAGTATGAAAACAAGGTTTTCGAAAGGATGATTACTATGTGTAATCAGTCAACAACTAAAAGAAAAGATTAATTTACAATAATCTCCGACACTTCTTGCGGTCCGTTGGAGGTCCAAAGCTTGGCAGCATGTCGCACCATATCAATGATATATGTTCGTAAGATTCTTGAATTTCTATTGGAAAATCCTTATGTTACGCTCAAGTCAAATCGTCCAGCAGATTGCGATGGAAAAGTTATCCCAGAACTTTCTCATGCTTTTTGGAACTCTGCGTTTCCGCCAGGTGGACCAAGGGCCAGCATGTTGGACGGGTGTGATGAGATATTCAATCAATCCTTGAAGTGCTTCCAGATATCTCGTGAGAGAGGACAATGCACGAATAGATGATTGATCGATTCATCATTTGCTTTACATAGGACACAGGTTGTGTTCGGAAAGTTTGGATGGATTCGCCTTCACAGATTTAGCTTCGTGAGCACTTCTAGCCTTTTATGGGGTGAAAAGTGGGTCTTGCGCATGTGCAATGTTTTAGAACTGCATGGGAATTCAGAGCCATTTACCCTATCTTATAAACCCCCTAAACCCTCTAAACAACATGTTTGACTTTTCTGACATAATTTTTCTTTTAAAAAAAAATTATCATAGAAAGTCAGTTCAAATCAACGAAAAACACATCGAATCATTCTTCCATTCAGATCAAAGCGTTCTAAAAAAAATTGAAAGCAAAAGGTTTCTTAAACTTCTTTTAGCTAATTCATTCTAGTTGTTTAATTAATAACATGATGGTGTAAAAACAACTCTATTAAGATCTGATATTCTTACTTCGGATTTGGGGATCGATGTGGAGTCTCATATTTATCATTCAAAAATTATAAATTTTGAAAAAAAAAATATTAATGTTGGTGGTCGTCTTCATCGAGGTGTTTCTACGCTCGTCTTGTTCCGCTGCGCGAAAATCTTGGATCGCAGCAGATACCACTTTGTTGTGATAGAAATTGTTTGGATCTGATTTGATTTGTTAATGTGATCTGGTAATCTATATAACAAGGGACGGGGGTTTTGTGCTGACTAGGACAATATGGAACCAAATACTGACTAGACAAAAAAGAACAGTGATCACAGCCATCGGTCTCTCTCTCTTTCTCTCTCTCTTTCCAGATCTCTCTCTCTCTCCTCCCTCGATCTCTCTCTCCGTATCTCTCTCTCTCTCTCTCTCTAACTCTCTGTATCTCTCTCTCTCCTCCCCCGTCTCTCTCTATCTCTCTCGGTATCTCTCTCTTCCCCCGACTCTCTCTCTCTCTCTCTCTTCCGTCTCTCTCTTTTCTGTTTCTCTCTCTCTTTCTCTCTCCGTCTCTCTCTCTTCCCCCGATCTCTCTCTCTCTCTCCTTATCTCTCTCTCTCTTTCCCGGACTTTCTCTCTATCTCTCTCTTTGTCTCTCTTTCTTCCCCCGACTCTCTCTATCTCTCTCCCCCCGGTTCTCTCTCTCTCTAACTAACTAACTTTCTCTCTCTCTCTCTCAGTCACTCTCCCCTCGGTTCTCTCTCTCCTCCGTCTCTCTCTCTCTCTTCCCCGACTCTCTCTATCTCTCTCCCCCTGGTTCTCTCTCTCCGATCTCTCTCTCTCCGATCTCCCACCGGCACCCATTCCTTCCCCGGCTCTCTCTCTCCCCCTCAGTTCTCTCTCTCTCCCCCCGGTTCTTTCTATCTCTCCTCCATCTCTCTCTCTCTTTCTCCCTCTTCCCCCGACTCTTTCTATCTCTCTCTCAACGGTTCTATTTCTCTAACTAAATTCTCTCTCTCTTAGTCGCGCTCTCTCTCTCTCTCCGATCTCTCTCTCTTCGGTTCTCTTTCTCTCTAACTAACTCTCTCTCTCTCTCAGTCGCTCTCTCTCTCTCTCTCTCTCCCACCCACTTCCTCCCTGATTCTCTCTCTCTCTCTGGTAGGGCTGGGAATTTCGAGCCCAACACGGCAGACCCGACACGAAGTTAGCAGGTCTGGGTCAGGGCTAAACGGTTTCGGGTCGTAGACCCATTAAATAAACGAGTCGACACGATAGACCCGTTTAATAAACGAATCGGGTCCAGGTTTAGGGTCTGCACACGGTAGACCCAGAAAGACCCGTTTAAAATTCAACGGGTCGTGTTGGGTCGGGTCTACCCGCAATTCAATACTATAATATATAGTATCAGCGGGTCTATCGGGTTAGGTCGGGTCGAATCGGATTGGATCGGATCGGGTCAACTGAATATACCCGTGTGGTAAACGGGTCTAACGGGTTTATCGGGTTTATAAATGGGTTGGGTCCGGGTCTAGGGGTTTTGGACACGACCAGAAAACTAGACACGACACGAACCCGACCCGACATGACTCATTGCCACTCTTAATCCTCGGCAATGTTTTTAAAGTTGGACCGGAAGGCAAACCGAAAAGGCATCCGGTTCGGTCCAAATCGGTTCAAACCGCTGGCTTAACCGTTTGAACTGCATAAAATAGGTTTTTTTAAGTAGATATTTACTAAATTCTCTAATGAAAATTTTGATTCCTGGGTTAACAGACAAATCGGTTTATTGAAAGATCGAACCGAAACATGTTCCGATTTCGGTCCAACCCGATCGGACCACCCGGTTTGGTCCGGTTTTCAAAACACTGCTCCCCAGTTCTCTCTCTCTCTCTCTTTCTCGCTCGCGCGTCCTCTCTCTAACTAACTCTTTCTCTCTCCCATAATCGAGAAAATCTATGGTATAACAGTGATGCCAGATCATTGGTATCACAGGCAAATCAAATCATTTAGCACAACTATAATTGCATCATAGCCACACGATGGCATCCACCATAGATTTCTCTCTCTCTCTCTATCTATATATATATATATATATATATATATATATATATATATATATATATATATATATATATATATATATATATATATATATATATATATATATATATATATATATATATATATATATATATATATATATATATATATATATATATATATATATATATATATATATATATATATATATATCTTTTCGAGGGTGGCAGGGGAGGAACCCAAATCGTCTGCACCCAAGTCACAACCCTATGTTACACCCATACCTGACGGTGCATCGCACTCACCCCAACCGGCAGGCAATGGGACAACAGTGATCAGGTACATGCAGGGGCATAGCCAGAAATTTTTTTTAGGCTGGGCTGAAACTAAACTAGTTTTTTTTTACAATGAAACAATACTAAGTAAAAATTTTTAAATGAACATCGACGGTATTAGAAATTATATTAATATAAAAAAAGATTAATTATACTTTGTTCTTCCGAATTTTAGCTCAAAAATATTTAACCCCTCTATAGTTAAAAAACTACATTTTGCCCCATTGAAGTCAAATAAAAATTACAAAATGAGAGAAATTAAGTAGTTGACAAAAGGAGTATTGTGCTAACATTTCAAATTTTAGGGAGCGTTTTGGAACAAAGTAAACTATAGGGGGGTTAAGTGTTTTTGGCGGCGATTCACGTTTCATGAGGACTCAGAGGTGATAGCGATTCACGTACGGGTCGCGAGGGGCCAAGGGCCTCGCTGGGTTGAGGCGGGCTGAGGTCTTGGTTGAGGCGGGTTGAGACATGTACTTAATAACATGGGATAATTTTTCTCAAAACTCGGCCGGGCTATAGTCAGGCCGAGCCAACTATTAGATCCGCCCATGGGTACATGTTGGTGCCTATGTCGCTGGTCCAATCAGAGTCGTTTCTTTACTTGCCAGTTGCAACTGAGTGCGATGCACCGGTCGAGTACAGTGCAATGGACGGTTGTAACTTGGGGGGGGGGGGGGGGGGGAGGGTAGATAAATGGGATAGATGATTTGGATTCGAAGGTTGGGGGTGGGGGGGTGGCAATACTAGGGGCTGTGTTGTCTTCGAAGATGGCCCGCTACAATGCTGACAGGCGACAGCATTCACTATACATAATAAGATGCAAACTAAGAATGAATAAGATGCAAACTAAGATACAAATCTAATTCGATTTGTTCGGACAGAGCACTGCCATGTGAACACACAAACGGGACATATGCCTCGGCCATCACATCCAGATCTGGCCGATGCCACCCTGCGCCAGCATTCATTATGTCCGCGTGTCTGCCCGCCCAGTTCCTTGCATACCTACCAAAAAACAAGAGATTTCCTTGCTGTGCTGCGTGCAGTGCCTCGGCCCCGGCATGGTGGGCATGGGCCGCTGCATGCATGGCTCGTGCCTCACGCTATAAAGAGCTCAACAGCAAGAGGCTCGAAACCTCGGACTCCCCCAGACCCGGACCCGGACCAGGACAGGAACCAGGTGGAGGAGATTGTGAGATCGGTCATTGCCCCCGGCCAATCAATATATCGGCAAGTTTTCATTTATTTACTTACTTTCTTAGTTTGAGGGCTGATACCCCGAGACCCGGGATCGAATACCGCTCTTCCATCTAGTAGTTAACTAGTAGAAGTTCCTGCTTATTATTATTATTTTTTTTAAACCTTCCTCATATGTGATGCTGATGGATGCTCGAAAAAGGAAGCTATAAGGTTTGATTTAGTCGGACTTTATTGTTGATCCACTCTAATTTGAGCATATTACTAGTACTTCATAGGACTGTAACTTAGGCGGGTTGGACCCGACCCAACCCGACTTTTGGGTGGGTTTGGATTGATGTATTTGAAGATTGGATTGTGTTAGGGATGAAAAAATACAATCGAGTTGAATTTGGGTACTCTAGTATATTTGTGAGTTTGTGATAAATAGGTAACAATCACAGCCATCCCGGATACTTATATGTTGAGGGGTCATAATTGCAGCCATTCATTTCACCCGATCCCATATTATTTATATGCTTCTTTCTTATCAAATAAAGATATTATTTGATGATCTAGTGAATTGCATGGATAGAAATGTAACAAAGGTTGTATGGTAATTATAGAAAGTGTAAGTTATTTTTTGTTTTTTATCTTCAAAGATCAGAGTTTTAAACAATGATTGGAAATAAATATATCTGAACAGGCCCAACCCAACCTGTCCTACCAACTTGGGCTAAACCGAGCCCAACCCGAGCATGAACATTTTTTCTTGGACTGGGCTTGGGTTGGAGGTTGGATTGGGTTGGAGTAGAGTTGAGGGTTTTAGTATTTGAGTTGGGCTTGGGTTGACCCTCAACCAGTGGCGGACCTAGGGTTTTCCCTTAGGGGGGGCATAATTATTAAAAAGTAACTACAATCGCTGCCTCACAGTCGAAGGCTTCGGCAAGCGGTGTGACAGCGTCCCTACCCTTCGATCGAGCAGTAAAAGGCCCATTAGGATTTTGCCTCTAGTAAAGGAGAATTTCGATCGTCAGAGTCATTAGAAAATTTGGAACTATAATTGGCCGACTCGATCAAGGTGCACGGTTTGTAAATAATAGACCATATCCTTTTTTTTTGAGGGGGGGAAGGGGAGGGGGGGTAGATTTCATACATACTCCCAAAAACCTATAAATAGGCCCCGATCCCACTTGATTCTTATTCACAAAGGGCCATAGGATGAACTCTATGGGGATGCCACGTGCACGGGAGGTGGCAGACCGCGGTAGGTGTCGGCCAGACAGTGGTGGCCCTGGTGGGCGTCGGTGGCCGACAAACGGCGAGGTCGGCCGTGGGTCACCAATACTGGTGGCAATGGGTGGCCCATGTGGCGGTGGGGTGGTAGTTGGTGGCATAACGGTAGATATTGACTGGCGGGGGGTGATGGCTGGTGGGGCGGTGACGGCTGGTGGTGGACACCTCCATATGAAGTTGGCTACCAAAAGTTGGCTCTAATTGTTTTCTGAGTAAATTAAACTTTGCTTCCCTCCCTCCTGAAGTTTACCTAGATCAGATAAAAATTACAAAATGTGGAAATCAAGTAATTGACAAAAGGGGCATTGTGTAAAATTTCAAACTTTAGGGAGTGATTTGGAACAAAATAAACTATAGGGGGGTTAAGTGTTTTTGGTATAAACTTCAAGGGGGTAAGTGTAACTTTTTTTTTCCAAATTGAGGGAGGGGCTTGAGCCTCCCCTGGGCCCTATGTAGGTCCGCCCCTGCCCTCAACCCGACCCAACCTAAACGAGTTGCAGCCCTAGTATTTCACTATGATTTAGTCACTATCGATGTTTATATATGCTTTTTAATCTGTTCAACTTGATGTAGGAGCGACGATTTTTTTTTTAAGAATACCCTTCTCTGAGGATGAGGTTTGATCTTGAACCCAACATTCCGGTTAAGTTATGAAGTAGAAATTATAAACTATGCCTAAGAGGCACCAACCAACCAACCAACAATGAATCCCAACCAACACAAGTTAACACGAACATCGCAGAAACTCTTAAGCCGGAAAAATCAAATGACCCCTAATCCAGAAAAATCACATAGGATGTAGGAGCGCACGATGATCGTGTTCAAACTCTTCGAGCATGGATTGATCCAATCCAATTCAAGATTGGTCGAATCCGACTTGCTTCCACCTAAATTGTACTGTTTGTCGGCCTACGAACCAACGAAGATCACCACCCTACAAGGCTACCACTTTTCGGAGTAGATTTTAAGAAGGTGAGAGTATAGACTACCAAGTGTAGTGGTACAGTACTAAATCTACCGCAAGCCCGGCTCAATACACGCTGAGGCCTAAAGCAGAAAATTAAAATAATAAATTTTTGATATTTAATATATTGATATAAATGATTCTAATTTTTACATATCAAAAGGTTTTTATTTTATATTGGGCCTTATGTTTATATTTTATATAGGTTCTTAAATTATTTAAGTGGGTTGTACTGCCTTCTTTTTCTAATTTTTTTTTTTTGTTGCGTGGGGGATTTTGCTGCAGATGTTAGTGAGCATATGTACTGCTCCTTAATATATAGGAGAAAAGACGAGCAGTTTGATTGTATATAAAAACTAAAAAAAGTATGGGTGCAGTGCATGAGCCGTGGTTGTATGCAAAGTACAATTGGATGACTCTTTATTCTTTCATCAACAGTTCAGATGTCTCACTCAGCATCTGCACTCTGCAGCGAAATTCTCACGCAGCAAAAAAATTATCTTTTCTTGGAGGGCTTAATCTATTAGGTTGGGTGGGCCCTTGAAGGCCTTATTTTTAATGGGGTCTTAGGCGGCCGTCTTATTGGCCTTATGGTCAAGCCAATCCTGATCTATCGACATAGTACGTATTGTTTGTATGTATATGTACCATGTAGGTTAACATACGATGAGCAAAACAAATTTTTATTTTTTTTTATTTGGATCAAGATAAGTGTCATGATGTTATGTGTAGGCCCCTTTCGTGCACCTTAATCAAGCTCATGATGATGTAACCTGAAATAAAATTGGAAGTCACTTAGATGGACAAGGTTGAGAATTGAAGATGAGCTCAGAAGAGTCTTAAGTACTCAGTTTTTTTTTTGTCTCCACCCAGAATCCGTCAATGTGACATCTTAGGACCGTCTCAGATGCCTACATGATTCAATTTCAGGTTTATATAGGGGTGGCAATGGGTCGTGTCGTGTCCGGTTCGTGTCGTGTCTAGTTCCGTGTCGTGTCCAAAACCCCCAGACCCGGACCCGACCCATTTAACTAATCGTATCTAGATCTTAAATCCATACCCGACCCGCTAATAAACGGGTAGACCCAATAAGACCCGGTAAGACTCATTTATCACCCGGGTCTATTCAGTTGAGCCGATCCGACCCAATCCGACTCGACCCGACCTGATCCGAAAGACCCGCTGGTATTATATATTATAGTATCGGATTGCAGGTAGACCCGACCCGACCCGATCCGACATGACCCATGGAATACTTCCCGGGTCTACCGTGTCCAGACCCTAAACCCGGACCCGACCCGTTTATTAAACGAGTCTATCGTGTCGATCCGTTTATGACCCGAACCCGTTTAGCCCTGACCCAGACCCGCTAACTTCGTGTCGGGTCTGAAATTGCCAGCCCTAGGTTTATAGTACAACCATCAAGAGACTTGACCACTTAAGCTAGTTGGCACCCTTAACTTACAACCCTGGTCGAATGGTGAATCGCACTCCGGTCAGGGGCAACCACCTAAAAAATTGGCTAGTCCCGACGGCAAGCACTGTCGTGGGTTTAATCTCGTGCCACCAGACGTCACACACAGTGAATCGCACATAGCCACGGCGAATGCACCGACATCTCTGTTTGGTACTTCTTCACTCATCACAATTCGGCCCTTCTCCGGCCCCGCCCCACCCTTCTCAGCCCCCGATCGGTGATCAGTGGGGGCCCACATCATCCCCGCCGCACGAATCACACTAGCTCGACCACAACGGCACCGTCGTCCGGCTGATGAGAAAAACCCAACCCGTCACACCTCCGACAATCTCAGCCCAACTAGCACCCCTAGTCACAACCCTACTTACACGATGTGGCCTCTGTTGTATATTACAGAGTCTGTAGCCTAGCAATCGACAGAAGAAAACAACCAATAGAAGAAAATAATGCAGGAGAGAAAAGAGAGACGATACATAGATTTACTTTGGTTAGGCAAAACTTGCCTACGTCTAGCCTCGAGTACCTACACTTCACTATCTTGGAGGATCGGGTCGGAAGAAACAATCTCCTAGCCTTCTTGATCTTATAGGGGAATCACTCACACCACGATCTCTCCTCGATCTATGTCACCTTCTTCCTTCTCCTAGTTGATTTAAAAACCCTCACAAAGGTCATCTTTTGTGTTCACAACCCATACAAAAGATGGCTACTCAAAGCCTTATAAAGAAACCCCATAAATACCCTAAAAGCCCTAACGTGCATGCTAAGGCATCGGGTTCGCCTTAGCACTAGCCCCGCTGAGCCACATACCTGCTACCAGCATGGGCGTCCCGGCTGCCAGTCACCTGCAGCCGCCTCTGCCAGCTCGGGCCCTAGGAACCAACAGGAGCTCGCTAGGGCGCCGATCACCTGTTAGCGCAGGTCGGGTGAGGGTTTGTTCGGCTGTGGGTCGGGCTCCATAAACACATCAATGTCCCACTTGAAAACTAGCCCTTTTGGTTCTTTGATCAGCAATTAGATGACGTCAGTAATCCCTTAGCAATAGCAGGTCTTGAACGTCCAGTCTATCACCTTAGACCGGTGGAAGCCAAACACATGTTCATCTTCCCTATCGTGACCACCTTGATCAACATGTCTACTAGATTCTTGCTTGTAAGAACCTTCTCCAGATTTAGTACATCTTCTTCCAGTATGGTTCAAATAAAGTGAAAGTTTATGTTGATGTGTTTGGTTCTCTTATGGAAAACGACATTCTTCATGAGGTAGATGATGCTCTGGCTATCATTGTACAATCTGTTGTTTTCTTTCTCCATCTTGAGTTCTTTCAACGGATTCTGCAACCACACCATCTCCTTGTGGGCATCCGAAGTAACAACATACTCAATCTGGGTAGTAGAAAGAGACACGATATTATGCAACAGTGAAACCCAGCTGATGGATCCACTCCCTAACGTCAATAATAGCCCATAATGCTCATCCTCTTGTTTAGATCTCCTCCTAGATCCGAATCCACATAGCTCTGCAATCTAACCTCCGAACCTCTATATATAGTGTAGCGTCATCTTTGAGGTCCTCGTAGATATCTAAATATCCACTTTATGGCTTACATTGCCAGATAATGCAAAGATGAAGAGTATTTCTGCGGTGCCTAATGTGTACGAACCGATCTCTTCACGGCGATGGGAGATGTAGATCGCTCGGGGCCAAATTGGTGAACTTGTTGAGCATACTGATTCATATCCCTTTCTTTTAGTACATACTTGTCTTCGACCTCATCTAGCTCCACGAATCCTCTTTGCTCAGTCTTGCCTTCAGCTCTATCACTGTATATCACATTCTCATTGAAGATGACATCTTATCTTCTCAAGATCGTATTCGCCTTGTTGTCCCACAGTCTGGAGTCAAACTCGTTCAGCCCATAACTCATAAAGTAGTACTTTGTGGATTTTTGCATCGAGCTTCCTTTGTTGGGCATCGATGTAGACATTGATGGTACTGCCAAGGACCTGAAATTGTGACAGACTAAAATTCTTGCATATTCACTCCTCTGGGATTGTGCCTCCCAATGGAACCAGTGAGCCTTGGTTGGTCAGGTAGGCGACTATATTCACTACTTCGGTCCAAAGCTTCTTTAGGAGATCAAAATGGATCTGCATACTCCTTGCGCACTCCATTAAGGTCTTATCCAACAGCATAGTCATACTGTTTTGCTGAGGTGTGTGAGGGATGGTCTTTTGTCTTCAAATATCATTCGATACACAATAATCCTTGAACTCTCATCTATTATCGACCTTAGGCACTTAACTATCTTCCCTGTCTTATTCTCTTCCAAGACTTTCACTTCTTAAAAGTGTTAAAAACATCGGATTTTGCTTAAAGAAAATACACTCATAATTTTCAGGTACTATAACCTATGAATGCAACAAAGTAGGTGGAGCCACCGATAGATGATACCTAAATCGGTCCGCAGACATTTGTTTGTACTAGCTCCTGCTTCTTTGTTCATCTTTCCTTCGAGAAACTGATCTTCTTCTGCTTTTCGAAGATGTAGCTCCGCACAACTCTCATTCTACTGACTTGAGACCCGATAGCCTTCCTTCTAAAAGAAGGAACTTCATTTCAGCATTCCTTATATGGCCTAATAGGTAGTGCCACAACTTCTTATCTTCATTTGCAGTAGCTACCGAGATGATGTCCGTTGTGCCCAATGTGCAGTAAAGAGTCCCCTTCTTCTTGTCATCTATTGTGACAAAGGATTCCTTTGTGATCTTCCACGAATTGGTAGTGAAAGACGTAATGTATCCGTCCTAGGGTAACTAGCTAATCGATGGAGAACAAGTTCCTCTTCTAACTCAGCACATGCCGCACGTTCTTCAACCACAATATCAGATTGTTGCTCAGGTCTATCTAGATATCTGCTTTCCCGACATTGATGTATGGCTCATTATCTCCAAGGTACACCTTTCCAAGATCTCCCTGTATATAGTTGCAGAGGATATCCAGGTTAGATATTGCGTGGAAGGGCACACCCGAATTGATCACCAAGACCTCCTATCTGGTGTCCATCGATAGTATCAACGCCTCATCGTGTACTTCTTCTAAGACGTTTGCAGATGGCTCTACACTGCTTGGACTAAGTTGCTGGATCTTTGAAAGTCTATAGTTCCAACTGATGTGACCCATCTTGCCATCGTTCCAACACACATATGGTTATCGATTGTCAAGAGGACCCCTTGGTTTGGATACCCCGAAGGATCTTTCGTGGCTCTTCCCTCTGTAGGGACTTGTGCTTTTATGTCTCCATCTGCTCTCTATGTTCAGAACACTCCCTGACGCTTACCAAGAAGATTTTCTTCGAGTCTCCTTACTCAACAGCATACCTACGATGTCCTCGTAGTTTAGAGTGCTCGATTCTGAAGAGCTGTTGACGGACATCACAAACCCGCTCCAACTATCCGGGAGGGGCGAATGAATAAGAAAGGTTTAGATCTCCTTATCAAAACTTATCTTTGTTGAATTCAACTGGCTCGTTAGTGTATTGAATTTATTCAGGTGCTCCGCCATGCTCCCCCATTCTTTCATCCTCAGATTGAACAACTTCTTCATTAGAAAAACCTTGTTTGTCGCGAAAAGTTTTTCTTCCATTTTCTTTATGCCTTTCATCAATTCTTATTTAGTCGTCTCATTGGAAATATTGAAGGCTATAGATACAAATAGGGACAACCGTATCATACCTAGGGCTTTTATGTCAAGAATGACCCAATCCGATTTGCTCATGGCCTTTAGCTTCCCTGCTTCTCCGCTGAGCGACATTTACAGATCCTTTTGATATAGATAATCTTCGATCTGCATCAACCAGAACCTGAAATTCATCCCGTTGAATTTCTCGATCCTATCATTTCATTCTTCAGACATTGCTTCCACTGAAACCAAAGCTATGATACTAGTTGTTGTAAATTGCGCAGTCTGTGGTCTAGCAATCGATGGAAGAAAACAACTATTGAGAATAGTCCCACATCGGTAAAGGGGTAGGAGTTCCACGTCTTCATATACCGTTATCCCCTCCCTCTCATCACCGGTTTTGAGGGGGTTTAGGAATTGTAACATGGGATCAGAGGTAGGTCCCACCCCGTCTCCCATCCATGTGGTCCATTGCACTCTCTTTCTCCCTTTGATCGAGATCTTCTTTCTCCCTTCGATTGAGAGGCGTACTGTGTGCGGGCGGGTTTTGAGAATAGTCCCACATCGGTAATCACCGGTTTTGAGGGGGCAAGTGAATCGTAACATGGTTTTAGAGCTAGGCCCCCACCCCGTGTCCTCTCCATGTGATCCTTTCGCACCCTCTATCTCCTTTCGATTGAGACCTTATTTCTCCATCTGATCAAGAGGCGCTCTGTGTGCAAGTGGGTGTTGAGAATAGTCCCACATCAAAATTGGTGATGAAAGGAAGAGGGCAACGGTATATAAAGATGTGGAACTCCAACCCCTTTACCTATGTGGGACTATTCTCAACAACAACCTACAACATAAAGCAGTGCAGGAGAGAAAAGAGAAGCCCCAATGCTTTAGGTGGTGATAGAATCATCTGGGGGCGGCTTCGTCTCCATTACCTGGAAGTGGTGGTATTAAAAAAGAGGGAAAAAAAAAAGAAGCACTCAAGTTGTTTGTGAGTGGTGGAATGATGCACGCAACCTGTTTGTGAAAATGCGCGGATTTTGGTATCCACCAACTGATAGCGTATCGCGCTCCACTGTACCGTATTCGATGCACGCCTCCTCCCACTCCCAGTTGTATCTAGGGGAGGTGGCCGGGTTCCCTCCCCATTCGATCCCCAACAGAAGAAAACATGGGTCCGGTGCCTCACCCATATGGGAGGGGAGGTCGCTACTGGGTTGGTGCTCGACCACCGTCGAGGGTGACTGCCCCCCTCCGTACAGTGTGTGCATCGAAAGACCGCCGGCATTTTGTCGATTTCCGGGTCAACCGAAACCGGGGGAGGCCGATCCCAGCTCAGGATGTTCGTACTTGAAGTACTTGCATCACCGTGATGCTCGGCCAGCTGCAGTTTCTGGTTTCCCTTCTATTCCGTGCTCTGCTTTGTACTGTACTTATTCAAGTTCGGTGTGTTAAACGATAGTGCGCTGTACATTTTTGTTCCCTTGCTGCTGAGTTTTGTGCTGAATGATTATCAGCTTGTATAACTATAACCCACGTGCTAAATCTTGCAGGGGCACGCTTGGTGAGGATTGGCGTACGTTCTCTGCAGCTCGGGGTGTTCTAGTCTATCTACTCCGAGCCACTGAGATCTCGTAGCCATCGGTTGTTACACATAGAGTTTGCCCAGTAATGGACGTCGACCCAGTTGCACCGGAGACGCAGATTGGCGTCCCACGTACTTCGGAAGGAACGATATGTCCCGTAAAAATGCCAAAGGATGCTGATGAAGGGGGAGGAACAATGTGCGCCGCCGCAGATGCAGCGAAGGATGCAATGCCTGCCAAAGATACCACAGAGAAGGATGCTGGATCGCTTTCAGTGCCCAAGAAGACGAGGAAGACAGGTCTTCATGTTTTCTGCATGGACATAAGGTGCCCGCCTGGTTATGTTGCCCTCCTAAAAAATGTTCAATTTGAACTTATGCTATCTTAGCAGTAACTTAATGCTTACCAGTCAACTTCATGAGGGTCTTATTTTCATGGGTTCGTCCGGTTCGATCTATATTATGGGGTTTTGGACGTTAAGCTAATGTTTGATTCCATAATGGACTGACCAGGAACATCTTCAAGATGGATGAGTTGGGGTTGGAGGTTGCGCGGATCACGATCCCGGCAGCACTGGCTTTAGCAGCTGACCCACTTGCTTCTTTAGTCGACACAGCATTTATCGGACAATTAGGTTTGCCCTTTATTATTTTCTATTTCATTTTTGGCCACTTCGAGATTTCTTCTTTGCGGATTTTACTAGAAGATACTTTTTAGGTTTCCATCAAGACAATGCTATTCTTTTCATGCACTAATTTGTATATTAAATTTTTGCTGCTTGGCTTGATATTGGTAATGTGCATTATTTTGGATGCATCATGTATCCTCAGTTGTAATCCCTAGCATACATTGAAGTGCTTGTACTTGTTTTGATGCTCGAGGTAGTACTTGCACAAAAAAGCAAAATATTTCGTGAAAAATCGTGAAATATTTTGTTTATTTATCCCAAACACCGAAATGTCATACATCACAGAATATCGCGATATTTTGCAAAATATGCTGTTTTTTGGAGGGGTCGAAATGATGGTCGAAATTGAAATTCAAACCCTGACATATAAAATAGTTGGTTGTGCAATGAATTCTTCAAATTGAGAGTACAATCTTGATGATAGTAATAAACCTGTCAGCTTCTCTTTCATTATTTGTGAACATTTGGTGAATATGAATGATTGGTGTGGGGGACGACTTTTGCTGTCGTATGGTCTCCCGCAAACAGTCAATGAAATTTGAGTACGGTCCAATGTAGCTTGCTGAGCTGTAACGTAGCCGCTGTTGTGTGTAGAGAATAGAGTCAAGGGCGGAGGGTAGAGAGTAGAGTTGACACAATGATATGGTAATGAAACTCGACGGAAGCCCACATTTCTGTGTGTTAAGGCGCAACCTTGAACCCACTAACTTTGAGAAAAGTAGAGGCGTAGAGCAACTCTCGACAGACCAAGGAGTGTTTATACAAGTAAATAGAGGGCAAAGTGAGTTAGACTGGAGACTGGTCTCCAGAAATCTATATGTTCTTCGTTTGAGCTTTAGAACTCAAGAATTGAAGAATTAGCTCTGGAAATAAAAATTCGGATTTGGATATGATGTTGAATCTACTATTTATAGAGATCTGGAAGCAGCCGTGGTCCCCTGGCAATTTCTGTTGGCCGGTTATCGGGCCTCGAACAGTCGTCGGGGGGCTCTAGGTAGGGCTGGCGGGCCCTGAAATGTCATCATGGACCCCAAGCAGGGCTGGGGGGTTCCACAATTGTCATCATGGGCCCCATGCAGGGTTGGGGGTGTCCCACTATCATCGTGGGCCCTAGACAGGGCTAGGGATCCCACTGTCATTGTGGGCCCGTGAGTGCCTTGGCCAGATTTTGCACCCACAATTGGCATTCACTATTCTAGCATTTATCATTGGTCACTTGGTTTGAGTTCTTTGAAATATCGGTTAAATTTTTGGTGCTCAAACTATATCAATTAATGAGACATCTTATGTGTTCTTTTGTTTTGATCAATGGGGGTATAGGTTCAGTGGAACTTGCCGCTGTTGGAGTCTCTATTGCCATATTCAACCAAGTTTCAAAAATTGCTATCTACCCTCTTGTTAGTGTCACGACATCCTTTGTAGCAGAGGAAGATGCTATCTGTAGCACTATTATTGAAGAACAAGAAAGTGAGGATTTGGAGAAAGCTGCTTATTCGAATACCAAGATGAAAGAGTTGCCTTCTAGAAATGGTATGCTGATATCATTTTTTGCCTCCATTGCATCTGCTGTTGTTCAGGAGAGGGAACTCTCTCTTGCATAGCTCTACTTCCTCTGAATTAACTGCTTTGCCTTTCCTTTGTAATAATTTTCAGATCCTGAAAAGATACAGTGCAGAACATCATGTATTTCTAGTGCATGTACAAATCCGTTCATATTTGGACGTAAGCGTAAGTATATCTCGTCAGTGTCGTCCGCATTGATTGTTGGTGGAGTATTAGGCATTCTTCAGGCCACCCTCCTCATTTTTGCCGCAAAGTTCGTCTTGGAAATTATGGGTGTTAAATCTGTAAGTTTGTTGAGTGTTTCTTTTGATATCTTGCTAAAGTAGATGTTAATTTACTTTGTGAAGCTGCATTATGCATTCTTGTTCGCCTTTTTTTTAAATTGGTTCCTTAGAAACAATTACATTGACGATAATGTCATCCATCTTTTTGGCCTAGTAGCATGTTAACTTGTTAAGGGGTGTGACCTAAGTGCTAGTCTATGTTATTTCATGTATTCTTGGTTTTCAGCTTCATTAACGGAGATCTTTTTTCTTTTCAGTTAACAGCAAGACTGTAAGTTAAGAGTCATTACTGAGTGCGTTCCAATAAGTAAAGGGTCATGCCGAGTGTGTTCCGAGAGTAAACAGAACAAAATTAATCAAATTATATTCTGAAAGAGGAACACCAAGGACCATTCCAAACCATACGCAACCGATTATTTTCTAAAGGAAGACATTATTTTCTACTATACAAAAACCAATGCTCTAGTCTCTTTCCTCGAAGAAAATGTACACATTTAATTTATCGTTCATGCCTTTATATCAAGATTCTCTCTTTTGAGGATCCTCTCCAAGGCTTAAAAATGATGTGGTGCAATAGGCTTCCGAATTGTCCATTTCAATCATCAACAGAACCCTAATGGCAACTGGCAAGAAACTCATAGTAGAACCTTTCAAAGAGCCTACCATTAGATCTTAGAGTTCCAATATTGTTTTTTCATGACAAGTATGGAAAGGAAGTGAACAGCTCAACTATTTTTCTACCCACATGATGCCTACCTGTGACACTAGTATTCTTGGAACCTGGCATTTTTGTATCAAGCTATCACCTGGGGTGACAGAAAGGCACTGCGGATGCTTCTTAGATGTATAATGAGCTTCACCCTTCATGGAAAATTAATATTTGTTGTCAGCTTAGGATATCATAGCAATGTATAATTATAAATTATGTGATTTCTACCGATTACATTTCAATTTATGCAAATCTATGGTAAAATGCTAAGCATTTCTATTTAGCTTTTGTGTACTATATATATGTGTTATTGGTAAGATACTAAGCATTTCTTAAATATTTTGGTTTGCCGACATTTTCATTGCTATATAAGCTTCATGAGCTACAAAAAAATAATAAGAAAAGCAATGCACACTTGTTGGATAGATCACATAACCAAGTGCGATGTTTTGAATGCGTATAAAAGAAACAAATGACCCTTAATTTCTGTGATTTGGACTTGAATCTTGGAGGAGGACATGGATGCCTAATAATACTTAGTGCTTGTCGGCAAGGATTTGAGGGTGGAAGGTCTCATATGAGGAGTTGAACTCATGTTCAACTTGAAGGTCCTGAACAAGTGAAGAAATCTTGCTTTTGTGATCCAAAATTATGATCTAGCTAGCCCAAGGTAGCAACTTTGTTATCTCAAGAGGATGGTAATTTCTGCAAGATAGGTTCACAATATTTAGGCCATAACTTTTGCATTGTAACTCCAATTGTTATGATCCAAGATGCATTCGAGAGTTCTTTCAAAGGGGCATCCACTGATTAGGTTGATTCTTCAGCTTTTGTTGGAGGATGAGTTGCACTATTCACCAAGGATCCTAGATGAAGTAAGAACACTAGAAAATCTAGGAAACCTCATCTTTGTCCTATCCTTGGTTTAGATCATGAGGTCTATTCTTGTCATCCTAACTTGTGTATAATAGATAATTTCTGCCTCCTTGTTGCAGAATTTATTCCAATCCTTCTTCCCTTGGCGTTAGATTTTTGGTATAATTTAATGTTGGCATGGGTTTTTTTTTTTTGAGATTTGTGGGTGTCCCGAAACTTTTCGGGCTATGAACCCACTTCGGGATCTGACTAATCCCTCCGGGAATGCGCATCGACCCATTCAGAAGTTTCCTTGCACTCATGGGTAACTCGAGGGGGGTTGGAATCAAACCCACAACCTCCTCACCCAAGCATCAATTGCTTTGCTAATTCCCTTATCCCCTAGTGGGTAATGTTGGTATGTTTTTTTTTTAGGGGTATTGTTGTGATGGTTTTGTGTGTGTGTGGTTGGAGTACATTTTAGTCATGGATATTGAAGCTCCTAAAAGGGACAGGAACTAAGCTTCTATTTGTATTAATATATGCATTTTTCTCCTTCTCTTTTCTTTTTGTTTGAAGAAGCATGGATCGTACTAGAAGTCCCAAAATAGCAAGCAAGTTAAGCACATGTTTATAAGTTCTCTGGATTCATATTTCTACACACATGTACAGTATACACAGTGCAACTATTTTGTCTCATTAAAGTCAACAAATGCATTCATATTGTACCTATCCCTGCTGTCACCTTCCAGTTGAATATGTAGTTGCTCCTTTTTTTCAAACTAACAGTGAAAATATCTGAATCATGTTCATTGGATGAATGTTATTAAACTTTAGATTTACAGTCATTAATCATTCTCTTTGTTCAATAGGGTTCCCCTATGCTAACCCTAGCACGTCAATACTTGACACTGAGGTCGCTTGGCGCTCCTGCTGTTCTCCTATCTTTGGCCATGCAAGGTGTTTTCCGAGGATTTAAGGATACAAAAACTCCTTTATATGCTACCGGTAAGCAGAGACCCAGTTGCCAATATTATCCATAACAAAATGACTTAAGCTACTTTTACTGTTTCTTTCAATATACGACTTTATGATCATCCCATGGCTTCTATTTTTGTGACTCCTTCGAGAATGGTAAGTGGAAAAGTTGATAAAATGAACGTCGAGTTATGCATAACATTTACATATTCCCGAAAGTCAGTAGCACGGCTTTTAAGTGGATTTAGATACCTTTGTTAATATTTCAAGCTAGTGAAAACAAATCGATGCAAACATGCCAAGATTGGAGGCAGCTTCCTAATTTAGGAGACCTTCTGTGGACACATGATTGTGTTGAACTTTCCCAAATGGCACTCTACACTTCTCTCAAGCTTTGAATACCAATGCTTCTGTAGCATGTACAAATAGGCAACTTCAGGGTGCGTTTAGTTGCCGGAAAATGTGTGCGAAGGGAAAAGGTGGCAAGAGACAAGTTAGGGACATCCATTACCAGGTAAATCTGAAAGAAGGAAGCGATAAGAGATGACACTCACCATTAGGCTACCACACTTGATAATAAACTCCCAAATAAAGAGTACAGATGATGCTATACACCATAGGGCCACCACACTTTCTATCACCAACACTTATATCACCAACACTTATAAAAAACAGATATGGAAACTGTAAATCTTGATATGAAAGCACCGTACTTCTAATCATAAGCAACAAGCATCATTCCGTACAAGTATACATCAGAGATTTGTTTTGTTGAAACCAAAGTACGGAATCTACGGATACCATATTATGATCCATGCTATTTTTATTTTTTTTCTTAATGATCTTTCCCTTAAATTTTTCTCTCAATCACTATGCAGCCAATGGACAACAAGTGCTACTATTGCCGGTGCTAGTAACTGATGATTACAACTGATTCCTGAAATAATACTACTCCTAGTTCCAAGGCACAAGTTATGATAATTAGTTAGAACAATTACTTAAAAGGTTATGGAGCTCATTTATGACCTTCTGTGATTGTATGCAATTGTCAGACTTTTATACTTGGTGCTACTTCTAAATTTCTTAAACTTAACCATCTCTGAGAATTTTTTAATAGAACAGGACACTCAACTTGTTACTTAACATTTCTTATTATTTTTTGTCATCAGGTTAAATCTAATCTCTTCCTTCTTTTATAATGTAGTGGCCGGAGACGTAACCAACATTATTTTAGACCCAATCCTGATATTTGTTTGCAAAATGGGTGTCAGTGGTGCAGCCATTGCTCATGTTCTTTCTCAGTAGGTTCTAGCTCACTGTTGATGGCATTATATTTCTCTTTATTTCTTTAGCACCTTATTATGTTCCCATGCTCATGTGGCGTTTGTTTTCATGTTTTGTAGGTACCTTATTACATTAATACTGCTATGTAGATTAGTGAAACAAGTTGATGTCGTGCCACCAAGTTTCAAAGCTCTTAAAATTCATCGGTTTCTTAAATGTGGTAAGGCTTTCTGTTACAGCGTCAATGACAAGTCCATCATTAGTTCTGGCTTAATGGGATTAGGTTAACATGTCATGATGCTGTGGACACACAAAATAAATAGCTTATGGAGGAACGTTTGTTAAATTAGAAATCTCCATGCTTTAGATATGGCATGGTTTCCTTTTGTTCCTTCCTATGAAGTTTACTGTATGTTAATGAAACCTTTGTTGAATCACTAAAGGTTTCCACTTTCTGATTTGTTCTGAAGCTTACTTACTGTTCTTTCTGGAACTTAGGATTTCTGCTCCTGGCAAGAGTGATAGCCGTAACATTCTGCGTGACACTCGCAACGTCGTTGGCTGCGCACCATGGACCCATTCCTATGGCCGCATTCCAGATATGCTTGCAGGTTTGGTTGGCGACGTCCCTTCTTGCGGATGGACTGGCTGTTGCTGGACAGGTTAGATCTTCTCATCTAGCTGTATTATACTCTATGCAATGGGGGTTAAATTTTTTATACTTCTTTAGAGAACTGTGGAGTGTGAAACTTATTGATTATCTAAATACAGTTGATAATTGGTGATAGGTTTCTATGTTATCAGAGTTTTGCATAGATAGTGCATTTCCATCTTATATTTTTGTTTCTCAAAATCATTATCCATCCATTAGCCAAGTCTTATCCAATCAACGTGGGGTCGACTATAAGAAGGACCAACAAAAAAAGAATCTACTGGTTGTCAACCCTCTAAGTTGGATGCTGAAAACCTGACCAAATCAACTTGGCAAGAGAAGGGCATGCCAAGATACCTAAAAGTCCGTTTGATTGGTAGGGAGACCTACCTCGGTGGTTATGTAGTTTAAGCTCACACAACCAGGAAGCAACCCCCCAATGTTTCCCTAGACAAGGAAAGAGTACGTCTCATGGCAAGATTTTACCTAGGGAATTAGATTCATCTCACTAGCACAAATTATAAGCCAAAGAGATGAAACGAAACAACATCCGCACATCTTTGAATCTTGATAGATGAACTGTAATCCTGTGCAGGCAATCCTTGCTAGTGGATTTGCCAGAGGCGATCAACAGAAGGTTGTGGCTGCTTCTGCTCGTGTACTGCAGGTACATCACATTCTGACTAGAATTCATAGATCATCATTTCTCAACTTTTTATCGGTCTTAGTATATGCATGCTCATTTTGCAGTTAAGCATAGTTCTGGGAGTGGTCCTCTCTGTTTTGATTGGAGTTGGAATGCGGTTTGGATCAGGGATGTTCACAAAAGACGTTAATGTGCTGAAGATAGTCCATAAAGCCCTTCCGGTATCATCATCTATCTTAGTAGTCTATAAAAAAATCTCAAGAGGAGGAAGTCAAAATTTCGGAGTTGAATCTATTCAATTCATAAATAATAGGGATTTTTGCATATAGCCCCCTAAGGGCCCTAACAAATATTGATATCAAAGTTGTCATATTGTTTATTGTATCGTGCATCTTTTTACATTTTTGTGCATTGTGTATCGTGTATCGTATATCGTAAGATACGGTTATATATATATTTAGATATTTGTTTCCTCGTAAGATTTCTTCTACCATTTTATGTAAAAGAGATTCAAATGGGAAATGTTTTTTACCACTTTGAGACACTCAGAAAAAAAAAGTATAAATTACACTGTCCCCCTGTATTTTGACCAATTATCACTTTCACCTCCTCATGTTTAAAACCCTCCAAATGCCACCCAATAGTTTGAAAACATATCACGAACACCCCCTCTGAAAGCGCTCCTTCACCCTCTCAAAGGGGGTGTATGTGCAAGGAATCAAAACTACAATGGGGCATTTACAGAGTTTTAAAAATGAGGGGGTGAAAGTCATAATTGGTTAAACAATAGGGGTCTATGTGTAATTTATTAGAAAAATAAATTTGAACTTTATCTTCAAAGGCTATTTATGAGTCTCCAATGGAACTTTTTCCAAATCTCTTCAAAGCTTAAAATAGTTGTATGTATTTGGCCCCCTCCCCATGCTATCGAAAAATTTAGAAGCAAACAACATTAGGTTCCGACAGCTCTAGAGAAAGATCAAAGAAGATTTATAAAAACCCTAAAATCCTCTAGAAAACCCCAATCTCTTTTCACCAAAAAAAATTAACTTTAGAAGTTTCAATACAAACCAAACTCCAAAGTCTTCACTTTCACTGTATTGTATGTATCACATTGTATCATGTATCGTACATGTCATATTGTATATCATGCAATACGGTAAAAAACAATATGTACACCTAAATTGTATTGTTTTCCTCCCGTATTGTATCGTGCATCGTAATATACTAACACAGGAACACTCATGATTAGTACTATAAATAGCCCCCACTTTTTAAGTTTTATGAATAAGCCCCTCACATATTCTGACATTTAATAAAATTCCCCCACCGCTACCTTTTCTCCCCTCATGTGGTGTGGGGGGGGGGGGGGGGGAAGGGGGATTTATTAAATGTCAGAATATGTGAGGGTTTCATTCATAAAACATTAAAAGTGAGGGGATATTTGTAATATCAATATTTGTTAGAGGGTTATATGAAAAAAATTCCTACATAATATTCCTTTCCCTGTTATATGCATCAAATTCAGACATGGACAAGTATAGAATGACCCTTGCATTTTTTTCTCATAAATAATGTTCCTTTTTCGGACAATCTGAAATATAGTCTAAAGCTTGATTTTCCTAACTCAGTTTGTCGCGGCGACTCAACCAATCAATTCTTTGGCTTTTGTTTTTGACGGCGTCAACTTTGGAGCATCTGATTACACTTTTGCGGCTTATTCTATGGCAAGCCTGATCCGCCCTTATCATCGATTTATATGAAAGAGTGATCATCGGATTTCTCCACTGCTAAAACCTTCTGATATTGTTCATCTTCAGGTTGCGGTGGCAGCAGTTTGTATTCCATCCTTGATTTTCCTCTCTAAAACCCATGGATTCATCGGAATATGGATCGCGCTCACATTCTACATTAGCCTGCGGACAGTCGCCAGTGCCTGGAGGTAATACCCCTCAAGATACTAGCTCTCTCTCTCTCTCTCTCTCTCTCTCTCTCTCTCTCTCTCTCTCTCTCTCTCTCTCACACACACACACACACACACACACACACACACACACACACACACACACACACACGTGTGTTCGCGTGCGTGCGTTCACACACACAGATGATTGGGTATTTAGGACATTTTCTCATCTACTTCTCTTCCCATTTGCAGGCTAGGTGCAGCAAGGGGGCCTTGGTCCTTCCTTAGGAAATGACTTTTGTACCATTTTGTCTGGAAGAGCATTTCTTCATTGAATAAAAGCATCACTATGTAATATATAATGAACAAGAATGCATGTATCATTTCTAGTTTGTTTACATGAAGCTCTTCTTCAATGGATGCCCACTTCGATACACTAGGGCCAATGAATTCTCTTGCTTCGCCCTACATTTCCATCAACCATGGGAGACCTTTTTTTTTTGGGTGCCAACCATGGGAGACCTTGGTAAGATCATAGTTTTGTGATTCTAGGCTTTTATGCATAGGGAAGTGAAGCCCGGATGGGCCCATTGAGCTCGTTGGGTCGGATTGGGTCGGGCCTTGGTTCAAGGGTCTAAAACTGTACTCGGCCCAGATATACTTGTTTTTGAGTTTTTGGGATTGGTCGGGCCAGGTTTGAGTCCCGTGATCCCATAACAGATAGCATCCATAGTGGGGTGCGATTCACCTTTGGGTTGGGTGTGCTTGTCGGTGTTGGGGTGTCTCCGTTTGTGAAGAGTGAGTCCGAGCATTGTCCCGGATGAGTTCTAGGCCCACCCGTGTTGGATCGGGCAAAAGGTGTCCGGTTATGAGGATTGTGATGAGCAGATGAGCGATTTGAAATTTGGTAAGATGTGGAGGCGATCTCCTAGTAAGGCCTGTGAGACCTTGTCTCTATTCTTAGATTGGACCTTTGAGGCTTAGTGGATTACTCTCATCAACCGAAGAGGTCTTTCTTTTGAAGGATTTTTCTCGTAAAAACAAATGATATATTGTAGTATAACTTTCTCATGCAAGCTTTGCATGCTTTTTTCCTACACTGCACAAAACCATTAATTGTATTGATCTATTGTGCAAGCCGAGCAATGTTCTTCGGTAGTAGGCTCGGAGCGCCTCTCTTTTTCCCCCCTTTTCCCCAGCGTTAGGGTTAGGGATGGCGCTGGGGAGGCCAAGAGCTTCGGCTTGGCTGCTTCTTGAGGTTGGAGCTGGCCTCTTCTCCCTCTTGTACATAGGGGCTCCCCCCCATCGGGTCGGCATATTGTGATCAGAGGTTCGAGTGGCATTATTCTCACCTTCTGCTTGGATAGAGCCTTTCGCGCTTGGATCAGAGGTTTTCAACTGGAATCCAATCGAATTGGTGGTTTCTGGACCCGGTCGGAGAATGCCGAGGTTTTTCCGGTTCCCCTCCGTTTTTTGGTGACGGTTTCCTGATGCTTCGACGTGGCGGAACGGGTTCGTGGCATTTTGGGAGACGGTGCTGCTTCTTCTCTCCGCTGGAGCCGGTGGTGGTGGATCGGGTGCGGATCCAGGTTTTCGTGGTTGTTTTCCCAGTTTTTTTGAGTGAGCGACTGTTTAGCTCCTTTGTTGTGTTGTTTTTGTTGTCCGGCTTTCTAGAGTTGGTGTTGGATTCCGTCATGTCGACGGTCAGTGGTGTCGCTGTCGGTGGGCGGGCTGTCGTTATCCCACTGGTCTGGGTATGCCAAGTGGCGGGTGTTGGTGTCCCTGCCGTGGTGGCAGACCTTTACATGCATACTGTGCTGTGCCGTGGTGGTGGGATTTTACTTGCAGCGCTGGCATGTGGTGCCTCCTCGGTCCGATTGTGACCCCCCTTCTCTCAACCAAAAAAACAAAAAAATAACATTAATCCACTTTGTATAAATTCATTAGCGAGGAGTGCAATTAAGCGGAGATAAATTTTAATCTGCCACGAGTCTTGCTTGGTGCCTTCTAGTCAAGATGGTCCGATAGTTTTTTGCCCTTTTGGGGTGTAATATCGTGCGCCAAAGTTTCACATCGGTATGGGGTATAAGGGTAGGTTATGTGAGAGAGAGAGAGAGAGAGAGAGAGAGAGAGAGAGAGAGAGAGAGAGAGAGAGAGAGAGAGAGAGAGAGAGAGAGAGAGAGAGAGAGAAGGACCTGGATCAGGGAGACGACGAGGATGACGCCGATGAGAGGTACGACACAAAAAGGTTTCCCGATGAAGGAGCTAGAGCCACTACTACTACTGTAAGGGCCAGGGGTCTACCAGAATGATAGCTACTTCACCCTTGCTGTTGGATGTGATTGTGGTGGCAACGGACGTCGACGATTAGATATAAAGGACAAGATAAAAGATGTATCTAGACTGTTGAATCAAATCCCCCCAATGATGAGTCTGATTCACTTATTCAATCCGTGGACAATGAAAGAGGGAGCCGTTTGATAAATGTGTGGCAAAAATAGAGCATCCAATCTGTTTTGCTGTTAAAGGCGGCCACTATAGTGCCAATAAGTATGGGAATACTAGTATATATGTAGAGGAGCATGACTTTGTATGCCTATATAAAGAAGCCATTTTTGTATTCTCCTAACTTGCATGGAGGTTTCTGAATTTGTTAAATTTTTTTTTCAATGTGCTATCTATGTTAAGTTGATCATCCTTACAAAAAAAAAATTTAGCAAGTTCTGAAATCTTAAAACATATCAAATATGCTCTTCAAATCAATGGTCAAAATTGACGACTGATAAATCATTTAACATTTTAATGGATCAAGATGCATGTTTCAGAATTTGTTGGTTTTTGGTGCATATGCTATCTATAATGCACAATATAATCACACGAAAAATAAATCAGTTGACAACTCGAAGTAGGGTCCATTGACAATAAAAAATGGAAGATAAATTTACAACCTCTTAACATCCCGCTCCAATAGTTGAATAAAGGTTTTAAATTTTTTTGATTTTTTGTGAGGATAATCATTATGGCAAGTTGATCATCTTCATATAAAATTAGTAATTTTTAAAAAACCCCAAAGGCATCAAATGTTAGAAGTTTTCTTCATCACCCATTTGAACCGTTAATTTGTTTTATGGGATAAAGATGTTTTATAATTTACTGATTTTTTGCGAGAATAATCAATATGGCACGTTGATCATCCTCAGAAAAAATTAGTAAATTTTAAAATCTCTAATGACGTCAAACGTTAGAAGCTTTATTAGTCGTCCATTTGAACCATTAATTTGAATAACACATTTGATAATCTTAGACTTTTCAGAATTTGCTGACTTTTTGTAAAGACTGTGTGTACCATAATATCTTCAAACGGTTAGTCAATCAAAAGCGTGCACATGGACGCCAAACAACCTACGTGCGCCCTATGGTCTGATCCTCAGTCGGTTCTGGGTGGGATTCATTTAGTATGTGCAAGCTACAAGGAGCTAGGATCAATTCACCAGTGCTCTTAAATGATATTAGTTGATCGACCAAGTACTGTGATTAATGTCGACGGCCGAGACTAACGTTGACAAAAGCTATAGAAAAAAAAGGGGTGAAATTATCATTGCCCACCAACTTTCCCACTTTCATAGGCTTATGGCAGAGAAAAAGGGAGTAGGATCCATGGCTTGTCCATTTGAGCCTGATTGGGAGCAGCAGGGCAGTGATGCTATCAGTCCTTTAAAGTTCAATGACGGGGCAATCAGATGGGGGCTTCTCTTCGCCAACCACTGCCCCCTTTTGGTTTTCTTTTGGCCGATCGACAACGGGACGGGATCGCAACCGGCCGACCCTTCCTCCTCTTCGCCGACCGATCGCGAATGGATCGATCGACAATGGGAAGGGCAGGGTCAACCGACCGACAGCCTTTCTCTCTTCGTCGACCGATCGCGAATGGATCGATCGACAATGGGAAGGGTAGGGTCAACCGACCGACAGCCTTTCTCTCTTTGTCGACCGACCAAAGAGGGCCGACCGCCCCTCGCAAAGCCGGCCGACCGACTGTCACATCCGGTCGGCCGGTCAGTAGAAGAAGGAAGGGCCTGCCCCGCGTTGGAACCGCACCTGCTGGGACAGTTCGTCCTGCTACGCGAAGAAGACGGGGACCGATCGACCGTGATCCCATGCTCCATCCCATTGTCGGTCGATCGAAGATGAAGGCCCGGACTCCGCTCGGTCAATAACGAAGAAGAAAATAGGGGAGGATGGGCCGATCGGTCTCACCCCCCAATGAATGGAGTAGGGGTCCATTCCCTCCGTCTGAAACGCAGTTCAGAGATGTTACAAAGAGAGAGGGAAAGAAAATAGGTATGGGGAGAAAAAACTCCTTGTATTATCTCATCAATCTCATTGTTGTTACATATGACTACCTCTCTTTATATAGAGAGAGAACGCACACCATTACATTATCACAACCGAGGTGAGACTAATAGAATACTAACACACTACATCTAATACCCCCGTCAAACTGATATAAGGTATAAACTGACATCAATTTGCTTAATAAAAGAAAGGAGAAAAAAAAATACATCAAATAACCCATTCTTTTATGCTGTGAAGTAAAGATAGTGCCGGGGCAACCTGCAAGCAAGTCGTCCTGGAAATCCGATTGAACTGCAAGGATAACCGGGAGAACCCGGCCAACCTGTAAGCAGGTCAACCGGGAGAATTGGCAATGATCACTAAGGATCGGAGTGGAGGAAGCCAACGGTGATGGAAGTCGATAATAAAGGAGGCTGAAATGAGAGAGAACGGCTAAGGAAAAAGGTATGGAGGCGTGAGACCTTATAAGAGGCAAGCACCCGGCCGAAGCAAGCACTTGACACCTCCTAGAAGATCTCAATCATCACAGATAAAGAAGAGAAATAGAAGAAGGAGAGAATGTAGAGTCATAGCTCTGATATGGTCACATGACCAAGGAAAGGAAAGGAATCCGAAAGCCGACACAAGTGTGACCGGAATGAGAGAGGATCCAAAAGTCGGCACAAGAGTGACCAGAAAGAGAGAGAGGATCTAAGGGTCACATGACCAAGAAAGGGGAGAGGATTTGAAAGCCGGCACAAGTATGACCGGAGAGAGAGAGAGAGAGAGAGAGAGAGGATCCGAAAGCCGACACAAGAGTGACTAAAACATGAGATGATCTAAGGGTCTCATGACCAAGGGAAGAAAGAGGATCTGAAAGCTGGCACAAGAGTGATCGGAACGAGAGAGAATCCAAGGGTCACATGACCAAGGGAAGAGAGAGGACTCGAAAGCCGGTACAAGAGTGACCGAAAAGAGAGAGAGGGGATCCGAAAACCGGCACAAGACAAGTGTGACCGGAGAGAGAGAGAGAGAGAGAGAGAGAGAGAGAGAGAGAGAGAGAGAAAGAGAGAGAGAGAGAGAGAGAGAGAGAGATAGCATCCAAAAGCCGGCACAAGAGTGACCAGAACGAGAGAGGATCTAAGGGTCACATGACCAAGGGAAGAGAAGATTTGAAAGCCGGCAAACGAGTGACTGGAAAGAGAGAGAGGGGATCCAAAAGCTGGCACAAAACAAGTGTGATCGAAAAGAGAGAGGATCTAAGGGTCACACGACCAAGGAGAAAGAGGATAAAGCCAACTGGTTAAGAAGAGAGACACCGGAGGGAAAGAAAACTCGATCAAAAGGAGGGAGAAGATCTCGATCGGCAAGAGAAAAAGATCAGACGGTCCAATAGAGCGCAAGGGCGTAGGTCGGCCGATAGAGTGCAAAGCGCAGGTAGGCCAACAAAGTGCAGGGTGCAAGCAAGCTAGCAAACCGCAAGGGCACAGGGTGCAAGGCGGGCTGATAAAGTGTAGGACACAGGAAGAGCGCAACAGATCCAAGCGCAAGGCGAAAAGGCTCAGGCGCAAAGGCGGTTGCGATGAGCCGGCCAGGTATGGAAGGGCCAGGACTCCTAGTTGCAGCGAGGGCAGGATCTGGGTGGTGCAAAGGGCCAGGTGAAAGAGAGCCGGATCGGGTGCAAGGGCCATGCCGGGTCGGATCGGGTGTAGTGTACGGCACAGGTACGAGCTCAATCTCAAAAGGGAATCACCGGGTTGGATCTGGTGTAGAGCCGTCCAATGAAAATCGGATGGCTGTAATCATTTATATTAACATATGCTAGCTGTAGTCCCTACGGTCTGGATGGGTCATCAGAAAAATCCCCACGATCTGGATGAGGACGCATAGTCTAACCGATTCTTAGGAGAGAGAGAGGGAGGAGATAAGGAAAGAGAGAGAGATCCGGGACATGAGAGAGAGAGAGAGAGAGAGAGAGAGTCGAAGACGGGAGACGATAGAGAGACGATCGGAGGCTGGCACAAGGAGGGTCCGAGATGAGGTCGGCACGAGGGAAGGAGACCGACGCCCCTTCGACACAGGGTGTCCAGGCTCGACGGTGAGCGATGATCCGACGAGCGCGGCGGGCCGGCTACTGCAGGGCCGGCGGGTGCAGGGAACGACATGCGGCAGCGGCGAGGGTTGTGGCCGGCGTGGGGAGCAGATGGCCAGCGTGGAGAACGGTGGGCGCGGTGGGCCGTGAGCTCAAGGCCGACGGCAAGGGCTTGAGCCAGGCGCGGGGAGCGGGGGAGCAGGTGGCCGGGTCTGGGCACCGGTGGAGACGGAGGTAGAGGCCGGATCTGAGCACCGGAGGAGACGGCGGGCGCGGCGCAGGGCAGGGATCGGATGACGGGCGCGGGACTAGCACGTAGGGCTCAGACGATGCGCCGAGATGCAGCCGTCCCGTGCCCTCTCTCAGGTGGCGACCGGATCTGGAGCGGACGACCAAGGGCCGGAGACGGCGAGCGGCAGATCCAGCATGAACGGGCCGTCAAGGTCCAGATGCAGGAGGACGGCGGGCATGAGGACCGGCAAGTGCAAGGCGCGAATAAAGCCAGTGGGTTCAAAGCTCGGACGGGGCCGGAAGTAGGGCGCAGGGCTCGAGCGAAGCCGGCGGGCGCGAGACGACGGGCTGCGCAGGTGAGGGAGAAGGTCGCACAAGTGAGGGCTATGCTACGGGCTCGGGAGATCTGAAAGAAAGTTTTACTTTCCTGGCCTCCTCGATGTCGTCGATGACGACCGAGGAGGCCAAGGCCGGAGAGGAGAGCGTCAAAACCCTAGGCCAAGAGGGTTGGCTCTGATACCATGTTACGAAGAGAGAGGGAGAGAGAATAGGTTTGGGGAGAAAAAACTTCTTGTATTATCTCATCAATCTGATTGTTGTTACATAAGACTACCTATCTTTATATAGAAAGAGAACACACACCATTACATTACCACAACCGAGGTGGGACTAATAGAATACTAACACACTATATCAAATAAGAGAAAAGAAAGGGTGGGCGCTACCCTACTTCTATCATCATCTAATGGGGCCACAGATACCTAGGTTTTTGTTCCGTGAGTCAGAATCACAGATGCGGGATTTGGCAAGAGTTGGTTGGAGATATCACAGCCCCACCAAACTAACATATATATGAAGAAAGAAGAGTAGTCGGGCATCATGGGGATCACAACCGGTCGGCCTGCCCATGGGTGCTAACCGATTGACCAATCATTAGGGAGACTGCAACAGGTTGGCACTGTGGGTGCAAATTTTGGCAAGAAGTCTGCAAACAGCGGGACCCACCGGCCCTGCCTGGTGGGCCCCCGAAGACAACAGCGGGACCCACCGGCCCTGCCTGGTGGGCCCCCGAGCAAACAGCGGGACCCACCGGCCCTGCCTGGTGGGCCCCCGAAGACAACAGCGGGACCCACCGGCCCTGCCTGGTGGGCCCCCGAGTACCACAGTGGGACCCACCGGCCCTGCCTGGTGGGCCCCCGAAGACAACAGCGGGACCCACCGACCCTGCCTGGTGGGCCCCCGAGTACCACAGCGGGACCCACCGGCCCTGCCTGGTGGGCCCCCGAAGACAACAGCGGGACCCACCGGCCCTGCCTGGTGGGCCCCCGAGTACCACAGCGGGACCCACCGGCCCTGCCTGGTGGGCCCCCGAAGACAACAGCGGGACCCACCGGCCCTGCCTGGTGGGCCCCCGAGTACCACAGCAGGACCCACCAGCCCTGCCTGGTGGGCCCCTGAAGACAACAGCGGGACCCACCGACCCTGCCTGGTGGGCCCCCAAAGACAACAGCGGGACCCACCAGCTTTACCTGGAGGATCTCCAGATGTTGCAGCAGAAACCGCCATTTACCACCAGAGAATCCTATAAATAGCAGAGCCTTCGAATGTAAAAGGATCCAATTTCAAATCCAGAGAGAAAATCCAAAGAGAAAATCCAGAAAGGAGGATCAGTGCCATCATCATCTGATATCTGATTTCAGAAATCAGAGCTCTGGAAGTTCCAACCCTCTCAATCTTCAACTCTTCTTGATCTTCTTCTTGTCCTCGAAGAGATTAGAAAGACTTCAGTGACACTCGGCCTGTCGAGGTCACTTTGATATAAGTGTTAGTGAATTCGGGTTGCTCCCTATAGCACGGAGACGTAGGCTTCGGCTGAACTCCGAGATCACATCTCTCGTGTCAACACTCTCTCTGATTGCATCTCTCTGTTTACATATCAAAAGCTGCAACTCCAATCGACAGATTGACCAATGATTTTCAACATCGACTTCAACTCCAATTGACTGGTGAGGCGAGGTCTTCGGGTCGGCATGAAGATTTTCCCCCACAGGCACGTGGAGGGTTGGAGACATTGAGTCGAATGAGCCATATTGACTGACCGACCAATCGATCGATCGACCCGTGGATATCGACTGATCGGTCGCTCAAAATAGATCGACCTATCGGTCAAGATACAGATAAAGCAGAGAGGAGTAGATCGATCGGTCGACCAAGAGGAAGTCAACTGACCGGTAGGTCAAGAAGGAAGCGACTAGTCTACCGAACAACAAGGAGCTTGTCGGCTGATTGACCAATCAATACTACGGATTAGCAAAGAATCCCGCTCTTTTCGCCCCCAGTTAGCCCCGACATTCAAGCAAAGAGTTGGCCCGAAAACCACACATCAAGATTGTGCAGTAGTTACTCCCGTGAATCTCGGTCAGGCTGTGTGTACCTTGACAAACAAAGGAGGGGGATCCAGAGACCCGACCGTGCACCTTGCTCGCGATCGGCCGCGCACCTTTTTTGTGATCGATCGTGCACTTCGCTCAGGACCGATCGCGCACCTCGCTCGCGACCGGCCGCATACTTCGCTTAGAACCGGTATGACGACCAAGAGCCAATAGGCCAAGAGCCAAGACTCCTGAGGCTGGGATGCCAAGATGGATGAGGTGAGGTGAGGTGTACAAGGCCACGAGTTAGCCCCACATCGCCTGGAGAGAAGGAGATCCTGAGCTACATATATAATTTCCCCTCCCAAACATTGGAGACGCGTTTTAAAATCGTGCACCGCTACGGGTTTCGTAAGAACTCCGTAGTTAAGCGTGCTCGGGCGAGAGCAGTACTAGGATGGGTGATCTCCCTGGGAAGTTCTCGTGCGGGCACGGGCAAAGCGGACAATATCTTGTGTGTTTGGGGCGGATGCTACAAAATGGTATCAGAGCCGGTTCTCCTCGGGATGGGGGGTCTAACCCTACACGAGGACGTGTAGCCCTAAGAGGGGTGGATTTTGACGACCAAGAGCCAATAGGCCAAGAGCCAAGACTCATGAGGCTGGGATGCCAAGATGGATGAGGTGAGGTGTACAAGGCCACGAGTTAGCACCACATCGCCCAGAGAAGAAAATCCTGAGCTACTTATATAATTTTCCCTATCAAACATAGGAGATGCATTTTAAAACTGTGCGCCGCTACGGAATTCGTAAGAACTCCGTAGTTAAGCGTGCTCGGGCGAGAGTAGTACTAGGATGGGTGACCACCCTGGGAAGTTCTCGTACGGACACAGACAAAGCGGACAATATCTTGTGTGTTTGGGGCGAATGTTACAACCGGCAGCACACCTCGCTCGTGACCGACTGCGCACCTCGCTCGTGACTGGCCGCGCACCTTGCTTGCAACCAGCCGTGCACTTTGCTCGCGACCGGCCACTCACTCGACTTTAACCGGTCGCGCATCTCGCATGCGACTGGCTAGTAGACCTGCAAGATTGGGCATGCCAACGCTCGAGTGAATAAGAGGGGAACTCCGCTTTCTCCACCCCAAGGTAGTTTCGATATTCATGTGATGAGTTCACACAAAGACCACACACCCAGATCGTGCAGTAGTTATTTCCGAGAATCTCGGTCGGGCGATAGTTACGTGAAGACAGCCCACGCCTCAAGATTTTTGGTCGACCAGTATTGCAAGTAACACCCCTGGCCATAACTACCGAGCACCTGTCAAATGACACGTTACCCGCTTGCGAGGCAGTTACGCAGATCACGGGAGGACGCCATCAATGCTGCCCCGCTCGGAAGACAACAACTATCACCTAGCAGCACTATAAAAGGGGACCTACCCCCTCAAAGCGAGGGATTTGAATTCTGGAAGAGGAAGTGCTGCCTAATTCTTTCCGGAGTTTTTGGAGCTAGAGAGAGAGAGAGAGATAGAGAGAGAGAGAGAGAGAGAGAGAGAGAGAGAGAGAGAGAGAGAGACTTGAGAGGTCAGCATTTGGGAGGCCGGTCCCCTCTGGTTGTAAGTGGGTCAGGGTGAGAGTTTGTAATCATTTTGGCTTGTTAGTGCATTTCTTGCCCCACCCCGTGATTTTTTCCCCTTCGACGTTGAGAATGGGTTTTTCCACGTAAACCTGGTTTGATCTATTTTGTTTGGTGGATTGTTAGATTGTGCTTTCTAGTTGAACCGCCTCAACCCAGAAAAACCCCCCACAAGGATGATGAACTTGTCATATGTATCATCCTCATAAAAAAATCAGTAAATTTTGAAACCTCTATCCAATTATTGGAGTGGGTTGTCAACGTGTTGTAAATTTACTTTTCATTTTGAATTGTCAACGGATCATAGCCCATATAAGGCCCAAATATATAACATAAGATAAAATTTATACCTGGGTCATCAAATGTACTATATGCACAAAGATAAGTGCGATTCACCCTAAATCTCTACCACCTAGCAACGCCCAATCAACGGATTGGCTGCCAGCACATGATCAGTAGCCATCGACCGATCGACCGCCATAAACCGATTGGTCAGTCCTTGGCAAGGGGTTGATTTTTTTTTCTTCGCACCGAGACCTGATCGGTCTCCAGAATCCGATCGGTGACCGAGACCCGATTGATCTCCAGAATCCAATCGATCACCAGCAACTGATCGGTCGCCTGCAACCAATTGGATGGCCCTTGAAAGGGGATCGGTCCCCATCTTCTGAGATTGATTGCGCTTGACCCACCCTTGGCAGGACGTCGCTTATCACACTTCAAGCATCCACAAGGCCAGTCTAACTTCACAACTAACCACTTACAGAAGCACGAAGAGGTAGCTTCAGCCTTGCCCAGGGATCCCAGCCAATTAGCTATCACTTGGCTAACTAGTAAGGGGTAACTGTGTGTACAAAATTTGGCTAAGGCATACATAGGCCCACGTAGACAGTTCAAGTGAGGCCCACAAGAGTAGCTCAAGGCCCAATAAACTACAGAGGGGCCCGTCAACCCTACTTGGGACCCACAACAACAGTAGAGGGACTTGTACGTTGACCCTACCTATGGTCTACAAGGATAGCACAGAGGCCCACCAGCCCCGCCTACAGACCACGACAATTACCCGGGGTCCCGGTAGCCCCAACGAGCCCTATAAATAGCAAGCTCAACATTGACTCTAGATCCGAATTCCCATTCCAGAGATAATTCTTCAGTTTTCAGAGTTCCAGAGCTCGAACGAAGAACATAGGTTTCTGGAAACCACTCTCCAAGAGCAAATAGTGTTCTAGAATCCAATCTCTCTCCGACCTCCCCACTTTGCTCTTTATCTACTTGAATAAGCATAAACCACTCAGCTTGCCGAGAGTTGCTTTACTTTTCTCAGAGTTAGTGCACTCAAAGTTGTGTCTTACCGCACGGACTAGTAGGCTTCGCTCGAACTTTATCACCACATCACTATGGAACTCTCTTCTCTCTACACTCTACATTGTCTACGTTACAAAGCACAACACTCAGATTCTATTGATTGTTGGCAGGAACTTTACATGGCGAAAGAATTCACCACAAGATCCGGGGGTCACATCAAACATTCACGAAGGACCGAGCAGTAAGGGTAGCATCTTGTGAGAGAGAATCCCACTCGCGTATAGTCATCTCTCTCCAGCTTCCGGTAAATAAACCTCCATTTCAGAAAAAAGAAAAATATATTATATGCTCAATGACAAGTATGATCCACACGGCGACGGCCTCGGTGTGACCGTCATAGACGAAGCAGGAGTAGTGTTACCAAAGGCGCCCGTGACTGCCGGAGCCGGCAATCGGCACAAGAACATAACTAATTTATACCTAGACATTACTAGTGTATGTTTTCTTACTTTTTTCACGTTAGTACGATGGAAACAAATTTTTTTTTTATGAGTTGGGTTTTCTGGGACTTCCGGTCAGCGTCAGTGGGCATCAATCCATCATTGTCTTTGTCTGAATGTACCGAGCACGCGCACGCTTCTCGTAACAGTTGTCCCTCTTCAAAAGAGAGAGCTGGATGGGCGCACGCACTCTTCATTCTCCTGTAGAACAGCTTCAGCAACCATGAGCTACATCACTCCAAAGGTAGCCATCTCGTTCATTATATATTACATAGTGATATTTTATTATCTATATAACATGGCACGTCGGTTTTGTGCTGACTAGATAAAACGGAAGCTGACTAGGACAAACTGATTGGACAAAAATGAACCGAATAGATCTTATCATTCATTCAAAAATCAACGGATAATCTCTATTTCCCCGTCAACCAACTCCCTCCCTAACCATTTAAACTGCACTAAACTTGACCGTTCATCCCGTGATCGTTGTTCGCATCAACAACAATAAACCTGTCTGCTGAAATTTCGGTCACCCCAAACAATCGGGTCGATCTTGAGGAATCTGTTCGAATAGAGACAGCTGTGATTGATCGATTATAGGGGGAGGGGGAGTTGGTTGTGCCGAAGGCGCCCACTTCGTTTCAATCGCCACGGGTGAGAAAATGGGTGTCTCTATGAATGCCGGTGTTATCGTCGAAAGTATTTTGTTGCCAAAGACGTTCTAATGTGTTGCCGCCGAAGGCGGCCCATTGCAGTACCGACAGATGTGTTGCCACTGAAGACGACCCGCTACAGTGCCTATAGGCACGGGCATGCACTAGTCTATATAACATGACACATCGGTTTTGTGCTGACTAGACAAAACGGAAGCTGATTAGGACAAACTGATTGGACAAAAATGAACCGAATAGATCTAACCATTCATTCAAAAATCAACGCACGATCTCTATTTCCCCGTCTATGGGTGCAAATTTTGGCAGAAGTCCACCTACCACGGGACCCACCGGCCCTGCCTGGTGGGCCCACGAAGACTACCGCGGGACCCACCGGCCCTGCCTGGTGGGCCCACGAAGACTACCGCGGGATCCATCGGCCTGTCCGGTGGGCCCACGAAGACTACCGCGGGACCCACCGGCCTTGCCCGGTGGGCCCACGAAGGCTATCGCGGGACCCACCGGCCCTGCCCGGTGGGCCCACGAAGGCTACCACGGGACCCACCGGCCCTGCCCGGTGGGCCCACGAAGGCTACCGCGGGACCCACCGGCCCTGCCCGGTGGGCCCACGAAGACTACCGCGGGACCCACCGGCCCTGCCCGGTGGGCCCACGAAGACTACTGCGGGACCCACCGGCCCTGCCTGGTGGGCCTACGAAGACTTTCGCAGGACCCTCCAGCCCTGCCAGTGGGATCCCCAGAGACAACGGTGGGACCCACCAGCCCTGCCTGTGAAATCCCCGGATACAATAGCAGAAACCGCCATTTACCCCCAGATTCACTCCTCGGAAATTCTATAAATAGTAGAGCCTTCTGAAGAAAAAGGGATCCAGATCCAGTTCTAAATCCAGAGAGAAGATCAGTGCCATCATCTGATATCTGATTTCAGAGACCAGAGCTCTGTAATCTCAGTTTTCCACCCTCTTACTCTCCTCGATGTTCTTCTTGTCTCTGAAGAGATCAGAGATACTTCAGTAATACTCGGCCTGTCGAGGTTACTTCGAACCAAGTGATAGTGAATTCGGGTTGCTCCCTATAGAACGAAGACGTAGGCTTCGGCTGAACTCCGAGATCACATCTTGTGTCAACACTCTCTCTGTTTGCATATCTAAAGAGCTAACTCTAAGTCATCTAGAAGTCAACCTTTCAACCTATCATCCAATCAACAGATCGACCAACGATCTTCGACTCAACATCAATTGACTGGTGAGGCGGAGTCTTCGGATCGGCACGAAGATTTTCCCCCCACAGTTTGGCACCGTCTATGGGATCGAGTGAGAAGCCAAGTCCGCTCTACAACAAGTATCAGATCGGTTGAGCAGACAACCGATCTAGATAGTCAGACTTCCCTGCCCCTTCAGTTGAGCAAACAACCGTTCGGATATCAACAATCTGGTTACATCCTTCGCTTTCCCAAAATGGCAAGGTCGAAGCATCAGGGTCAACCAGAGGGAAGTAACACGCGTCAGCCTCGCTCGGAGACTCGCTCAATGAGTCAACGACTCAATTTCAGACAGCCCCTTGCTGTCCCCGAAGTGGGGGTTCGCTCAGGCAGCGGAAGATCGGTCGATTGATCGATCGCTCCACCTCCTCGACAATCAATTAGGCAGACTGCCCCTGCTCCTGCTAAAGACCCTCCGTCGACCTACCAAATCTTGGCGGTCGACTATCAACTGCTATAACTGACTAAGCAGAATGCCGCCCTCACTACTGAGAGGGATGCTCTCAAGAAAGCAGCCTACGAAGCAGGGATTGTTGTTCCTATCCCCTCGACTAACGAGAGGGTCGATCTACCACGACAATCGATCCACTCCGAGTCACGGAGATCAATTGGCACTGCTGCCCTTGAGAGGATTCGTCGCAACCCAACTCCCTCTGCTGCCCCCGTGGAAGCAGAGTGTTTGGGATCGCATCGACGATGAGTCCTCCCAATCCTCTTTCGGTCATAACTGTGACAGGAGGATACCTTCAAATCCTGACTTATCAAGAAGACACCAGATGAAAGGGGCGCCCTCAAAGAGTAGAGCTTCTCCATCCATCCCACTTCAACGGGAAGCCAGAACGGATCTTCGTCACCGACTCCAACCAGCTGACGCTCAAAGGCTCGAGCAAGACCTCGCGATCTTGCCTCTTGACTTGCATCCAGGTCGGGGGCATGGTCTAAAAGAGGGATACTCCTTTGCTGGACCTCTCCATCGAAGCCTGTTCCAGTCAGCGTTTCCTAGGGGATGGAGGACTCCCACTCTCCCCAAATTCAATTGCCTAAAGGGAGATCCGACTCTCCACATACTCGCCTTCAAGCAAGCTCTGACGCCGCACGAGGAAGAAAACAACGTGCTCTGCCGCACCTTCGTCGGGAGCCTCGACAAACCTTCCCTTGATTGGTACTATAACCTCCGGGCTGGATCCATCACCCAGTTCGGAGTACTGGCTAACCATTTCGTGCAGCACTATCAGCTTAATTTGAAGCCGGAGAAGTAACTCGACTCCCTCTATCGGCTGAGGATGGGTGCTGACGAGAGTCTCCGCAGCTTCACAAGGAGATTCCGCAACGAGCACGTCGCCCTCTCCAGAAGGCATTTGGACGATGAGGCTATTATGCTAGCCTTCCAGAATGCCCTCCGATTCGATTTGGACATCTACAATGACTCATTCGCAACCCTCCTTCTCTGGGTTCAATGTTCGATCAGATACAAAGAGAGATTAAAGTCAAAGATGATCAAGTTGCCCGAAAGGGGCGAGAGACGAAGAGGCGACCCACCGAAAGGGAAGCCCCGAAATATGCCGCCAAAGCTCACAATGCAGAGGCAGTAGTTCCCCCTGCACATAAGAGGTCAAGAAATGACGGGCGCAGATCCCCTCCAAAGAAGACCACTTTCACCGAGTGGAACCTACCGATCGAGCAAATCCTCGACCGAATTCAGCACGAAGAGTTCCTCCGGAGGCCTAATCCTCTACAGCCCGATACCAAAGTCACTGTAGATAAAATGGTCTACTGTGATTTCCATCGCAGTCATGGCCATCCTACCGACAAATGCTATCGACTGAGATATCACCTCGACGATCTGCTATGCGAAGGCCATCTTCAAGAGTTCGTCAAGGGCGGACAAGATCAACGCCGAACCTTCCGCAAAGGGGAAAGATACTTGCTGGGTCCATCAAATCTCTTCCAACTGATCACCTATCACTGTGAGTGCCAACGTCTTTGGCATTCACGGGTCATTGCACAACCAAGCGCTGGCCGGGAAGAAAGTTGATCGATAAATTCGACACATCTTGCACATTCGTTCTGCAGCGAACAAAGAAGATACCTGGATCGAGAAGTCCATCAAAGGCTTAGCTTGGTCCTCCATCATTTTCAATGATACCGATCTTCAAGGAGTTCATACTCCCCATCGAGACCCCCTGGTCCTGAAGCTCATCATCGACGGGAGCATCATCAATCGCATCCTCATCGACACCGGAAGCTCCATCGACATCATGTTCTCAGATTGCTTTTAAGCGTCTGGGACACAAATACTCAAGTCTCAAAGTTGTCCCGACGGTGATCACGGGCTTCAATGGCGAGCAAAGCATAACAATGGGCGAATCAAGATTCACCCTCGACCTCAGCCGAGAGACTCGAGTCTCGGTAAGATTTGCGATCGTTGAAGGAACGTCCAACTACAACATCATCCTTGGTCGACCCTTTCTGCACCAAATCAATGCCATCTCCTCTTTTTACCATCAACTTCTCACGTTTGCAACGGGGGAGGGTATTGTATGCATCCGAGGAGATCAACAAGCCGGGCGATCCTGCGAAGCAGCCGCTGCGAAAACAGATCGCAAGATAAATGTCGCTCCCCCAAAGCGACCCCGAGATGAAGCTGGCCCTTCTTCAAGGTAGCAACCAAAGGAGATTCCACTGTCCGAGCCCCCACCAGTCGAGTGGGAGGCATCGCCCTCAATTGAAGAGATTATCCCAATCAACATCGGCAGTGGAGATCTCCCTCGAGAAACATTCATCGGTACCAGTTTCAGCGACGCAGAAGCGCGAGACATGGTATCCTTCCTTCAATCCAACATCGACGTCTTCGCTTGGTGCTTCGAAGATATACCTGGGATCAATCCAGATGACGCGTGCCATCGGCTCACAATCAAAGAAGAAGTGAAGCCTGTCAAGCAAAAGCCACGCACAATCCGACCAGAACTACAAGTTGCAGTTCAAGAGGAGATCAGTAAGCTACTCGCAGCAGGCTTCATTCGTGAAGTAGAGTACCCTACTTGGATCTCCAATATAGTTGCTGTCCCAAAGAAAAATAGGAAGGTCAGAGTGTGCATCGACTTCACCAACCTCAACAAGGCTTGTCCCAAAGATCCATTCCTTATGCCAAGAATAGATAGGCTCGTCAATGCCACTGCTGGCCACGAGCTCTTATCTTTCATGGATGGATACTCTGGGTACAATCAGATTCCGCTTCATCCGGATGATCAAGAGAAAACATGCTTTGTGACTGACCGGGGACTTTACTGCTACAACGTAATGCCCTTCGACCTCAAAAACATTGGGTCTACCTACCAACGACTAGTCACAAAGATGTTTGAAGATCAAATCGGGCGCAACGTTGAAGTTTACGTCGATGATCTACTCACCAAAAGCTCCAATCGAGGGAGTAATCTATCTGATCTGACGGAAACCTTCCAAATCCTCCGAAAGTACCGCATGAAGCTCAATCCAGCCAAATGTGCTTTCGGAGTTCAATCGGGCAAATTCCTAGGTCACCTTGTGACCAGGAGAGGCATCGAAGCTAACCCCGACCAAATTCGAGCTATACTTGATATGCCTTCGCCTACCAATCGAAAGGAAGTGCAATGCCTCACTGGAAGATTAGCAGCCCTCAATCGATTCATTTCAAAGTCTTCCGACAAGTGCAAGCCACTCTTCGATAAACTACAAAAGGCAGATACTGTGGGTGCAAATTTTGGCAGAAGTATACCAACTACCACAATACCCACCGGCCCTGCCTGGTGGGACCACGAAGACTACCACGGGACCCACCGGCCCTGCCTGGTGGGACCACGAAGACTACCACGGGACCCACCGGCCCTGCCTGGTGGGCCCACGAAGACTACCACGGGACCCACCGGCCCTGCCTGGTGGGACCACGAAGACTACCACGGGACCCACCGGCCCTGCCTGGTGGGCCCACGAAGACTACCACGGGACCCACCGGCCCTGCCTGGTGGGCCCACGAAGACTACCACGGGACCCACCGGCCCTGCCTGGTAGGACCACGAAGACTACCACGGGACCCACCGGCCCTGCCTGGTAGGACCACGAAGACTACCACGGGACCCACCGGCCCTGCCTGGTGGGACCACGAAGACTGTCACGGGACCCACCGGCCCTGCCTGGTGGGCCCACGAGGGCCACCGCGGGACCCATCGGCCCTGTCCGATAGGCCCACGAACCTGTAGAAACCCCCAGAAGACGGCAGCGGAGCCCACCAGCTTTACCTGGAGGATCCCCAGATACGACAGCAAAAATCGCCATTTGCCCCGGAATTCCTCCCCGGGAATCCTATAAATAGCAGAGCCTTCGAATGTAAAAGGATCGAATCTGAGATCGAACTCTCAGTTCTAAAAAACCAGAGCTCTGGGATTTCCAACTTCCCATCTTCCACCTCTCTTTGATCTTCTTTTTCTCTCGGAGAGATTAGAGTTTTCAGTGATACTCGGCCTGTCGAGATCACTTCAACATAAGTGTTAGTGAATTCGGGTTGCTCCCTATAGCACGGAGACGTAGGCTTCGGCTGAACTCCGAGATCACATCTCCTGTGTCAAACTCTCTCTCTGATTGCCTCTCTGTTTACATATCGAAAGAGGTAACTTCAACTCCAATCAACAGATCGACCAACGATCTTCGACGTCAACTTCAACTCCAATTGACTGGTGCTGCGAGAGTCTTCGGGTCGGCACGAAGATTTTCCCCCACAGTTTGGCGCCGTCTGTGGGATCCGATCAAAAAGTCCAACTCTCCGTTACTACTTGATCGGTTGAACCTACAACTGATCTTGATAGTCAAACTTCCTCGCCCTCTCGGTTGATCAGACAACTGAACGGCACTCTCGTTGCACCTTTCGCTCTCTGAATGGCGAGGACGAAACATCAAGGTCAACCAGAAGGAAGTAACACTCAACAACAAGCTCGTCCTGAGACTCGTTCAATGAGTCAAAGGCTCAACTTCGGACAGCCCCTTGCTGTTCCTGAGATGGGGGTTCGTTCAGGGAGTGGCAAGTCTGTCGATCGACCTATCGCCCACCCCGCGCGACAGTCGATTGGGCAAACAACACCCACTCCTGCTGAAGACCCTCCATCGACCTACCAAATTTCTGCAGTCGACTTCCAATTGCTCCAATTGGCGAAGCAGAACGCCACCCTCACTGCTGAGAGGGATGCTCTGAAGAAAGCAGCTTCCGAGGCTGGGATCGCTCTACCTATTCCCCCTGCTAGCGAGAGGGTCGATCTTCCACGACATTCAATCCACTCCGAACAACGGAGGTCAATGGGTACCACTGCCCTCGAGAGGATTCGACGTGATCCAACCCCCTCTGCTGCCCCCTGGAAGCAGAGTGTTTGGGATCGCCTCGAAGATGAGTCATCCCAATCTTCTTCTGGCCGCAACTGCGACAAGAAAATACCTTCGAAGCTCAACATACCAAGGAGGCATCAGATGAAAGGCGCTCCTTCAAAGAGTCGAGTTTCCCCTTCCATCCCACTTCAGCGTGGGTTTGGATCGGACCTCCGACATCGACTTCAACCGGCAAATACTTCGATGCCTGAGCAAGACCTCGCGATCTTGCCTCTTGACCCACCTCTAGGTTGAGGACATGGTCGCAGGGATGGCTATTCTTCTGCCGGACCTCTACATCGAAGTCTCTTTGAGATAACATTTCCAAGGGGATGGAGAACTCCTGTCCTCCCCAAATTCAACTGCGTCCGAGGAGATCCTACTCTCCATATTCTCGCATTCAAGCAAGCTTTAACGCTGCACGAAGAAGAAAACAATGTGCTCTGCCGCACCTTCGCAGGAAGTCTCGATGAGCCGTCGCTCGACTGGTATCACAATCTCCGAGCTGGGTCCATTACCCAGTTCGATGTTTTAGCTAAACTCTTCGTGCAGCATTATCAGCTCAATCTAAAGCCCGAGAAGAAGCTCGACTCTCTATATCGGCTAAGGATGGGTGCTGACGAGACTCTCCGAAGTTTCACTAGGAGGTTTCGCAACGAGCATGCTGCCCTCTCTGGAAGACATCTGGATGATGAAGCCATTATGTTGGCTTTCCAGAACGCTCTCCGCTTCGATCTACACATCTACAACGACTTCATCCGTAATCCCCCTCCTTCTCTGGGTGCTATGTTCGATCGAATCCAGAGAGAGATCGAGGTCGAAGACGATCAAGTCGCTCGTAAAGGGCGAGAAACAAAACGAAGGCCTGCGGAAAGAGAAGCTCCTAAGTATGCCGCCAAGGCTCACAACGCTGAGGCAGCAGCCCCTCCAGCCAACAAACGATCAAAGAATGATGGGCGTCGATCTCCAACGAAGACCACTTTCACCGAGTGGAATATGCCGGTCGAACAGATACTCGACCGCATTCAACATGAAGAGTTCGTTCGGAGGCCCAACCCTCTTCAGCCGAACTCGAAATTTACAGCTGATAAAACAGTATATTGCGACTTCCACCGAAGTCACGGCCACTCCACCGATCGGTGTTTTCGGCTGAAGTTCCATCTTTAAGACCTATTGCGAGAAAGCCATCTTCAAGAATTCGTCAAAGGCGGACATGACCAACGCCGAGCCTCTGCAAAGGGGAAAGAAGTGTGTTGGGTACATCAAATCTCCTCCAACTGGCAACCAATCTCTGTGAAAGCCAATATCTTTGGCATTCACGGATCATTGCACAATCAATCAATAACCGGGAAAGAAGTGGATCGACAAGTTCGACGCATCTTCCATGTTCGTACTGCAGCAAACAAGGAAGACACTTGGATCGAGAAGCCCATTGAAGGTTTGGCTTGGCCCTCTATCGTCTTCAATGACGCAAATCTTCAAGGAGTTCACACTCCCCATCGAGACCCTCTTGTCTTGAAACTCCTCATCGACGGAAGCACTGTCAACCGGATCCTCATTGACACCGGAAGCTCTATCGACATTATGTTCTCAGACTGCTTCAAACGTCTAGGACATAAGTATCAAAGCCTCGACGTCGTCCCGACCGTGATCACCGGCTTCAACGGCGAACAAAGCATCACGGTGGGCGAGTCCAGATTTACCATTGACCTCAGCCGAGAGACTCGAGTCTCGGTGAGGTTTGCAATCGTCGAAGGAATGTCTAGCTACAACGCCATTCTTGGGCGGCCATTCCTCCACCAGATCAATGCCATCTCCTCTTCTTATCACCAACTTCTCAAGTTTGCAACAGGAGAAGGCATCGTCTGCATTCGAGGTGATCAACAAGCTGGAAGGTCTTGTGAGGCTGCTGCGGCTAAAACAGATCGAAAGATCAACATTGCTCCTCCAAAGCGGCCACGAGATGAAGCTGGTCCCTCTTCCAAATAGCAATCAAAGGAGATTCCGCTGACCGAACCTCCACCAATCGAATGGGAAACATCACCTTCAATTGAAGAAATCATCCCTATCAACATTGGCAGTGGAGATCTCCCTCGATAAACATTTATTGGTACCGGTCTTAGCGACGCAGAAGCGCAAGACATGGTATCCTTCCTCCAGTCCAATATCGATGTCTTCACCTGGTGTTTCGAAGACATGCCTGGTATCAATCCGGATGACGCTTGTCACCGACTTGCAATCAAAGAAGAAGTAAAACCTGTCAAGCAAAAGCCACGCACCATCCGGCCAGAGCTGCAAGTTGCTGTTCAAGAAGAAATCACCAAGCTACTCGCAGCAGGCTTCATCCGAGAAGTAGAGTATCCTATCTGGATCTCTAACATAGTTGCTGTTCCAAAGAAGAATGGGAAAGTCAGAGTCTGCATCGACTTTACCAACCTCAACAAGGCTTGCCCCAAAGACCCATTCCCCATGCCAAGAATCGATAGACTCATCGATGCCACCGCTGGCCACGAGCTATTGTCTTTCATGGATGGGTATTCTGGATACAATCAAATTCCACTTCATGCAGACGATCAAGAGAAAACTTGCTTCGTGACTAGCCGAGGTCTCTACTGCTACAACGTAATGCCATTCGGCCTCAAAAATGCTGGTTCCACCTATCAACGGTTAGTCACAAAAATGTTCGAAGATCAGATCGGCCGCAACGTCGAAGTCTATGTCGATGATCTCCTCACCAAGAGTTCCATTCGGAGCAAGCATCTTTCTGATCTGGCAGAAACCTTTCAAGTTCTTTGAAAATATCGAATGAAGCTCAATCCAGCCAAGTGCGCTTTCGGAGTTCAATCTGGCAAATTCCTGGGTCATCTTGTGACCAGGAGAGGTATTGAAGCCAATCCTGATCAAATTCGAGCTATCCTCGACATGCCATCACCTACCAATCGAAAGGAAGTGCAGCGCCTCACTGGAAGACTTGCTGCCCTCAATCGGTTCATCTCAAAGTCTTCTGACAAATGTAAACCTCTCTTCGACAAACTACGAAAGGCGGATACTTCAGGGTGGAGTCCAATTTGTGAAGAAGCATTTCAAAGCATCAAGAAATATCTGGTGCAAGCTCCTATCTTGACGGCTCCACTTCCACAAGAAGACTTATGGCTCTATCTCGCCGTAACCAATCAAGCAATCAGTGCAGTCTTAGTCAGTAGAAGAGAAGGCTTCGAGCATCCAGTCTATTATATCAGTCACACTCTTCTCCCGGCTGAAACTCGCTATTCAAAAACTGAGAAAGTCATCCTAGCCTTACTCACTGCATCGCGTCGCCTTCAACCATACTTCGTCTCTCACCAGATCACTGTCATTTCAGAACATTCGCTCAAAGATATCATTGACAAAGCTGGTCGAGCTGGTCGAATGACCAAATGGGTGATCGAAATGAGTTCCCTGGGAATTCAGTTTGAATCTCGCACTTCTATCAAAGGTCAAGCTATTGATGATTTTCTTGCTGATTTTCCAGTTGAAGACCCCATCACTTGGGAAGAAGATGTCGATATGCGCTTGGAAGATGAGGACAATACTCCGATCAACCTTGCAACAAAAATCGATCCAAATCTCGAAGCTACTGCTACAACTCCTCCGTGGAAGCTTTATACTGATGGAGCTTCAAGTTCGATCGGTTCGGGAACTGGGATAGTCTTGGTGTCCCCCGAACTTGATCATCTCTAGAAAGCCACTCTCCTCGGGTTCACTGCCACCAACAACGAAGCCGAATACGAAGCACTTATTTCTGGACTCGAGATGGCGAAATCCCTGGGGGTAGATCGAATTATTGTCTACAGTGACTCCCAATTGATCATAAGGCAAATCAATGGAGAGTACACAGCTCGCGAAGAAAGAATGCAACTCTACTTGGCCTTAGTACGACTTCTTCAGCAACGTTTTATTGATGCTGAATTCATTCAAATCCCCAGAGCAGAGAACCGAGAAGCAGATGCCTTAGCCAATGCTGCCTCCGTCCTTGGAGACTCACTCGGAGGAAGACAAATACAGATAGATTATCAAGAAATGCCCAAGACCACCCCAGATCAACAGGTCCTTACTACTACAAAAGAATCTGGGGGTGGAGATCAGCTTGAAGACTGGAGACGATCAATCTTTGATTTCTTCAAACATGACAAAATGCCGGAAGATCCAAATCAAGCCCGAAGACTTCAAAGGAAGCTCCCATGCTACATTCTGCAAGGTGAAGATTTATATTTCAAATCTCACAACGGGATGTTGCTCAAGTGCCTTGGTCCCGAGCAAGCACTGGCAATCCTAATTGATATCCACTCTGGAACTTGTGAGAATCATTCGGGAGGAAGATCTCTTGAAGCCAAGACGAAACTGCAAGGGTACTACTGGCCAACAATGGCAAGGGATGCTCAACAAGTTGTTCAAAGATGTGAGCCATGCCAAAGACACGCTCGGGCTATTCATCTCCCTGCAGATGAGCTTCATCAACTATCAAGTCCCTGGCCATTCCATCAATGGGGGTTAGATTTCTTGGGTCCTTTCCCTCCAACTCCAAGCAAGACGAAGTATCTACTGCTGGCCACGGATTATTTCACCAAATGGGTTGAAGCTGTGCCCCTCTTCCGAGAGACTGACGACGAAGTGATCAAATTCATTCGGCGCAACATCTTCTCAAGGTTTGGTACACCTCAAGTTCTTGTTGCTGACAATGGAGCTCAGTTTGACTCCGACAAGTTTCGAGAGTTTTGTCTCAACAACGGTATCAAGCTATTCTATTCAACTCCAAGATATCCTCAATGCAATGGTCAAGCTGAAGCCTCAAATAGAGCCATACTTGGTATACTCAAGAAGAAACTCAACGACAAGAAAGGATTGTGGGAGCAAGTCCTACCTGAAGTTCTTTGGGGGTATCGCACAACTCCGAGAAGATCAACAGGGTTCTCACCCTTTCGTCTAACATATGGATCGGAAGCAGTACTCCCAACAGAAAATATATCAAGTACTTTGAAGACCAAAGCAGTTGAAGGAGGAATCAATGAAGAACTTCGGATCAATGATCTAGACTTCTCCGAAGAATTACGAGATCAAGCATCACTTCGTGTGGCCAAGTACCAACAGAAGATCAAAAGAGCCTACGACAAGAAAATCTACAAGAGACAGTTCCCAGTGGGCAGCCTAGTTCTCAGAGCAGTTTTCTACAACACCAAAGAGCACAGCAGTGGGAAGCTTGCTCCTAACTGGGAAGGTCCATATATCGTTGAATCAGTAGGAGGCAAAGGTTCTTACAGACTGGTCACACCAGAAGGAGATAGATTGCCTCGAGCTTGGAATTCCAGACACCTCAAGATGTTCTACCCATGATGTAAATTCTGTGATGAATAAAATTCTCTTTCAGATGTTCAAATGTGAAAGTGTTCAGCTTTTCAATTCAAGTTCTAAAGCAGCTTCAAATTCAAGTTACCAGGTCTTTTAACAAGTTTGGGTGTTAGAGTTGTGACTCAACCCCTTACTAGCAAATGTTAAAAACTGACCATATTCAAGTTACCAAGTTTTTTAACAAGTTTGGGTGTTAGAGTTGCGACTCAACCCCTTACTAGCAAATGTTAAACTGACCTTCAAGTTTCAATGTTCAAATTCAATCAATTTCGATATCGTCTAACAAGTTTGGGTGCTTGAGTTGCGACTCAACCCCTCACATTCAAGTGTTACACGAATTCAAGTTTCAATTTTCAAGTTGCAATAAGTTTGGGTGCTTGAGTTGCGACTCAACCCCTTACATACAAGTGTTGCATAGATTCAAATTCAAATTTCAAGTTAAACAAGTTTGGGTAATCAAGTTGCGACTCGATCCCTTACATTCAAAAGATTGTATCTATGCTAATGCTATCCAGAACATAAGATTCAAAGACATTCAACTCAAGAGACATCCAATTTTTAAACATCAAAGAGATTTCTATTATTATCAAAAATGTGACAAGTACAGGAGCGAGCTATTACATATCAAGAGTTTACAAGCACAACAACTGAAAGGAAGAAAAAGTCTCAAGGCTTGGCCACACTCTGCGCACGCGACTTCTCCCCCTCAGATCCAGCACGAGCTTTGCTCGCCGCTGATGCCTTGGAGGATCGGACACTGGCAACATGGGCCCTGAGTGCTTCTGCCGCCTTTTCAGCTGTTTCCCTATAGCTCTGGCACTCACTCCGCATATGCTCCAGCTCCTTCTTATGAGTCTCTGCTGAAGCAGCAAGTTGAGCCTCCAGCTCCTTTATTCGAGCATCACGATCGAAGCCTAAGTTCTCGATCCTGAAGAATCGTTTCTTCAGATCTTTAAGCTCATGACCCCGGGCCTCATATCCATTCTGCCAGCCCTTGCTCTCCAACTTTTCCTTGCGAAGGGCCTCGGTCTTGGCCTTCAATGCCTCCTTCTTCGAGGATAGAGCCTCCCTCAGCTTATCCCTCTCCTCGCTTACGACCTCCAGTGCGGCAGCTAAGCGGGAGACTTCAGCTGAAGCTTCTTTTGCTCCCGCCTTCATGGAGAGCTTGGTCGCGACATTCAAAACTGCTGAATTCTGCAAAAAGAACAAAAAAGTTAGAATTATTCTGAAGATGCAATTCAGATAATCGGTCGAGCAGATGCACTTACCACTAGTTCTAGCCTGTCGAAAGCTTCATCCAGAGTAGCCCCTGGAAGATTGCAGAGTTTCCGGATCACGGAGGTGGGGTGGTTGATGTCAACATCACCCAAACTCTTCATCTTCGGGGTCGAGCCAACAGGCGCACCTGCAATCAACACGAAAGGTCAAAGTGTTAGATTATTTCCAATCTTCAGAGGCAAGAAAATCAAGGCAAGTTAGTACAATTACCTGAGGCTTCAACCCTTGGCTCCTTACCCTTTTGGCGATCGGAACCACCCTGAGGGGTCGTTTTCTCCTGAGTAGGAGCCGGCGTTGGCTGAGGTTGAGTAGCTCCATCGCCCACGCGACTTTCCCTCTCCAAATGGATAGGGGAGGGAGCATCCCGGGGAGGTGAGACTCTTTCCTCCTGGGGCCCGCCTGGCTGGACGAGTCCCGCCACCATAGCAGCCACCTCCTCAGCCAGAGACCGAGAGGGGGGTGGGGGTTGTTCAACTTCGATACCCCCGCTCGTGGTTGCTCCTTCGAGGCGGGGTACTTCAGGTGGAAGTTGATCGAGGGGTGTGGGGTTGCTTCCAACCCCACCACTCCTCGACAACTTAATTTTGAAGCGCAGCGGCTTCTTCAATTCATCAAACTTATAGGTGGGAACCGCCTTTGGGCCATCACCTTCTATGTCGAGAATTTCCTCCATTTGACGGGCTTTAACCTCGTCAATGGGAATAGGAATCGAGTCTTCCCCTGTTGCACCACCAGTGGGGGTGGGAGGAATTTCTTCCTCACCACCCCCATTCTCACCATCTCCACCAGAGGGGGTGGAAGACAGATCATCCTCGCCGCTCCCTTCCTCGTCCTCGTCATTACCACTGTTGTCGTGGCTGACATTTTCAGTTTCTTCATCTTCCTCGACGCTCCCCTTTTTCTCCTTTTCTTCTTCATCTTCAATTTTCTTCCCTTGGCCTTCATCTTCCTTTTGCTTGATGAGGGTCTTTCTTCTCTTCTTCACTGGGCCTCTTTGGATCACCAGCTTCTCATCCACGGTAGGCAATCGGCGCCTTGCAGTATAGATTTTCTTCTCGGCCCGAACCTTTCGAATAATCTTACCCGAATGGGGGTCCTCCTCGTAGTCAGAGTATAGGACTTCATTGTCCTCATATCTATCCTTTGATCGGTGGAGGAGATTGGCCTTGCCATATCTCATGGGGCAGTTGGAGAACTGCTTCCACGACCTGGTTCCACAGGTCAACTCCAGAAATAAGTTATCGATTGCTCCAGTCCTCTCGGAGGTCCAGGCAAAGATGCCTCCCTCGCTGTACATCTTCACTGCATCATGCACTTCACCTCGGGGGGTATCGGGCACTGAGATGGGTGTCCATGCGCCGGTAACAGAGATAGGCCAATCTGTATACAACTTGTCCGAAGGGACTGTATCAGTTAGCGGGCGCAGTGGAGACACACCGGTCAAATTGTAGAATGGGCTATCCTTTCTGTAAGCCCATCGATAGTGGAAGAAGAAGTATCCAAGCTCGATCCGAGCGTCTTCACCTTCCGGGATGCTGGAGTAGCACGCCTTCAAGTCCTCTTGAAAATCCGACTCCACGCGGCAGAATGCGTAGATAATTCGCCAGGCGTTTCCAGTGACCTGCCCCGGGCAAAGGCCAGAAGTGTTCAGTAATCTTGCCGCAAAGGGTGGCAACGGTAGACGCAGACCGCAGTTGAGTTGGCCGATGGTTACGATGGTTCCCATGACCTTCTCATTGCTAGCAAAGCTGGTGAAGACGGTCTTCTTGTCAATACCGAATGCAGTCTGAATGCTGGGGAGCGAAGACTGCACCCTTCCTTCGGTGAAGAAAGAGAGCAATGTCTGCCACTTCTTCCTCTTTGAGTCTGTGAACTCGCCACCAGTATTGTATACATACTCAGTTTCCTCTGACAGAGACATGAGCGGGCCCGGGACGAACTGTACTTTAGGGATATACTCTGGCCTCGATGGCGCTGAAGCAAACCCTACTCCCTGGTGTCTTTTTCCCAGCTGCCCCAGTTCGGCAAGCACAGCCTTGCCCTTGCCGCGGCCGCCCTTCGGAGAGGATGGAACCTCAACAATCTCTTTTCCTTTCCTCTTCGAAGGGACCCCGCCTGACTTCTTCGAGCTTCCAGAAGACGCCATCTGATCGATCGAGCAAAAGCAGAAATCGGGAGCAAAAAGTCTGGACTTCGGAAAATTTTTGAAGCGTGAGGCAAAAATGACAGCCAGTGAAACTCATATACCCAGGGTAAAACAGGTACGCAAATCGAGAAGACACGTGTCTTCACCATATCAAATCGCGTGTTTTTGTAGGAACACGTGGCATCCATCCGTAGCAGGCGCAAAATCAGGCGAACCGTCGGACCAGACGAAACGTCGGACCACCGGTCCACGTGAACCAAACGGTCCAGGCGAGTCACCGGTCTGAGTAAATCGGACCGCCGGTCAAAAGCCTCATTCAAACCAACCAAAGACTCAACACAGGAAAGATCAAACTCTATCAATGTTCAAAACTCTGCCAGAAGATCGAAGAACGGAACAGTTACGAAACCCTTTTTAAGGGCAGGTTCAAAACTTTCAACTAATCTGTCAAATTTCTACAGGAGCTGGCAAAAAACCAAGGCTTTTTGCCGATCACTCGAACCTTGACCGAATATTTTTTAACCGATCGGTCAAACTTGACCGATCGGCTAAAATCATTCGATCGGTCAAATTTCTACTGGATCTGGCAAAAAACCAAGGCTTTTTGCCGATCACTCGAACCTTGACCGGATATTTTTTAACCGATCGGTCAAACTTGACCGATCGGCTAAAATCATTCGATCGGTCAAATTTCTACTGGATCTGGCGAAAAACCAAGGTTTTTTGCCGATCACTCGAACCTTGACCGGATATTTTTTAACCGATCGGTCAAACTTGACCGATCGGCTAAAATCATTCGATCGGTCAAATTTCTACTAGATCTGGCGAAAAACCAAGGTTTTTTGCCGATCACTCGAACCTTGACCGGATATTTTTTAACCGATCGGTCAAACTTGACCGATCGGCTAAAATCATTCGATCGGTCAAATTTCTACTAGATCTGGCAAAAAAACTAGGCTTTTTGCCGATCACTCGAACCTTGACCGGATATTTTTTAACCGATCGGTCAAACTTGACCGATCGGCTAAAATCATTCGATCGGTCAAATTTCTACTGGATCTGGCAAAAAACCAAGGCATTTTGCCGATCAGTCGAACCTTGACCGGATATTTTTTAACCGATCGGTCAAACTTGACCGATCGGCTAAAATCATTCGATCGATCAAATTTCTACTGGATCTGGCGAAAAACCAAGGTTTTTTGCCGATCACTCGAACCTTGACCGGATATTTTTTAACCGATCGGTCAAGTTAAACTTGACCGATCGGCTAAAATCATTCGATCGGTCAAATTTCTACTAGATCTGGCGAAAAACCAAGGTTTTTTGCCGATCACTCGAACCTTGACCGGATATTTTTTAACCGATCGGTCAAACTTGACCGATCGGCTAAAATCATTCGATCGGTCAAATTTCTACTAGATCTGGCAAAAAAACTAGGCTTTTTGCCGATCACTCGAACCTTGACCGGATATTTTTTAACCGATCGGTCAAACTTGACCGATCGGCTAAAATCATTCGATCGGTCAAATTTCTACTGGATCTGGCAAAAAACCAAGGTTTTTTGCCGATCACTTGAACCTTGACCGAATATTTTTTAACCGATCGATCAAACTTGACCGATCGGCTAAAATCATTTGATCGGTCAAATTTCTACTGGATCTGGCAAAAAACCAAGGTTTTTTGCCGATCACTCGAACCTTGACCGGATATTTTTTAACCGATCGGTCAAACTTGACCGATCGGCTAAAAATTATTCGATCGGTCAAATTTCTACTGGATCTGGCAAAAAACCAAGGTTTTTTGCCGATCACTCGAACCTTGATCGGATAATTTTTACCGATCGGACAAACTTGTCCGATCGGCAAAAACCATTCGATCGGTCAAAATTCCTACTGGATCGGTCAAAAAACCATGTTTTTTGACCGATCACCCTATTCTTGACCGGTTGAATTTTGACCGATCGGTCAAAATTTAACCGATCGGTCAAATATGACCGATCGGTCAAATTTCAACCGATCGGTCAAATTTCCTACTGGATCGGTCAAAAAACCCTGTTCTTTGACCGATCACCCGATTCTTGACCGGTTGAATTTTGACCGATCGGTCAAAATTGACCGATCAATCAAAATTGACCGGTTAGTCCTTTTTTATGCTAACACTCGACAAGCTTCTTCATGCCTTTTGCAACAGGGGATTGCTATTTTTTGCACCAAATCCAAGCCAGCCAGAACGAACTCTAGCTAACTTGGAGGGGGTAACTGTGGGTGCAAATTTTGGCAGAAGTATACCAACTACCACGGGACCCACCGGCCCTGCCTGGTGGGACCACGAAGACTACCACGGGACCCACCGGCCCTGCCTGGTGGGACCACGAAGATTACCACGGGACCCACCGGCCCTGCCTGGTGGGCCCACGAAGACTACCACGGGACCCACCGGCCCTGCCTGGTGGGACCACGAAGACTACCACGGGACCCACCGGCCCTGCCTGGTGGGCCCACGAAGACTACCACGGGACCCACCGGCCCTGCCTGGTGGGCCCACGAAGACTACCACGGGACCCACCGGCCCTGCCTGGTAGGACCACGAAGACTACCACGGGACCCACCGGCCCTGCCTGGTAGGACCACGAAGACTACCACGGGACCCACCGGCCCTGCCTGGTGGGACCACGAAGACTGCCACGGGACCCACCGGCCCTGCCTGGTGGGCCCACGAGGGCCACCGCGGGACCCATCGGCCCTGTCCGATAGTCCCACGAACCTGTAGAAACCCCCAGAAGACGGCAGCGGAGCCCACCAGCTTTACCTGGAGGATCCCCAGATACGACAGCAAAAATCGCCATTTGCCCCGGAATTCCTCCCCGGGAATCCTATAAATAGCAGAGCCTTCGAATGTAAATGGATCGAATCTGAGATCGAACTCTCAGTTCTAAAAAACCAGAGCTCTGGGATTTCCAACTTCCCATCTTCCACCTCTCTTTGATCTTCTTTTTCTCTCGGAGAGATTAGAGTTTTCAATGATACTCGGCCTGTCGATATCACTTCAACATAAGTGTTAGTGAATTCGGGTTGCTCCCTATAGCACGGAGACGTAGGCTTCGGCTGAACTCCGAGATCACATCTCCTGTGTCAAACTCTCTCTCTGATTGCCTCTCTGTTTACATATCGAAAGAGGTAACTTCAACTCCAATCAACAGATCGACCAACGATCTTCGACGTCAACTTCAACTCCAATTGACTGGTGCTGCGAGAGTCTTCGGGTCGGCACGAAGATTTTCCCCCACAGATACCGCCGGCTGGAGTCCAACTTGCGAACAAGCCTTTCAAGACGTCAAGAGATATTTTGTGCGAGCACCTATCCTAACAGCTCCACTTCTAAAAGAAGACCTCTGGCTCTATCTTGCCATCACCGATCAAGCAATCAGTGTGGTCCTGGTCAGTAGAAGAGAAGGCATCGAATATTCGGTCTACTATATCAGCTATACTCTTCTACCAGCGGAGACTCGTTATTCAAAGATTGAGAAGGTCGTATTAGCCTTACTCACTGCATCAAGACGACTCCATCCCTATTTCATATCCCACCTGATCACAGTTATCTCAGAACACCCACTCAAAGGTATCCTCGACAAGGCGGGTCGAGCGGGTCGAATGACCAAATGGGTGATCGAGATGAGTGCTATTGGAATTCAATTCGAACCTCGCATTTCACTTAAGAGGCAAGCAATTGCTGATTTCTTAGCTGATTTCTCAGTCGAAGACCTCATAACTTGGGAGGAGGATATCGATATACGCCTTGAAGATGAAGATGAACCTCCGTTCGATTTAGCTGCAAAGACCAATCCAAGCCTTGAGGCTCCTACCATCTCACCAGATCGATGGAAACTTTACACTGATGGAGCTTCGAGCACGATCGGTTTGGGAATTAGGATACTCTTGATATCCCCCGACCTTGATCATCTTCAGAAGGCTATTCTCCTTGGATTCCACGCCACCAACAACAAAGCCGAATATGAAGCATTCGTCTCCGGACTCGAAATGGCTGAATCCCTGGGGGTAGATCGACTCACCGTCTACAGCAACTCTCAGCTAATCATAAGACAGATCAACGGAGAGTACACGGCGAGAGAACAAAGGATGCAACATTATTTGGCTCTAGTACGACATCTTCAACAACGTTTTGCTAGCACCGAATTCGTTCAAATCCCGAGAGCAGAAAATCGAGAAGCAGATGCACTAGCCAACGCTGTCTCGGTTCTTGGAGATTCTCTCGGAGGGAGGCAAATCCAAATCGATTACCAAGAAGTACCCAAGACCACCCCCGAACAACAGATCGTCGCCACTACAGAAAGATCTATGGATGGAAAACAACTGGCCTCCAACCTTACTACCACAACAAATGAACTCGAGGATTGGAGATAGTCAATTTTCGATTTCTTCAGACATGACAAGATGCCCGAAGATCCAATTCAAGCCCAAAGACTTCAAAGGAAACTACCATGTTATAGCCTTCAAGGAGTAGATCTATATTTCAGATCTCACAACGGGATGTTACTTAAATGCATAGGTCCTTTGCAAGCAAAGGCAATCTTAGTCGATATCCATTATGGAACCTACGGGAACCACTCAAGAGGATGATCTCTTGAAGCCAAGACGAAGTTACAAGGTTACTACTGGCCAACAATGGCAAGAGACGCTCACCAAGTGGTTCAAAGATGCGAGCCTTGCCAGCGACACGCTCGAGCTATCCATCTCCCAGCAGACGAGCTCCATTAGTTGACAAGCCCATAGCCTTTCCATCAATGGGGGTTGGATTTCTTAGGTCCTTTCCCACCAACACCAAGCAAGAAGAAGTATCTGTTGCTGGCTACAGATTACTTCACCAAGTGGGTTGAAGCGGTGCCATTCTTCCGAGAGACTGACGATGAAGTGATCAAGTTCATCAGACATAACATCTTCTCAAGATTTGGCACGCCACAAGTTCTTGTTGCTGACAATGGAGCTCAATTCGACTCTAACAAGTTCCGTGAGTTCTGCCTCAACAACGGGATTAAACTCTTCTACTCAACTCCAAGGTACCCTCAGTGCAATGGCTAGGCCGAAGCCTCCAACAGAGCTATTCTTGGTCTACTCAAGAAGAAGCTTGATGACAAGAAAGGATTATGGGAACAAGTTCTACCTGAAGTCCTGTGGGGCTATCGAACAACTCCATGAAAATCGACTGGGTTCTCACCCTTCCGCCTAACATATGGGTCTGAAGCAGTGCTCCCAACAGAAAACATATCAAGTACCCTGAAGACCAGAGCAATCGAAGAGGGAATTAATGAAGAGCTTCGAGTCAATGATCTAGATTTCTCTGAAGAATTGCGAGACCAAGCAACCATTCGTGTCGCCAAATATCAATAGAAGATCAAACGAGCTTACGATCAAAAGGTCCACAAGAGACAGTTCTCGATTGGCAGCCTGGTCCTCAGAGCAGTTTTCTACAACACCAAAGAGCACAGCAGTAAAAACTAGCTCCCAACTGGAAAGGTCCTTACATCGCCGAATCGATAGGAGGCAAAGGATCATATCGGCTAATTTCGCCAAAAGGAGATAGACTACCACGAGCTTGTAATGTTAGACATCTCAAAATATTCTATCCATGATGTAAATTCCATGATGAATAAAAGATGGTGTTTTCAAATGTTCGTCTTCTCAATTCAAGTTCTGGAGCAGTTTCAAGTTATCTACATTCGAGTTCAAAATTATCTGCATTCAAATTACCAGGTCGTTTAACAAGTTTGGGTGCTTGAGTTGCGACTCAACCCCTTACAAGCAGATGTTAAACGGTTTCGGATTGTGAAACAAAACAACCTTCAAGTCACTGGGTCAATTTAACAAGTTTGGAAGTTTGCGTTGTGACGCGATCCCTTACGCACAAATGTTAAATAACCTTCAATTGCAATATCGTCTAACAAGTTTGGGTGCTTGAGTTGCGACTCAACCCCTCACATACAAGTATTAATCGGTTTCAAGTTGTGCTACAACACAACCTTCAAATTTCAAATTACTTAGCAAGTTTGGGTGATCGGGTTGCGACTCGGCCCCTTACAATCAAGTGTTCAAGTATATTCAAACATTCCAAGACCATCCAGAGCACAAACATTCAAAAAGACCGATACAGGAGACTTGCAATTTCAAACACCAAAAAGATATCTTTATTTCTCAAAAAATTTCTGAGTACAGGAGTGAGCTTTTATATGTGAAGAGCTTATAGATATAACAGCAGAAAGAAAAAGATAAAATACATCAGGGTTTGGCTACACTTGGGGCACGCGACCTTTTTCCTTCGGATCTACCTCGAGCCTTGCTCGCTGCAGACACCTTCGAAGATTGGACGCCACTAGCATGAACCCAGAGGGCCTCTACCGCTTTCTCAGTCGTTGACCTGAAGCTCTCGCATTCGGCACGCGTATGCTCCAGCTCCTTCGTGAAGGCCTCCTCCTTGGCAGCAAGGGCGGCTTCTTTGGCAACAAGCGCAGCATCCTTGGCGTCAAGTTGAGCCTTCAGCTCCTTTATTTCAGTGGCACGGTCAAAGGCCAAAGTTTCTATTTTAAAGAATCGATTCTTCAATTCTTCAAGCTCGTGACCCCGAGCCACGTAGTTGTCTAGCCACCTCTTGCTTTCAATCCTCTCCTTGTGGAGAGCCTCTTTCTTCTCAACAAAGGCTTCCTTCCTGGCAGAAAGAAGTTTCTTCAGCTTCATCTTCTCCTCGTTAGCGGCCTCCAGTTCGGCCGTTAAGCGAGAGACCTCAGATGAAGCCCCCCACTCTCCAACCTTCTTGAAGAGCCGCGTAGCAAACTTCAGGACAGCTGAATTCTGCAAACGGTCAACATAAAAGAGTTAGAAATATTTCTGGAGATACAATTCAAAGATCAAGTCAAGCTGATGCACTTACCACTACTTCAAGCCTGTTGTAGGCCTCTTTGATCGTAGCCTCCGGAAGATTGCAAAGCTTCCGGATGACTCGAGTTGGGTGGTTGATATCAACCTCACCCAAGTCCTTCAAAATCTGAGCCGTGCCAACAGGAGTATCTGCAATCAAGGCAAAAGCTTAAAAGAGTTAGAATATTTTAAACATCAAAAGCAGTACAATCAAGACGGAAAGGCAACGAGGATATACCTGTGGCATCGACTCAGGACGCTTCGACCTTGCTCTTCCCCCGGTCAGAGCTCTTACCCCTGGGGGTCGACCTCTCCTTGGCAGGGGATGCCTCTGGCTGAGGTTGGGGAGCCACAGCCTCCATGCGGCTCCCCCCCTCCATTTGTGCGGGGGAAGGGACACCTCGAGGAGGAGTAATCTCCCCTTCTTCGTGCTGCCCGCCAGACTGCTCGAGCCTAGCCATAGGGGCAGCTGCCTCCTCTGCTACTTGGGCCGCCGAAGGACGGAGCGAGGGTGGAGGTTGCTCAACCTCCAAACCCCCGCTCGTCGAAGCACCCTCGATCTGAGGGATACTCGGGGGTAACTGGTTGAGGGGTGTGGGGTTGCTTGCAACCCCATCACTCCCGGAAAACCTTATCTTCAAGCGCGTGGGGCGCTTCAACTCTTCAAAATGATACGTGGGGTGCACCTTCTGGCCATCACCCACGGCATCCATTACATTTTCCATACGATGGGCCTTAGCCTCGTCAATGGGAATGGGCTGCAACTCCTCTTCGCCCCCATCTTCGCCACCACCAATGGGGGTAGGCGGAATCTCCTCGCCTCCACCATCACCACCTTCTCCATCTCCATCTCCTCCGTCGTTGCCGTCATCGTCGTCGTCGTCATCATCTTCATCTTCCTCTTCTTCTCCCTTTTCTTCGTCTTCTTCTTCTCCTCCCTTTCCTTTTTCTTCTTCTTCTCCTCCCTCTTCTTCTTCTTCTTTCTTCTCTTCTTCCTTCTTCTCCTCCTTGAGGACTCTCCTCTTCTTCACCTGACCCCTGCGGGTCATCACTAACTTCTCCTCAGTGGGTAGACGACGCCTTGCTCCATACGCCTTCTTCTCGACCAGGATTTTTCTAACGATCTTGCCCGATTGAGGATCCTCCTCGTAATTGGAGTACAAGACCTCGTAATCTTCATACCGGGCCTGCAGTCGGTGGAGGAGGTTGGCGTTGCTGTGACGAACGGGGCAGTTCGAAAACTGCTTCCACGATCGCATCCCGCAGGTCAACTCCAAGAAGAGATTGTCCAGGGCCCCGACCCGTTCCGATGTCCACGTGAAGGCTTCCCTAGCACAGTACATGTCGATCTCTTTGTGCACCTGATTCCTGGGAGTCTCAAGCACTGAAAGAAGGGTCCACGCACCGGAAACCGAGATCGGCCAATCGGTGTATTGCTTGTCGGAGGCGACAATGTCGATGATCGGGCGGAGGGCAGAAACGCCGGTCAAGTTGAAAAAGGGGCTGTCCTTCCTCAATGCCCATTTGTAATGATAGAAAAAATATCCAGCTCGATTTGGGCCTCTTCACTCTTAGGGATGCTGGAGTAGCATGCCCTGAGCTCCTCTTGGAAGTCAGACTCGACGCGATAGAAGGCATAAATAATCCTCCACGCGTTGCCGGAAATCTGTCCGGGGCAAAGACCTGAGGTATTCAGCAACCCCGCGGCGAACGACAGCAGTGGGAGGCGCAGTCCGCAGTTCAACTGGCCGATGGTGACTATCGTCCCCATCACTTGCTCCTTGCTGGCTATCGAAGTGAAGACTGTCCACTTGTCAATCCCGAAAGCAGACTGAACTCCTGATAGCGCCGGTCGGGTCTTCCCCTCCGTGAAGTAGGCCAACAGCTTCTGCCACTTCGCCCTCTTCACATCGATGAGTTTGCCACTGGTGTTGTACTCGTACTCGGGCTCCTGCGACAGTGGCATCAAAGGACCCAACACGAAGCTCGCCTTGGGGATATGCTCGGGCCTTGAGGGCGCAGAAGCAAACCCCACTCCCTGGTGCCTCTTGCCGAGTAGACCAAGTTCTCCTTTGCCCTTCCCCCGGCCTTTTTGTACAGGCAAAACCTCAGCCCTCTCCTTCCCCTTTCTCTTCGAAGGAACCAAGTTCTTGATCTTGATGCTGCCAGATGAAGCCATTTCAAACTGATCAGAAGCTGATTGGGAGAAAGCGAGGAATGGGAAATCCGAGAGCAAAGAGTTCTGGAATTTGAAAAATTCTGAAAGCGTGAGGCAAAAATGAAATCTAGAGAAGCTTATAAACCCTGAAGAAGTTGGCACGGAAACCAACAAGACACGTGGCATCACCAGGTCAAATTCCGTGTTTTTGAAAGGACACATGGCGTCAATCCGTAGCAAGCGCAAATCCAGGCGAACCGTCGGAACCAGACGAAGCGTCGAACCATGCGAACCGCCGGTCCAAGCGAACCGCCGGTCCCAGCGAACCGTCGGTTCAGAAGGTTAACCGGTCCAGATGGACCACCGGCTCAAGCAGATCAATCGACTTCAATTGCCAAGACTTTAGCCGTTCGACAGGCAGACGATCGGATAATTTACCAAAGGATCGGGCAAAAAACAGGCTCTTTTATTTGATCACTTTGACCTCTATCGGTTGAACTTAACCGATCGGTCAGCTTTGACCGATCGGTCAAAGTTCAACCAATCGGTCAGATTTCTACTGGATCGGGCAAAAAACTTAGTCTTTTGCCCGATCCCATCAACCTCGACCGGTTGAACTTAATCGATCAATCAACTTTGACCGATCGGTTAAGTTCAACCGATCGGTCAGATTTCTACTGGATCGGGCAAAAAACTCGGTCTTTTGCCCGATCCCATCAACCTCAATCGGTTGAACTTAACCGATCGATCAACTTTGACCGATCGGTCAAGTTCAATCGATCGGTCAGATTTCTACTGGATCGGGCAAAAAACTCGGTCTTTTGCCTGATCCCATCAACCTCGACCGGTTGAACTTAACCGATCGGTCAGATTTCTACTGGATCGGGCAAAAAACTTGGTCTTTTGCCCGATCCCATCAACCTCGATCGGTTGAACTTAACCGATTGGTCAACTTTGACCGATCAGTCAAGTTCAATTGATCTGTCAGATTTCTACTGGATCGGGCAAAAAAACTCGATCTTTTGCCCGATCCCATCAACCTCGACCGGTTAAACTTAACCGATCGATCAACTTTGACCAATCGGTCAAGTTCAACCGATCAATCAGATTTCTACTGGATTGGGCAAAAAACTCGGTCTTTTGCCCAATCCCATCAACCTCGATCGGTTGAACTTAACCGATCGGTCAACTTTGACCGATCAGTCAAGTTCAACCGATCGGTCAGATTTCTACTGGATCGGGCAAAAAACTTGGTCTTTTGCCCGATCCCATTAACCTCGACCGGTTGAACTTAACCGATTGGTCAACTTTGACCGATCAGTCAGGAATTGACCGATCAGTCCATTGGAACCGGCACTCGATGAATTTCTTACACTCGTGATAGAGGGTTAGTTTTGCACCAAGAATCCAAGCCAGCCAGGGTGGTCTCTAGCTAACTTGGAGGGGGTAACTTTGGGTGCAAATTTTGGCAGAAGTCCACCTACCACGGGACCCACCGGTTCTGCCTGGTGGGCCCACGATGACTACCGCGGGACCCACCGGCCCTGCCTGGTGTGCCCACAAAGACTACCGCGGGACCCACCGGCCCTGCCTGGTGGGCCCACGAAGACTACCGCGGGACCCACCGGCCCTGCCTGGTAGGCCCACGAAGACTACCGCGGAAACCACCGATCTTGCCTGGTGGGCCCACGAAGACTTTCGCAGGACCCACCAGCCTTGCCAGTGGGATCCCCAGAGACAACGGCGGGACTCACCAGCCCTGCCTGTGGAATCCCCGGATACAACAGCAGAAACCGCCATTTACCCCCAGATTCACTCCTTGGAAATTCTATAAATAGTAGAACCTTCTGAAGAAAAAGGGATCCAAATCCAGTTTTAAATCCAGAGAGAAGATCAGTGCCATCATCTGATATCTGATTTCAGAAACCAAAGCTCTGTAATCTCAGTTTTCCACCCTCTTACTCTCCTCGATGTTCTTCTTGTCTCTGAAGAGGTCAGAGATACTTCAGTAATACTCGGCCTGTCGAGGTTACTTCGAACCAAGTGATAGTGAATTCGGGTTGCTCCCTATAGCACGGAGACGTAGGATTCGGCTGAACTCCGAGATCACATCTTGTGTCAACACTCTTTCTATTTGCATATCTAAAGAGCTAACTCTAAGTCATGTAAACGTCAACCTTCGAACCTATCATCCAATCAACAGATCGACCAACGATCTTCGACTCAACATCAATTGACTGGTGATGCGGAGTCTTCGGATCGGCACGAAGATTTTTCCTCCACAGAAGCCAACTCCCTCCCTTTGTTTCAAATCCCAACCCATTTAAACTGTACTAAACCCCTAAAATCCCTGCCCATTTAAACTGCACTAAACCTGACCGTTCATCCTGTGATCTTTGTTCACACCAACGGCTATAAACCCGTTTGCTGAAATTCCGGTTGCCCCAAACTATTAGATCGATCTCGAGAAATCCGTTTGAATAGAAACAACTGTGATTGATTGTTTATAGGAGGGAGGGAGAGTTGGTTGCACCGAAGGCACCGCTTCGTGCCAATCGGCACAGGCAAGGAAATGAGTGTCCCTATGATGCCGGTGTTATCGGAGCAGAGGAAGGGGGCAGGGGGGGGGGGGGTTGGGGAGGTGTCGGGTGGGCTGTCGGGGCAGAGGGACGGGGCAGAGGGGATTGCCGGGGCAGAGGAAGAGGGGCGGGGTGTGCTGGGGAGGGTGCGGGTGGTGCCGGGTGGGCTGTCGGGGCAGAGGAAGGGGGGGGGGGGGGGGGCTGGGAGGTGTCGGGTGGGCTGCCGGAGCAGAGGAAGAGGCCGGAGGTGCTGCCGGAGTGGAGGAGAGGCCGGAGGTGCTGCCGTCGCGTGAGAAACCCTAGAGCTCTGATACCATATTAGGAGATGACGGCTAGGATTTGGAGAGGAATGCAATACTCTCTATTGAGGGACTCAAGCCCATATATATATACATGTATGACCATACAACCCGACCCGATTGTACATGTAAAACCGACCCATCTATATACATTAATAGTGGTCAAAGGCGGTCCACTACAGTGCTTACAAATGTGTTGCTCTCAAAGACGGCCCATTACCGTGCCGAAAGCATGGGCATGCATTAGTATATTACACAGTGATTGCTTTTATTCAATGAAGAAATGCTCATCCCGACAAAATGGTACAAAATGCTTTTATATTATATATTACGTAGTGATGCTTTTATTCAATGAAGAAATTCTCTTGTTCATTATATATTACAAAATGCTCTTCCGGACAAAAGGGAACAAAATGCTCTTCCAGACATGAAGAAATTCTCTTGTTCATTATATACTACATAGTGATTGCTTTTATTCAATGAAGAAATGCTCTTCCAGACAAAATGGTACAAAAGTTATTTTCTAAGGAAGGACCAAGGCCCCCTTGCTGCACCTAGCCTGCAAATGGGAAGAGAAGTAGATGAGAAAAGGTCCTAAATACCCAATCATCTGTGTGTGTGAATGCACGCATGCGAACACACGTGTGTGTGTGTGTGAGAGAGAGAGAGAGAGAGAGAGAGAGAGAGAGAGAGAGAGAGAGAGAGAGAGAGCTAGTATCTTGGGGGGTATTACCTCCAGGCACTGGCGACTGTCCGCAGGCTAATGTAGAATGTGAGCGCGATCCAAATGTCGATGAATCCATGGGTTTTAGAGAGGAAAATCAAGGATGGAATACAAACTGCTGCTACCGCAACCTGACGATGAACAATATCAGAAGGTTTTAGCAATGGAGAAATCCGATGCGCACTATTTCATATAGCTCGATGATAAGTGTGGATCAGGCTTGCCATAGAATAAGCCGCAAAAGTGTAATCAGATGCTCCAAAGTTGACGCCGTCGAAAACAAAAGCCAAAGAATTGATTGGTTGAGTCCCCGCGACAAACTGAGTTACCAAAATCAAGCTTTAGACTATATTTCAGATTGTCCGAAAAAGGAACATTATTTATGAGAAAAAAATGCAAGGATCATTCTATACTTGTCTATGTCTGAATTTGATGCATATAACAGGTAAAGGAGTATTCTTTAGGAATTTTTTTCATACAACCCTCTAACAAATATTGATATTACAAATATCCCCTCACTTTTAATGTTTTATGAATGAAACCCTCACATATTCTGATATTTAATAAATCCCCCCTCCCCCCCCCCCCCCCCCCCCCCCACACCACATGAGGGGAGAAAAGGTAGCGGTGGGGGAATTTTATTAAATGTCAGAATATGTGAGGGGCTTATTCATAAAACTTAAAAAGTGGGGGCTATTTATAATACTAACCATGAGTGTTAGTATATTACGATGCACGATACGATACGGGAGGAAAACGATACAATAGAGATGTACATATTGTTTTTTATATTGCATGATATACGATACGACATGTACGATACATGATACAATGTGATACATACAATACAGTGAAAGTGAAGGATTTGGGGTTTGGTTTGTATTGAAACTTCTAAAGTTGTTTTTTTTTTTGTAAAGAGAGATTTGGATTTTATAGAGGATTTTAGGGATTTTATAAATCTTCTTAGATCTTTCTCTAGAGCTGTCGGAACCTAATGTTGTTTGCGTCTAAATTTTTCGAGAGCATGGGGAGGGGGCCAAATACATACAACTATTTTAAGCTTTGAAGAGATTTGGAAAAAGTTCCATTGGAGACTCATAAATAGCCATTGAAGATAATGTTCAAATTTATTTTTCTGATAAATTACACATAGACCCCTATGGTTTAACCAATTATCACTTTCACCCCTCATTTTTAAAACCTTGCAAATACCCCCTTGTCGTTTTGATTCCTTGCACATACACCCCCTTTGAGGGGTTGAAGGAGCGCTTTCAGAGGGGGTGTTCGCGACATGTTTTCGAACTATAGGGTGGTATTTGGAGGGTTTTAAACATGAGGGGTGAAAGTGATAATCGGTCAAAATACAGGAGGGACTATGTGTAATTTATAATTTTTTTTTTCCTGAGTGTCTCAAAGTGGTAAAAAACAGTTCCCATGTGATTCTCTTTTACATTAAATGATAGAAGAAATCTTATGAGGAAACAAATATATATATATATATATATATATATATATATATATATATATATATATATATATACTTACGATACACGATACACAATGCACAAAAATGAAAAAAGATTCACGATACAATAAACGATATGACAACTTTGATATCAATATTTCTTAGGGCCCTTAGGGGGTTATATACAAAAATCCCTATTGTTTATGAATTGAATAGATTCAACTCTGAAACTTTGACTTCCTCTTGAAATTTTTTTATAGACTACTAAGATAGATGATGATACCGGAAGGGCTTTATGGACTATCTTCAGCACATCAACGTCTTTTGTGAACATCCCTGATCCAAACTGCATTCCAACTCCAATCAAAACGGAGAGGGCCACTCCCAGAACTATGCTTAACTGCAAAATGAGCATGCATATACTAAGACCGATAAAAAAGTTGAGAAATGATGATCTATGAGTTCCAGTCAGAATGTGATGTACCTGCAGTACACGAGCAGAAGCAGCCACAACCTTCTGTTGATCACCTCTGGCAAATCCACTGGCTAGGATTGCCTGCACAGGATTACAGTTCATCTATCAGGAATCAAAGATGTGCGGATGTTGTTTCGTTTCATCTCTTTGGCTTATAATTTGTGCTAGTGAGATGAATCTAATTCCCTATGTCAAATCTTGCCTTGAGACGTACTCTTTCCTTGTCTAGGGAAACATTGGGGGGTTGCTTCCTGGTTGTGTGAGCTGAAACTACATAACCACTGTGGTAGGTCGCCCTAACTATCAAACGGACTTTTAGGTTTCTTGGCATGCCCTTCTCTTGCCAAGTTGATTTGGTCAGGTTTTCAGCATCAAACTTAGAGGGTTGACAACCAGTAGATTCTTTTTTTGTTGGTCCTCCTTATAGTCGACCCCATGTTGATTGGATAAGACTTGGCTAATGGATGGCAATACACTTTGGTGGGCTATGTTGTGGGTAAGCGCCCCTTTTATCTGCACCTCAAATCAGCTATGTTGAGGTGTTGGAAGCCCCAAGGATTTGTGGAGTTCTTTACTCGAGAAAATGATTTTTTCCTTTTTCTATTTGGGGAGGAATCGGATTGTGAGCCAAGGTTCTTATGGGCGGACCCTGACAATTTGACAGAAGATTGGTGGTGCTCAAGCGCTGGAAGCATGATGCAAAGATGGAGCAAGACCTATTTGGTAAAATGCCGATTTGGGTCAAACTACCCAACGTCCCAGTGCCTTGGTGGGGGTCTATCAACAGGATGGCTAGTGTAATTGGGGTACCTTTGGACTTGGATTTCTCTATGCTTAAGAAGAAGGGCTTTGCGCTGCGCTGCATTGAGATCTCGGTGGGTGATGATCTTCCAGAGGTAGTACCAGCATTTCGAGAGAAAGAGGCTACAGGTTTCATGCAGCCTATAATTTACGAATGGATTCCCTTAAAATGCCAATCCTGCGATGTCTTTGGGCATACGGGGGTGGACTGCATTGCTCTAGAGGAGGGTTTTTCCAGGCCTAAAGTCATTGTGAGGGCTGTTGCAGCTAGTGATGGTTCAGCTCCAATAGTTGTTGCTGCTGTAGTCCCCACATCTGAGGTCCCTGCTACACAAGGCCATGTGTTACGTGAGGTCGCAGTAGCACCCAGTCCAGTGTTACACGGCGATGCTACTGTTTCTAGTGTAGCGTTAAGGGTAGCTGTTGAGGAGGTGCAGTCAGTGTTACGTGAGAGAAACTTTGGTTTTCATGAGGCTACAGAGGAGGTTCCTGCAGAGAGGGTGGTTGTTGAGGAGGTTCAGTCAGTGTTACGTGAGGCTGCAGAGGAGGTGCAACCAGCGATTGTTGGCACAACATGGTCTGTGTTACATGAGGTTCCTGCTGCTCCAGGCCCAGTGTTATACAAGGATGGTGTTGCTCCGTCTGCAGTACCTTCTCCTATGTTACACATGTCTAGTGCTGTTACCAGCCATGTGTTACATGAGGCTGATGCTCCTGCCAGCCATGTGTTACACAGCGCTGGTGCTGCTTCCAGTTCAGTGTTACACAAGACTACCTCAACACCATCCTTAGTGTTATGGGAGGATGTTGCAGATTCTGCAAGTGAAGCCAAGGGGGTTCCAATGCAACAACAATCTGCTTCTGCTGCAGGACTATGCTGCAAAGGGTCTAGGTTTGCTGTCTTGCATGATTTGGAAACAGGGGTTGCTGACGTCTCAGTAGTTGGTGCGGAGCCTGAAGGCGTGGGTGGCACTTGTGACACTGAAGCCTTGGTTATAAAGGAGGTTGATTTGGTGGCAATGATTTCTACGGACGCTTCTAGTGAAATTGAGGAGGATGATCCTTCGAAGTGGATAGGCCTTGGCCTCGAGGAGAAGGAATTTATTGGCTTCCCCTTGGATGATATTGAGAGAGCGAAGAAAATTCTAGCGAAGCTCCCTGAGACCGACGCGACTTACGGTGATGAAGTAGAGGTATCCTATAATTTGGATGCTGAGCAAAGTTCTTTCTTTTCTCGCTTGGCTGTCCAGCACTGGGGATGGAGTCCTTTGGTGAGGGTGGAGTACCTAACGTTTTCTCGACATTTTGTGGTCGAAAACGTAGGTAGGAGAATCAAGAGCCGGTGGCCTTTGGGGGATAGTGACAGATCAACTAGTAGCGGAGCCGGTGGTTCTTTGGAGTTGTCTTGATTGGTTCCACTCTTGGGATGTGTATCTCAAGTTGTGTTGCTCAAGATGAGTGTGTTTGGTTGTAAGTCAGTGAAGCAAGTGTTGTTTGTGTTGTCCTGACTTACTTCAGGTGTCTTGGTTAGGTTTTGGTTCTAGGTGCCGGGTGTGGTCCTATTGGTTTGGAGTCTGCTTACTCGCCCTGAGTTAAGCTGTGATCTGTAATCGCTCTTGTTTTCTTTCATATATTCGTTTTTACCCCTCAAAAAAAAAAGACTTGGCTAATGGATGCATAATGATTTTGAGAAACAAAAATATAAGATGGAAATGCAGTATCTATGCAAAACTCTGATAACATAGAAGCCTATCACCAATTATCAACTGTATTTAGATAATCAATAAGTTTCAGACTCCACAGTTCTCTATAGAAGTATAAAAAATTTAACCCCCATTGCATAGAGTCTAATACATCTAGATGAGAAGATATAACCTGTCCAGCAACAGCCAGTCCATCTGCAAGAAGGGATGTCGCCAACCAAACCTGCAAGCATATCTGGAATGCGGCCATAGGAATGGGTCCATGGTGCGCAGCCAACGACGTTGCGAGTGTCACGCAGAATGTTACGGCTATCACTCTTGCCAAGAGCAGAAATCCTAAGTTCCAGAAAGAACAGTACGTAAGTAAGCTTCAGAACAAATCAGAAAGTGGAAACCTTTAGTGATTCAAGAAACGTTTCATTAACATACAGTAAACTTCATAGGAAGAAACAAAAGGAAACCATGCCATATCTAAAGCATGGAGGTTTCTAATTTAACAAATGTTCCTCCATAAGCTATTTATTTTGTGTGTCCACAGCATCATGACATGTTAACCTAATCCCATTAAGCCAGAACTAATGAATTTTCAGAGCTTTGAAACAGAAAGCCTTACCACATTTAAGAAACCGATGAATTTTCAGAGCTTTGAAACTTGGTGGCATGACATCAACTTGTTTCACTAATCTACATAGCAGTATTAATGTAATAAGGTACCTACAAAACATGAAAACAAAGGCCACATGAGCATAGGAACATAATAAGGTGCTAAAGAAAAGAAGAGAAATATAATGCCTTCAACAGTGCGCTAGAACCTACTGAGAAAGAACATGAGCAATGGCTGCACCACTGACACCCATTTTGCACACAAATATCAGGATTGGGTCTAAAATAATGTTGGTTACATCTCCGGCCACTACATTATAAAAGAAGGAAGGGATTAGATTTAACCTGATGACAAAAAATAATAAGAAATGTTAAGTAACAAGTTGAGTGTCATGTTCTATTCAAAAATTCTCAGAGATGATTAAGTTCAAGAAATTTAGAAGTAGCACCAAGCATAAAAGTCAGACAATTGCATACAATCATAGAAGGTCATAAATGAGCTCCATAACCTTTTAAGCAATGGTTCTAACTAATTATCATAACTTGTGCCTTGGAACTAGGAGTAGTTTTATTTCAGGAATCAGTTGTAATCATTAGTTACTGTTACTAGCACCGGCTATAGTAGCACTTGTTGTCCATTGGCTGCATAGTGATTGAGAGAAGAATTTAAGGGAAAGATCATTAAGAAAGATCATAATATGGTATCCGTAGATTCGTTACTTTGGTTTCAACAAAACAAATCTCTGATGTACACTTGTACAGAATAATGCTTGTTGCTTATGATTAAAAGTACGGTGATTTCATATCAAGATTTACAGTTTCCATATCTGTTTTTTTATAAGTGTTGGTGATAGAAAGTGTGGTGGCCTTATGGTGTATAGCATCATCTGTACTCTTTATTTGGGAGTTTATTATCAAGAAAGTGTGGTAGCCTAATGGTGAGTGTCATCTCTTATCGCTTCCTTCTTTCAGATTTACCTGGTAATGGATGTCCCTAACTTGTCTCTTGCCACCTTTTCCCTTTGCACTCATTTTCCGGCAACTAAACGCACCCTGAAGTTTCCTATTTGTACATGCTATAAAAGCATTGGTATTCAAAGCTTGAGAGAAGTGTAGAGTGCCATTTGGAATAGAATGCATTCCATTAAGGGACTCGAGCCCAATATATGTACATGTATCCGACCCGACTGTACAGTAAACCTGACCCATCTATATGTACATTAACACTCCCCCTCAAACTCACGGTGGATCATGAACCGAGAGTTTGCCTAGAAAATGCCGGAAGCGAGCAATCGTCAGGGGCTTCGTCAGAAAATCAGCAGTCTGCTCCGATGAGAAAATGAAAGGCAGGGAGATGGTGTGGTCGATAAACGCCTGGCGAACATAATGACAATCAACTTCAATATGTTTTGTTCGCTCATGGAAGACCGGATTGCTAGCAATCTGAATAGCACTCCGGTTGTCACAGAAGAGAGGAGTGGGCCCGGATATGACCACTCCCAAGTCAAGCAGAAGACGGCGAAGCCAGACAATCTCGGCGGTGGTGGAAGCCATAGCCCTGTATTCTGCTTCGGTGCTGGAGCGAGCAACAGACTCCTGCTTCTTGCTGCGCCAAGAAATCAGTGAGTCACCCAGAAACATACAGTATCCTGTAGTAGATCGACGAGTGGCTGCATCTCCTGCCCAATCTGCATCAGAGTAGGCACGCAGCACCAACGGAGAGGTGGAGGGAAACAGTAGTGAACAGGTGATGGTGCCCCGGAGGTAGCGGATAATCCGAAGAATCGCTGCATAGTGTACTGACCGTGGAGCCTGAACAAACTGACTGACAATGCCAACAGCATGGGCAATGTCTGGCCGGGTTATGGTGAGATAGACAAGCATCCCAATCAGCCTCTGGTAGCGGGAGACATCCTGGAGTGGCTCACCATCTGTAGCGAGAAGCTTCAAATTGAGCTCCATGGGTGTATCAACAGTGCGTGTGTCAGTAAGAGCAGCATCAGCAAGGATGTCCGAGATGTACTTCTGCTGGGAGACCAACAGACCACGAGCTGACCGGGCAATCTCAAGGCCCAAAAAGTAGCGAAGAGAGCCCAGATCTTTCATCTCAAACTGACTCTGGAGGTGCCGCTGGAGAGAGGCGATGGTGGCACTGTCATCCCCAGTGATGATCATATCATCCACATAGAGGAGAAGAACTGCAATGCCCTGACTGGAGGAGCGAGTGAACAAGGCATAGTCGGAGTGACGCTCAACAAACCCGGCGGCCAGAACTGCACTGCGAAATCGCTCAAACCAGGCACGAGGGGCCTGCTTGAGCCCATAGATGGCTCGGCGCAACCGACACACGTGCCCTGGAGGAACTGAAGTGCCCGGAGGAGGAGCCATGTAGACTTCCTCGGAGAGATCACCGTGGAGAAACGCATTGGTGACATCCATCTGATGGAGAGGCCACCCTCGAGCAGCTGCCACAGCTAAGAGGGTGCGCACATTAGTCATCCGAGCAACGGGAGCAAACGTCTCCTCGTAGTCAATCCCATACTCCTGGGAGAAGCAACGAGCAACGAGGCGAGCCTTGTGCCGCTCAATGGATCCGTCAGGTCGAGTCTTGACCTTGAATATCCACTTGCAGCTAACAGGCACCACCCTGGAGGGACAAGGCACCAACTCCCTGGTCCTGGTCCGCTGAAAAGCCTGAAGCTCAACTGACATGGTCTGCCGCCACTCTGGATGTAACGCTGCCTCACGGTACGATTGGGGCTCCCGATGGGTATGTATAGCAGTAAGAAAAGCCTGAAAGGATGGTGAATAGGAGACACTGGCAGAGTAGCCAGAAGAGTCAGGAGAGTCAGAGGGAAAAGCAGAGTAGCCAAACCTGTCAGGAGAGTAGTCATATCTGTCAGGAGGGTGATGTTCGCGTGCTGGGTAGCGCCGAACAGGAGCAGGATCCACGACCGGGGAGGAGGGAGCAGCAGCGTCAGGCGAGGGAGTACCAGCGTGAACCATCTCTGGAGGAGGAGCTGCAGACCGACGAACATAGACACGAGTAACAGGTGGTGGTGGAGGTGGCGAGGGAGACGGAGGAGGTGGTGGTGGTGGTGGTGGTGGCGGTGGTGGAGGTGGCGGGGAAGATGAAGTAGGCATGGATGGGGCAATAGAAACCGGGGGTAGAACTGGGATGTGGAGATGTGAGGAAGACGAGGAGGATGATGCAGGAGGTAAGGAAAGATCCCGAGACTCAGGTGAAAAATACAGGACATCCTCAACAAAGGAGACATGACGGGAGACACGGATCCGACGAGCTAAGGGATCGTAGCAGCGATACCCTTTGTGCTCTCGACTGAGCCCCAAGTGAACACACCTAATAGACCTCGTAGAGAGTTTGGTGCGCTCATGGGGAGGAGGAAGAACGAAGCACGTGCAGCCAAACGTGCGAAGAAGAGAGTAGTCAGGTGGGCTGGAGTAACGGCGCTCGTATGGGGTGACACCGGACAGAGCAGACGACGGAGTGATATTGATGAGGTGGACAGCCGTCATGACAGCTTCAGCCCAGTAGGAGTGAGGAACAGACGCAGAGAGAAGTAAGGCTCGTGCAGTCTCAAGGACATGACGATGCTTGCGTTCGGCAACGCCGTTCTGCTCATGGGTGTGGGGACAGGACTGCTGGTGAAGAGTGCCGTGAGACTGAAGAATCTCACGCATCTCAGAGGAGAGATACTCCTTGGCACAATCAGACCGAAAGGTCTTGATGCGCCGACCAAACTGAGTGTGGATCATAGTGGTAAATCTCCTAAAGATGTGAGGTACTTCAGATCGATGGCGCATAAGATAGACCCAGGTGCACCTAGAATAGTCATCGATAAAACACACATAATACATATAACCCGATAGAGATGCAACAGGAGCAGGACCCTAAATGTCCGAATGGACTAAATTAAATAAAGCATCAGACTAGGAAGCACTAGCAGAAAATGGAAGAGCTAGATGCTTTGACCCGTACAAACAGAGAGGGGGGAGAAGGACGCTCAACCCAAAGCGCCCGAACGGAATATGCTTTTGAGTCGATCACTCGAGATATGACCTAACCTTCTGTGCCACAGGTCGGCATCAGAGGTGACAGACATGACAGACGCAACGGAAGACACATGTAGATGGTCCAACTGGTAAAATCCTCCTGCCCTACGGCCCAGCCCAATCCTCTGACCCGTCCGCGAATCCTGCACAACACAAACAGAAGGGGTAAAGGTGACAGTCAGGCCAGAGTCGCAAAGAGAACTGATAGAGATCGGATTAATATTAAGGCGGGGGGCATGATGGACATGGGGTAGGGTCATGCGACCAGAAGGGTCAGAGGTGGTAGTGATGGAGCCACATTGCGGAATAGGGACGAGAGTCCCATCCGCAGTGCGAACCTCCTGGTGGGTGGTAGTGGGAGAACAGTCCGTGAGGACAGTAGAGTCAATGGTAAGGTGACAGGAGGCACCCGAATCGAAGATCCATGGAGCAGTAGTACCAGAGGTGGCAGACAAGCCGTGCGCAGTCGCGGAGCCGGTGGAGGCTAGGTGGCGAAGAAGGAGCTCCTCGAGGCACTGAAGACGGTCTGGCTCAGACGGAGAAGGAGCTGTAGTAGCAGTAGGGAGCGTCGAGGCCTCTACAGTAGCCGCTGTACCACCAAAGTGGCGGAAAGTAGACGAACCACGTCCACGGCTCCGTCCACCTCGACTGCCGTGTCGATCGTCGCGGGAAGTCGAAGCCCAGCGTGGGGCTCGCTCATCCGGACCCCAGCGGGGGTTGCGTGGAGGACGTGTAGGGCAGTCGCGCTTCATGTGGCCGGGCTCCTTGCAGTAGTGACAGAAGACAGCCTCATCGGAGAACCCGACTGCCAGGACAGTGTCGGAGCTAGGAGCAAGTGGAGGAGGATGAGCGCCCTGAGTCTGAAGGCGGGTCTCCTCGTCGACCAAGGCGAGTAGACCATCCTCTAGCCGAGGGAGTGGCTCACGGTGCAGGAGCTGGGCAGCTATGAGAGCAAAGTCCGGCCGAAGCGCTGTTAGGAACTGTTGCAGGTGGCCCTCATCAAGGTAGCGCTGGAAATCCCACGAGTGGGGGCAGGCACACCGTTCCGGGATCAGTGAGTCCAGCTCATGCCAGTAGGCACTCATCTGACTGAAGAAGTCCTGAATAGTGCGCTCCCCCTAACGGGCAGACTGCGAGTCACAGATGAGCTGATGCCGGCGTGCGCCTCCGCGCGGGAGAAAACGGTCCCGGAGATACTCCCACATCGCGCGCGCTGTCGGAAGGCGACCGATGGGAGCAAGGAGCGGACGAGCAACAGAGTCCAGAAGGTACGCCCGAATGACCTGATCGTGGCGGCGCCACATAAGAGCAGCAATGGTGGTGGCCGTGGTAGCAGTCGCAGCAGAAGACGCTACACTGCTGGTGACAGAGGAGGAACCGGAGTAGTCAGTGGGAGGAGGATCCTCGCCGGTGATGTGACCCCACAGATCACGACTGGAGAGCGCTCGACGGTGAGGGACCAGTCAGGCCAGTCGCTGGTTGATGACAACTGAAAGGGTCGGGGGGGGGGGGAGGGGGGAGGAAGGGGTCGGGTGGGGTCGGGTGGGCTGTCGGGGTAGAGGAAGGGGGTCGGGTGGGCTGTCGGGGCTGAGGAAGGGGTTCGGGTGGGCTGTCGGGTGGTGCGGAGGGGGCGAAGGGGGCTGCGGGTAGTGCAAAGGGGGTGGAAGGGGCTGCTGGTGGTGCGGAGGGGGTCGGAGGGGGCTGCGGGTGGTGCGGAGGGGGAGGCGAGTGGGCAGTCGGGGGGGCTGGGAGGTGCCGGAGCAGAGGAAGGGGGGTTGCGGGTGGTGCGAAGGGGGCGGAGGGGGCTGCGGGTGGTGCGGAGGGGGTCGGAGGGGGCTACGGGTGGAGCAGAGGGGGCGGAGGGGGCTGCTGGGACATGCCGGAGCAGAGGAAGGGGCCGGAGGGGGGTGCGGGTGGTGCGGAGGGGGTCGGAGGGGGAGGAGGGGGCTGCTGGGAGGTGCCGGAGCAGAGGAAGAGGCCGGAGGGGGGTGCGGGTGGTGCGGAGGGGGTCGGAGGGGGCTGCTGGGAGGTGCCGGAGCAGAGGAAGATGTCGGAGGGGGGTGCGGGTGGTGCCGGAGCAGAGGAAGATGTCAGAGGGGGGCGGAGGGGGGGGCTGCCGGGGTGGAGGAGAGGCCGGAGGTGTTACCGTCGCGCGAGAAACCCTAGAGCTCTGATACCATGTTAGGAGATGACGGCTAGGGTTTGGAGAGGAATAGAATGCATTCCATTGAGGAACTCAAGCCCAATATATGTACATGTATCCGACCCGACTGTACAGTAAACCTGACCCATCTATATGTACATTAACAGGGAATATGTAAATGTAATGCATAACTTGACGTTCATTTTATCAACTTTTCCACTTACCATTCTCGAAAGAGTCACAAAAATAGGAGCCATGGGATGATCATAAAGTCGTATATTGAAAGAAACAGTAAAAGTAGCTTAGGCCATTTTGTTACGGATAATATTGGCAACTGGGTCTCTGCTTACCGGTAGCATATAAAGGAGTTTTTGTATCCTTAAATCCTCGGAAAACACCTTGCATGGCCAAAGATAGGAGAACAGCAGGAGCGCCAAGCGACCTCAGTGTCAAGTATCGACGTGCTAGGGTTAGCATAGGGGAACCCTATTGAACAAAGACAATGATTAATGACTGTAAATCTAAATTTTAATAACATTCATCCAATGAACATGATTTAGATATTTTCACTGCCAGTTTGAAAAAAAGGAGCAACTACATATTCAACTGAAAGGTGACAGCAGGGATAGGTACAATATGAATGCATTTGTTGACTTTAATGAGACAAAATAGTTGCACTGTGTATACTGTACATGTGTATAGAGATATGAATCCAGAGAACTTATGAACATGTGCTTAACTTGCTTGCACTTTTGGGACTTCTAGTACGATCCATGCTTCTTTAAACAAAAAGAAAAGAGAAGGAGAAAAATGCGTAAATTAATACAAATAGAAGCTTAGTTCATGTCCCTTTTAGGAGCTTCAACATTCATGACTAAAATGTACTCCAACCACACACACAAAACCATAACAATAATACCCCTAAAAAAAAACATACCAACATTACCCACCAGGGGATAAGGAAATTAGTAAAGCAATTGATGCTTGGGTGAGGAGGTTGTGGGTTTGATTCCACCCCCCCCCCCGCTCGAGTTACCCATGAGTGTAAGGAAACTTCTGAGTGGGTCGGTGCGCATTTCCAGAGGGATTAGTCAGATCCCGAAGTGGGTCCATTGCCTGAAAAGTTTCGGGACACCACAAATCTCAAAAAGAAAAAAAAACCCATGCCAACATTAAATTATGCCAAAAATCTGACGCCAAGGGAAGAAGGATTGGAATAAATACTGCAACAAGGAGGAAGAAATTTTCTCTTATACACAAGTTAGGATGACAAGAATAGACCTCATGATCTAAATCAAGGATAGGACAAAGACGAGGCTTCCAAGATTTTCTAGTGTTCTTACTTCATCTAGGATCCTTGGTGAATAGTGCAACTCATCCTCCAACAATAGCTGAAGAAGAGCCTCAATTCCAATCCATGATGAATCAACCTATTCAGTGGATACCCCTTTGAAAGAACTCTCTAATGCATCTTGAATCATAACAACTGGAGTTACAATGCAAAAGTTATGGCCTAAATATTGTGAACCTATCTTGCAGAAATTACCATCCTCTTGAGATAACAAAGTTGTTACCTTGGGCAAGATCATAATTTTGGATGGCAAAAGCAAGCTTTCTTCACTTGTTCAGGACCTTCTGGTTGAACATGAGTTCAACTCCTCATATGAGACCTTCCACCCTCAAATCCTTGCCCACAAGCACTAGGTATTATTAGGCATCCATGTCCTCCTCCAAGATTCAAGTCCAAATCTCCGAAATTAAGGGTCATTTGTTTCTTTTATACGCATTCAGAACATCGCATTTGATTATGTGATCTATCCATCAAGTGTGCCTTGCTTTTCTTATTATTTTTTGTACCTCATGAAGCTTAAATACTAATGAAAATGTAGGTAAACAAAAATATTTAAGAAATGCTTAGTATCTTACCAATAACACATATATATATAGTACACAAAAGCTAAATAGAAATGCTTAGCATTTTACCATAGATTTGCATAAATTGAAGTGTAATCGGTAGAAATCACGTAATTTATAATTATACATTGCTATGATATCCTAAGCTGTCAACAAATATTAATTTTCCATGAAGGGTGAAGCTCATTATACATCTAAGAAGCATCCACAGTGCCTTTCTGTCACTCCAGGTGATAGCTTGATACAAAAATGCCAGGCTCCAAGAATACCAGTGTGTCACAGGTAGGCATCATGTGGGTAGAAAAATAGTTGAGCTGTTCACTTTCTGTCCATACTTGTCATGAAAAAACAATATTGGAACTTGAAGATCTAATCGTAGGCTCTTTGAAAGTTTCTACTATGAGTTTCTTGCCAGTTGCCATTAGGGTTTTGTTGATGATTGAAATGGACAATTTGGAACCCTATGGCACCACATCATTTTAAAGCCTTGGAGAGGATCCTCAAAAGAGAGAATCTTGATATAAAGGCATGAACGATAAATTAAATAATGTCTTCCTTTAGTACAGGAGAGTTCCTTCAAGAAAAGTCTGAGGTCTCATAATCGGATGCGTATGGTTTGGAATGGTCCTTGGTGTTCCTCTTTCAGAATATAATTGATTAATTTGGTTCTGTTTCCTCTTGAAACACACTCGGCATGACCCTTTACTTATTGGAACACACTCAGTCATGACTCTTAACTTACAGTCTTGCTGTTTTCCATACTGAAAAGAAAAAAGATCCCCTTAACATGCTACTAGGCAAAAAAAGATGGATGACATTATCGTCAATGTAATTATTTCTAAGGAACCAAATTAAAAAAGAGGCGAACAAGAATGCATAATGCAGCTTCACAAAGTAAATTAACATGTACTTTAGCCAGATATCAAAAGAAACACTCAACAAACTTACAGATTTAACACCCATAATTTCCAAGACGAACTTTGCAGCAAAAATGAGGAGGGTGGCCTGAAGAATGCCTAATACTCCACCAACAATCAATGCGGACGACACTGACGAGATATACTTACGCTTACGTCCAAATATGAACGGATTTGTACATGCACTAGAAATACATGATGTTCTGCACTGTATCTTTTCAGGATCTGAAAATTATTACAAAGGAAAGGCAAAGCAGTTAATTCAGAGGAAGTAGAGCTGTGCAGGAGAGAGTTCACTCTCCTGAACAACAGCAGATGCAATGGAGGCAACAAATGTTATCAGCATACCATTGCTAGAAGGCAACTCTTTCATCTTGGTATTCGAATAAGCAGCATTCTCCAAATCCTCACTTCCTTGTTCTTCAATAATAGTGCTACATATAGCATCTTCCTCTGCTACAAAGGATGTCGTGACACTAACAAGCGGGTAGATAGCAATTTTTGAAACTTGGTTGAATATTGCAATAGAGACTCCAACAGCGGCAAGTTCCACTGAACCTATACCCCCATTGATCAAAACAAAAGGAGAACACATAAGATGTCTCATTAATTGATATAGTTTGAGCACCAAAAATTTAACCGATATTTCAAAGAACTCAAACCAAGTGGCCAATGATAAATTCTAGAATAGTGAATGCCAATTGTGGGTGCAAAATATGGCCAAGGCACTCACGGGCCCACAATGACAGTGGGACCCCTAGCTTTCTCTAGGGCCCACGATGATAGTGGGACCCCCCAGCCCTGCATGGGGCCCATGATGACGATAGTGGAACCCCCCAGCCCTGCTTCGGGTCCACGATGACATTTCAGGGCCCACCAGCCCTACCTAGAGCCCCCCGACAACTGTTCGAGGCCCGATAACCGGCCTACAAAAATTACCACAGGACCCCAACTGCTTCCAGATCTCTATAAATAGTAGATTCGACATCATATCCAAATCCGAATTTTTATTTCCAAAGCTAATTCTTCAATTCTTGAGTTCTAAAGCTCAAACGAAGAACATATAGGTTTCTGGAGACCACTCTTCAGTCTAACTTACTTTGCCCTCTATTTACTTGTATAAACACTCCTTGGTCTGTCGAGAGTTGCTCTACGTCTCTACTTTTCTCAAATTTAGTGGGTTCAAGGTTGCGCCTTAACACACGAAAATGTGGGCTTCCGCCGAGCTTCATTACCATATCATTGTGTCAACTCTACTCTCTACCCTCCACCCCTGACTCCATTCTCTACACGCAACAATAGCTACGTTACAGCTCAGCAAGCTATATACATTGGACCGTACTCAAATTTCATTGACTGTTTGCGGGAGACCATACGATAGCAAAAGTCATCCCCCACACCAATCACTCATATTCACCAAATGTTCACATATAAAGAAAAAGAAGCTGACATGTTTATTACTATCACCAAGATTGTACTCTCAATTACCCACCAGAGGATAGGAGAGTTGGCAAAGCAACTGATGCTTTGGTGAGGAGGTTGTGGGTTCAACTCTTCCTCCCCTCGATTTACCCAGGAGTGAAGTGCGAATTGCCGAGTGGGTCGGGCTTCACTCCCGGAGGGATTAGTCCGAGCCTGAAGTGGGCCATTGCCCGAAAGGTTTCGGGACACCCGCTGATCTTAAAAAAAAAAAAGATTGTACTCTCAATTTGAAGAATTCATTGCACAACCAACTATTTTATATGGCAGGGTTCGAAATTTCAATTTCGACCATCACTTCGACCCCTCCAAAAAACAGCATATTTCGCAAAATATTGCAAATTATCGCGATATTCTGTGATGCATAACATTTCGGTGTTTGGGATAAAAAAAAAAGAAAATATTTCACGATTTTTATACAAATTAGTGCAAAGAAGACATCTCGAAGTGGCCAAAAATGAAATAGAAAATGATGAAGGGCAAACCTAATTGTCCGATAAATGCTGTGTCGACTAAAGAAGCCAGTGGGTCAGCTGCTAAAGCCAGTGCTGCCGGGATCGTGATCCGTGCAACCTCCAACCCCAGCTCATCCATCTTGAAGATGCTCCTGGTCAGTCCAATATTGTGAAATCAAACATTAGCTTAACGTCCAAAACCCCATAATACAGATCAAATTGAAGAAACCATGAAGACCTGTCTTCATGCAGAAAACATGAAGACCTGTCTTCCTCGTCTTCTCTGGCACTGAAAGCGATCCAGCATCCTTCTCTGTGGTATCTTTGGCAGGCATTGCATCCTTCGCTGCATCTGCGGCGGCGCACATTGTTCCTCCCCATTCATCAGCATCCTTTGGCAATTTTACGGGACACATCGTTCCTTCCGAAGTACGTGGGACGCCAATCTGCGTCTCCGGTGCAGCTGGGTCGACGTCCATTACTGGGCAAACTCTATGTGTAACAACCGATGGCTACCAGATCTCAGTGGCTCGGAGTAGATAGACTAGAACACCACGAGCTGCATTATAGTTATACAAGCTGAGAATCATTCAGCACAAAACTCAGCAGCAAGGGAACAAAAATGTACCGCGCACAATCGGAACACACCGAACTTGAATAAGTACAGTACAAAGCAGAGCACACACTGTACGAAAATCGACAAAAGGCCTGCGGCTTTCGATATGGATCACATGTGTTAATGTACATACAGTCGGGTCGGGTTTACTGTACAGTCGGGTCGGATTGTATAGATATACATGTACATATATTGGGCTTAAGTCCCTCAATGGAATGCATTCTGATTCCTCTCCAAACCCTAGCCATCATCTCCTAACATGGTATCAGAGCTCTAGGGTTCTCTGACGCGCGGCGACGACGACGACGGACCTCTCCTCCGGCATCACCTCACCCGTCCGAACCCCCCTCCTCCTCCTGATCACCCCGTCCGGCCCCCCCTCCCTTCCGCCACACCGTCCGGCCCCTCCCTCCCTTCCGCCACACCGTCCGCCCCCCCCCCCCCCTTTGTTCAGCCACACCGCCCGGCCCCCCCGCCTCCGCCCTCCAGCCCCCCCGCCGCCCCCCCCCCCTTCTCCACCAGCCTAACCCCCGGCCCCGTCTCCGCCTTACAGCACCCCGCCGACCCCCCTACAGCCCCCCCCCCCCCCCCCGACCCCCGCGACCCCTCTACAGCCCCCCCCGACCCCCCTACAGCCCCCCCGACACCCCCCGACACCCTACAGCCCCCCCCCCCCCCCCCCCCCCCCCGATCCCCTCCCGACACCCTATAGCCCCCCCCGACCCCCCCTCCTCCAGCCCCCTACAGCCCTACATCCGTCCTACAGCCCCTCCCGACCACCTACATCCCCCCCCCTCTATTGAGCCTCCTCCATGGCTTCTCCAGCCGTACCGTCCGTCGTTGCGATCTCTCCACCGCTGAAGGCGGTCACTTTTCAGTTGTTATCGGCCAGCGACTGGCCTGACTGGTCCCTCACCGTCGAGGCCGCCCTCTCCAGTCGTGATCTGTGGGGTCACATCACCGGCGAGGATCCTCCTCCCACTGACTACTCCAGCTCCTCCTCTGTAACCAGCAGTGCTGCATCTTCTGCAGCGACTGCTACCACGGCCATCACCGTTGCTGCTCTTACGTGGCGCCGCCACGATCAGGCCATCCGGGCGTACCTTCTTGACTCGGTTGCTCGTCCGCTCCTTGCTCCCATCGGCCGCCTTCCGACAGCGCGCGCGATGTGGGAGTATCTCCGGGACCGTTTTCTCCCGCGCGGAGGCGCACGCCGGCATCAGCTCATCTGTGACTCGCAGTCTGCCCGTCAGGGGGGAGCACACCATTCAGAACTTCTTCAGTCAGATGAGTGCCTACTGGCATGAGCTGGACTCACTGATCCCGGAGCGGTGTGCCTGCCCCCGCTCCCGGGATTTCCAGCGCTACCTCGACGAAGGTCACCTGCACCAGTTCCTGGCAGCGCTTCGACCGGACTTTGCTCTCATAGCTGCCCAGCTCCTGCACCGTGAGCCACTCCCTCGACTCGAGGATGCTCTACTCGCCTTGGTCGATGAGGAGACCCGCCTTCAGACTTAGAGCGCTCATCCTCCTCCACTTGCTCCTAGCTCCGACTCTGTCCTGGCAGCCGGGTTCTCCGATGAGGCTGTCTTCTGTCACTACTGCAAGGAGCCCGGTCACATGAAGCGCGAATGCCCTACACGTCCTCCACGCAACCCCTGCTGGGGTCCGGATGAGAGAGCTCCCCGCTGGGCTTCGACCTCTCGCGACGATCTACGCGGCGGTCGAGGTGGACGGGGCTGTGGACGTGGTTCGTCTTCCTTCCGCCACTTTGGTGGTACAGCGGCTACTGTAGAGGCCTCGACGCTCCCCACTGCTACCACAGCACCTTCTTCGTCTGAGCCGGACCGTCTTCAGCGCCTCGAGGAGCTCCTTCTTCGCCACCTAGCCTCCGCCGGCTCCGCGACTGCGCACGACCTGTCTGCCACCTCTGGTACTACTGCTCTATGGATCTTCGATTCGGGTGCCTCCTGTCACCTTACCTTTGACTCCACTGTCCTCACGGACTGTTCTCCCACTACCACCCACCAGGAGGTTCGCACTGCGGATGGGACTCTCGTCTCTATTCCGCAATGTGGCTCCATCAATACCACCTCTAACCTTTCTGGTTGCCTGACCCTACCCCATGTCCATCATGCCCCCCGTCTTAATATTAATCTGATCTCTATCAGTTCTCTTTGCGACTCTGGCCTGACTGTCACCTTCACCCCTTCTGTTTGTGTTGTGCAGGATTCGCAGACGGGTCAGAGGATTGGGCTGGGCCGTAGGGCAGGAGGACTCTACCAGTTGGACCATCTCCATGTGTCTTCAGTTGCGTCCGTCATGTCTGTCACCTCTGATGCCGACCTGTGGCACAGAAGGTTAGGTCATATATCGAGTGATCGACTCAAAAGCGTATTCCGTTCGGGCGCTTTGGGTCGAGCGTCTTTCTCCCCCCTCTCTGTTTGTACGGGTTGTAGACTGGCAAAACATCTAGCTCTTCCTTTTTCCGCTAGTGCTTCCCAGTCTGATGCTTTATTTGATTTAGTCCATTCAGACATTTGGGGTCCTACTCCTGTTGCATCTCTATCGGGTTACATGTATTATGTGTGCTTTATCGGTGACTATTCTAGGTGCACATGGGTTTATCTTATGCGTCATCGATCTGAAGTACCTCACATCTTTAAGAGATTCACCACTATGATACACACCCAGTTTGGTCGGCGCATCAAGACCTTTCGGTCTGATTGTGCCAAGGAGTATCTCTCATCTGAGATGCGTGAGATTCTTCAGTCTCACGGCACTCTTCACCAGCAGTCCTGTCCACACACACATGAGCAGAACGGCGTTGCCAAATGCAAGCATCGTCATGTCCTTGAGACTGCACGAGCCTTGCTTCTCTCTGCGTCTGTTTCTCACTCCTACTGGGCTGAAGCTGTCATGACGGTTGTCCACCTCATCAATATCACTCCGTCATCTGCTCTGTCCGGTGCCACCCCTTACGAGCGCCTTCACTCCAGTCCACCTGACTACTCTCTTCTTCGCACGTTTGGCTGCACGTGCTTCGTTCTTCTTCCTCCCCATGAGCGCACCAAACTTTCTGCGATGTCTGTTAGGTGTGTTCACTTGGGGCTCAGTCGTGAGCACAAGGGGTATCGCTGCTATGATCCCTTAGCTCGTCGGATCCGTGTCTCCCATTACGTCTCCTTTGTTGAGGATGTCCCGTATTTTGCACCTGAGTCTCGGGATCTTTCCTTGCCTCCTGCGTCATCATCCTCGACCTCCTCACATCTTCACATCCCTGTTCTACCCCCGGTTTCTGTTGCCCCATCCATGCCTACGCCACCACCACCACCACCTCCTCAGTCTCCACCTCCACCACCACCTCCTCAATCTCCCTCGCCACCTTCACCACCACCCATTACTCGTGTCTATGTACGTCGGTCTGCAGCTCCCCCTCTAGAGTCGGTTCACACTGGTACTCCCTCGCCTGATGCTGCTGCCCCCTCCTCCCCGGTCGTGGATCCTGCTCCTGTTCGGCGCTACCCAGCGCGCGAACATCACCCTCTTGACAGATATGACTACTCTTTTGACAGGTTTGGCTACTCTGCTTTTCCTTTTGACTCTCCTGACTCTTCTAGCTACTCTGCCAGTGTCTCCTATTCACCATCCTTTCATGTCTTTCTTACTGCTATACACACCCATCGGGAGCCCCAATCGTACCGTGAAGCAGCGTTACATCCAGAGTGGCGGCAGGCTATGTCAGTTGAGCTTGAGGCTTTTCAGCGAACTCAGACCTGGGAGTTGGTGCCTTGTCCCTCCGGGGTGGTGCCTGTTAGCTGCAAGTGGATATTCAAGGTCAAGACTCGACCTGACGGATCTATTGAGCGGTACAAGGCTCGCCTCGTTGCTCGCGGCTTCTCTCAGGAGTATGGGATTGACTACGAGGAGACGTTTGCTCCAGTTGCTCGGATGACTACTGTGCACACCCTCTTAGCTGTGGCAGCTGCTCGAGGGTGGCCTCTCCATCAGATGGATGTCACCAATGCATTTCTCCACGGTGATCTCTCCGAGGAAGTCTACATGGCTCCTCCTTCGGGTACTTCAGTTCCTCCAGGGCATGTGTGTCGGTTGCGCCGAGCCATCTATGGGCTCAAGCAGGCCCCTCGTGCCTAGTTTGATCGCTTTCGCAGTGCAGTTCTGGCCACCGATTTTGTTGAGCGTCACTCCGACTATGCCTTGTTCACTCGCTCCTCCAGTCAGGGCATTGCAGTTCTTCTCCTCTATGTGGATGATATGATCATCACTGGGGATGACAGTGCCACCATTGCCTTTCTCCAGCGGCACCTCCAGAATCAGTTTGAGATGAAAGATCTGGGATCTCTTCGCTACTTTTTGGGCCTTGAGATTGCCCGGTCAGCTCGTGGTCTGTTGGTCTCCCAGCAGAAGTACATCTCCGACATCCTTGCTGATGCTGCTCTTACTGACACGCGCACTACTGATACACCCATGGAGCTCAATTTGAAGCTTCTCGCTACAGACGGTGAGCCGCTCCAGGATGTCTCCCGCTACTAGAGGCTGGTTGGGATGCTCGTCTATCTCACCATGACCCGGCCAGACATTGCCCATGCTGTTGGCATTGTCAGTCAGTTTGCTCAGGCTCCACGGTCAGTACACTATGCAGCTGTTCTTCGGATTATCCGCTACCTCCGGGGTACCATCACCCGTTCACTTCTGTTTCCCTCCACCTCTCCGTTGGTGCTGTGTGCCTACTCCGATGCAGATTGGGCAGGAGATGCAGCCACTCGTCGATCGACTAAAGGATACTGTGTGTTTCTGGGTGATTCACTGATTTCGTGGCGCAGTAAGAAGCAGGAGTCTGTTGCTCGCTCCAGCACCGAAGCCGAATACAGGGCTATAGCTTCCACCACCACCGAAATTGTCTGGCTTCGCCGCCTTCTGCTCGACTTGGGAGTGATGATATCCGGGCCCACCCCGCTCTTCTGTGACAACCGGAGTGCTATTCTAATTGCTGGCAACCCGGTCTTCCATGAGCGAACAAAGCATATTGAAGTTGATTGTCATTATGTTCGTCAGGCGTTTATCGACCACACCATCTCCCTGCCTTTCATTTCCTCATCGGAGCAGACTGCTGATTTTCTGACGAAGCCCCTGACGATTGCTCGCTTCCGACATTTTCTAGGCAAACTCTCGGTTCATGATCCACCGTGAGTTTGAGGGGGAGTGTTAATGTACATACAGTCGGGTCGGGTTTACTGTACAGTCGGGTCGGATTGTATAGATATACATGTACATATATTGGGCTTGAGTTCCTCAATGGAATGCATTCTGATTCCTCTCCAAACCCTAGCCGTCATCTCCTAACAACATGGAGGGGAGACGGGGTGGGATCTACCTCTGTTCCCATGTTACGTACAATTCTTGTGCCCCCTCAAAACCGGTGATGAGAGGGAGGGAACAACGGTATATGAAGATGTTGAACTCCTAGCCCTTTATCGATGTGGGACTATTCTCAATAGTTGTTTTCTTGCATCGATTGCTAGACCACAAACTGTGCAATCTATGACAACTGGCATCATAACTTTGGTTTCGGTGGGAGCAATGGCTGAAGAAGGAAATGTCAGGATCGAGAAATTCAACGAGATGAATTTCAGGTTCTGGTTTATGCAGATCGAAAGATTATCTATATCAAATGATTTGTAATTGTCGCTCAGCGGAGAAGCGGGCAAGCTGAAGGCCATGAGCATATTGGATTGGGTTATTCTTGATATAAAAGCCCTAGGTACGATTCGGTTGTTCGTATCTGTATCTATAACCTTCAATATTTCTAATGAGACAACTAAATAAGGATTGATGAAAGAAATAAAGATGATGGAAGAAAAACTTTTCGCGACAAACAAAGTTTTTCTAATGAAGAAGTTGTTCAATCTGAGGATGAAAGAATGGCGAAGCATGGCGGAGCACCTAAATAAATTGAATACACTTACAAGCCAGTTGAATTTGACGAAGATAAGTTTTGATAAGGCCGATCTGAACCTTTCTGATTCATTGTGTCTTTCACTATCGATTCGTGGAAGATCACAAAGGAATCCTTGGTCACAATAGATGACAAGGAGGGGACTCTCTACTGCACATTGGGCACAATGGACATCATCTCGATAGCTGCTGCAAATGAAGATAAGAAGTTTTGGCACTACCTGTTAGGCCACATAGGCAATGCCGAAATGAAGATCCTTCTTTCAGAAGGCTATCGAGTCTCAAGTCAGTAGAACGAGAGTTGTTCGAGGCTACATCTTCGAAAAGCAGAAGCAGGTCAGTTTCTTGAAGGAAGGATGAACGAAGAAACTGGAGCTCGTACACACGGATATCTACGAACCGATTTAGGTATCATTTATGGGTGGCTCCACCTTCTTTGTTACATTCATAGGTTATAGTACTAGAAACTTATGAGCGTATTTTTTTTAAACAAAATCCGATGTTTTTAACACTTTTAAGAAGTAAAAAGCCTTGGTAGATAATAATACAGGGAAGATACTTAAGCGCCTAAGGTCGATAATAGATGAGGGTTCAAGGATTATTGTGCATCGAATGGTATTCGAAGACAAAAGACCATCCCTCACACACCTCAACAAAATAGTGTGACTAAGCTCTTGGATAAGACCTTAATGGAGCATGCAAGGAGTATGCGGATTCATTTTGATCTCCTAAAGAAGTTTTGGACCGTCGTAGTGAATATAGTTGCCTACCTGATCAACCAAGGCCCACTGGTTCCATTGGGAGGCACAATTCCAGAGGAGGAGTGGACATGGAAGACTTTTTGTCTGTCACAATTTTGGGTCCTTGGCTATACTATCGACGTCCACATCGATGCCCAACGAAGCAAACTCGATGCAAAAATCCACCAAGTGCTACTTTATGGGCTATGGGCTGAACGAGTTTGACTCCAGACTGTGGGACAACAAGGCGAATATGATCTTGAGGAGATAGGACGTTGAGCTGAAGGCAAGACTGAGCAGAAAGGATTCGTTGAGCTAGATGAGGTCGAAGACAGGTATGTACTAAAAGAAAGGGATATGAATCAGTACGCTCAACAAGTTCACCAATTTGGCACCGAGCGATCTAAATCTCCCATCATCGTGAAGAGATCGGTTCGTATGCATCAGGCACTGCAGAGATACTCTTCATCTTTGCATTATCTGGCTGACAGATAATGGGGAACCTAATAGCTTCGATGAAGCTACTCAGGCTGATGCAAAGGTCGAGTAGGATAGAGGCAGTGATGCAATATCTTCATGTCAACCAGGCATGTGATCTGGTAAATCTACCGAAGGAAAAGAAGGCTTGACAGAACAAGTGGGTTTATAGGCTAAAAGAAGAACAAGACATTTCGAAAGTGCTACGAAGCAAGGCTCGTGGTCAAGGGCTTCCAACAAAAGCAAGGGATTGACTACACGAAGATTTTCTCACAGATGGTCAAGCTGACGACCATCAAGACGATGTTGAGCATGATAGCGGCCCAGGATATACATCCAGACCAGTTAGACATGAAGACGTTTCTTTATGAAGACCTTGATGAAAAAAATCTGCATGGTGCAGCCATAGCGATCCCATGAAAAGTGTAAAGAATGCAAGGTATGCAAGTTAAAGAAAAGCATGTACGGACTAAAGCGCGGCAGTGGTATCATAAGTTTGATGGCTTCAAGTCCAAGAATGGGTACAAGCGATGTTATTCAATCACTGTTATTACTTCAAGAGCTTTGATGATAGCTTCATAATCCTCTTGTTGTATGTTGACGGCATGCTAGTCGCTAGAATGGACATGGAGGAAATCAAGAAGCTGAAGCAGAAGCTGTCTGAGAAGTTCTTGATAAAGGACTGGATCCTTCGAAGCAAATCCTTGGCATGCACATTTTTTTTTGAGAATCCCTCTCAGTTAGATGAGGAGGGGTTCGACCTAGACCCCTACCGGTTTATTAAAATAAAAAGAAAGTACAGAGAATGCCTAAGAGGCATCGACACCCGAGGTGTACCCACTTCCAACACGGGCTAACAAAATTGCCCTGCATAACAAGCAAGAAAAACAAAAACCCGAAAGTCCTAAGGCTTAGAAACCCTCGATCTTTCCAAATCACGGAACTGTGCAAGTAGCCATCCCTCGTCTTTCCCCTTGATGGAGAGGCCGGCAGCCGAAGCTAAATCAAGGATGGTTCTGTCCTCCAGCAGGTTGAGGGTAGGCTCAGATCATCTCCATCAAGTTTAGACAATTGATCATGATGATCCTGCAAAAGTGGGATCCTAGGCCGTGGTGGTCGGCGGTGCATGTCGGATTCAAGGGCTCGAGATTTGGCTCGAAGCGAAGCCCTGACTTCAATCGAGTCTGACCCTCGATTAGCTAGTCTAGGACTGCGGCGAACGAGCCCCCCCCTCCTCTATGCCTCCAACTTGTGAAACCTCATCATCCGAGGGTGGGGCCACTGCAGGAATTGAAATCCCATGGACCTCCATACCGTTGCTGACTCCCGAGATGTCCTCATTGACTTGCTGCTGCTCCTCATCAACTATACTTCCCACTACTAGCTCCAACGCCGCCTCCACAGCCTCCGAAACCCCCAAATCCAAATGGTGCTCACGACTCTCTGCAACAGCAGCCACCTGATTACCATCCAAGGGCTTCTTCATACCAGTCCCCAGATGGTCATCCTCTGTTTCCCTGCTAGCCTCTTCAACCTGAACCGCATTAGCTGATGTCCCTACATCGCTGACGGCATTAACCACTCCGGTCACTCGGGGTGAGCCCGACTCAAGATGCCCCTCTTCTTGTTGCCCACTGTCGGCACCAGAATCACATGTTTCATCACCAATTGGCCCAATTGGATCCCTCAAGGCCTCCCCTCCTCGAGGCTCGGTACCATGCTCCACGGGGAGATCGTCCCCTGTCTTCTTACCCTCGACTTCAGCAAGAGTCCCCACATCCACCCCGCGTTCGAGAGATCCCTCACGAGGGGAACTAGGCTCATTCTCGAGGACCGAGAACCGAGAGCCCGAGACTTGCAACCCTACCTTGTTGGTAGCCATCCTGTGCTTTGTCTTCTGTCCACCACCTGTATCAATGGACAAGACCAGATTATCGACCTCTGCCTCCGGGATCACTAACGCTGTTCCACTAACAGGGGCCTTAGAACCTCCAACTCCTCGATTAGCACAAATAGCCCCCCTATCATGAGGAGCACTCACTGTATGGGGCTTGCTGAAATTGCTAGACGCAACTCCCACAGGCCTCCAATCCCTCACACCATCCTTAGCACCCATCTTCCGGCTGGGTCCCCGAAAGGAACTAGGAACAATCATATCAATCGGATTTTTCTGTGCATTGCCACCACAAGCCGAGGTAGCATGCCCAAAAATCCTGCACTTCGCGCAACTAGTCTGCTTCCACTCGTATAAAACTTTCTGCGTAAAGAGGACTTTCTCGTTTTCCCCTCGGCCCGGTACAACATTGGGCAATTCGTCGCCAAATTTGATCTCGGCACAACATCTAGCATAGTTCCGTCGAGCACCTTGGGCAGTCGGACAGTCTTTCATGAGGGGAACCCCAATCAAGCTTGTCAAACGGCTAATACCTTCCTTGGACCACCAATCGATCGGTAGATCCGGTAATCTAATCCATATGGTAATTTTATCGAGCGGATCGCGATCATATTTTATATCCTTGTGCCACTTCTTCAAGACCACAAGTCGGCCCTCAAAGTACCAAGGGCCCTCTTCTAGCACTCTAGTGCTATCACTAGCCACCAGAAATTTGAATAAAAAAAGCCCATTCTCCCTCGAAAATATTTCCAACCTGCCCACCGGTTTCCATAATTTATGCATCACTTCTTGGAACTTCGGAAAGAAGGGCTTTCTCCCTACAACATAGCCCACCAATGTATGCTCCCAACCCCTCAAATTAGCTTCAATCTCACTTGAAGGCAAGATAGTATACTTAACTCCATTGCGCACTTCTGGCTCGACGAAGTGTAGTCGAAGATCCTCCGCCTCCAAAGACGATCCTCCACAAATGGCACTCCACGATTGCCCTAAGACAGGTATAGCCTTGCAAGCTTCTACTGCACCTTGATCTTTCTTCGAGGAAGGCCCCAAACCTGGTTCAGAAATATCAGCAAACACTTGGTGTGCGTCAGATTCACCTACATCAACAACTGAAGCATCTTCGCCTCGTCTATTCTCCAATGCCATAGAACCACCCAAGGTTGATTTAGGACTATGTGGAGAAAAGATTAGGGGAGGAAAATCTCCAAAATTTTCTAGATCCACAGACGGATCTAATCTAGCACTCATCAGATCCCCGTTAGCCCTTGGCCCCTTGCCTCGAGAGGTGCTGCCACCACCAACCAAGATCTTGTTCCCAACGCCAAGTTGACGACTAGAAGCCATGGCCCCCGAATCCCTCAAGCCTCCAGAAGCTCCAACTTGCTCCACCGAGATACTCTTATGGGAGGAACCTCCCATGGGAGAGGATCCGACCTTCAACCTCGGTCTCTGCTTCTGCTCTGTGAAATGACGCTCCGCTCCACTCCGCTCTGCTCGTCCGCTCCGCTCGTCCCAGGTGTTTACGTCGTTTCAACCTCAACTTGGCATGCACATTAGTAGGGACAAAAGCAAGAGGGTGTTGACGTTGTTATAGAAGGAATAAATCAAAAAGGTACTGAAGCGGTTTGCAATGGAGAAGGTAGAACTGACCAACAAGCTCATTGCTAGTCACTTCAGGCAATCGAAGTGAGACTGTGCAAAGACACAACAGGACAAGGACTACATGGTGAATATTCCTTACTGCTCTGCAATTGGGAGGGTCTTATGTACGTGATGGTCTGAATGAGATCAGATATAGCACACGTAGTGGGAGTTGTCAGTCGATACATGAGCAATCCTAGATCGGTGCATTGCAGGCCATAAAGTGGATATTCAGATATCTATGAGGACCTCAAAGATGATGCTGCACTATATATAGAGGTTCGGAGGTTAGATTACAGGGCTATGTGGATTCGGATCTGGGAGGAGATCTGAACAAGAGAATGAGCATTACGGGCTATTGTTTACGTTAGGGAGTGGAGCCATCAGTTGGGTTTCACTATTACATAATATCGTCTCTTTCTACTACTAAGATTGAGTATATTGCTATTTCGGATGCCTACGAGGAGATGGTGTGGTTGCAGAATCCGTTGAAAGAACTCAAGCTAGAGCAAGAAGACAGCTGATTGTACAACGATAGCCAGAGTGTCATCTACCTCACGAAGAATGTCATTTTCCACAAGAGAACCAAACACATCAACATAAAGTTTCACTTTATTTGAACCATACTGGAAGAAGATGTACTGAATCTGAAGAAGATTCTTACAAGCAAGAATCTAGTAGACATGTTGATCAATGTTGTGTTTGGCTTCCATCGGTCTAAGGTGATAGACTGGACGTTCAAGACCTGCTATTGCCAAGGGGTTACTGTCGTCATCTAATTGCTGATCAAAGAACCAGAAAGGCCAGTCTTCAAGTGGGAGATTGATGTTTATGGAGCCCGACCCACAGCTGGACAAACCCTCACCCGACCTGCGCTAACAGGTGACCGGTGCCCTAGCGAGCTACTGTTGGCGCCCGAGGCCCGGGTTGGCAGAGGCGGCTGCAGGTGACTGGCAGCCGGGGTGCCCATACTGGTAGCAGGTCTGTGGCTCAGACAGGGCTGGTGCTCAGGCGAATCCGATGCTCTAGCAAGCGCGAGTTAGGGCTTTTAGGGTATTTTTGGGGTTTCTTTATAAGGCTTTGAGTAGCCATCTTTTGTAATGGTTGTGAACACAAAAGATGACATTTGTGATAGTTTATAAATCAACTAGGATAAGGAAGGAGGTGACATAGATCGAGGAGAGATCGTGGTGTGAGTGATTCCCCTATAAGATCGAGAAGGCTAGGAGATTTGTTTCTTCCGATCCGATTCTCCAAGATAGTGAAGTGTAGGTACTCGAGGCTGGACATTGGCAAGTTTTGCCTAACCAAGGTAAATCTACGTATCGTATCTCTTTTCTCTCATGCATTATTTTCTCCTATTGGTTGTTTTCTTCCGTCGATTGCTGGACCACAGGCTCCGTAATCTACAACAGGGGCCACATCGTGCAAGTAGGGTTGCGTCTGGGGGTGCTAGTGGGGCTGAGATTGTCGGAGGTGTGATGGGTTAATTGGGTTTCTCATCAGCCGGACAACGTGGCCGAGCTAGTGTGATTCGTGCGGCGGGGATGTGGGCGGGGTTCCACGGATCACTGATCGGGGATGAGAAGGGCGCGGCAGGGCTGGAGAAGGGCCGAATTGTGATGAGTGAAGAAGTACCAAACAGAGATGCCGGTGCATTCGTTGTGGTTGCGTGTGATTCATTGTGCGTGACGTCTGGTGGCTGGCATGAGATTAAACGCACGACAATGCTTGCCGTCGGGACTAGCCAATTTTTTAGGTGGTTGCCCCTGATCGAAGTGCGATTCACCATTCGACCAAGGTTATAAGTTAAGGGTGCCAACTAGCTTAATTGGTAAAGTCTCTTGATGGTTGTACTATAAACCTGGAATTGAAACATGTACATTGACGGACTCTGGGTGGAAAACCAAAAAAAACTTTTGATCTTTGAGGGATCTCTGAAGCAGAGATAGCGACTGACAGTTTTTTTTTTTTTTGAAAGAAAAACTACGAGAACTTGAGACTCTTCAGCTCATCTTCAATTCTCAACCTTGTCCAACTAAGAGACTTTCAATTTTTTTTCAGGTGACAACATCATGAGCTTGATTAAGGTGCACGAAAGGGGCCTACACACAACATCATGACACATATCTTGATCCAAATTAAAAAAAAAATTGATTTGCTCATCGTATGTTAACCTACATGGTACATATACATTCAAACAATACATACTATGTTGATAGATCAGGATCGTCTCGACCATAAGGCCATTAAGACGGTCGCCTAAGGCCTCATTGAAAATAAGTCCTCCAAGGACCCAACCAACCTAATAGATTAAGCCCCCCCCTCCACCCCAAGAAAAGATAATTTTTTTGCTACGTGGAAATTTCACTGCAGAGTGCAAGCACTAAGTGAGGCATCTGGACTGTTGATGGAAGAATAGTGAGTCGTCCAATTTTACTTTGCATACAATCACAGCCCATGCATTGCACCCATACTTTTTTTAGTTTTTACATACAATCAAACTACTCCCCTTTTTTCATGTATATTAAGGAACAGTACATATGCTCACTAACATCCCCCACGCAGCAAAAAAAAAATGGAAAAAAAAGGCCCCCAACCCATTTAAATAATTTAAGAACGTATATAAAATATAAACCTAAGGCCCAATATAAAATAAAAACCTTATGATATGTAAATATTAGAATCATTTATATTAATATATTAAGTATCAAAAAATTATTATTTTAATGTTCCGCCTTAGGCCTCAGCATGTATTGAGCCGGCCTTGGGGTAGATTTAGTACTTTACCACTACACTTGATAGTCTATACCCTCACCTTCTTAAAAACTACGCCGAAAAGTGGTAGCCTTGTAGGGTGGTGATCTTCGTGGGTTCGCAGGTTGACAAGCAGTACAATTTAGGTGGAAGCAAGTTGGATTCGATCATTTTTGAATTGGATTGGATCAATCCATATTGGAAGAGTTTAAACCCGATCACCGTGCGCTCCTACATCCTATGTGATTTTTCTGGATTAGGGGTCATTTGATTATTCCAGCTTGAGAGTTTCTGCCATGTTCGTGTTAACTCGTGTTGGTTGGGATTCATTGTTGGTTGGTTGGTTGGTGTTAACTCGTGTTGGTTGGGATTCATTCTTGGTTGGTTGGTTGGTGCCTCTTAGACATAGTTTGTAATTTCTACTTCATAACTTAACCTGAATGTTGTGTTCAAGATCAAACCCCGTCCTCAGAGAAGGGAATTCTTGAAAAAGAAAAATTTGTCGCTCCTACATCAAGTGTACAAATTAAAAAGCATATATATACATTAACATTAACTAAATCATAGTGGAATACTAGGGCTGCAACACGTTTAGGTTGGGTCGGGTTGACGGTCAACCCAAGCCCAGTCAACGAAAAAATGTTCATGCTCGGGTTGGGCTCGGTTTAGCGGAAGTTGGTAGGATAGGTAAATTGGGTTGGGCCGGTTCAGATATATTTGTTTCCAATCATTATTTAAAACTCTGATATTTGAAGATAAAAAACTGAAAAGACCTTATACATCCTAGAATTACCATACAACCTTTGTTACATTTTTATCAATGCAATTTACTAGATCATCAAATAATATCTTTTTTGATAAGAAAGAAGCATATAAATAATATGGGATTGGGTGAAATGGATGGTTGTGATTGCGACCCCTCAACATATGAGTATCCGGGATGGCTGTGATTGTTATCTATTTATCACAAACTCACAAATATACTAGAGTACCCAAATTTAACTCGACTGTATTTTTTCAACCCTAACACAATCCAATCTTCAAATACATCAATCCAAACCTGCCCAAAAGTCGGGTTGGGTCGGGTCCAACCCGCCTAAGTTGTAGTCCTATGAAGTACTAGTAATGTGCTCAAATTAGAGTGGATCAACTATCAAGTCCGACTAAATCAAGCCTTATAGATTCCTTTTTCGAGCATCCATCAGCATCACATCTGAGAAAGGTTTAAAAAAAAATAAAATAAGCAGGAGCCTCTAGTACTAGTTAACTACTAGATGGAAGAGCGGTATTCGATCTTGGGTCTCGGGTATCAGCCCTCAAACTATAATGTACCATAAGATAAATAAATAAATAAATAAATAAGAAAGTAAGTAAATAAATGAAAACTTGCCAATATATCGATTGGCCGGGGACAATGATCGATCTCGCAATCTCCTCTACCTGATTCCTGTCTTGGTCCGGGTCCAGGGGAGTCCGAGGTTTCGAGCGTCTTGCTGTTGAGCTCTTTATAGCGTGAGGCACGAGCCATGCATGCCGGCCCATGCCCGCCATGCCGGGGCCCGAGGCACCTCACGCAGCACAGCAAGGGAGGGACGTATCAGGAACTCTATTTTTTTTTTTTTGGGGTGTAGGAATGCAAGGAACTGGGCGGGCGGACACACGGACATAATGAGTGCCGGCGCGGGGTGGCATCGGCCAGATCTGGATGCGATGGCCAAGGCATTTATGCTCGCTTGCATATTCCGTTTGTATGTTCACATGGACTCCCGGCTCTATTCAATCTTTTTTTGCATCCTATTATGTATTACCAGATCGCATTGATCCAGGACTCTCGTGCAACGGAGCACGACAAGGGATGGTGCTAAAAATATCACCGGCTCATCGTCCACGTGGCAGTAGCAGGAAAAAGAACACAACGAGACGACAGATGTCATCAGAGAGGTCGCCCCTGTTTTCGGGCGCACCCAGGGCGACCTTCGGTGATCGAAGCAAGAAGCCCCCCCTGGGGGTGGGTTTGAGGCTCAAGGTTAACTGCGATTTTTGGGCAAGTAGCCTTGTGAACAGGATAGGTCTTGGAATTCAAAGAACACTTCCAGATAGTTTGCCCTGGCTGCCGCAACCAGATCGCCAACAGAAGAGCCTGCCTGTGGCTGGTGCTCACAGCCCGCCCGGAGCTGACCCTGGCCGCATGCGACCAGCTCGCACGCGGAAGAGGTCGCCCCACGACTAGTACTTGTAGCCCGCCCGAGCTTACAGTAGCGGTTCGTGACTCACAGCCCGCCCGGAACTGACCCTGGCCGCATGTGATCAGCTTGCATGCGGAAGAGGTCGCCTCATGGAAGAGCTCGCCCCGCGGCTGGTGCTCGTAGCCCGCCCGGAGCTTACAGTAGCGGTTCAAGGCTCACAGCCCGCTCGGAACTAACCCTGACCGCATACGACCAGCTCGCACACTGAAGAGGTCGCCTCGCGGCTGGTGCTCGTAGCCTGCCCAGAGCTTACAGTAGTGGTTCGTGGCTCATAGCCCGCCTAGGGCTGACTCTGGCCGCATGCGACCAGCTCGCACACGGAAGAGGTCGCCCCGCGGCTGGTGCTAGTAGCCCGCCCAAATCTTAGTAGCGGATAATTGCGTCCCTTGGACAGAGCACCCACGGCTGGTGCTCACAGCCCACCCGAAGTGGACCTTGGCTGTACGCGACCAGCTCGCATGCGGAAGAGGTCGCCCGCTGGCTGGTGCTCGTAGCCCACCCAAAGCTCCCAATAACGGATCGTTGCGTCCCTTGGATAGGGCACACGTGGCAGTGGCTCACAGCCCGCCTGGGTCGACTCTGGCCGCATGCAACCAGCTCGCACGCGGAAGAGGTCGCCCCACGGCTGGTGCTCGTAGCCTGCCCAGAGTTTGCCATAGCGGATCGTCGCGTCCCTTGGATAGAACAACATCATCCTTGAGACCTCAGTTCATGAGGCACTGCGAGTCAAACACCTCGACGCAGCTCGCCAGCAGAGGAGGTTGCTTGCGGCTGGTGCTCACAGCCTGCCCGGAGCGGACCCTGATCGCACGCGACCAGCTCGCATGTATAGGAGGTCGCCCACGGCTGGTGCTCGTAGCTCGCCCAAAATTTTACAAATAGTGGTTCGTGACATACGACACGTATAACGAGAGAAAGCTTTGACTGTATAGGGATCCCACCTGGAGCTGACCCTGACTGTATACGACTCGCATGCTGAAGAGGTCGCCCTGTGGCTGGAGCAACATTTTCGAAAAACCCAACACCCATAGCTCGCTCAGGAGCACGCCCAATAAAGCAATCGCCATGAAGCCCGCCCAATAACAAAAGAAAGAAGTGGGCGGATCAACAACACCAGCGGGGTCTCCATGAAGTTCACCCACAGCTCGCTCAGGAGCTCGTATGATCGTACAAATAGCCAAGGATATCGCCCCCTTTGCCCACGGAGGTCGCCTACAGTAAGGCGGCACCAAATCGACAGGTGTCACTACCCCCATGGAGCTACATGGACGACTGCAGTTCACGGAGGCCGGACAGAGTCAGTCTAGAACCTCCCAGACTAGAGCTTTCTAGAATCACCACCTGGCATAGACAAAACCGGTGCATTCCCCCTTTACTACCGCTTGGCAGGCTAAACGACAAGGGTCACCAGAGACCCATGTGGGCTAGCACATGGGGGCATAGAAGGTGCAGGAAGAAGCCTGCCACGTGTCAACCTCTGGTTGTCTGCAAAAGGCTATAAAGGTACAACTCCCGGCTCCAAAGTACAGGGGGAAACTCAAAAATCCTAACACTTTCTGACTACTTTAGCTCTCCCTTGCCTATACCTTCATTGACTTGAGCGTCGGAGGGTCTACGCTCCTAAGGGAGCCAGCCGCTCTCACACTTTCTTTGTCTTGCAGGACAACCACACGAACCAGCGAAAAATATCTCCCAATATTTGGCGCCATCTGTGGGATCTTTTGACTGGTTCCTGCGAGAACGTCCACAACCACACGGTTGAAAGCCTTGTTTCCTGAGGATACCCTGATGGCTCCGGCCATGTGGGGACAGAGACGGGCGAAAGCCTACGCCGGGTCTGCACGAAGCTGGCCACTCGCTCAAGCCTCCCAACCCCCTGTCCTGCTCGGTGACCAGCTCCTTTTAGAGATGTTGGCTACTCAGCGGGCCATGATGGACAAACTGGCACGACTGCGCCAGGTTCCGTCAACGAGCAGAAGAACTGATCTCTCCCTCGGGCTCGACCCGCGGAGGGAAGGATCAACGATTCAAGCGCGACGTCCAGTAATGTTGGTGGGGACCATTCCCCCTGCGTAACCTCCCCCAGTCCCAACATCGCATCAACCCATGTTGGTGCCCATGTAGCGGGCAACCCAGCAGGAGTCCCCCTATGGACGATGCAGTGGCGCGCAGGGTGAGAGGGACGGCTTTCGAGCGACTACAGCGGCTTGTCACCCAATGTTCTAGCAACGAGCCGACTCCACCTTCAACCCCCCCTCACAGGCAAAGCCGAAGTATGGGGTCTGACGAGTCAGAGGTGAGGTCTCGAGGGAGAGACCGAAACCCATGTCATCAGCGTGAGGAGGAACCCACAGTGGAAGTGTTATCCCATGCGGAGACCTGCGAAGTGATAGCCTCACACAGACCTTTTCTTGTGCCGAGGCAATTACCGGTGAAGCAGCGTAGCAGACGTCGGGACGTTGTCTCCGAACATCACCGCAGCGAGGGCACGGTCCGACGTTAAGGAAACATGCACGACCGCTTGGGGCCTGTACAACCACTTTTAAAGGATCACCCTGGACGCTGGCAGTTACCCGGCATGCTCGTCGACCTCTTAGAAGACCTGGCCATTCAGGGAGGGAGCTTTCCCTTCACGAGGGAGGTGTATCGAGGATACTTCCCCCAGCTTTGGACTCCTCCAAAGTTCATCTTGTTCGATGGATCGTAGGATCCAGTCGACCATGTGCTGGCTTTCCGGAAGTTACTATTTTTTCAGGACCAAGACCATGTTCTGTGCTGTGCCTTCCTGAGCAGCTTGACGGGTTCAGCCCTTGACTAGTTTCATAAGTTACCTCCGGGCTCGATCCCGAGCTTTACTGCTCTGTCTGGGCTGTTCTTGGAACAGTACCGGTGCAATCGACAACATCTGAAGCAAATCAAATCACTGTTCGGTCTCACCATGGGCACACGAGGGACCCTTCAGTGCTTTTCGATGTGATTCCAGAATGTCTACCTCGCCCTCGAGGACTCCACCGGGTGAGACCGGACAGCCATGAGTGTCTTTCAGAGCACGCTCCCCAAAGGAGGTGAGCTACATGATGCTATTGTCATTTTTGATCCCCGCACCATAGTCGAGCTCTTCGTCTTGGTCCAGCAACACATTAAGCTTGAAGATGTGGTGTTAGATCATCGAGGAAAGATTGCCAAACATCAGCCTCCTCCTACCTTGTGCGTAGGCACCATCTTGTAGACCATTTTATGAAATAGAGGGTCTTTGGACTGAATGACTCTTTTCAAATCTGTGCTCGATAGTGATCCACAAGAATAACTTTCACTCGATCAGCTCGTACCCAGTTGCCTCAAAGAACAGTCTACCATCGTGCGGACTTAAAGCAAGATCGGGGTTCTCAGTGGCCATCCTGAACGACTTTGAGATCTCGGGGTAGTCCGCTGTCTAGAGGACCTTAAACATGACTGGGGTCCTTCGCGTTCTCCAGGCATGATCGGAAGCATCCTGGGGTGATCTAGGGGGACCTGAATAGGCGACCACTCGTTCAGGCAACCTGAATATCTCTTGATAACCCCTCGATGTTTGGATTTGGCAAGGTCGCAAGAAGATGCGAGACCGCCAAGTCGAGCTAAGGGCATGTCCAGTAACCGGGGTTTTGAGGATCCTTAACCGGACAGGGGGTAGCTAGCTTTTGATTCTTTTATCGCTCTTTGAACTTCCACCCTTTGACCCTTACGCTCTGTTTTGATTCAATTTCTATCGATTTGTATTTTTGTCGAGCTATAGGGCCCCACTATTTCGCACATGTCAAATTTTCATGCATATCGATCTTTTTGTGATGTTATTTATTTTTTATCGATTTAGCTACCTCGTCCGGGGGATGATCCTCGGATCGTCAGGGAAACAACACATGCGATATGATGCCATGCAACGTAGCTCGTTGAACGACCTGGTGACATCACAGGCAGACACGATGGAGACACCTTACACGGCCTGATACCACGCATCTTAGCTCGTTAAGCGACCTGTGACATCACAAGCAGACGCGATGTAGACAACTTACGCGGCCTGATGCCCTGTAGCTTGGCTCGTTGAGCGATCTAGTGACATCACGGGCAGATGCGGTGGAGATACCTCACGCGGCCTGATGCCACACATCTTGGCTCATTGAGCGACCTGGTGATATCACGGGTAGACGTGTCGAAGATAACTTATACGGCCTGATACCACACAGCTTAGCTCATTGAGAGACCTGGTGACATCACAGGCAGACGCGATGGAGACAACTTATGCGGTTTGATGCCATGCAGCTTAGCTCGTTGAGCAACCTGGTGACATCACGGGCAGATACGCAGAGACATCTCACGCGACCTGATGCCACACAGCTTGCTCATTGAGCGACCTGGTGACATCACGGGCAGAAGCGACGGAGACAACTTACGCGGCCTGATGCCACGTAGCTTAGCATGTTTAGTGACCTGGTGACATCATGGGCAGACACGTCGGAGACACCTTACGTGGCTTGATACCACGCAGTAGAGCTCGTTGAGCGACCTGGTGACATCACGGGTAGACGCGTGGAGATAGCTTACGCAGCCTGATGCCATGCAGCTTAGCTCGTTGAGCGACCTGGTGACATCACCGATAGATGCAGTGGAGACACCTCATGTGGGCTGATGCCACACAGCTTAGCTTGTTGAGCGACCTGGTGACATCACGGGCAGACGTGGCGGAGACACCTCACACGGCCTGATGCCACGCAGCATCGCTCGCTGAGTAGCCTGATGACATCATAGGCAGACACGATAAAGACACCTTACGCGGCCTGATACCATGCAGCTTAGCTAGTTGAGCGACCTGGTGACATCACGGGCAGACGCGATGGAAACAACTTACACGGCATGATGCCACATAGCTTGGCTCGTTGAGCGACCTGGTGAAATCACAGGCAGATATGGCGAAGACACCTCACGCGGCCTGATGCCACGCAGCTTGGCTCATTGAGCGACCTGGTAACATCACGGGTAGACACGGCGGAGACAACATACGCGGCCTGATGCCACGCAGCTTGGCTCGTTGAGCGACCTGGTAACATCACGGGCAGATACGGTAGAGACACCTTACACGGCCTGATGCCACACAGCTTAGCTAATTGAGCGACCTGGTGATATCACGGGTAGAAGCGATGGAGATAACTTATGCTGTTTGATGCCACGCAGCTTGGCTCGGTGAGTGACCTGGTGATATCATGGGCAGACGCGATGGAGATACCTTACGCGGCCTGATGCCATGCAGCTTAGCTCACTGAGCGACTTAGTGATATCATAGGCAAGCACGATGAAGACACCATATATGGCCTGGTGCCACGCAGGTTAGCTCATTGAGCGACATTATGACATCACGGGCAGAAACGACAGAGACAACTTACACGGCCTGATGCCACACAACTTGGCTTGTTGAGTGACCTAGTGACATCATGGGCAGATGCGGCGAAAATACCTCTCGCGGCCTGAAGCTGCGCAACTTAGCTCATTAAGTGGCCTAGTGATATCATGGGCAGGCACAATAAAGACACCATATACGGCCTGGTGCCACACAGGTTAGCTCGTTGAGTGACCTAGTGACATCACGGGTTGACATGGCGGAGACACCTTACGCGGCATGATGCCATGCAGCTTAGCTCGTTGAGCGACCTGGTGACATCACGGCCAGACGCGACAGAGGTAACTTACGCGACCTGATGCCACGCAGCTTGGCTCGTTGAGTGACCTAGTAACATCATGGGCAGACGCGACGGAGACACCTTACGCAGCCTGACGCCATGCAGCTTAGCTCATTGAGCAACCTGGTGATATCATGGGCAGGCGCAATGAAGACACCATATATGACCTGGTGCCACACATGTTAGCTCATTGAGTGATCGAATGATAGTGGGAGCTCAAGAGTGAGAGAATTCAGGAGCTAGAGAAAGGGATGCGAAACAATGAGATTTTTCAAAAACCCCAAGGCTCTTTTATAGAAGTTCTAAGGATCCAGTGCATGATGGCATGCACGCGTTGTTTTCGAGGGTAATAATGGATGGCGATTCAAAAATCGACAACACGATCACACTTGTGGTTGACATGTAGCACACATTAGGAAGGTTCGTCCCCCCTCCTCTTTTTTTGATGCGGAAATTGAGGCATGAAATCAACAATGGATAGACAGCTACACAATGTGAAAATCGAGAAGAAGTTTCGATCTCGACCGATCGAAAATGGCAATATACCAACAGGTCGAGAGTGGGTATTGTGTGTACCAAAATTTGTATTGAAAAAAGAGCAAATAGGAAGCAGACGCGTAGAGGGTCAGAGACGATCATGCGATAAGAACCTCAACCGAACGATGACAAAACCAAGGTACCAATCGACAGAAATGGTAGATGAAGAGTAATAAATCGGTTGGATAGTAGGAACATCAACTAACACGATTGGACAATTTGCGGGCACTAACTGATTGGTCCAGGCAAAACCAGAGCACTGATCAACCGACCGATCGGTCGACCCATGGGTGTCAACCAGTTGGCCACCAAAGGAATCGACTGACCGAATGCCAGCACAAGAATAGATCGACTGGTCAGTCGACAGAAAAACCAACCAATCGACCGATCAGTCACTGGGTACTGACCGATCGGTCAACGCAGAAAAATAATGGAAGGATTCTTGGGGTTCCCTGGTTCTTGCACCAGACCAACTCCGACATTTTATCTCAAGCATGGCCCGAAAATCAAGCTTGAATATGGTATGTAAATCTTATCCAAAAATCTCGGTGGACAAAGCACAATTTCAACATGAGAATAACCGCCCCACGACCTTCTCGCTCAGGTGGCAGTTATGGATTGACATCCCATTTTTCGGGATATTTCACCGCCCAACAGATTGAGGCGAATCTTTAACAGTAACTGGCCAACATCTACAAGAAACCACAGATGCCATGTTACCACCCGCGCATGCGGCTGCGAGTATTATGGAGGCGCGACACCAAGCTTGCCTCGCACAGAGCGATGCATCTGTCATCTCCAGCAACTATAAAAAGGGACCTACCCCCCCCCCCCAAGAAAAGGATCCGAATTCTGGAATGGGAGGTGCTATCTCTTTTCCTCTTGAAGTCTTGCATAGAGAGAGGGAGATATCGTGAGAGATACAGACCGATTCTGGGAGGTCAGTATTTTTAGGGTTTATGGCAGTACACGGGTATAGTTGAGAGTTTATAACAATTTTCGAGTTTGATAGTGCAATATTAATTTATTGTCCCGTCCCGTGGTTTTTTTTTTCCTTCAACGTTGCAAAGAATTTTTCCATGTAAATATGATCTTTTTGTTTGTTAGATTATGCCTACCACTTGAGCTAGAACCCCCCCCCCCCCCCCCCCCCCTCTCTCCCTCCTCACAATTTTTTCTAACATCCTTCTTATGTGGTTCAACTAGTTTATATATATGCAAAATGCAAAGTCGGATCTCTGGCCTGTAGGTCCTTCTATAGATCCTTTGAAATGCATGTACCTGCTAATGTTGCAGCAAAAGTAGCCCTAGTAGACTGCTCGATCCCCTAGCTCTAAACTAATCAATTCGATTGTAAATGGGCATGATCGACGAACTTCTCGATCCTTTCGACTCTCGACTCCTCCACCTAGCTATAGATCAATTCGACTTGGACACTGTTGAAGATGTGGCTCTAAACAAGCCTCATACAACTCTAAGGTTCATGCATGACGGAACGATAGATGACAGAGCACTAGGGGCGAAGGAGTCGGCCAGGAAGGTCGTGTGCACGACCCGGGCCACCTAACTATATATCAACTCGATTTGGATACTGTTGAAGATGTGGCTCTAAACAAGTCACATACAACTCAAAGGTTCATGCGCGACGCACGACTTAATATGGCAGTACACCGGTGAAATGGTTCATTTTGCGTTTTCTCATTGGATTCTGATGCAGACGAGGCCTACTACGTGCAGATTTTCACAGCTGATCGTGTATTTTCATCCCCTCCGAAGATCCAGGAAGCCGATCGTCAATCCGTCTACATCAGTGGAAAGCTCATTCGAAGATCTGTGACTTTAGTTTTTATTTTATTTCGATCCAACTGATGGATCTTTACTTATTTGTCTTTTTATTTCTGGTTTGGGTAGGTGCGATCCATGTTCGCATCCGGTTCGAGCCACAGATGCCGAACTGACTCATTTCTGTGTTAGGTTGTTAGCCGTAGGATCTTAGGTCGACTAACATCTCAATGGATGAGATTCAAAAGGAAAAGCCCTAGCCAAAACCCTCACCCGGCCGGTCCTCTCTCTCCCGCGAACACACCCGCGTCCCCCCCTCTCTCTTCCCGCGGACTTCTCTCTCTCATCCCGCGCGTCCCTCGCTCTCTTCTCCCGTGCGGACTCTCTCTTCTCTTTCTTTCCTTTTGTGTCTTCTGTGTTTCATCTCCTATAAATCCTAAAAGCCCTAATTGCAATGATGATGAAATTGAATTGAAAACCCTAGAACGAGAAGCGTGTTCGCTTGTTCGATGTATCTTCCGAAGAATCTTCCTTGCATCTAGTCTACTTCTTCATCTCGCAAGCTTCTACCTCGTCACCACACTCTCGTCTACGACTTGCGGAAGATCGACGCGGAGATCCTTCATCTTCAAGATCAACTCATCTCGGCTTCTTCAACCTTTCTTCTGGACCACGCCCCCTCTTCCGCCCCTTCATCTGCAACAACGGAGTTCCTGTCAGCCACCGGCATTGACCAACGCACGGTTTGAAATTGTCCCTCAATATTTTCGTGTGATAAACCTTCTTTTTCCAACCGGCCTTATTGCTGAATTTCCATTAGGGTTTCCTAAATATTTGGTTTCTGAGAATCTCATCCATTAGGATTTATCGGCTAGATCTTTGGTTGTTCTTTGATACATTGGCTTTATTATTTGAGATTGTGATCATCCTTATTGCTGGAATTGAGTACTAAAATCTGGAATTAATATTTATCTTGTCAGTTTATTACTTTGCTGAAATAAATCTGCGTGGGAATGATTGAATGATGAATAGGGTTCTTGTACTTTGCTGAAATTTGATTATGATATGCTGAAATCTGATTTTAATGTTTTAAATTCAGCACTTGAGTTTATTTAAGTATCCCCATCCCATCAAGTTGGTATCAGAGCGCACTAGTCGTCGCGTTTCTACGCAACGGCCGGTCCTCTTGCATCATTCGCATCATCACGTGTTTGCTGAAATTTTTATTTTTTTATTTTTCTTCTTCCATTTTAGTTAGTGTCTTGCATTAATAAGGAAACTAGCATCGCGTGAGCGCATCCATATAATGACCACCTTTCTCTCTGAGGTGAATCGATAGCATCTTCTAGAGAATCTAGAATGGCTGGACCTTTCCCACCCCGTACTTGGCAAGATGCCTTCATAAGGCAACAAGAACACATGGATAGGCTTCAGACCCAGATCGAAACCTTGACCTTAGCCTTCACTAATTCCCAAAATCCACCTCGACTCTATCGAGAACACAGGACTAGAGCGTCTCCAGAGCGTAGTGAGTTAGACCTAGAGTCAGGAGGTGATAGCGTCAGTTCCTCTGACGGGTCTGAAGGCGGAGTCGAAAAACTCATAGGAAAACGAGATCCCATTGGGGATGGGATCAGGGTATCAAAATCAAAATTCCTGAGTTTGAGGGTAGGATGGATCATGAAGAGTTCCTAGAATGGGCCGAAAGAATCGACCAATATTTTGAGTGGAAAGAAATTTCCCGAGACAAACAAGTCAAATTTGTTAGTCTTAAACTGAAGGGTCATGCACTGATCTGGTGGAAACAGTTGCAGACCACTAGGGGTAGAAAGGGAAAAGACAAGATTTCCACTTGGACACACATGAGGGGAAAAATGCAACAGAAGTTTCTCCCTTCTGATTTCAAACAAAGTATGTTCCAAAAATTTCAAAACCTGCGACAAGAGTATAAATCGGTGGATGATTACACCAATGAGTTCTAGAAGCTCCAAGCTCACAATGATCTGTATGAAGATGAAGGGCAGAGCGTCGCTAGGTATGTCAATGGTCTTAAGCCTTCAATTCAGGAGGTGGTGTACCTTCATGACTTGTATCAGGTCAGTGATGCACACCGTCGGGCTAAGAAAGTCGAGTTTCACCACTCCCGATCTGCGTCCCGACGATATGACAACACTAGGGCACCATCCGGATCTGTGAGTAGACCACTCCCTGGACTTTCCCCTGTAGCTGACATAGTTCCTACACCCACTGAGAAGGGTAAAGGAGTTTTAGGACCCAACCTGAGCATGATGAAGTGTTTCAAGTGCAATCAGACGGGTCACAAGTCAGCCGATTGTCCTCGACGTCAATTCAATCCACAGACAAATCTTGTGGATAATGACGAGGATGGTCATGAGTCTGAAGGCGAAAACTTCAATGAGTTAGTCTTAGAGGGAGATGATGTGACTGCACCACTATTAGTTATTCACCAGTCTCCATCACCCCAAGCACCTAAAGCGTTACTTCCCCACGAGCTCTGTGGAGGACCCCAAAGCCACATTGCAAGAATCAGAGATTCGAGCTGTTCCGAACAGTCTGTAATGTCAATGGCATGGATCTTTGTGTCTTGATAGATAAAGGTTGCACCACCAATTTGATCAATGAAAGGGTAATTAGGAGCAAGAAATGGAAAGTTAAACCATTGGCTCACCCTTACAAAACATCCTGGTTAGACAACACCACGAGCAAGTTAGTGACCCATTGTTGTCTGGCAAAGTTGTCGATTGGGCTGCAATATCGAGATGAGGTTTGGTGTGATGTACTTCATTTAGAAGTTGCTGATATTATCCTTGGACGTCCATGGCAGTTTGACCGCGATGCACTACATCACGGGAAAGCCAATACCTATACTTTCCTCAAGGACGGCATCAACGTCACCCTATGGCCCACGTGTTTTAGGAGACACCGTTTCCATGCACCTCAAGCTCTTCTGAATCAGAGCCATCCCATACCACCATTTACTGATAATCTAGTAGGGTATTCATCTGATTCACTAACAATTGAGAAGGGATTAGACAACATATTGCATTCCATTGCATGCACATCGTATTTAGAGTCCGTAGGCATCCATGACAGTCACATTCATCATTTGTCTGACATCATTACATTCATAGACCAATCATATGTGCATCCATATCATCATCCAAGTGTTGAATTAAGCACTAAAGAAGATTTTGCCATGTTTGATCACTTTTCGATGTAGGGTACTTATGAACCATGCTTTCAAATTTCAAAAAGCCAATCATTTTTACTTTCTCGAAGTCATAACAAGTGGCTTGGTAAATTATTTAATTTCTTATTTTATTCACTGCATCCAGACAATGATGGCATGACATATCTTCGTGGTTTAGAACCTACTTGTTTTGCACCGTGCCCAGGCCACTTTGAGCAACACATATTGCACCCGCACCCCATGGCCTTTCAAATAAACCATTGCTTATTGCGCAAGCCGATGACCCGCAACACATTATGCTCCCGCGGCCTTTTCTTTTATATGTCTTTTGAATTTCATGTCAACCTATCTCCCTAGTATCACATGAAATTATCTGAGTATCTTGACGATTTTATCGTGCCGCGGAGGATGTTGGTTTTGGCTTTAAGGTCTTCGCTTGGCGTTGAGGGGCAAGGGATGCCAGATGGAGTCGCTACGTACTTGTAGCGGATTACTTGGCCACCAGACCCGGGAGAGCAGTTCGATCAGATGCAAAGGTTGCGGCTACATCCAGGAGAGTCCCCACCGGATCCAAGCCCCTACTCGACAGGAGTCGAGTTCTTTTGAGTCCGGGGGACTTGATGCAGACGATGCCTACTACGTGCAGATTTTAACAGCTGATCATGTATTTTTATCCCCTCCGAAGATCCAGGAAGCCGATCGTCAATCCGTCTGCATCAGTAGAAAGCTCATTCGAAGATCTGTGACTTTGGTTTTTATTTTATTTCGATCCGACTAAGGATCTTTAGTTATTTATCTTTTTATTTCTGGTTTGGGTAGGTGCGAGCCATGTTCGCATCCGGTTCGAGCCACAGATACCGAACTGACTCATTTCTATGTTAGGTTGTTAGCCGTAGGATCTTAGGTCCACTAACATCTCAATGGATGAGATTCAAAAGGAAAAGCCCTAGCCAAAACCCTCACCCGGCCGGTCCTCTCTCTCCCGCGAACACACCCGCGTCCCCCTCTCTCTCTTCCCGCGGACTTCTCTCTCTCATCCCGCGCGTCCCTCTCTCTCTTCTCCCACACGGACTCTTTCTTCTCTTTCTTTCCTTTTGTGTCTTCTGTGTTTCATCTCCTATAAATCCTAAAAGCCCAAATTACAATGATGATGAAATTGAATTGAAAACCCTAGAACGAGAAGCGTGTTCGCTTGTTCGATGTATCTTCTGAAGAATCTTTCTTGCATCTAGTCTACTTCTTCATCTCGCAAACTTCTACCTCGTCACCACGCTCTCGTCTACGACTTCGCGAAAGATCGACGCGGAGATCCTTCATCTTCAAGATCAACTCGTCTCGGCTTCTTCAACCTTTCTTCTGGACCACGCCCCCTCTTCCGCCCCTTCATTTGCAATAACGGAGTTCCTGTCTGCCGCCGGCATTGACCAACGCACGGTTTAAAATTGTCCCTCAATATTTTCGTGTGATAAACCTTCTTTTTCCAACCGGCCTTTTTGCTGAATTTCCATTAGGGTTTCCTAAATATTTGGTTTCTGAGAATCTCATCCATTAGGGTTTATCGGCTAGATCTTTGGTTGTTCTTTGATACATTGGCTTTATTATTTGAGATCGTGATCATCCTTATTGCTGGAATTGAGTACAAAAATCTGGAATTAATATTTATCTTGTCAGTTTATTACTTTGCTGAAATAAATCTGCGTGGGAATGATTGAATGATGAATAGGGTTCTTGTACTTTGCTGAAATTTGATTATGATATGCTGAAATCTGATTTTAATATTTTAAATTCAGCACTTGAGTTTATTTAAGCATCCCCATCCCATCAAGTTGGTATCAGAGCGCACTAGTCGTCGCGTTCCTACGCAACGGCCGGTCCTCTTGTATCATTCGCATCATCGCGTGTTTGCTGAATTTTTTTTTTTTATTTTCCTTCTTTCATTTTAGTTAGTGTCTTGCATTAATTAGGAAACTAGCATCGCGTGAGTGCATCCATATTAGGACCACCTTTCTCTTTGGGGTGAATCGATAGCATCTTCTAGAGAATCTAGAATGGCTGGACCTTCCCCACCCCGTACTTGGCAAGATGCCTTCACAAGGCAACAAGAACACATGGATAGGCTTCAGACCCAGATCGAAACCTTGACCTTAGCCTTCACTAATTCCCAAAATCCACCTCGACCCCATCGAGAACACAGGACTAGAGCGTCTCCAGAGCGTAGTGAGTTAAACCTAGAGTCAGGAGGTGATAGCGTCAGTTCCTCTGACGGATCTGATAGGCGGAATCGAAAAACTCATAGGAAAACGAGATCCCATTGGGGCTGGGATCAGGGTATCAAAATCAAAATTCTTAAGTTTGAGGGTAGGATGGATCCTGAAGAGTTCCTAGAATGGGCCGAGAGATTCGACCAATATTTTGAGTGGAAAGAAATTCCCCGAGACAAACAAGTCAAATTTGTTAGTCTTAAACTGAAGGGTCATGCACTGATCTGGTGGAAACAGTTGCAGACCACTAGGGGTAGAAAGGGAAAAGACAAGATTTCCACTTGGACACACATGAGGGGGAAATTGCAACATAAATTTCTCCCTTCTGATTTCAAACAAAGTGTGTTCCAAAAATTTCAAAACCTGCGACAAGAGCACAAATCGGTGGATGATTACACCAACGAGTTCTACAAGCTCCAAGCTCACAATGATCTGCATGAAGATGAAGAGAAAAGTATCGATAGGTATGTCAATGGTCTTAAGCCTTCAATTCAGGAGGTGGTGTCCCTTCACGACTTGTATCAGGTCAGTGATGCACACCGTCGGGCTAAGAAAGTCGAGTCTCACTACTCCTGATCTGCGTCCCGACGATATGACAACACTAGGCCACCATCCGGATCTGTGAGTAGACTTCTCCCTGGACTTTCCCCTGTAGCTGGCACAGTTTCTACACCCACTGAGAAGGGTAAAGGAGTTTTAGGACCCAACCCGAGCATGATGAAGTATTTCAAGTGCAATCAGCCGGGTCACAAGTCAGCCGATTGTCCTCGACGTCAATTCAATCCATAAACAAATCTTGCGGATAATGATGAGGATGGTCATGAGTCTGAAGGCAAAAACTTCAATGAGTTAGTCTTGGAGGGAGATGATGTGACTGCACCACTATTAGTTATTCACAAGTCTCCATCACCCCAAGCACCTAAAGCGTTACTTCCCCACGAGCTCTGTGGAGGACCCCCAAAGCTACATTGTAAGAACCAGAGATTCGAGCTGTTCCGAATAGTCTACAATGTCAATGGCATGGATCTTTGTGTCTTGATGGAGGTTGCACCACCAATTTGATCAATGAAAGGGTAATTAGGAGCAAGAAATGGAAAGTTAAACCATTGGCTCACCCATACAAAACATCCTGGTTTGACAACACCACGAGCAAGTTAGTGACCCATTATTGTCTGGCAAAGTTGTTGATTGGGCTGCAATATCGAGATGAGGTTTGGTGTGATATCCTTCCTTTAGAAGTTGCTGATATTATCCTTGGAAATCCATGGCAGTTTGACCGCGATGCACTACATCACGGGAAAGCCAATACCTATACTTTCCTCAAGGACGGCATCAACGTCACCATATGGCCCACGTGTTTTAGGAGACACTGTTCCCACGCACCTCAAGCTCTTCTGAATCAGAGCCATCCCATACCACCATTCACTGATAATCTAGTAGGGTGTTCATCTGATTCACTAACAATTGAGAAGAGATTAGACAACATATTGTATTCTATTGCATGCACATCGCATTTAGAGTCCGTAGGCATCCATGACACTCGCATTCATTATTTGCCTGACATCATTACATTCACAGACTAATCATATGTGCATCCATATCATCATTCAAGTGTTGAATTAAGCACTAAAGAAGATTTTGCCATGTTTGATCACTTTTCGATGCAGGGTACTTATGAACCATGCTTTCAAATTTCAAAAAGCCCATCATTTTTACTTTCTCGAAGTCATAACAAGTGGCTTGATAAATTATTTAATTTCTTATTTTATTCACTGCATCCAGACAATGATGGCATGACATATCTTCGTGGTTTAGAACCTACTTGTTTTGCACCGTGCGCAGGCCACTTTCAGCAACACATATTGCACCCGCACCCCATGGCCTTTCAAATAAACCATTGCTTATTGCGCAAGCCGATGACCCACAACACATTATGCTCCCGTGACCTTTTCTTTCATATGTCTTTTGAATTTCATGTCAACCTATCTCCCTATTATTACATAAAATTATCTGAGTATCTTGACGATTTTATCGTGCTGCGGAGGATGTTGATTTTGGCTTTCAGGTCTTCGCTTGGCGTTGAGGGGCAGGGGATGCCAGATGGAGTCGCTGTGTACTTGAAGCGGATTACTTGGCCACCGGACCCGGGAGAGCAGTTCGAGCAGATACAGAGGTTGCGGCTACTTCAAGGAGAGCCCCCACCGGATCCAGGACCCTACTCGACAGGAGTCGAGTTCATTTGAGTCCGGGGGACTTGATGCAGACGAGGCCTACTACGTGCAGATTTCCACAGCTGATCGTGTATTTTCATCCCCTCCGTAGATCCAGGAAACCGATCGTCAATCTGTCTGCATCTGTGGAAAGCTCATTCGAAGATCTGTGACTTTGGTTTTTATTTTATTTTAATCCGATTGACGGATCTTTAGTTATTTGTCTTTTTATTACTGGTTTGGGTAGGTGCGAGCCATGTTCGCATCCGGTTCGAGCCATAGATGCCAAACTGACTCATTTCTGTGTTAGGTTGTTAGCCGTAGGATCTTAGGTCGACTAACATCTCAATGGATGAGATTCAAAAGGAAAAGTCCTAGCCAAAACCCTCACCCAGCCGGTCCTCTCTCTCCCGCGAACACACCCGCGTCCCCCTCTCTCTCTTCCCACGGACTTCTCTCTTTCATCCCGCACGTCCCTCTCTCTCTTCTCTCGTGCGGACTCTCTCTTATCTTTTTTTCCTTTTGTGTCTTCTGTGTTTCATCTCCTATAAATCCGAAAAGCCCTAATTGCAATGATGATGAAATTGAATTGAAAACCCTAGAACGAGAAGCGTGTTCGCTTGTTCGATGTATCTTCCGAAGAATCTTCCTTGCATCTAGTCTACTTCTTCATCTCGCAAGCTTCTACCTCGTCACCACGCTCTCGTCTACGACTTCGCGAAAGATCGACGTGGAGATCCTTCATCTTCAAGATCAACTCGTCTCGGCTTCTTCAACCTTTCTTCTGGACCACGCCCCCTCTTCTGCCCCTTCATCTGCAACAACGAAGTTCCTGTCAGCCGCCGGCATTGACCAATGCACGGTTTGAAATCGTCCCTCAATATTCTCGTGTGATAAACCTTCTTTTTCCAACCGGCCTTATTGCTGAATTTCCATTAGGGTTTCCTAAATATTTGGTTTCTGAGAATCTCATCCATTAGGGTTTATCAGCTAGATTTTTGGTTGTTCTTTGATACATTGGCTTTATTATTTGAGATCGTGATCATCCTTGTTGCTGGAATTGAGTACTAAAATCTGGAATTAATATTTATCTTGTCAGTTTATTACTTTGCTGAAATAAATCTGCGTGGGAATGATTGAATGATGAATAGGGTTCTTGTACTTTGCTGGAATTTGATTATGATATGCTGAAATCTGATTTTAATGTTTTAAATTCAGCACTTGAGTTTATTTAAGCATCCCCATCCTATCAGATTCCTTCTCCAAGTCAGATACGAATGTATGCTTATTAAAAGATGGTCCTAGGATGAACCTAGGAGATCATGGAGGCACAAGAATAACCTAAGGAAGAATTTAGAAGGCAGCCATCATCAAGGGAGAAGGAAAGAAATCCATTGAAGACCGGAAGATCTCGAGAATAGTTTTCTTTTGTGTTCTTCGGGGTGTAGGACTGTGGGATCTATTCTCTCTAGGGGGGCATCTCTTTGTGGGTGTATGAGGGATTGGTTAGAGACAAATATATTTGTACTTGGATTTTTCCCATACTAGTAAGTTCATTGATCGATCATTGCCAGAATTTCTTGGGTGTTTTTCTTGTATTTTTTTTTCCTTCTATTCTCTCGATCCTGTCGGTGGTCGTCTTAATCATGGTGTTTGTACACTTGTTGTTGGGGGATATTTTACGCTGGCTCGTGCTTTTGTCCTGCAAGACAAAGAAAGTATGAGAACGACTAGATCCCTTAGGAGCACAGACCCTCCGACGCTCAAGTCAGTGAAGGTACGGGCAAGGGAGAGCTAAAGTAGTCGGAAAGTGCTAGGGTTTCTGAGTTCCCCCCTATATTTTGGAGCCGGGAGTTGTACCTTTATAGCATTTTGCGGACAACCAGAGGTTGACACATGGCAGGCTTCTTCCCGCACCTTCTATACCCCCATGTGCTAGCCCACATGGATCTCTGGTGATCCTTGTCATTTAGCCTGCCAAGTGATAGCAAAGGGGGAATGCACCGGTCTTGTCCATGCCAGGTGGAGATTTTAGAAAGCTCTAGTCTGGGAGGTTCTAGACCGACTTTGTCCGGCTTCCGTGGACTGCAATCGTCCACGTAGCTCCATGGGGGTAGTGACACCTATCGATTTGGTGCCGCCTTATTGTAGACGACCTCCATAGGCAAATGGGGCGATCTCCTTGGCTATTTGTACGATTATGTGAGCTCCTGAGCGAGCTGTGGGTATACTTCGTGGAGACCTCGCTGGTGTTGTTGATCCGCCCACTTCTTCCTTTTGTTAATGGGTGGGCTTCATGGTGATTTCTTTATTAGGCGTGCTCTTGAGCAAGCTGTAGGTGTTTGGTTTTTTGAAAATGTTGCTCTAGCCACAAGGTGACCTCTTCTGTGTGAGTCGTATGCGATCAGGGTCAGTTCCGAGCGGGATCCCTATACAGTCAGAGCTTTCTCTCGTTATACGTGTCGTATGTCACGAACCGCTATTTGTAAAATTTTGGGCAGGCTACGAGCACCAGCCGTGGGCAACCTCCTACTCATGCGAGCTGGTCGCGTGCGATCAGGGTCCGCTCCGGGCGTGCTGTAAGCTCCAGTCGCAGGCAACCTCTGTGACGACCAAGATCCAATAGGCCAATAGCCAAGAGCCAAGACTCCTGAGGCGGGAATGCCAAGATGGATGAGGTGAGGTGAGGTGAGGTGAGGTGTACAAGGCCATGAGTTAGCCCTGCATCGCCTGGAGAGAAGGAGATCCTGAGCTACTTATATAATTTCCCCTCCTAAACATAGAAGACGCGTTTTAAAACCGTGCGCCGCTACGGATTTCGTAAGAACTCCGTAGTTAAGCGTGCTTGTGACGACCAAGATCCAATAGGCCAATAGCCAAGAGCCAAGACTCCTGAGGCGGGAATGCCAAGATGGATGAGGTGAGGTGAGGTGTACAAGGCCATGAGTTAGCCCCACATCGCCTGGAGAGAAGGAGATCATGAGCTACTTATATAATTTTCCCTCCCAAACATAGAAGACGCGTTTTAAAACCGTGCGCCGCTACGGAATTCGTAAGAACTCCGTAGTTAAGCGTGCTCGGACGAGAGTAGTACCAGGATGGGTGACCTTCCCTGGGAAGTTCTCGTGCGGGCACGGGCAAAGCGGACAAAATCTTGTGTGTTTGGGGCGGATGTTACAAAATGGTATCAGAGCCGGTTCTCCTCGCTATGGGGGGGTCTAACCCTACACGAGGACGTGTAGCCCTAAGGGGGGTGGATTGTGACGACCAAGATCCAATAGGCCAATAGCCAAGAGCCAAGACTCCTGAGGCGGGAATGCCAAGATGGATGAGGTGAGGTGAGGTGTACAAGGCCATGAGTTAGCCCCACATCGCCTGGAGAGAAGGAGATCATGAGCTACTTATATAATTTTCCCTCCCAAACATAGAAGACGCGTTTTAAAACCGTGCGCCGCTACGGAATTCGTAAGAACTCCGTAGTTAAGCGTGCTCGGACGAGAGTAGTACCAGGATGGGTGACCTTCCCTGGGAAGTTCTCGTGCGGGCACGGGCAAAGCGGACAAAATCTTGTGTGTTTGGGGCGGATGTTACAACCTCCTCGGCTGGCGAGCTGCGTCGAGGTCTTTGACTCGTAGTGCCTCATGAACTGAGGTCTCGAGGATGATGTTGCTCTGTCCAAGTGAAGCGATGATCTGCTATGGCAAACTCTGGGCAGGCTACGAGCACCAGCCGCGGGGCGACCTCTTCCACGTGCGAGCTGGTCGCATGCGGCCAAGATCGGCCCCGGGCGGGTTGTAAGCCATGGCCGCGGGTGCCCTGTCCAAGGGACGCAATAATCCGTTATTGTGAGCTCTAGGCGGGCTACGAGCACTAGCCGCGGGTGTGGGTGCAAATTTTGGCAAGAAGTCTGCAAACAGTGGGACCCACCGGCCCTGCCTGGTGGGACCCCGAAGATAACAGCGGGACCCACCGGCCCTGCCTGGTGGGCCCCCGAGTACCACAGCGGGACCCACCGGCCCTGCCTGGTGGGCCCCCGAGTACCACAGCGGGACCCACCGGCCCTGCCTGGTGGGCCCCCGAGTACCACAGCGGGACCCACCGGCCCTGCCTGGTGGGCCCCCGAGTACTACAACGGGACCCACCGGCCCTGCCTGGTGGGCCCCCGAGTACCACAGCGGGACCCACCGGCCCTGCCTGGTGGGCCCCCGAGTACCACAGCAGGACCCACCGGCCCTGCCTGGTGGGCCCCCGAAGACCACAGCGGGACCCACCAGCCCTGCCTGGTGGGCCCCCTAAGACAGTAGCGGGGCCCGCCAGCTTTACCTGGAGAATCCCCAGATGCTGCAGCAAAAACCGCCATTTAACCCAGAATTCCCACCAGAGAATCCTATAAATAGCAGAGCCTTCGAATATAAAAGGATCGAATCTGAGATCGAACTCTCAGTTCTAAAAAACCAGAGCTCTGGGATTTCCAACTTCCCATCTTCCACCTCTCTTTGATCTTCTTTTTCTCTCGAAGAGATTAGAGTTTTCAGTGATACTCGGCCTGTCGAGATCACTTCAACATAAGTGTTAGTGAATTCGGGTTGCTCCCTATAGCACGGAGACGTAGGCTTCGGCTGAACTCCGAGATCACATCTCTTGTGTCAAACTCTCTCTCTGATTGCCTCTCTGTTTACATATCGAAAGAGGTAACTTCAACTCCAATCAACAGATCGACCAACGATCTTCGACATCAACTTCAACTTCGATTGACTGGTGCTGTGAGAGTCTTCGGGTCGGCACGAAGATTTTCCCCCACAGTTTGGCGCCGTCTGTGGGATTCGTTCAAAAAGCTCAATGTGCTTGACGACAACATCGAATCGGTTGAGCAGACAACTGATCTTCAAAGTCAAACTTCCCAGCTCCCTCGGTTGAGCAGACAATCGAATGGACACGAGCGATCTGGTTGCTTCCTCCGCTTTCACTGAATGGCGAAGACTCTATCAGGATCATCCAGAGGGAAGTTACTCAGAATGACATCAGTCGAGACTCGCTCAATGAGTTGGCAGCTGAACTTCAATCCAATAACCCGCTCTTTCTAGACAATCCATCATCGATATCTTCCATCGATATCATAAGCCTTTCAAGTCTGACTCTCCTCCAATCCCTACATTGGGGGTGAGGTTCGAAACGAAAAGGCTCACTTGAAGACTACAACGAGGTGATAGGCAAAAGTCTGAGGCACACTCGCTGCCTCGGCATTTGGTGAAGCCCAAGGAAACAGCCTTGGCACTCGAAAGCAAAGTCCGAGGCGCACTCGCTGCCTCGGCATTTGGCGAAGCCCAATGAGACAGCTTTGTCACTCGAATGCAAACTAACTCCCAACTGGGAAGGAACCTACACCGTCGATTATATCGCAAGCAAAGGATCTTATCGACTGATTTCGCCAAAAAGAGAGAGATTTCCGTCTCTGATGTAATTTCTATGCTGAATAAAGATTGCTCTCAAACATCTACTTGTCTGTTCAAATTCTGAGTTATGAGACAACGCAACATTCAGTTTCACCTTCAAGCAAATTCAAGTTGAGCCAGCTCAACCTTCAAGCTACCAGGTCGTTTAACAAGTTTAGGGCCTCGTGTTGCGACACGACCCTTTACGTGCAAATATTAAACGGTTTCGGGTTGTGAAACAGCACAACTCTCAATTTCAAGCTACCAGGTCGTTTAACAAGTTTAGGGCCTCATGTTGCGACACGACCCTTTACGTACAAATGTTAAACGGTTTCGGGTTGTGAAACAGCACAACTCTCAATTTCAAGCTACCAGGTCGTTTAACAAGTTTAGGGCCTCGTGTTGCGACATGACCCTTTACATACAAATGTTAAACGGTTTCGGGTTGTGAAACAGCACAACTCTCAATTTCAAGCTACCAGGTCGTTTAACAAGTTTAGGGCCTCGTGTTGCGACACGACCCTTTACGTCCAAATGTTAAACGGTTTCGGGTTGTGAAACAGCACAACTCTCAATTTCAAGCTACCAACAAAGTCCAAAGACAAGCTCTCAGCCCCAACACATCTCGACATGAAGATCAAGGTTCAACGTGTTCTGCAGCATTCAGCCAACGTCGCTCCAAAGGCAGGACATCCCTCAAACTTACCAAGTCACTACAGAAGACTTCTACCACTCGACACTCGTATAAGAGAGCATCACACGCTCTCATACTCGAGGAAGACGCATTCTGGAAGTCCACCACCGATGAGGGGGTGAATCTACAATCTTCTATAGCCAGCATCAACATACAAAGACATGTGCTCCACGCTCCAAATTAGTTGAGAGAACGTTTCGGCCTAATTTCTGTCAAACTAAGGAGATCGGAGAAACAATCCTCCAACAACTTACAGACGGACTCATCAACCATTCAAGGGCAAAGTCTGAGGCATGAACCGCAGCATTCAAACAAAGTCCAAATTTAGTCAAAGTCCGAGACCGACATCTTAGCATTTGATCGAAAGTCCAAGCTCGCAACCTTGGCACGAGGCAGGAAAGTCCGAGACCTGAGTCTCAGCATTCAATCGAAGTCTTCGCTCGTGGCCTCACTCGAACCTTGACCGGATAATTTTTTACCGATCGGACAAACTTGTCCGATCGGCTAAAATCATTCGATCGGTCGATTTTCTACTGAATCTGGCAAAAAACCAAGGTTTTTTGCCGATCACTCGAACCTTGACCGGATAATCTGGCCTCAACACTATTCAGTAGCAAGGCATTCGAATTCTATTCAAAACACCCAAACATTCAATCGCTTCCTAAGTTAGCAGGCACCAACTACTGTGAGAGGGCCGACAATCACGATGATGTTCAGTGCCACAAATAGTCGATCGATGGCCGATCTTCTGACTACCTTCAACCTTTCGACAATAGCTGATCGTCACAACTGATCGGCCAAAACTCGCCTCAACTTCTTCGAAGTACAACAAATATATTGATCCCCTAGATTGTTACCCATAAATCGATTGGCAAACATTTGAGCGGGGGTTGCTTATGTCTTCCCACATGTTCGATGCTTGATGAACACCAATTAAAGACGACTTTACTCGATCAAAGAATCATGCTCGCAAATAATGGTCAAGACTACACACTTTCATTACATGGGGGACCTCTCAAACTTGAAGAGAACGGGTGTATTCAATCGCATGCATTGAGCTATCAGCCACCTAATTCAACTCGCAGCGAGTACATTATCACATTCCCAGCATCCATTACTTTCACCTCCCCATCAAAGCAACATCAATGACCATGATTCGTTATCCATTGTTTGGGGTTGCCAACTTGGCATGACATTCACCTAAAGCACAAAGTTTGTATGGCATCTCATGGCCCCTTCAAATGTTTCAAAGCAGCAATGAGGACGTGCACCACATGATGGAGTTGGCAACACAAGATGGCAAAACGAGTTGGCTATGTTACCACAACATGCTCCACCAAATGAGAGCCCACCAGCACTCTCCATGCCATCACATAGAGGCGGCAAAGCCAAGCACTGCCGTCCCATCAACCCGGATCAAGAGCAGCCTCTTGTGAAGTCACAACCCATGACTGTACATCACTGTGAAGCTTGTGATCAACCGGCCCTTGACTGCTTTAAAAACAGTGGCCGTCTACTAGAGGTGTGATCTTTAGGTTCAGGTGGATGCGCAGTGCAGCGGGCACCATTAACCTTCCACCGTTGACAGCAGAAGGATGTGCTTCCCAACTTGGAACGGGCGGACCACGTCAAAAGCACGAAGCACACCCAACCCATAGACCAGCACCAAGTATCCAGACCACCATGTTGCCCCCACGTGGGTGACAAGCTCTCGTCCACAAAGCACAGCCGGCCCGTGACTGCACAGTGGCGCAATGGGGAAGCCAGCCCGTGACTGCACAGTGATAAATTTTGAAGCATCCATCAAACGGTCCAGATTTGTTTGACCGAGCCGGAGGGGTGCGATCATGCCAGCACTAAAGCACCATATCCCACTCAAAGGGTTCAGCCTCCCCTGTTCTTCCAAGATCTGGAGCAGCAGCCCGCAATCTCCTCTCGCCGCACCGATGACAGCTCGAAGAGGGGATCAGCCTCCTTCCCCATCTTCGATCGAGCAACAGCAACGTGGGAAGCAGATCAATCTCCACCTCTTCACCCTCAGATCCAATCTAGCAGCTCCTCCCCTCTCGGCAGCCGGACTCAAGACCTCTGATCGGTTGCCCGCGACCGATCGGTCGCTGGCAACCGGTCAAGATTCGAGGGATCGGTTAAATAGAGGGGTGTTTTGCCCGATTTAGTGTAATATTTGCCGATCGGCAACCATCTCCTTCGACCCCGACTCCGATCGCCACCCTCGACTCCGACCGGCAGCAGCCCTTCGTCTTCGATTGATCGGCCAAAAATCCACCGATCATAGCCTCCGATCGGTCGAAATTGCCCGATCGGTCGAATTTGACCGATCGGTCAAAATCGCCCGATCGGCGAAACTCGGTCCCCTTCTTCCCCTTCGTTTTCTATCTGATCGGTGAAAAATACTACTGGATCTGGCGCCAAACGGGGGTATTTTGCCGATCAACCCTTCTTTGACCGGCTGTTTTTTGTCTGATCGGTGAAATTCACCCGATCGGCAAAATGCACCCGATCGGCGATTTACACCCGATCAGTGACCTGCTCATGATCGGAGATTTGCACCTGATCGGAGATTTGCACCCGATCGGCGATTTGCACCCGATCGGAGATTTGCACCTGATCGGCGATTTGCACCCGATCGGCGATTTGCAGCTGATCAATAACCTCCTCCCGATCAATCAATCTTCTCTCTTGATCTGTTTTTGTCCGATCGGTGAATTTCACCCGATCGGTGAAATTTACCCGATCAGTGCCTCCGATCGGTCGAATTCGATCGATCGATCAAATTCGCCCGATCGGCAAAACCTCGATCCTCTAATTACCCTTCGTCGTCCACCTGATCGGCCAAAATCCTACTGGATCTGGCGCCAAACGTGGATTTTTGACCGATCAACCATTTCTTGACCGGCTGTTTTTTGTCCGATCGGTGAAATTCACCCGATCGGCGAAATTCTCCCAACCTCCACCTGATCGGCCAAAATCCTACTGGATCTGGCGCCAAACGTGGATTTTTGACCGATCAACCATTTCTTGACCGGCTGTTTTTTGTCCGATCGGTGAAATTCACCCGATCGGCGAAATTCTCCCAACCTCCACCTGATCGGCCAAAATCCTACTGGATCTGGCGCCAAACGTGGATATTTGACCGATCAACCATTTTTTGACCGGCTGTTTTTTGTCCGATCGATCACTTTTGCCCGATCAAATTTGACCGATCACTTTTGACCGATCAAATTTGACCGATCACTTTTGACCGATCAAATTTGACCGATGACTTTTGACCGATCACTCTTGACCGATCAAATTTGACCGATCACTTCAATCGATCACTTTGTTCGATCGGTCAGACTTGACCGATCAGTCGAATTCGACTGATCGGTCGATTTTCTACTAGATCTGTCAAAAAACCATGTCTTTTGACCGATCACCCGATCCTTGACCGGTTGAAATTTGACCGATCACTTTTTTGACCGATCACTTTTGACCGATTACTTTGACCGATCAAATTTGACCGATCACTTCAATCGATCACTTTGACCGATCGATCAGACTTGACCGATCAGTCAAATTCAACCGATCACTTTGACCGATCGATCAGACTTGACCGATCAGTCAAAATTCAACCGATCACCTTTGACCGATCAAATTTGACCGATCACTTCAATCGATCACTTTGACCGATCGATCAGACTTGACCGATCAGTCAAATTCAACCGATCACTTTGACCGATCAAATTTGACCGATCACTTTTGACCGATCACTTTGACCGATCAAATTTGACCGATCACTTCAATCGATCACTTTGACCGATCGATCAGACTTGACCGATCAGTCAAATTCAACCGATCAGTCTATTTTCAAACGCTAACACACGACAAAAAAGCTCCTCTGTATGTGTGACAGGGGGTCGTTAACTTTGCACCACGAATCCAAGCCAGCCAGATGATCTCTAGCTAACTTGTAGGGGGTAACTGTGGGTGCAAATTTTGGCAAGAAGTCTGCAAACAGCGGGACCCACCGGCCTTGCCTGGTGGGACCCCGAAGACAACAGCGGGACCCACCGGCCCTGCCTGGTGGGCCCCCGAGTACCACAGCGGGACCCACCGGCCCTGCCTGGTGGGCCCCCGAGTACCACAGCGGGACCCACCGGCCCTGCCTGGTGGGCCCCCGAGTACCACAGCGGGACCCACCGGCCCTGCCTGGTGGGCCCCCGAGTACTACAGCGGGACCCATCGGCCCTGCCTGGTGGGCCCCCGAGTACCACAGCGGGACCCACCGGCCCTGCCTGGTGGGCCCCCGAGTACCACAGCAGGACCCACCGGCCCTGCCTGGTGGGCCCCCGAAGACCACAGCGGGACCCACCAGCCCTGCCTGGTGGGCCCCCTAAGACAGTAGCGGGGCCCGCCAGCTTTACCTGGAGAATCCCCAGATGCTGCAGCAGAAACCGCCATTTAACCCAGAATTCCCACCAGAGAATCCTATAAATAGCAGAGCCTTCGAATGTAAAAGGATCGAATCTGAGATCGAACTCTCAGTTCTAAAAAACCAGAGCTCTGGGATTTTCAACTTCCCATCTTCCACCTCTCTTTGATCTTCTTTTTCTCTCGAAGAGATTAGAGTTTTCAGTGATACTCGGCCTGTCGAGATCACTTCAACATAAGTGTTAGTGAATTCGGGTTGCTCCCTATAGCACGGAGACGTAGGCTTCGGCTGAACTCCGAGATCACATCTCTTGTGTCAAACTCTCTCTCTGATTGCCTCTCTGTTTACATATCGAAAGAGGTAACTTCAACTCCAATCAACAGATCGACCAACGATCTTCGACATCAACTTCAACTTCGATTGACTGGTGCTGCGAAAGTCTTCGGGTCGGCACGAAGATTTTCCCCCACAGCGGGCAACCTCTTCCTCATGCGAGCTGGTCGCGTGCGGCCAGGGTCAACTATAGGCGGCCTGTGAGCACCAACCGCGGGTGCTCTGTCCAAAGGACGCAATGATCCGCTACTAACCTTTGGGCGAGCTATGAGTACCAGCCGCGGGGTGACCTCTTCCGCGTGCAAGCTGGTTGCATGCGGTCAGGGTCAGTCCCGGGTGGGCTGTGAGCCACGAACCGCTACTGTAAACTCTGGGCGGGCTACAAGCATCAGCCGCAAAGCGACCTCTTCCGCGTGCGAGCTGGTCGCATGCGACCAGGGTCAGTCCCGGGCGGGCTGTGAGCCACGAACCGCTACTGTAAGCTCCGGGCAGGCTACGACCACCAGTCGCGGGGCGACCTCTTCCGTGTGTGAGTTGATCACATGCGGCCAGGGTCAACCCCGGGAGGGCTGTGAGCCACGAACCACTACTATAAGCTCCGGGCGGGCTACGAGCACCAGCTGTGGGGCGACCTCTTCCGCGTGCGAGCTGGTCGCATACGGCCAGGGTTAGCTCCGGGCGGGTTGTGAGTACCAACTACAGGCAGCCTCTTTTGCTGGCGATCTGGTTGCAGCGGCCAGGGCAAGCTATCTAGAAGTGTTCTTTGAATTCCAAGACCTATCCTGGTCACAAGGCTACTTGCCCAAAAATCACGGTTAACCTTGAGCCTCGAACCCACGCCCGAGGGGGGGGGCTTCCTGTTTTGATCACCCAAGGTCACCCTGGGCGCATTCCAAGACAGGGATGACCTCCCTAGGGACGGCTGCCGTCTCGTTGTGTTCTTTCTCCTGCTATTGCCACGTAGACGATGAGCCGATAAAATTTTTGGCACTATCATTACCCTCTCCCGAAGGGGTGGTCAGGTGCAGCTCCGTCCGCTCAGGAGCCCTGTGAGGTTGTCCACATAGACTAGTTTAATCCTTCTGTCTGCTAACCAGCTCCAGCTAAACTATATTCCATTCCGTGAAGTCGGCTATAAGGTGTGACATCAGGCTGCATATGGTATCTTCAGTGCACCTGCCTGTGATATCACCAGTTTGCTCAATGAGCTAAGCTGCGTGGCATCAAGCTGCATAAGTTGTCTTCGTCACGTCTACCCGTGATGTTACTAGGTCACTCAACAAGCCAAGTTGTGTGGCATCAGGCTGCGTAAGTTGTCTCTGTCGCATCTGCCCGTGATGTCACCAGGCCGCTCACGAGCTAAACTGCGTGGCATTAGGCAGCGTATTCTCCTTCTATGAAACTCCACGCGAGGAAGACAAAGTTGCAAGCGAGAAAGTAGAGAGAGATTAGGGAGAGAACTAGGGAGATGAGAGAGGGAGGGGGTTCGATTTTTGCATCCATATGGATGGCCCCATAAGGCCCCTATATAGGTCCGGCCTACCCCCTTGGATAAGGATCCAATGGGATAAGAACCTCCCACAATTATCTCCCCAATATCACCCTTTTATCTCTCCTTGTATTTATCCGTTTTTCCACTTTTTAGGGCTTGTTTTGACCAATTCAAAGCCCTATCCCTATCTATATGGCCGGCCCTATTGATGAGGGATTCTCATCCCTACAATATAGGGCCGGCCCTAACATGGTCTCCCACTACTAGGGTCGGCCATAAGTGAGGTCCGGCAGAGTGAGTTTTTACCAAAATGCCCTGAAGCCTCAATTTGACCATTTCTAGTATGTGAGACCTAGCGGCCACTACTTATGTGATCTTTACTAGTTATCTTACTATTAACTGAGGCCACCAGAGGTTGCCTCTAGCAAAGTCAACTAGTCAACTCGCAATATACCCCGGTGCATCACACCTATGCAGCGAAGTTCACTTATGGCTAGGGATTACTACTTGCGCCTCTGTACTAGTCTCGGGCATACCCCGTAGTACTCACATGTAGTTACGCATCTATCGTGCTCTAGTGCCAAGCACACACGGAGCGTATACTTCTTTCTTCCTCTTAATGCTTATAGTGTTCCGAGGAGATGGTTCAAGAACCGTTCATAATATTGATAAGGTGGAACCATCAGGGACCGGGGTTCATGGCTTCCAACTCAATCTCGATCGACATACTACCCGAGTGTACCATCGATCCTCTGAGCTTGAGTTAACCTGCGTGGCCACCCAGAGTGTGACGCAGGCTGGACTCCAATTCACCCGGACTTACTATGTTCTCTATCATACCCCTGCTCTCCGCTTAGTAGTGGTAAACACGTTGTCCCTCCACTTGATGCCATGATTCACTTCGAGCGGTGGAGACTACTGTCAGACTCGAATGATTATATGACTTGGTTCCTTCCAGGTTGACCTATACATCGTACCTCTGATTACCCCATCGAGTAATCAAACCCGGTCAACAGTCAAACTGATGACCACCAGGCCTGGGTTTGGTACAGTGTAAGTCACACCAAGGAACGCACATCCCTTCAGGGGTGTGGATGGCCTGCAGGAGTGACACGCTAATGCAACGCCAGCCGGGTAACCTAGTACATCATGGTTTTGGATCATTGCATATGGATCCTCACATATTGGTGCGCCAAAGCACCACACAACTGGTTAGTCCATCAGACGTGGTTTCTCAGGGTTTATAACCGTTTTACCCTAAGCAGAAACACGGCTTAGTGTACCAGTGTCTGCTCACTGATCTGTACACCATGTTAGTTCTGTTCAGCCACAGACACTGTGCCTGGTGATGACCATGGTGAAGACTTCTCATAAACTGTCATCCCCAATAGCTTATCATGATGAGGCGACCAATCTGATCATAGCTGCGAACTGATTTAGATTATATAGGACCAATCCACTCAGTCTTCAACTCAGTGGACTACCATATAACCATGGGTCTCTGTTCCTAAAAGAACGCGTAACTATGTTACGTACCTATATGCATCTCATATAATAACTATCAATCTTTATTAGACCAAAACATAAATTTTTACAAGCTTAGAACACATCAATCCTAACAATCTCTCACTTGGTCTAGCGAAGCAAAACGGTTTTGACTCCCATCGCATCTACATGTCGCTCGAATGCCTTGATAGGTATTGCCTTGGTGAAAGGATCAGCAACATTATCTGTAGATGCAATCTGTGTCACCGCTACTCGCCCTTGCTTTTGAAACTACCGAATCAAGTAGAATTTACGCTCGATGTGCTTCCACTTCTGGTGATGTCTTGGCTCCTTTGCTTGTGCTACCGCCCCACTATTGTCGCAGTAAAGCACAATAGGTAACTGGGCTCTGGTACGTACCCCAAATCTATAAGGAATTTCTTGAGCCATACCGCCTCTTTGGCTGCCTCGCACGCTGCAACGTACTCAGCCTCAGTGGTAGAGTCCGCGATGCATTTCTGCTTCATACTTTGCCAACTAAACGTTGCTCCTCCTAACATAAACACAAAACCTGATATCGATTTTCTGGATTCTAAATCTGACATAAAGTCAGAATCTGTGTATCCAATCGGCTTCAGTTCCTGTGCAGTATAAACCAACTCATAGTCCCTTGTTCTATGAAGGTACTTGAGTATACACTTCACAGCTGTCCACTGATCTGGACCCGGATTCGACTGAAACTGACCCATCATGCCTACTGCAAAACAGATATCTGTTATAATGCATAGCATACATTAGACTACCTAATGCCGAAGCATAAGGTATCTTCTGCATATATGCTCTCTCCTCAGGTGTCTTAGGACATTGATCCTTAGACAGTTTTACGCCATGTTTAAATAGCACAAAACCCTTCTTGGAGTTTTGCATGTCAAATCTAGCCATAACCTTATCTATATACATGGTCTGTGACAGCGAGAGAATCCTGTTCTGGCGATCTCGTGTTACCTTGATCCCCAAAACATAACTCGCTTCACCTAGGTCTTTCATATCGAACTGTATTGACAACCAGACCTTTACCGTTGATAATGTTCCAACATCATTCCCAATGAGCAGAATATCGTCTACGTAGAGTATCAAATATACTACTGTAGTCTTATCACTCCTCTTGTATACACATGGTTCATCCTCGTTTGGAGTAAATCCATATGACTGGATTTCCTGATCAAAACGAATGTTCCAACTTCTAGATGCTTGCTTTAGTCCATAAATGGACTTCTGCAACTTGCAAACTAGATGTTTCTGACCCTCTAACTCAAAACCTGGTGGCTGCATCATATAAATGTCTTTTTAAAATTCCCATTGAGTAATGCTGTCTTGACATCCATTTGCCAGATCTCCCAGTTATAATGGGCTGCAATGGATAGGAGGATCCGAATAGACTTTATCATAGCTACCGGTGAGAAGGTTTCGTCAAAGTCGATTCCTTCTCTCTGGGTATAACCCTTGGCAACTAATCTAGCTTTATAAGTCTCAATAGTTCGATCGGATCCTCTCTTCTTTTTATACACCCACTTACACCCAATAGGTTTAATATTGAATGATGGTGTAACAAGAGTCCAGACAACGTTATGGGACATTGATGCAATTTCTGCCTCCATATCTTTTTGCCAGTCAGAGCCGTCAGAAGCTCCCACTGCTTCATCGTAGCTCAGTGGGTTATTTTCCTGACCTTTTGGATCAACCAATAAGGTTTCTCCATAGTATCTATCAGGAGCTCTGATGCTTCTCCCACTACAACGAGGTGGTGGTAATGTTACAGGATGAATAGGTTCTACAGTTTCCGGTATATTAGTGTGTGATGTCAGCTCCCACTATGCTTTCGGATGCGCTATCTGTACTAGTACCCAGCAGCTCATCCAAAACTACCTTACTAGCAGGCTTATAGTCCATAATATAATCATGTTCTAGGAAAATGACATTCGTTGAAACGATTACCTTCTTTTCCTTAGGATCATAAAATAGTCCACCTTTAGTCTCTTTGGGATACCCTACAAATAGACATGCTTTGGACTTTGGCTCCATCTTTTCCCTCTTGTCTATCCGCATATGTACAGGACATCCCCATATTCTGAAATGCTGTAGTGTTGGCTTTTGCCTTGACCATAGTTCTCTAGGGGTCTGAGGTACTGATTTAGACGGAACATGGTTCAAAACATATGCTGCTGTCTGAAGGACATGTCCCCAAAAGTTCGTTGGTAAACAGGCAAAACTCATCATGCTGCGACCTATGTCCAACAAGGTTAGATTCCTTCTCTCAGAAACTCCATTCTGTTGTGGGGTACCTGGAGCAGTTAACTGGGATGTTATCCCATGCTCCACCAAATACCCTAGGAACTCGTCAGATAGGTACTCACCTCCTCGATCAGATCGAAGGGTTTTTATACATTTACCTGTCTGCTTTTCTACTTCAGCCCTGAACTCTTTGAACATGTCAAATGATTCTGACTTCCGATGTATCAGGTAAATATAACCATATCTTGAGTAATCATCAGTAAAAGCGATGAAGTACTCATGGCCTCCTATCGCCTTGACGCTCATGGGTCCACATACATCTGAATGGATTAACTCTAATACCTCAGTAGCTCTTACTCCTTTGCCTTTAAAGGCCATCTTGGTTATCTTGCCTTCCATGAAGAATTCACAGGTGGGAAGGATCTCCGTAGGATCTGTTTCCAAAAGCCCGGCCTTCACCATCCTATGGATCCTGTCTAAACCAATATGGACAAGATGTAAGTGCCATAATTGGGTTAAATTTTTTGCAGGTTTCTTACGCTTAGATGAATTAACATTAAATACTGAAGTTATTATGTTATTCTTTTTAAATTTAGGACTGGCAACATAGAGATAATTCTAAACCATTCATCTTATTATAAAAGTTTCATTCAGCTTAAACGATACACCAGAAGCATCAAAATAAACTGAATAACCTTCATTAACTAAAGAAGAAACAGAAATCAAATTACGTCTCAAGGACGTTATATAAAAAACATCTCTAAGAGTCAAAGTCTTATTATTCGAAAAACTAAGATTAACATCTCCAATAGCTTCAGTAGCAGCCACGACCACAATTCCCATGCTTAAGGTTACCTCCCCATCAAGCAACCTTCTGCTTTTCCGAAACCCCTGAAGAGAGTTACATGCATGGTTAGTGGATCCTGAATCCACAATCCAACTAGCAAAAGAACTATTACTCGAAAGAAATGATTCAACAACTAGGAGTTGTAGATTACCTTCACCAACATTCTGAGGCTTCTTGCAGTCCTTCTTCCAATGACCCTTCTGGCCACATTGGAAACTCTTCATGCACGGTTTCTTTGATTTGCCAGACCCAAAGGCCCCAGCAGAGTCCTGCACAGGCATTGACTTAGGTTTCTTCTTATGTTTCTTGCCCTGAGGTTTACCAGACTTCTTGAAGGATCTGCGTTGCACGTGAAGTGCTTCACCCTTCTGCTTGAAGCCATCCTCAGCTGCCTGGAGAGCTCCCAGAAGCTCTGTATTTGTCATAGCCAACTTGTTCAAATTAAAGTTGGTGACAAAGCCTTCAAAGGCTCCAGACAGTGACGACAGTGACGAGAGGAAGATGTCTGTCATCACCTCGCCTTCTAGCACAATGTCCAAGCTTGCTAGTTTGTTCTGGAACCCAAACCTTTTCATCATGTGTTCCCGAACTAGCATCCCATTAGACATCTTAGTGCCGACGAGTTTCTTGATGGTAAGGTATTGTGTAACGCGATTGTGACCTTCAAACATTTCCTTCAGATACAACATCATGTCAGAAGCATCGGACATCTCCTCGACCTGCTTCTGCAGAGTTGTTTGCAAGGATGCTATTATATAGCACTTACATATTTCATTAGATTCCTTCCAGTCAGTGAACGTCTTTAACTGTGGCTCTGTGGCATCGGGTCCTGGCAAATCTGGCTCAGGGTCATTCAGGGCTGTCATATGTTTACCAATCCTTAAGACCAGGTACAGGTTGCGCTTCTAATCCTTATAGGTGGGACCGATAAGTTTGTGGTCATTTAGGATAGCAGACATGGGGTCTAACTTGGTCATTTGAAAATAAAAGGTTGAATAATGAGAATGCATGAAAACTTATTTTATTGATTTTTAAAACAAGTTAATTATATCCATATGTCAACGCTATCCTCAAACGAAGTCATCTCTATGGATTAATTAACCATGTATGTAAGATCTCGGAATCGGCTACACATATCCGAGGGGGCAGTGTGCAGGTCTTCCGCTTACACGGGTCTTTCCCTTGACCCTATCCAAATCTGCCAACTAAGGGCTTTGATGAACCATGGTTATCTTTTGGCCAGTACCACGTGATCACTGTTGTCTTCGCAACGAACACCTCACGTCTACTTAGGATAATTACCCACGAGCCTAGGCAATTACGGCACTGGAGTTCTAACGGCCCCCACGAGGGTGAGTAAAGCCTGAATACTTGGCACCGTAACCGCCATATCCCGAAGGAGATCATTAAGTAGCTTGGCATAGAAAAACACAGCTCTCACCCGAGGGGGTTGTTGAGTTATGCCCTCCCACCCGAGCACGAAGTGATTAGCCGTGGAGGCCAGAGGATCTCTAAAAGTCCTTTCTTATATCTCTTATAAAATTTGAGGGTTATTTTGCGAGTATGAATTTATGCAAATGCAAAGGTAGCGACCTCCTATATACTAGACCCTGGTCACACCATGTTCCCACTAGCGTTTCAAGCCCTTCGCCTAGCATTAATCATTCTCGGAATATCATAGTCCCTGTCTCAAGTGGATTTCTCCATTCAAGGGTCGCATTATATATTCTGAGAATATCGATGCTCTGCAAAATTGGTTATCCCGCTAATGCTCTGGAGCTTAGCCTAAAGTCAGACACACTGGAAAGGACTCCCACTAGTCATGTCGCCTCGCTTATAAATTTGACAATTGATGTTCAATGGATCTCCATCTCATCTTAGGTTTCGATACTGGCCAAATAGACACCCGGCTAGTCGGGTGTTGACCTAATGGTGGCATAACCATATGTGATGGGATCCCACTAACATAAAAAATCAACTAAATAATAGACGTCATCTAGCGGGATCCTATCCTCAATCAGTCGCTTAGACCGGAGGGGAAAGGCATCCCTCTGAAAACTGATAATCACATTATCTCATAGGGGTTTGTTATGAAACATAAAGAACTAATAAAGAAAGCAACCATTAAAACTGAATTAAGTTCAGGCTCTGATCCCTGAACCTAATTAGCACAGCGTAGGCCTCTAGCTTTCTTCGCAAGGTCCCTTGGTCCGGCTCCTCCGTCGTGCTTGCGAATACTTTGCCGGATCATCTTCATCCTCCAGGGTTCCGCTTACGCTCTCGATGGTGGATTTCTTTGGCACATCTTTCTTCTCGATCTGTAACCGAAAAAGTCTAGTACGCTTCGAGCAAGTGCTCGGTCGTACACAAGTTCCTAGAAAGAAAAGAAAACATACCTAGGAAAAAGTGCCATGGGAATCGAGGATGGTCAACCCCCATCACTCGCCCAATCAACGGCTCTATTACATATCCACACACATAGAGAGCAAATCCAGACAATGACTAACTCGGGGCTCGAACCCCGATAGCAAGCACAAACATAGATCTAGATTTTATAGCGGTACCCTGCAAGAACGATTCATAGAAAAAGCACAATTTATATACATATGCAAGATCTAAGCGTAAGAACCCCGATGATCTCACGCGTTCATCATGCGCACACATGATGGTTTCATGAAAAATCATGAAATGCACACCACTTATGCGGCTCTGATACCAATTGTTGAAAATAATATCATGTAGAGGCTTGCAGCGGAAACGATTTGGCGGTCGAAAAACCGTTCATGGTGCACGTTACACGATTTAAACTTTCATTGAAATTAATCTATATATGTGTGCATGTGTATGCACGTGAATCAAACACCCTAACGACAATCTAGCGTAATGATTACCTAGCATGTATGCAAATCATAATTCTCGCTAGATCTACGTGTTAGATTATTCATACCTTCGTACGAATCTTTTAACTGCGGAGAATTTTCTTCTTTGTCGATGGAGATGGAAGATCGTTCGCGAAGAAGCCGATGGTATGAATGGAGATGATGCCTTCTTGTTCACCCGATCTCATACGATGTACGAAACGTTGCTCTCAGATCTCTGAGTGCCTCCGAAGAATGACCCTTCTCCTTCTACGAAACTCCACGCGAGGAAGACGAAGTTACAAGTGGGAAAGTAGAGAGAGATTAGGGAGAGAACTAGGGAGATGGGAGAGGGAGGGGGTTCGGTTTTTGCATCCATATGGCCGGCCCCATAAGGCCCCTTATATAGGGCCGGCCTACCCCCTTGGATAAGGATCCAAAGGGATAAGAACCTCCCATAATTATCTCCCAAAAATCACCCTTTTATCTCTCCTTGTATTTATCCGTTTTCCCACTTTTTAGGGCTTGTTTTGACCAATTCAAAGCCCTATCCCTATCTATATGGCCGGCCCTATTGATGAGGGATTTTCATCCCTACAATATAGGGTCGGCCCTATTGATGAGGGATTCTCATCCCTACAATATAGGGTCGGCCATAAGTGAGGTCCGGCAGAGTGAGTTTTTACCAAAATGCCCTGAAGCCTCAATTTGACCATTCTAGTATGCGAGACCTAGCGGCCACTACTTAAGTGATCTTTACTAGTTACCTTACTATTAACTGAGCCCACCGGAGGGTGCCTCTAGCAAAGTCAACTAGTCAACTTGCAACATACCCCGGTGCATCGCACCTATGCAACGAAGTTCACTTATGGCTAGGGATTACTACATGCGCCTCCGTACTAGTCTCGGGCATACCCCGTACTACTCGTATATAGCTACGCATCTACCGTGCTCTAGTGCCAAGCACACACGGAGCGTATACTTCTTTCTTCCTCTTAATACGTATGGTGTTCCGAGGAGATGGTTCAAGAACCGTATATAATGTTGATAAGATGGAACCATCAGGGACCGGGGTTCATGGCTTCCAACTCAAGCTCGATCGACACACTACCCGAGTGTACCATCAATCCTCTGAGCTCGAGTTAACCTGCGTGGCCACCCAGAGTGCGACGTAGGCTGCACTCTAATTCACCCGGACTTACTATGTTCTCCATCATGCCCCTGCTCTCCGCTTAGTAGTGGTAAACACGTTGTCCCTCCACTTGATGCCATGATTCACTTCGAGCAATGGAGACTACCGTCAGACTCGAATGATCATATGACTTGGTTCCTTCCAGGTTGACCTATACATCGTACCTCTGATCACCCCGTCGAGTAATCGAACCCGGTCAACAGTCAAACTGATGACCACCAGGCCTGGGTTTGGTACAGTGTAAGTCACACCAAAGAACGCACCTCCCTTCAGGGGTGTGGATGGCCTGCAGGAGTGACACGCTAATGCAACGCCAGCCGGGTAACCCAGTACACCGTGGTTTTGGATCACTGCTTATGGATCCTCACACATTGGTGCGCCAAAGCACCACGCAATTGGTTAGTCTATCAGACGTGGTTCCTCAGGGTTTAGGACCATTTTACCCTAAGCAGAAACGTGGCTTAGTGTACCAGTGTCTGCTCACTGATCTGTACACCGTGTTGGTTCCGTTCAGCCATAGACACTGTGTCTGGTGATGACCATGGTGAAGACTTCCCTTGAACTCTCATCCCCAACAGCTTATAATGATGAGGCGACCAACCTGATCATAACTGCGAACTGATTTAGATTATATAGGACTAATCCACTCAGTCTTCAACTCAGTGGACTACCAATAACCATGGCTCTCTGTTCTTAAAATAACACGTAACTATGTTACGTACTTATATGCATCTCATATAATAACTATCAATCTTTATTAGACCAAAACATAAAGTTTTACAAGCTTAGAACACATCAATCCTAACAATTTCGTTGAAGCATTTCGACATTGTGAAAATACTATAGTTTAGTAGAAATGATAGAAATATCAATTACATGGTGGAATAGTTTAATATAACTTTGTACAATCATATATATATATATATATATATATATATATATATATATATATATATATATATATATATATATATATATATATATATATATATATATACTTTGGAATACTTAGACCATATTTTTACACTATATAGGGGCGTGGGGCTCCACCTAGTATGTACTTATATGCCTTCTGTAGAAATGTATAACCGTCTAAGATTACAACATATCCAAAATTCAAGTGATTTCATCAACATTAATATATTTTTTTACAAAATTTATAATTTTTGAATGATAATTCTATTAAATTCCACATTGATCCCCAAATCCGAAGTAAGAATATCAAATCTTAATAGAGTTGTTGTTTTTACACCATCATGTTATTAATTAAATAGCTATAATGAATTAACTAAAAAAAGTTTAAGAAACTTTTGTTTTCAATTTTTTTTTTAGAATGCTTTGATCTGAACAAAATAATGATTCGATGTGTTTTTTCATTGATTTGAACTAACTTTCCAAGATAATTTTTTAAAAAAAAAGTTATGTCGGAGAAGTTGAACATGTTGTTTAGAGGGTTTAGGGGGTTTATAAGATTGGGTAAATGGTTCTGAGTTCCCATTCAGTCCTAAAACATCGCACATGCACAAGACCCGCTTTCCACCCCATAAAAGGCTAGAAATGCTCTCAAATATAAATATGTGAAGGCGAATCCATCCAAACCTTCCGAACACAACATGTGTTCTATGTAAAGAATATGATGAATCGATCAATCATCTATTCAAACACTGCCCTCTCTCATGAGATATTAGGAAGCACTTCAAGGATTGATTGACTATCTCATCGCACCCGTCCAGCATGCTGGCCCTTGGTCCTCCTGGCAGAAACGCAGAGGTCCAAGAAAGAGAAAGCTCCGGGATATCCTCGATCTCCATCGCAATCTGCTAGACGATTTGAATTTAGCGCAATATAAGGATTTTCCAACAGAAATTCAAGAATCTTACGAAATCATTGATAGGGTGCGATGTGCTGCTAAGCTTTGGACCTCCAATGGACCGCAAGAAGTGTCGGAGATTATTATAAATTAATCTTTTCTTTTAGTTGTTGACTGATTACACATAGTAATCACCCTTTTGTAAACCTTGTTATCTTACTAATAAACTGGTAGGGGTCCATGCCATTTATAGTCCAAGCTGAGCACAATAACAAGCCAGAAAACAAGTGGAAAAGAGAACCGATGGTGGTTGTGATGTTGATTGTGCCACGTGGTGCACAACTAGTTACATTTTGTACCCCCTTGATGGAGTGGGAGACAACGGGCTCTTTTCTGAACCTAGCTTTCAATGTTAACTCCACGTCGCGCATACAAATTTTTTATTTTTTTCGCAGAGATAAACAAAAGGGAATTGAAAATCTCCACCAACCCTACCTTTTTCTAATTTGATATGATGACAATCCACATCGTTTTCTAATTTGATTTGATGACAAGCCACCCCTTTTTATTTGCTGCACCTTCTTGTCAACTAGCATAAGCCCTAGGGGTGCAACTCGGGTCGGGTTGGTTTGGGTTTGAGCCAATTCGGCCGGAACCGAACCGAACTAGTTCGGTTCTACCATATTGAAACCCGAACCAACCTAACCCACACTAAGGTCGGGTTGGTTCGGGTCGGTTCTCGGGTTGAGAGTTGGTCTAAAAAATTAACGAGTTATTTGGCTGTGGTCCCTGACCAAAAGTTAGGATCGTGTAAAGGGCAAGAAGTATTTGTATTTGTTGTAGAGCCCCTCGGTTAAAGTTGCTAATATGTGGGATCCTTTGACCATGTGTTCCGTTACATTCCGTCTCATTTCGTGTAGTCCCCTATAGCATGTGATATAAACAATAATAATAATTACAATAGTACCCCTTAATCGTAAATATGAGAGACAGCTCATAGGGAATAACAAAATTATGTTATGAATTGAAAGCAATACATGCACATTTCTTTTCTTTTTTTAGGGATTATAAAACAGAGGCCGATCAATATGTATACATATATGCGGCAGTCTCCAAAGTTATTATTTGAGATCTGGTCAGTTTGGTTGAAATTTCTTGAATTTCAGATTAATTTACAGAGGTTAGTTTTTGAATCATGTTACATTTGATAATGTAAAATTTTGTTTTCATATGTAGTATTTTTTAAATTTTGATGTTTAGTATGAATCTAGATTAAAGAAAAAAAATCTTCTAAAATAATTTTTTTTAAATCAAATCTTAAATTGTATTTCATATTTGACAGTCTATACTTTATGCCAAACCTGTATTCTTAAATTTAATATTCATCCGAAGGTTTGTTAACAATAAATTTAAAAATAACAAAATAATCTTAAATATATATTTGGTACAAATTACTTCAGTAGATTAGGGTATTTGAATGAACATAAACTTTTATAAATATAAATAGTAACTTTTATCCATTTATACAGTATAATGTCTCGACAGTCTATCATTGCCTTTTGCACTTATGAAACTTTGACTATCACTGTAAGGCTTTTTATAGATTCCACTATGGATGTGTTGTTTGGAGCATTATGGGAGAAAGTGCCAGATATAAAATATGTCCCCGTTGATATTTTGTATGATATGCATGGTCACAGCGACATCATTTTGGAATAGAATACTAATTTGATAAATATAATTACATATCATATAGAGGTGAGTGCAGATCATGTTGATATCAATATAAAACTAAAGCAGTCATGTGTTCGTGACTCTAGAGTGTCTTCTGATGTTGTATTAGTATCGGCTGATGTAGTGAATTATGATGTTGATATGTCATCGGCTTCAACAGGTACAACTGATTAGACGTTTATGCTTTTGTGATAGGTGGAGCAATTTAATAAGTCATATTGGATAGAAATTTGAAGGTGGTTCTTATGAGTTCCGTATCCAGCTTTCAAAGTACTGTATTGAACATGGATTTAAATTCATGTACAAGAAAAATGATTTGATTAGACTTACTGCTTCATGTGTTGTGGCTGGATGCTCTTGGCGGGTTCACATATCAATTGATGACCCAGGACCTGCTTTCTTTATTAAGAAGCTGAATAGCGAGCATTCGTGCGGAGGTGGAATTCATACGTTGAAACATCCTAGGGTCAATTCGAAGCATGTGGCTAATATAGTTTCGGGACAGATGCAAGATAAGCCATTATTGAGGGCTAAGGAAATTCAGTATGAATTCAAAATGAATTATAGCATGGATATATCATACTTTCATGCATGTAATGGCAAGGAGAGAGCATTGAAGGAAGTCCACGGGGATGATTATCTTTTATTTGATAACCTGAGAATGTATTATGATTCGATAAGGGGTAGCAACCTTAAAAGCCACACTGTTCTTGACTATGATAACATTACTGGTCGGTTCCAAAGATTCTTCATTGCGTACGGTGCTTGTATTCACGGGTTTAAATTTTGTAGGCCTATGATTTTTCTAGATGGTACATTCTTAAAAGGTAAATATAAAGGGGTGTTCCTAGCCGCGACTGCAAAGAATGGGAATCAAGGTATGCAACTGAATAGTGACATTAATGATTTTAATAGTAACTTTTTGAATTTGATAAATAAAAGATGGATAAAGAATGAACATGATGTTTCATTGATAAATTATATTTTCATTATGGTTGAATTGTACTTATGATCACTATAAAAAAAATTAAATAAAATTCAGATTTATTTTTTCTTTTATACTAAATAGTAATTTTTTATGTTTGAATAATGATTTTTACAATATCGTATTGTATCTGCTATGTTGTTTGTATAATATAAATTTTAGATGAATGTTTTTATAGTACAAGTGTATTTTTTTGTCTTAATATGATCATGTTTGTTGTTTGATACACAGGTATTTTTTTACTTGCTATCGTTATTGTTGATAGCGAGAACAAAGCTAATTGGATATGGTTTTTGCAAAGGTTGACAGAGATATTGAGCCCTGAATGTTGGATCATGTTTATCTCGGATAGAAACAAAGGGCATCTCGAGGCTGTTCCTCAGATATTTCGTACTAGTTTTTATGTATTCTATTTGTAATGCTTGAAACATAATCTAAGAAAGAAGGTAACAGTCTACAAGGGTAAGAAATTTCGTGATAAGTTGGTTAATTTGTTTTTAGCTTGTGAGCATACTCCCACTCATGCTCTATTTGAGGAGAAGTTGACCGAGCTAAAGAAAGATGGTAGCGTGCATGTGGAGAACTTTATTAGAGCTCTTCCGTTCAAGCATTGGGCCAATGTTTATTTCTAAGGCTCTCGGTATGGGAAGATGAGTTCTAATGTTGCAAAGTGTTTTAACTTGTGGATTTTCGATGCTCGTCAATTTCCTATTACGCGGATGGTCGATCACAATAGAGTCCAGACCATGAAGATAATGGCTGAGAGGTTGATTGAAGCGAAGAAGTAGAGCACCTACCTTTGTCTAGAGATGGAGAAATGATTGAATGATATAATGAAGGTTGGTCATCACTGGAATGTTATTCGATCTAGTGATCATGTCTTTGAGGTGCAATCATCGCTCCCTGTTGTTGTTAATCTTAATGATCTTACATGTGATTGCCAACAATGGTTGATTCATGGCTTTCCATCCTCGCGTGCGGCGATTGCTATTCAGAAGAACGATGAGTGTGTTTATAAGTACCGTTATACTTATTTTATCACTAGTTACTTTATTCAAGCATATTCGAAGCCAATTATGCATGTATTATATGTTGGGAAGTCAGTTGATGTTATTGAGAAAGATTTAATTAAATCTCCATTGATAAGGAGACTAGCAGGAAAATCCAAGAAAACGAGGGCATCTTTAGTTGGGCAAAATACGAAGCTGATTAGGTGTACTAGATGCAAGAAATATAGAAACAACAATAGGAGGTCCTGCAAGGCTGTAATTGATGAATGAAAACAACTTTAATTGTAGTTTTACAATGTATTATTGTTTGGGTTATATTTGAAGTTGTTATTGATGTTTTTAAAAATTTTATGCCTCCCACCCTTCTTAATGAATGAGTTTCATATGTTTGTCAAGATGATGCAATAATCTTTTCCAAATGTAGTAATATGTTTTTGAAAAAATAAAACTATAACTTTTATCATTTGAATAGTAACTTTGATATTTGAATAATATCTTTTATAGCTGAATAATATCTTTTGATATCTAAAAAGTATTTTTTAATATTTTATGCACTGATGCATGCGATCAAATCAAAATTTGAATTATATACGATGCATATTAGGTTATTGGAGAGTGCATAATAAACATTAAAGTAAGACTCTAGTTTAGTAGTTGTTAAAAAACTAAAAATTACAATGAGTCTGACATATCAATATACGCTTCTTACAAAAAATAACATATTGTTTTCCATACTCAAAACAGAAGAACTTTATATCTGTGAGGGAAATTTATGTGCCGTCTTGATGAGAGAATTCGCTCCACAATTCTTGATTGAATTAGATGGTTTGTAAGTTTAAGATATTAGATAGTAGAGAGAGAAGACATGAAGAGTTATTGTTGAAATTCGGTCTTATAACCTACGTCTCCGGACGAGAAGTGTCATCTGGTTTACACTATAATATATGTAAAAGGGGGGCGAGCGTTCTCTCGACAAGCCGAGATAAGCTTTCTATAGTGGGGTTGCACGGAGCAACTGGAAGAGAATAAGAAGGGAAAAATGAGCTCTGGTTTTGGAATCCTCTCCTCTTTTGATCAAATAACCCATCATTTTTCTGAATACCATAGGGGTCATTTTATAGCTGAAACCTGTACTGATATGGTAGTGATGATGTGGTGATATTGAGGTGGTGCTGATACTGGGCCTGGGCTTGTCTACTTGGGTCATTGCACGGGCCCAAGTGAGTCTGGTCTGGTCCGGTTCGGTACAATTTTTGCACCCACAGTTACCCCCTCCCGGTCGGGTCAGGGTTCTGTGAGTCGTTTGGGATCTTTGGGTGCAAAGTAGCTCATACTGTGCGGTGTGACTCGAGTTTGAGACATCCCCGGTACTGCGGGTTCGGTGGGCTTGGGCCAACAGCGCCATCGATCAATTTAGTCACTTGACAAGATGGCAGACTTCTCGGACTTAGTTTTTTTATGTTTAAGTCTACCATGCTTCGGTGTACCATGCTTCGGGATGTGCATTCCAGACTTAGTTTTTTTCGACTAAAGTCTACCATGCTCCGGTGTACCACGCTTCGGGATGCGCATTTCAGACTTAGTTTCTTCGACTGAAGTCTACCATGCTCTAGTGTAGTATGCTTCAAAATACGCGTTCTAGATTTAGCTTTTTCAGCTAAAATCTACCATGCTTCGGGATGCGTGTTCTAGACTTAGTTTCTTCGGTTGCATTCTACCATGCTCCGGTGTACCATGCTTCGGAATGCTTGTTTCAGACTTAGTTTCTTTGGCTGAAATCTACCATGCTCCTATGTACCATGCTTTGGGATGCGCATTTTAAACTTAGGTTTTTAGGCTGAATCTACCACGCTCTGGTGTACCACACTCTGAGATATGCATTCCAGACTTAGTTTCTTTGGCTTAAGTTTATCATGCTCCGTGTACCATGCTTCGGAATACGTGTTCCAGACTTTGTTTTTTCAATTGAAGTCCACCACGCTCCGGTGTACCATGCTTCAGGATGCACATTCCAGACTTAGTTTTTTTCGGCTGAAGTCTACCATGCTCTGGTGTACCATGCTTCGAGATGTGCGTTTCAGACTTAGTTTCTTCGGCTGAAGACTACCATGCTCCGGTGTACCATGCTTCGGGATGTACGGTACGAAGTACTCTTGTGCACCTATGTCACTCGGCTCGCACGCAACCCTACCCTGTTGCGCATTCCAGACTTAGCTTTTTCAGCTGAAGTCTACCACGCTCCGGTGTACCATGCTCCAGGATGTGCGTTCCAGACTTAGTTTCTTTGGCAGAAGTCTACAATGCTCCGGTGTACCATGTTTTGAAATGTGTATTCCAGACTTAGTTTCTTCTATTGAAGTTTACCATACTCTGGTGTACCACGCTACGGGATGTGCATTCCAGACTTAGTTTCTTCGGCTAAAGTCTACCATGCTCCGGTGTACCACGCTTCAGGATACATGTTCTGGACTTAGTTTTTTCAGCTGAAGTCTACCATGCTCCGGTGTACCACGCTTCAGGATGTGTATCATAGACTTAGTTTCTTCGGCTGAATCCTAACATGCTCCGGTGTGCCATCCTTTCTTTGTTCTAGCCGTTGCCCTCCCCATGCAGGTACGCTTCGTTCCACCTTACTTGAATTTTGGTTCTTGTAGGGAGAAAACGATGGGGGTAGGTCGGACCGTCCGACCCTCCATTACCGAGGGTCGTCGGGTGAGAGGAACAGGCGACGGGGAGGATCAAGCCGTTTGCCTCCCTGTTGCTGGTGGTTACCGCCAAGTGCATGCGCGGCGGAGGGGAGGATCAAACTGTAACATCCCAAAATAAATTAATAATTTAAAGGTCATTATAAGAATTTTTTATAAGAAATTCAAAATAAAAATCGGACGGTGCCATTGCGTCCGTCTCGTCGAAACAATCAAAAAACCTATACAAACTTTTACGTTTTGAATTAATATAGAGCTTTTAAAAATTTAAAGAAAAAAATTGTGTATATATGTATACATATAGCCAATAGAAGGATTCGAACCAAGGACCTAGTAATAGTATTTTAAACTGTTCCCGCTAACCAGTAAACCAGTAATGCTTTTCTAACGAAATACAAGGACAATAATTATTATAGTAAAGATAGGGAGACCAAAAGACATCTCAACAGACGACCCTTCGTTTCTGATCGAACGGGAACAGTCGCGTAGCTGTAACAGTAACCGACGACCCTTCGTTTCCGATCGAACGGGTGCAGTCGCGAAGCTGAAGCAGTAAATGGACGTTTTGCAATTAAGACCTTGAGACTTTTTATATTCTTGAAAGGCCTATATAAACCCCCCCAACAAGAGTTCTTCACCCAAGTCCATCTCAGGATCCGTGCCACCCACCACCTAAAGACCCTTCCCCCTCGCCGACCACCACCTGCCGCCGGCCACCCATCGCCGGCCGACCGCCGTCTGCCGCAGGCAGCCACCGCCCACCGTCGGCCGACCGCCAACCGCCGCCGGCCGTCCGACCGCTGGTCACCGCCAACCGCCGGTCGCCCACCGCTGGTAACCGCCGCCGCTGCTGCCGGCCGTCCGCCGTCGGCCACCGCCGTCGCCGGTCGCCCGCCGCCGCCGGCCGTCCGCCGTCTCTCGCCGCCGGTCGCCTTCGCCGGCCGCCGCCTCCCGCCACCGGTCGCCGCGGCCTCCCGGCACCCATCACCGGTTAGCCTTCAATATTTAATATTATTAATATTCTGTGGGCCGAAGCCTAGTAAGCCTATTTAATTTGGTGGGTCGAAACCCATTATTATATAGGCTGAAGCCCATTTAAACCATTTAAACCCTGTGGGCCAAAGCCCAATAAAAACCCAATAAAGTCTTTGGGCCAAGCCCATTAAGTCCAAATAAACTACGATAGAATGACTCTACTTTTTGGTAACTGAACTATTATTACTGAAAACAACCGGATCGTTTTACTAAGGGCAGACCCCCAATTAAAATCCGCTAATGCCAACTAGTTTAGCTATACCAGGAGCAAACGAACTCCGAATTGAGTTCCGTCTACGGCCACAGTTTCATAATGAAAAGTTCTACACAATGAGTTTAAATTTAAAGTATTTTAGAAATTACCAAAATACCCTTAAAGAATAAAAACCTATTAAGTTACATCGGAAAACTTTTCGGAAAATCCTTGTAAAAGTTAGGATAAAAACTAACAGATTTTAGTAAAATATTTTTAGGTAGTGAGCTTCCTAAGGCTTCCTCATCAGGAGTAAGAGTCTTCAATGCTTCAGGTAGGGGATTTAAACTAAGTTTGTTCATGCTAAGTATATGATATAGAATATCGGTAGATTGCTATAGAGTTGTAAGTTTTAAAAATGTGATCACTTATTTGGGTGTGAATCTAGCCTTGGCTGAGGCCAAAAAGTAACCTGGGTATGGGTCTAGCCCTGGCTGAGGCCAAAAAGTAACCTAGGTGTGGGTCTAGACCTGGCTGAGGCCAAAAAGTTACCTAGGTGTGGGGCTAGCCTAGTCCGAGGACTAAAAGAACCTAGGTGTGGGGCTAGCCTTGTTGCGGACAAAAAGTACCCGGATAAGGCTTGAGATTCCTACCCTGGCTGATGGCCAAAAAGGGAATCGGGAGATCAATGTTTTTATTATTTACTATTCATAGTCATGTTCACTGTTTTCAATACATATGTCTTAGCATGAATAAAACTAAGTCATTAGGTGAGTCCGTGGATTAGACTCACCCCCCTACAGATATCATGCACCCTACAAAGATCGATCCTGCAGGACCAGAAGAAGGTGAAGAGCGAATGGAGAACGAACCAGAGGGAGTTGAAGACCCGCTCTACACACCTTACTACGAGGATGCTGGAGGAGAAATATGAAGCGTGGATGTTTAAATTAAGCCTTAGGCTTTTTATTATTCAACAAATATATCAAACACTTATGTTATTAAATAAAGTGGCTCAGTAATTTCCATAATTGATGAAATTTATCTATATCAAGTTTTTATTCCTAACACCCCAGTATTATACGGGTTGAATTAATCCGTAAAATATCGGGGCGTTACACAAACAGTCCGACCCCCCCTCGTTGTGGAGGTGGGCTCTAAGAGATCATGCTTTCGTGCAAACCTGTTAAAAGTTGAAAGTTCCAACAGTGAATTTATTTTAAAGTAACTGAATTTCATTCATAATTTTTGTTAAACGATTGAATGTAACTTAAAATACATTGATGTAAAACAAAATATGTTTAGGTTTATAGAGTATATGAAATATTGAACAATAACTTTCTATACAACTTGTGTTTTTTACATCCATTCATGTTTTTATATGAGTGGAGTAAATATAAATACATGATTATACTCCTAATAGAAACATATGATCTATGATTTCAACAAAATATAGATTAAAACGAACAATGCCTTTCTTATTTTGAATAGTAGCTTTTATATAAATTATATTTTTATTATATTTTTCTGATTATATCATTAAAATATAAATTTGAATCTATACTTTTAGGAATATTATATACATATTTGACCATAAAGGCATCTTTTATATATATTAAATACACATAAATTACGAAAAATTAAACAACATCTTTGCTCAAACTGAATAGTAACTTTTTATAAAATACTGACTTAAATGATTAAATATAGTTTAAGAAAATATTTGAATGCTTACGTCGTGTCGTTGTAGTGTGTTAAGAGGTATTTTCTTCAATGCACGTCACAGCTACTGCATGTTCCATATGCTGAAACTTTATCGCAGTGGCATACCGTCAGCTGGTTTGATTAGGTTAGTGTGCTCTACCAACCAGAAATGTAAAAAATATCAAAATATTTATTAGATTTACTTATGTAGTCCAAACATATATGTATTAGGGAGTAATTTAGTTATCTTACCAGCAGTAGCACCATATATCTTGTAATCCTTTTAGGATTCTCTTTGTGTTTAGATATTGATTCGATAGGTTTGTTTCAAACAGCTGCAGCCCAATTGAAGTCTACTAATGACTCTAAATTTTTTGTAAAATATAGGATTGACCAACTGAGGCTGTCGCCTTGTGTAGCGAAGAATAAGGTTACGCTTAGGTGGACAATGACCAATCGAGCAAAGTCTCGATGGTCTTCCTCGGTGCCCCTTAAAGATACAACTTCCAATGCACTTTCAATATTTCGTTTCTTCAATTTGTTTTGTCCTAGAAACCAAAGCAGCCTCAATCCTCTTTGATCTTCATTTTTCTTGGTGTATGTGAACTTCAATGGTTGTAGACCTTTTGGAAGTCCAAATATTATGTTGGCATCCATTGCTATCAGTGCCACCTCTTTTCCGCCAAGATGAAATTTCTTTGTTTGCTAGTTGAAGCATCCGATAATATTTGTTATATACTTCACGCATTTTCTTGAATCAAATTGCTTTAAACGGTCCAACTGGAATACTTTAAAAATCCATGAGAATGTTGTCAGATTAAGTGTATGCAGATGTCCTTCTCTTAGATTCCCCTTGATATGTCGGTACATGCTAAAGAAAGATAGCATATTTCTTTTAAATTCACATAGGTTAATATTTTTCTTCTTCTTCATCTTCGTTTTAGCTTTTTCTTCTGATTTATCTTTGAAATCATGCTCGACTTTGGTTGTGGTATCAGCTTCTGGCTTCTCGTTGTTTTGATTGGGGACTGTTTCTGTTGATAAAGATGATAGGTTATACTCCACAAAATCTGATGTAGAGGTACTATCAGAACTTTTATCTGATCGTGGCTTCCCTTCTGGACAAACGATTAGTTTTCTTCTACGTTACTCGTACTGCAATTCTTCGGATTTGCTCCCCTTAGATTTTGGGTAGTTTATTACAATTCTTTTTTTACCATTTAAACTTTATTTATAGTGATTAAATAAACATGTATAACATTGATATGATGAAAAGTAAGTTTAGATAAATAAATAGTAATTTTTATGTCAATTGTATTTTCATCTTAAAATTAGTTCTTAAATGATTCATAATATGTTAAAATATATTTAAAGAGATATAAAAAAAACCATAGGTTAATGGTTTTGCAATGATATAACTACTATTTTGAATAGCGACTTTTTTTATTAAATAATAATTTTTTAAAAAAATTTGTTTTATCTTTTACTAATTGATCAATTTTGTCAAAGTAAAGAAATATAACATATGTATTTATAAAAAAGTTAGACTTTACGCTATTCAAAAGTTAATATTCATATTAATGTTGATTCATAGTAGATTTACACAAATATTTTAAAAATTACAGATCCCTTTGTAAAAATGATACATTTCATGCAATCTAAAAGTTATTGTTTATCTGAATGTTGCTTCATATTAGTTAGATTTTCTAATTAATATCTAAGAATACTATATGTTTTCATTAAAAAGTTACAGTTCGTTCAGTCTAAAAGTTACTATTTAATTGAATGTTGAATCATATTAGAGTTTCACAAGAAAAAAGTTATATTTCATTCAATCTAAAAGTTATTATTCATCTGAATGTTGATTCATAGTATGTAGATTTCATAAGTAATATCTAAGAATACTAGATGCTTTTATTAAAATATTTTATTTTATTCAGTCTAAAAGTTACTATTCATTTGAATATTGAATTATAATAGATTTTACAAGAAAAAAATTATATTTTATACAATATAAAAATTACTATGTATCTGAATGTTGCTTCATAGTAGTTAGATTTTAAAAGTGATATATAAGAATATTAGATGCTTTCATTAAAAAGTTACAGTTCATTCAGTCTAAAAGTTATTATTCATCTGAATATTGAATCATAGTAGATTTCACAAAAAAATCAGTTTTGTTTCATTTATGTTCATATGGACTGTGAATATGTTTAATAGAAATAGCCATTGAATTTTAGATTTGGTTTAAAATTTTTAAAAATTAGCATTTCATAAATTTTTAATTTATACAATATTTGATTTTTTAAAAAGTAATACACTAGTTTATAATGATTTTTTTTTTGGTTTTTCATCGTGTACAAATCTTTAAAACTAATTTTATTCATATTACAATTTTGAAGAAAAAAAAGTTAAGAAAATGGGTACCTTCGATATAATCAATTTTGACCTATTTCTTGTTGGATTTCTGTAGATTTCTTCACATTATGTTGAACGATTAGAAATTCTGCCCTCAAATCTTGCTTTAAATGAGTGAGATCTAATGAAATTTGGGGGTTTTAGGAGAAAGATATGGTTGGTTTTCGAACGACGGTTTTAATGAGGATAATGGCAGGCAGTTATAAATTGAATTAACAGTTAGGGGCACATGGGTAAATTTATCACCTCTTGAAACTGGCAGTGACAATTTGGTAATATATATTGTCTTTAATGGTATATATGCTAAAATCTTGGTTTTATTCTCTCTTACGCTTTTTGTTCAGGATCGGAAGGGTAAGTCCATCTTTTGATATGTTTTGATAGCCGGCTTGACGCTGTTTCCTGTAGACGTTTTGGAACTATTAGCAGGGACTGCAGACTAAAATGCAACTTTGACTATCCTTTAGTCCACTTGCATCTTTTTTCAGGGACGTTAGGCTAAGTCCCCCGAAATAAATAATGGTTATCGGTTATTTACGAGCAAACTAAAGGTCCATGTTGGGCTTTAGGCTTTAGCCACCCGTTGAATTCTCTTGGTAGTTGGTTCAACGTTAGCAAACAAATAACATTTACTTGGGTGTTAGTGAGATGGAGCCTAAAAGTCCAAACTCGTGACATATATATGTGGGCTAATATATATAAGTTCGGTTCTCGGATTGGGTCGGGTCTACCCGAGCCTCAACCCGGAACCGACTCGTAATTAGTCAGGTCCACAAAACTTAGAACCGAACCAACCCATTTAGTCAAAATACCCGAACTAACTCGACCCATTTAGGTTGAGTTGGGTCGGCTCTCGGTTTTACCCCGACCCAAGTTGCACTGGCCCCTAACAACCCAGTGTCCGTCGGTCCATTGGCACTAGAACGTTCACCTTTGGTGGACATTACAGTCAGCCTTAGGGGTGTGATTCACTTGTCAAAGAGAAAGAGTACTAATTAACCTTTCAAAAAATATATTAATTAACATCAAATGACCATTAAATACCATTGAATAGGTATTTATCATCCTTATAGTTGGTTCTTAATATCTTTATAATAGGTTTTTAATAGAATTCTCTCTCTCTCTCTCTCTCTCAATAACTTGATTGATGGCTAGATCTATCCCATCCCTTTTTGTCCTAATCAGCTTGTGAATAGCCGTATCATGTTATATATACTAGTGCATGCCCGTGTCTCACGACAATGCAGCGGGCTGCCTTTGGCGGCAAGAGATCCCCTGGGCATCACTACCAACACCCATATCGTTATATTCGGTAGCAACACACCTGACCACTTTCGACAACAAAACAATTTCGACGGCAACACTGGCCTATAGCGGGCCCGCCCTGACGGACCGATGACCCTGACACCATCAACAACAACCACTAGTGGGACATTTACTGCTACCTAAGAGGCCGCCTTCGACGGTAACACCTAGCTCCTACGGTCCTACGGCCCCGCCCCGGTGAACCGACAACCCCAGCGAAACCACTTGTCAATTATATAGCAGCGCTAGCACCTCCGGCATGACTCCCCCCCCCCCCCCCCCCCCACACACACACACACACACAAGAAAGTGATCGAGAGAGAGAGAAAGAGAGAGAGAGAGAGAGAGAGAGAGAGAGAGAGAGAGAGAGAGAGAGAGAGACGGAAAGAGAGATCGTGGGGAAAAGAGAGATGGAGAGAGAGATTGGGGGGGGGAGAGCGAGACAGAGAGAGCATGAATTTTTTAGCATATCCTATGTACGCTACAACTGCGAGGCCCACTGCAATTCAAGACATGGAGTTGCAGGCCCCAGCATATGGGCGTAGTGGCCCCCAGCACTTAGAGCGTGCAGATAGGCTATGGGCAACAGTTGTAGCGTAGATATGCTGAAAATTTTTTAGAGAGAGATCGAGGGAAGAGAGACAGATGGAAATAAAGAGATCGGGGAAAGAGAGAGATTTGGAGAGAGAGAGAGAGAGAGAGATACGGAGAGAGAGAGAGAGGGAGGGAGAGGGATGAGATCATAGGTTTTTTTGAAGAGGAGCAATCCTATTAATCGAATTTTTTTGTGCATTGCCACCACAAGCTACAATGTTTCTATGCATTTCCAGCTGAGTCCCCAATAGGAACTAGGAGCAATCCTAGTAATCGAATTTTTCTATGCATTGCCACCACAAGCCGAGGTAACATGCCCGAAAATCCTGCACTTCGCATAGCTAATCGGCTTTCACTCGTATAAAACTTTTTGCGTAAAGAGGACTCCCTCGTTTTTACCTTGGCCCAATACAGCATTGGGCAATTCGTCGCCAAATTTGATCTCGACACAACATCTAGCATAGTTCCATCGATCACCTTGGGCAGTCAGATGGTCTCTCATGAGACGAACCCCAATCAAGCTCATCAAACGGCTAATACCTTTCTTGGACCACCAATCGATCGGTAGATACGGTAGTCTAACTCATATGGGGATTTTATCGAGTAGATCGCGGTCGTATTTTATATCCTTGTTCCACCTCTTCAAGACCACAAGCCGACCCTCAAAGTACCAAGGGCCCTCTTCTTGCTCTCTAGTGCTATCACTAGCCATCAGGAATTTGAATAAAAATAGGCCATTCTCCCTCGAAAATATTTCCAACCCGCCCACCGGTTTTCATAATTTATGCATTGCATCTTGGAACTTCGGAAAGAAGGGCTTTCTTCCCACAACATAGCCCACCAATATATGCTCCCAACCCCTCAAATTTGCTTCAATCTCACTAGAAGACAAGATAGCATACTTAACTCCATTGCGCATTGCCGGCTCAACGTAGTGGAGCCGAAGATCCTTTGCCTCAAAAGATGATACTCCACAGATGGCACTCCACGATTGCCCTATGATATGTTTAGCCTTGCAAGCTCCTGTTGCACCTTGACCTTCCTCCGAGGAAGGCCCCAAACCTGGTTCAAAATAATCGACAAACACTTGATGTGTGCCAAACTCACCAACATCAACAGCTATAGTATCTCCGCCTCCTCCGCTCCCCAATGCCATAGAACCACCCAATGTTGATTTAGGGCTATGTGGAGAATAGATTAGGGGAGGGAAATCCCTAAGGTTTTCTAGACCCAATGACGGATCTAATCTAGCACCTATTGGATCCCCGATAGCCCTTGGGCCCTTGCCTCGAGAGGTGCTGTCACCAACACCCAAGATTTGATTCCGAACACCAAGTTGTAAACTATAAGCCAAGGTCCCCAGATCTCTCAAGCCTCCAGAAGCTCCAACTAGCTCCACCGAGATACTCCCATGGGAGGAACCTCCCATGGGAGAGGATCCGGCCTTCAACCTTGCTCTCTGCTCCCACTCGGTGTAGTGATGCATCGCTCAACTCGCCGGTGTGGTTGCACCCTACCTAGATCTCCCCGCTCGCCGGTGTCTCTCTCTCTCTCTCTTTTAGAGACCGATCCCTGCTTGATCACTGGATACACTTGAAATCAGGTGGTGCGATAGCGAATGAGATTTTAATGGCCGAATTGCATCATTAAAAATTGGAAGACTTGGCCCACATTGACCACAGGTAACCGTGACCGACCAATGGCATTGTGCCAATGCGCCACACAAGGATATGGAGGTAATTTGATGAGGCTAAGGACGTAATTTTTATTAGGGTTCAAATTACCTCATTACGCCCTATAGGGTCTATATGGCACCATGCCATTGGTCGGTCGTAGTTACTGGTTGTCAAATTTTTTCTCGAATTACATGAGGTGTGGGTCGCCCTATGGGATGGTAGTCGGTCTGGGGTCGGGACCCGGGCTCGGTCTTGTGGGTGGAAAAATTGTATCGGACTGGATCAGAGCCGCATGGGCTCGCGCGACGGCCCAAGTGAGTAAGCCCATCCAGGCTCATGGACCCACTCTGCAAGGCCCGCAATTCAAGCCCTCCCCCTTATTGGGCCCACACAACGGCCCAATAAGGGCCCAGCAAGGAGGCCCAGGACCAGTGCAACGTCATCACGGCCACATCATCACTACCATATTGGGCACTTGTCTATACTATAAAAGGACCCCCAAGGCATTCAGAAAAGGGGTTGGTTATTTAATCAGAGGAAGAGAGGATCCCAAAGCCAGAGCTAGGGCTTACTTCTCTCCTCCTTGTTCTTTTCTTATTGCTCTGTGGAACCACCACTGTAAAAAGCTTCTCTCGGCCTGTCGAGAGAACGCTCCCCCATCTTTATATTCATTATAGTGGAAACCAGGTGGCACCTCTCGCCCGGAGACGTAGGTCGTAAGACCGAACTTTGACAACAACTCCACGTGCCTTCTTTCTTTTTACCTACTTTTTAATCTCTAACTCTACAAACCATCAACATTCAATCAAGGCTATGGGGTGGGGTTCCCAATCAAGACGGCTTGGAAATATCCCCCACAGGTCTCATGCGCACAAGGACCAAGATGGGGGGGGTCCCTATGGGATCCGACGATCAGAGCTCGTGCGGTAGCATATGATAGGGAGCGACGCTAAGAGCATTGAAGTGTACTCTACGCCTCACAAATCTCTCCTTATTTTTGGCTTGAAAAGACCAAATGCTTCAAACAAGCCAACAAAACAAGTGGCAAGGAAATACTTGAAAATTAACAAGGAAAGTAAATTTTGATTTTTTTTTGTTTTATTCAAATCAGAGGGAGCTCCCAATAAAGACTTTCCAACTACTCTCGCCAGCACCAGCGAGAGTAGTAGAGAAAACGAATTCTATCGACTATCGTAACATGTGGTTGGGGTGTTGTTTTCAATATGGGCCCACAAAGTTTAGTTACAATTCTGAAGGAAGTTTTTTTTAGGAGCTCGTGCGTTGGAGATGCTCACACACACACATATATATATATATATATATATATATATATATATAGAGAGAGAGAGAGAGAGAGAGAGAGAGAGAGAGAGAGAGAGTAGTCAGCCTGGACCAATGAACTTATTCAGATCCGACCGAACAAATTAAGGTCGAGCCCCGACCCATAATGTCAATCAGACTCGCTAACCCTTTTGTACCTTGTTTGGGCTCAATTTTAACCCATTTTGGCCCGAAAATAATCATTTCAAGATTCTCTCAAGGGCTGTGCAAATAAAATACTTCTCTAGGGATCAATTTTGTACCGAAAGCTTTGGAAAAATGTTGATTAAAGATTCGAAAGCCATTGAGGTCACGATATTTCTCTTGTTATTTTTTTTGGGTAAACACTTATGCATTGTACTTAACATTTTAACAGTTAAAGATCTCTCACCCCCCACTACAATAGAAATTATATTTTACGGTCGAATAATCGGCGGCCATTGTTTATACGGTCAAAAAAGATATTTAATCCGGCGTTCATCGCAAAAAATCGATTGAATCCGACAGCCCACCAAATCCACTTGGAAACGTGAAGCTAATCTGGTGGAGGAAATCCACTTGGTCGGAAAAGGTCGAGCAAATCCGGCAGGCCACCAACCCCTCCAGAAAAGGTTGAGTAAATTCGACCGTTCATTGTAAAAGATCGATCGACTCCGACGACCCACTAAACCCGCCGGAGAGTGGAGCTAATCTGGCGGAGGAAATCCACCCGGCCGAAAAAGGTCGAGCAAATCCTGCAGGTCACCAACCCCGTCGAAAAAGGTCGAGCAAATCTGGCGGGTGAGATCCATCCAACCAGAAAAGGTCGAGTTGATTATCGGGCCACCAAACTCTTCCGACTGAGGTGAGGGAGAAGAGGGCGACGACTCGGGCGGTGGAGGGCTGCGACTCGGATAGAAAGAAGATAAGGCAGCGATCGACTCAAATGGAAGAAGGAGAGGAAGGACTTAAAAGCAATTATATAAGATGTTTATGTTAGGAGATGATGGCTAGTATTTGGAGAGAATGATAATGCTCTTCATTGAAGGACTAAGCCCAATATATATACACTGTGTTACATAGTGAACTTGACCCAATTGTACATGAAACCCTACTAGTATCTATTATACATTAACATACTCCCCCTCAAATTCACGGTGGATTATGAACCGAGAGTTTGCTAATGAAATATCGGAAGTGAGCAATGGTAAGAGGTTTCATGATGAAGTCAGCAGTCTGCTCGGTCGAGAAAATGAATGGTAAGGAGATTGTGTGAGCGAGAAACTTCTGACGAACATAATGACAGTCCACCTCTATATGTTTGGTTCGCTTATGGAATACCGGATTGCTTGTAATCTAAATAACACTCTGGTTGGCATAGAAGAGAGACGTGGGCTTAGATATCACAACACCCAGGTCAAGGAGAAGGCAGCAAAGCCAGACAATCTCTGTAGTAGTGGAAGCCATAACCCTATATTCAGCTTCAGTACTAGAATGAGCAACAGTCTCCTGTTTCTTACTATGCCAAGAAATCAAGGAGTCGCCAAGGAACACACAGTAGCTAGTGGTAGAGCGGCGGGTAGCAACATCTCCAACCCAATTTGCACTGGAGTAAGCACGCAGTACCAGCGGAGAGGGGGAGGGAAAAGGCAACGAACGAGTGATGGTGCCCCAGAGATGGAGAATAATCTGAAGAACCGTCATATAGTAAACAGAGCGAGGAGCCTGAACGAACTGGCTGACGATGCCAACGACATGGGCAATGTTTAGCCTAGTCATGGTGAGATAAACGAGCATTGCAACCAGCCATTGGTACCGGGAGATATCCTGGACAGACTCACCATCTGAATAAAGAAGCTTCAAGTTGAGCTCCAAGGGCCTGTCAGCAGTACGGGAGGTAGTAAGAGCAACCTCGACAAAAATATCGGAGATGTACTTCTGCTAGGAGATCAACAATCCACGAGCTAACCGGATAATCTTAAGGCTAAGAAAGTATCAAGAGGGCCTAGATCCTTCATCTCTAACTGACTTTGAAGGTGACATTAAAGGGACGCTATAGTTACACTATCAACTCCGTTGATAATCATATCATTCACATACAAAAGCAAAACAGCAATACCCTGACTCGAGGAGCGGGTAAACATAGCATAGTCAAAGTGTCTCTCTACAAACCCAACTGCCAGAACTGCACTATAGAATCGCTCAAACTAGGTATAAGGTGCTTGTTTGAGCCCGTAGATAGCTCGGCATAGACAGCAAACGTGCCCTAGAGGAACAAAAATTTCTGATGGAGGAGCCATGTTTGTCTCCTCAGAGAGATCGCCATAAAGAAATGCATTAGTCACGTCTATCTAATAGAGAGGCCACCCTCGAGCAACTGCCACAGCTAAGAGGTGCGCACATTAGTCATCTGAGCAACTAGAGCAAACTTCTCCTCGTAGTCAATCCCATACGCTTGGGAGAAGCCACAAGCAATGAGTCGGGACTTGTGCCTCTCAATAGAACCGTTAGGTTGATTTTTGACCTTAAAGATCCACTTATAGCTAACAAGCACGATGCCGGAGGGACAAGGGACCATATCCCAAGTCTGAGTCCGCTGATAAGCGTAAAGCTCCACTTATATGGCCTGTCACCACTCTGGGTATAAAGCTGCCTCATGATACGACTGGGGTTCCTGGTAGGTGTGAAAGGCAGTGATAAAAGTATAGTAAGACAAGGAGTATGAGACAACAGTAGAATAGGCAGAGGAGTCATAAGAGTCACAGGTAAAGGCAGAGTAGCCAAACTTGTCAGGAGAGTAGTCATATCTGTAGGGGAAATTTTCGTGCCATCTTGATCAGAAACCTCGCCCCATAATTCTTGATTGAATATGGATGGTGCGCGTGATGCAGGGTAAGAAAGGGAAAGAGAGAGGGACAAGTGACACGAAAGATGTTGTCATAGTTCGGTTTTACGACCTACGTCTCCGAGCGAGAGGTGCCACTTGATCTTCACTATAATATGAGTAAATAGAGGGTGAGAGTTCTCTACAGATCGAGAGAAGCTTCGTACAGTGGGGTTGCACGGAGCAACTAGAACAAGACAAGATGAAAGAAGACAGCTCTGACTCTAGCTCTAGAATCTTCTCTTCTTTTGATCCATTGACCAACCCCTTCTCTGTAAGCCATAGGGGTCATTTTATAGCTGTGGAATGCCCTCGATATGGCAGTGATAACATGGCGGTGCTGAGATGGTGCTGGTTTTGGGCTTCTTCACTGAGCCGTTATTTGGGCCCAATAAGGAGGCATGATCTGCAAGTTCTATAAAGTAGACTTATGGGCCTGGGCTTGCCTGCATGGGCCATTACATGGGCTTATTTGTTTCTGGTCCGGTCCGGCATGATTTTTGCACCCACAGTTACCCCCTCCCAGTTAGGTCAGGACCCCTGGGTCGGTTGGAATTCTATGGTGCAAAATGCCTTCGAAGTCTGGCATGGTTGGCTAGGGCCATCGAAGTCATGGTTCAGGTTTGTAGGGTCATGGCTTGAGTCACGAGCCAAGCCGACGCATCCGTGTTGGATTCTTGTAGTGACCTTCTTTTCATATTTGTGATCGTCTTGTTGCTTTGGTCGTGATTCTGTATTTACTAGTGCAAGCTAAAAAGTCTCGATTTCATAAAGGGGTGTTCCCTGAAAAACAAGGTATTTTTTGACCGAGGCTCCTTCTCCTCCTACTGCTACTGCTGACACAACCCCCCCCCCCCTCAATTTTTGACGAAATAGAAAGGGTTGCTGTAGAAACTGAGACCCCCCTCTCAGTTTTTGATGAAATCGAGGGGGGCATTGCATTAGAAACTAAGATCCCCCCTCTTGGTTTTTGATGAAACCGAGGGGGCATTGCTGATGAAACCAATACCCGCCTCTCGGTTTTTGACGAAACTGAGGGGGGGGCATTGCTATATAAACCGAGACCCCCCTATCAGTTTTTAACGATACCGAGGGAGGCGTTGTTGTAGAAACCGAGACCCCCTTTTTTGGTTTTTGACTATATTGAGGGGGGCGTTGTTGTAGAAACCGAGACCCTCCCTTTCGGTTTTTATATGAAACCAAGGGGAAATGCTGTAGAAACCGAAGCCGCCCCTTTCAGTTTTTATGCAAAACCAAGGGGAAGGGCTATTGTAGAAACCGAGACCTTTCTGTTGCTAGCTGAAAAGTCTCGGTTTTATAAGGGGTGTTCCTGGAAAACTCGTATATTTTTCGACCGAGACACCTTTTCTTGATGTTTCTCCTTGAGGCCTTCCTGGTGCAGGCTAAAAGTCTCAGTTTTAAAAGGGGGTGTTCCCGGGAAACTAGTACATTTTTCGACCGAGACTCCTTTTCTAATTGTCCAGATTTTGCATAGAAGGTCCATGGTGTTTCTATTGCTGTGGGAACTACATATGTCCAAACAATATCAAATTAAATGTAAAAGTTGCATCTCAGTTCTTTACCTATAGTTCAAATTTCGGATCTATCGGAGTTTGGGATCAAAGGTTATGGCCGTTGCACTGAGACCTCTGAGCATATCCGTTGTCTAGATTTTGTACAGAAGATCAATTATGTTTCTATTGTTGTGGGAGTTATAGATATCCAAACGACCTCAAACTAGATGAAAATGTTGTAGCTAGAAGTCCTCTACTTACAATCCAAATTTTAGCCTAATCAGAGTTCAGGACCAAAAGTTATGGTTATTGCACCGAAGCCTTTCTAAGCAGATTCTACTCCGGCTGTTGTTGACACCGACACCCCCCCCCCTATCGGTTTTTCAAAACCAAGGGGTGGCTACTATTGATGCTGAACACTCTCCCTCTCTCAGTTTTTATGCAAAACAAAGTGGTGGATTGTTGTTGATGCCAAACACCCTCCCTCTCAATTTTCTATCGAAACTGAGGTGGGCTGCTGTTGATGCCGAACACCCCCCCTCTCGGTTTTTGTGCGAAACCGAGGGGTGGGTTGCTGTTGATGCCGAACACCCCCCTCTTAGTTTTTATACGAAACCGAGAGGTAGGCTACTATTGATGCCGAACACGCCCCTCTCAGTTTTCTGACGAAACCGAGGGGTGGGCTGCTGTTGATGCCGAACACCCCCGCTCTCGATTTTCCGCTGAAACCGAGAGGTGGGGTGTTGTTGATGCCGAACACCCCCACCCTCTCCGTTTTCTGACGAAACCGAGTAGTGGAGTGTTGTTGATGCCGATTCCCCCTCCCTTCTTGGTTTTTTTTTCAAAACCGAGAGGGGGGGCTACTGAAGGTGTCGAATACCCCACCCTCTCGTTTTTTTTGACAAAACCCAGAGGTGGGGTGTTGTTGATGCCGAACACCCCCACCCTCTTGATTTTCTAAAGAAACCAAGAGGTGGGGTGTTGTTGATGCTGAACACCCCCACCCTCTCGATTTTCTAAAGAAACCAAGAGGTGGGGTGTTGTTGATGCTGACCCCCCCTCCCCTCTTGGTTTTTTTTAAAACCGAGAGGGAGGCTGCTGAAGGTGCCGAACACCCCCACCTTCTCGGTTTCTGAAGAAACTGAGAGGTGGGGTGTTGTTGATGTTGAACACCCCCACCCTCTCGTTTTTTTGATGAAACCAAGAGGTGGGGTGTTGTTGATGCCGAACACCCCCACACTCTTGATTTTCTGACAAAATCGAGAGGTGGGTTATTAATGCTGAACACCCCTACCCTGTTGGTTTTCTGACAAAACCGAGAGGTGGGGTGTTGTTGATGTCGACCCCTCCCTTCTTTGTTTTTTGTGAAACCTAGAGGGGGGCTATTGATGGTGCCGACCCAGTTATTGGGGCTGTTAGGAGAGGCCAAAAAGTATCAGTACTGAAAATTGTATATTTTTTGGATTTTACCCCCATCTGAAACTGACACTTTTTTGGTTATATTCCCTAAGCACTGATGCATGAGGTTATTGGCACAGGGTAGTGCTAACCCTTGGGGGGTTTCTTAAAAATAATTTAAGATGGCGTCGCATAATGGTTGGCCAATTTTCACCAGATGCACAACCGTACCTGGTTACTCTGTTCGCTAGGCACTACGGTTGCGTAAGGGTGTTGTCATGGCAACAATTAAGGAAGCATCATTTTGCCCTATGTTTTTGTGGATTTTTTTATAGATCACGGAGAAGGGGGAGGTTGATCTCCCTCTCTTCTTCTGGTGGGCAGGTGACCATGGCAGAGGGGAAGACTGAGCCCTCTTCTTCTTCTTCCTTGTAGATCGTGGAGGAGGGGTGTGTGCGACAGCCTTACATGGCTGTCAATCATCAAGAGGGAGAAGGAGGCAGATCCCCTCTCGATATGCTGTTAGGACGATCAGAGAAGGAGGGGAGCTTGTCGGATCGACGATGCGAGATCCCTTTGATCCGATCTCCCCTCTTCCTCCATAGTGGGTCGAAACGAGATGACTGAAGGCAATCGATATCCATGCCACTCGGGTGATCCCCTCTGAGGCCGATGTGCCTTGTTTGCGAATGAGAATCATAGTCTTTGATGTTCTTTGATTGGATGCCATGTCAATCAGGTTGGTGAGCACCCAGATCTTAGCGTAGTATGAACCTTGGTCGTTGATAACACGTTGATTAGTCAACGGACTCAGTGATTGGCTACCATGATAAGCAAATATTGAGGCAATGTCATTCAACCTGACATCCCATGTGACCATGGTATTGGATGCCATGTCCCTTGATTTACGAGTGCGATTCTTTGATCGAGCTTGAGTTTGATTTAGCAGATCTGCATAGTCACCTTTAATTGGTGAATATCGAAGTCTGACTGCATTCATCAGGCGTCGAGTGCGTGGGTGGACATGGGCGACCCCTAGCCAATGATCAATCGATCGGTCGCTACTAGTCGATGACGGTCCAGGGGATTGACTGTTATAGCGGCAACTCTCACAAAATATTGACCTTTGGTTGATCGATCATTGCTTGAAGTTCGATTGCTACAGGACGATCGATTGCTTACCAATTGTCCGTTGGCTTGAATGCCATGGTGCGAAGGGTAGCGTGCGCTAAAAGAGTTGGACCGACTGCCCTCTGACCGGTTTGAAGCTGTCTATCATCGAGAGAGGGTGATGATCAGTGACAATATGATGTTCAGACCCGAGAGGCAAGAATAAGCCTGGATTTTTGGTCGAATACCAATACATCGGTCTCCGATTTCGTCGTTGCATGCCAAGACAGTAAACTTGGACTTTTGCTTGAGTGCCAAGACGTCAGCGGAGATATCTCAGACTTTATTTTTAAGTGTCAATGATGGATCCTTGGACTTGCTGCATGCCGATGCGACAACAGCTACCTCGGATTTTGTCTTCGAGGGTCAAGGTTGTCTATTTGGGCTTGGTGCATGCGGAGGCGGCGACGCCTGCCTCGGACTTTGTCTTCGAGTGCCAAGTCTGTTTCCTTGCACTTGGTGTATACCAAGGCGGTGACGCCTGCCTCGGACTTTGTCTTTGCATGCCAAGGCTGCCTCCTTTGACTTGGTGTAGGTCAAGGTGGCGACGTCTGCTTCGGACTTTGTCTTCGAGTGCTGAGGTTGTTTCCTTATACTTGGTGTATACTGAGGTGGCGACGCTTACCTCGAACTTTGTCTTCTACTGCCAAGGGTAGGGCCTTGGGCTTGTAGAGTGCTGAGGTATTGATCGCCTCAGACTTTATCTTCGAGTGCCAAGGGCTAGGCCTTAGGCTTTTCCTTGTCACCTCGTTCGAGTATAATTAACAGCTTAGATTGACCTAGATAGCCAGGAGCCTTCTTATCGGACTTTAGCCTTGAAAAGGCATAGCCGTATTGCCTTCGAGCTTCTGACTTGAACGAGCAGAATCGAAGGTCTTTGGTTGACTTGGGTTGCTAGGAGCCTTTTATCGGACTTTAACCTCGAGTGGGTGTAGCTGATGTTGCTTCTAGCTTCCGACTTGAACTGCAGAATCAAAGCCTTAGGTTGACCTGGGTTGTCAGGGGCCTTTTTATCGGACTTTAGCCTTGAAAGGGCGTAGCCAATGTTGCTTCGAGCTTCCGACTTGAACTACTAGAATCGCAGGCTTAGGTTAACCTGGGTTGCCAGGAGCCTTTTTATTGAACTTTAGCCTTGAAAGGACGTAGTCGATGTTGCTTTGAGCTTCCAACTTGAGCTAGCAGAATCGAAAGCTTGGTTTGACCTGGGCTGTCAGGAGCCTTTTTATCAGACTTTAGCCTTAAAAGGGCGTAGCCGAGGTTGTTTTGAGCTTTCGACTTGAACTGGCAGAATCAAAGGCTTGGTTTGACCTGGGTTGCTAGGAGCCTTTTTATCGGACTTTAGCCTTGAAGAGACGTAGCCGATGTTGCTTCAAGTTTTCGACTTGAATAGGCGGAATCGAATTTCGAGAGACTTAACTTTGACGATCAGCCTCTAGGAACCTTCGCTGCCTCTGTACTCTATAACGTATGGCCCTTCCCAAGACAGAGTGAATTTGCCACTGGCGATTTCCTTCGTGTTTGGGAAAATGGCTCTGAGTACCTGGTCTCTTTTGTTGAATTCTCTTCTTCTGTCCCTTCTGTCATATGCCCTCTTAATTTTTCTTTATAATTGGTTACATGAACTACTGCCCTTGAAATGGGCATAGCCGCTTTTACTTCGAGCTTCTAATTTGAACGGACATAATCGAAGTCTTTGGTTGACCTGGGTTTCCAGGAGCCTTTAGGTGCCTTGAACAGGCGGAATAGGATTTCAAGAGACTTCAATTTCGAGGAAAAGAAGCATTTTATTAATAAATCAAATTCACAGTTATAATTTTTCAAAGACTGTCCGGCATATGTTGTGAATTTATCTTTCTAGGTGCTCAACCTCTTTACTGAAGAGTGTTTGCCGATGCAGGTATTTGTGCACATTGTTTGCTTTAAGGATTCTGTATTCTCGTATTATGTTGACTCCCTGGCTCTACTTCTGCCTTTCCTTCTTTCGGCTCGGTTCTTTATTGGCGAGGTAGTCGTCGAGTCGTCCTTCTTGGACCAGGTCTTCAATGTAGTCCTTCAGTCTCCAGCAGGTTGAAGTTGGGTGCCCGTAGCTACGATGGAATTCACAGTAGACCGTAGTGTCTGTGGTCTGCTCTGAGTTTGGAGGAAGTGATTGCGACCATTTCCAAAATGGCTCATTCTGTATGTAGGCGAATATGTCTTTGATCGAGGTGATTAGTTTAGTTAACACTCTTTACTTCCTCTGAGCTCTCCTTTTCCCTGCTAGAGGGGCTTTCAATTCGTCATTCCGTCTCTTGACCAGTCCTTTCTAGTCGGACGTGGCGTTGGCATGCTTCTTAGGGTGTGTGTCCTTTGGGGCTTCATCAGCTTTCTTGTACTAGGAATTGCAAGGCCTGTGTAGTCTTCTAGCCCGCTGATTGTCCTTTACCTCTATCTCCTGCTGTACTTGCTTGAACATAGCCTCCAAGGAACTGGGAGGATACCGGATGAAGTCGGTGTAAATATAGAGTTTCGGCCGGATAGCATTCTGGGATGCTAGCATGATGACCTCGTCATTATAGGAACAACCAGTGAGCTTGGAATGCTCGTTATGGAACTTTATCGTGAAGCTCTTTAGGGACTCGTCGGAGCCCATCTTCAGCCTGTAGAGGGTGTCCAACTTCTTCTCGGGTTTCAGGTTCAGCCGGAAGGGGTCCATGAAGAGTTCTGCCAACTCTTCAAATGTGGCCACCATACCGGTAGGCAACGTGTGGTACCAGTCGATGGCAGGTCCCTTAAGGCTTCCTATGAACATACAACAGAGAAGGTGATTTTCATACTCGTATGGCGCCATGGCTTGCTTGAAGGCCAGGATATAGAGAACAGGGTCTCCCTTGATACATTTGAACTTTGGCAGGCTCAGTGTTCGCCAACCCATAGAAAATGGGGTTGCAAGTATCTCGGGATGCAGAGGTCCCACCAAGGTGATTAGCTACCTGTGGTCTTGATGATGGTGTCCCACGTCGGTAGTATGCCTTAGTTGGTTGAGTAGCTTGCAGGAATCTGTTGCTTTCGTGTACGAGGGGATAGGATGTCCAGTGGACCCTGTTGACTGAGGCGATCCTTCTCGACGATGGCTTGGTGCACCGTCGACGTTAAGGCAATCTCATACCATTTTCCTTGGTACTTGTGTGGATCATTGACGCCTCTTGATATGCGGCACATGTGGTTCTTCAAAATGATGACTCGCGGCTGGGCAAGTCCTTGGTTGGTCTTTATCAGCGGGAGAGTTGTGGATCATAACCCCCGCTCCTTTAGCTGCCTTCTTCAGGGAATCCCTCTCTTGCTTGAGGGCTGTGTTCTTCTTGAGAAGCTTCAGCAGCTGGAAGTCAACAACTAAGATTTGGTACATAGCCAAAGCCTCGCCTCCTTGGGTATCATGCTTTTTGCCAGATCGATGCTTCGGGGACGGTGAGTTCTGTCGATTGCTGCGGCCTTCTGGCTAGCTGCCTTGCGACCCCAACCGCTCATGAACATGTATACAATTAGTTGCTGCAGAGACTTTTTGCTCGTCTTCGGTCAGCACATCATTTGTTCGATCAGCACCTGTCTTCGGAGGGTTGGTGCTAGCCTTCACCATCGAGCGTGTTGATGTCGGTGTGATAAAAGCATTGAGGTTGACTTGAAAGAGGACTTGTGGCTCGTCACCACAAGTTGAGTAGGAGTCGATAGAGGTATGGGTAAGACCTCTAACAAGATCCCACGGACAGCGCCAACGATTGTGGGAAAAATTTACGTGTCGTCTTGATCGGAGACCTCGTCCCACAATTCTTCATTGAATGTGGATGGTGTGCATGATGTAGAGAGAGAGAGAGAGAGAGAGAAAGTGACAAGTGACACGAGAGATGTTGTCGAAGTTTGGTCTTACGACCTACGTCTCCGGGCGAGAGGTGCCACCTGATCTTCACTATAATATGTGTAAATAGGGGATGAGTGTTCTCTACAGGACGAGAGAATCTTCGTACAGTGGGGTTGCACGGAGCAACTAGAAGAAATACGATAGCCCTGGCTTTGGCTCTAGAATCTTCTCTTTCTTTGATTCATTGACCAACCCTTTCTCTATAAGCCATAGGGGTCATTTTATAGCTGTGGAATGAGCTCGATATGGCAGTGATGATGTGGTAGTGCTGAGGTGGCGCTGGTTTTGGGCCTCTTCATTGGGACCTTATTGGGCTGTTATTCGGGCCCAATAAGGGGGCATGATCTACAGGTCCTATAGAGTAGGCTCACGGGCCTGGGCTTCCTTGCATGGACTATTGCATGGGCCCATTTGTTTCTGGTCCGATCCGGTATGATTTTTGCACGCATAATATCTATCAGGAGGGTGATGTTCACGTGCAGGGTAGCAGCAAACAGGGGTAGGATTTGTGACCAGAGAGTAGGGAGTAGCAGCAGCAGGCGAGGGAGTACCAGTGGGAACCGACTATGGGGGAGAAACTGTAGATCGACGAATGTAGACACACGTAACAGGTAGTGGTGGTGGAAGTGGCGGGGAAGACTGAGGAGGAAAGGGTGGAGGGGGTGAGGGAGGTGGAGGCTCAACTAGGAAAGGCACAACAATAGGTGTGGGAACAAGATACGGAGATAGGAAGGGGATGGTGAGAGGTGGTGGAGGCATAAAGGGTGACACAAGCCGTGAGGGAAGATCCTGGGACTCGGTGGAAAAGTACGGGACATCCTCAACAAAGGAGACATAACAAGAAATACAGATTCGACGAGCCAAGGGATCGTAGCATCGATAGCCCTGGTTCTCTCGACTGAGCCCCAAGTAGACATACCTAACGGAAATAGCAGACAGTTTGGTGCACTCATGTAGAGGGAGAATGATGAAACAGGTGCACCCAAAAGTGCGAAGACGGGAGTAGTCGGGAGATGTGGAGTAAAGGCTCTCGTACGGGGTAATACCGGAGAGGGTGGAGGATGGAGTGATATTGATAAGGTGAACGGCGATCAAAACAGCCTTAACCCAGTATGAATGTGGAACAGAATCAGATAGAAGTAGAACACACGCTGTCATAAGGACATGGCGATGCTTGCGCTCGGCTACTCTATTTTGTTTATAGATATAAGGGCACGACTGTTGGTGAATAATGTCATGGGTTTGAAGGATCTTATGCATCTTAGAGGAGAGGTACTCTTGAATACAGTTATATCGAAAGGTCTTAATATGCCAACCAAACTGAATATAGAGTATGGCAGTGAATATCTTGTAGATTTGGGAAATCTCAGAGCGCCGACGCATGAGATAGACCCAGGTGCATCTGGAATAGTCATCGATAAAACTCATATAATATAAAAAACCAAAAAAGGAAGCAACCGGAGCGGGACCCCAAATATCAGAATGCACTAAATCAAAAGGGCAATAGATCGGGAAGCACTGGCCGAAAACGATAGAGCCAAATGCTTTGCAATCTATAACCCGTACAAACAGAGATGGGGGAAAAGAACATATGACCCAAAGCACCCGAACGAAAAATGCTATTGAGTCGATCACTAGACAAATGACCTAACATTCTATGCCACAAGTCGGCAACAGAGGTGACTGACAAGACTGACGCAATAGAAACAGAGGAAACATGAAGATGATCCAGCTGGTAAAGTCCTCCCGCTCTACGGTCCTGCCCAATCCTCCGACCTGTCCAAGAATCCTGCACAACACAATCAGAAGAGGTAAAGGTGACAATCAGTCTAGAATCACAAAGAGAACTGATAGAGATTAGATTAATGTTAAGAAGAGGAGCATGATAGACATGGGGTAGGGTCAGGTGACCAGTAGAGTCTAAGATAGTAGTGATGGATCCACATTATAGAATAGTTACGAGAGTCACATCCGCAGTACGGACTTCTATATGGGGAGGAGCAGGGGCACAATCTATGAGCATAGTAGAGTCAAAGGTAAGATGACAGAAAGCACCCGAATCGAAAATCCATTGGACAACAGTACCAGAGGTGGTGGACAGGCCGTGAGCAGTCAATAGAGACGATGTGGCGAAGAAGGAGCTCCTCAAGGTGCTAGAGATTATCCAACTTAAGTGGAGACGGTGCTATGGTAGTAGTAGGCGATACCAGAGTCGCTATAGCAGCAGCTGTAGTGCTACCAAAGTAGCAAAAGAAGGACTGACCACATCCACGACTTCGTCCACCTTAACTGGTGCGTCGATCGTCACGGAAAGCAGAAACCCAACATGATTCTCGCTCGTCAATACCCCAACGGGGGTTACAAGGAGAACATATGGGACATTTATGTTTCATATGACTAGTCTTTTTGCAGTAATTGTACAAGACAGGCCTATCAGAGAAGCTGGCGGCCAGAGCGCTGTCTGGTCCTGGAGCAGGTGGGGGAGGATGAGTACCTGAGTTTGAAGTTGAGTCTCCTCATTGACCAAGGCTAGTAGAGCATCTTCTAGCCAAGGGAGAGGCTTGTGGTAAAGAAGCTGAGCAGCGATGAGAGCGAAGTCCGATCAAAGCGCGACCAAGAACTGGTGGAGGTGGCCCTTATTAAGGTAGCACTGGAAGTCCCTATAGCGTGGACAAGAACATCGCTCAGGGATCAGAGAGTCTAGCTCATGCCAGTAGGCACTTATTGTTGTACGTTGTGTTTAACAAGGCAAATTATCATTGTATCAGACTTTGGTTATTTGAATAATAGACATTGTATCTTTTCATAGCTTACTATTTTGTTACTTACCACTTTTCCTCTAAGTTGTGCAAGGTAACTCAAGTATATTGATGAGATCAGTATACAAAAGATTTAAGTGTATCAGTTCACACATCTCAGAAGGTTCGCAGTCAGTAATCGGATTGGACACCCGATTTGAAAGGCTGTAACACTCTGGACTTCTCATAATGCAGAGATAGTCTATCTCGACCATTGGAGTAGTTGACTCTGAACCATACATATTGGTGTGCGTTGAGTACGCTGAACGGAATCAAGAGAGTAAACCAAGTCTAATCAAGCTGTCGCTATGACTATGGTCACTCTTTTACTGGTTGACTAAACCCTAAATCTCAGGATGTCCTTTGGACTCTAGATTTGGTAATTGTTAGTATAATCTGTCAAACAGTGTGGTCTATCGCAAACCTAAATCTGGGTAGGTTGGATGTCTTGCACTAGATACTAGGGAATAGAGGCATGCTTGGGAATTTCTCACTCCCTGGGGGGGCTAGGTGTCTCCTTGAGTAACTTCCATAAAAGGCTGATCATCAAGTCTGGCCAGATGCTTCTAAGTAAAAATGATGATCACAAGGACTTAAAAAGTTAGGACTCAAGTGGGTGTGCTATACCGGAAGGGATAGTCTTTGATCCTGGATAGTTTCATGGACACCGGAAGAAGGAGGGGTTAAGTGCAACATAGTGGAGAAGTGTTCTTGCATAATATCCAAGGACTACGAAGTGCAGTCGTGACCTAGTAGTGGTTGTGGTCATGGCTAACTGAGGATGGTGTGGTCATGAGATGATCGCACATACCTTTAGTTGGTGCCGAAGTTATTGAGGTTCCCATAGATTCCATCTCCTAGCCTATTCATACAGATGAACTGCCCGGTCCTAGTGCACGGTTAGTGCATGGGGAGGATTACGGTTTACTTGAGCCAGGTTTACCTGACCAGACCTTCTAAAGTCTATTCCTTGGGGAATACTAGTTAGACTTGGAATCCTAGGTGGCACCACTAATAGGACCCATAAGGGTTGCTTAAGTAGGCCATGCTCCGTAAAGTTTACCAAAGTGTAGGTAGATATGTCGCATGAGATGTGCACATGAGATTTTCGTCATCGGACCATGTAATAGAGGAGGAAGGGATCCAAGCTTGACGAGGATTCCCTCCCCCTCGAAATTTAGTCACCAAGTGGTGCGAGCCACATAGTGGCCGACCATATTAATGGAGAGAGAGGGATAACTCCTCTTTCCATTAAGTGACCGGCCATGTGGGGGCCCACACCATAGGTGGCCAACCTATTAATGGAGAGGGGATTCCCTCTCTCTATTAATGAAAACCGCCCCCCTAAAGATGCCTATAATCTAGGGATTTCGGTTAGGGGGTTGGAGGGAGCCTTATCTGCTCCCTCATCTCTATCTCAATCCTTATCTCTAGGGATTTTGGATAAGGAGGTTGGGGGAGTTTTATCCGCTTCCTCATCCTTATCTCTAACTCTTTAGGATGGCTTTTAAAAAACCCTAGACGCCCCTCTCATGGACTAGATGATGTGACTTTCGTCCAAGGAGAGAGGGGAGAAAAAAAAAAGAGGAAAAAGAGAAGAAAAGAGGAAGAAGGGAAGGGAAAAGAAAGATACTTCGCACAGAGGCTTCTTTGGTTAAGAAGGACATGGATCCAGAAGTCGGCTCCCACAAGCCATCAAAGCTCATAATGAGGATGGAAATAGAAGATGCTCTCGACGAGTTGCGAGGCGTTCTTGCTTCATCGATAAATTCATCTTCTACCAAGATAAATTTGTGTGGTTCTCCATCTCAGGCATTCATGAGACCCGAGAGATAATTCTCTGATAGTCTTTAGATGGTTGCATGCACTTTAAATTTGATTAAAAGCTATCTGCTCATGATCTAAAAAGAAATATAGCATAACTACGATCTGTATTGATTTCCGACACGAGAATCGCGTCCGCCGTGCTCTCCGATGCACCAATCCGACATTCATCAGGCTGAAGAAGTCCTGAATTATATGCTCCCCCTAGTGAGCGGGCTGGGAGTATAGATAAGTTGATGCCGGCGTGCACCACCGCGCGGGAGAAACCGGTCCCAAAGATACTCCTACATCGTGTGCGTTGTAGGAAGGAGACCAATGGGAGCAAGGAGCATATAAGTAACGTAGTCCAGGAGATAGGCCCGGATGGCCTGATTGTGGCGACGCTACGTGAGGGCGACCGTGGCGGCAGCAGCAGTAGCAGAAGACTCACCGCTAGCAGCAGCGCGATTGGTGACCGAGGAGGTGGTGAAGGAGATAGCCAGAGGTAGGTCATTATCGGTGATGTGACCCTGATGCAGACGAGCCACTACGTGCAGTTTTTCTACAGCTGATGGCGTATTTTCATCCGCGCCGGAGATCCAGGAACCCGATCGTCGATCCGTCTGCATCAGTGGAAAGCTTCATTGAAGCCCCACAGTTTTGGTTTTTACTTTATTTCGATCCGACCAACGGATCTTTAGTTATTTCAGTTTTTATTTCTGGTTTGGGTAGGTGCGAGCCATGTTCGCATCCGGTTCGAGCCACAGATGCCGAACTGACTCGTTTCTGTGTTAGAGTCTTAGCCGTAGGATCTTAAGTGAGATTAAATCTCAATGGATGAGATTTCAAGGGAAACCAAAATCACAAAAACCCCTAGCCGAACCTCCCCTTTCACCCGGCCGGCCCCTTTCCTGCGGAAGACCGCGCGTCCCCCTCTCTCTCTCATGCCGCGCGTCACCTCTCTCTCTCTTCCGCGCGTCTCTCTCTCATTCTTTCCTTTTTTGTGTTTTCTTTGTTGTTTCATCCCCTATAAACCCTACAAACCCTAATTGAGAATGGAGATGAATTGAAATTGAAACCCTAGATTGAAGAAGCGTGTGCGCTTGTTCGGTTATCCCTCCCGAAGAAATCCTCTTTGCTTCTTGTCTACCTCTTCCTTCCGCACGCTTCTACCCCGTCGCCTCACTATTCATCCTCGGCTTCACGGAAGATCGACGTGGAGTGTCTTCTTCTTCAAGATCATCGTCTCAGCTTCTTCACCCAGTCTTCTGGACCACACCTCCCCCTTCCGCGCCATTCCTCTGCAACATCGGAGCATCGGAAAGCTGCCGGCATTGACCTCAGCACGGTTTGGATTGTCCTCTGATTTTTCATGTGATATTTTCCTTTCCATTAACCGGCCTTGTTGCTGATTTTATGTTAGAATACTAAATTTCTGTTTTCCCGAGAGTCTCATCCATTAGGATTTTATCGTTTAGGTTTGTGGTTGTTCTTTGATACAATGGCTTATTATTTGAGATGATGTTATTGTTTCATTGCTGGAATTCAGTTATATTAATCTGAAATTAAGTCTCTTCTTGTCAATTTTATTATCTCGTTGAGTTAAATTTGTTTGGGAATGAATGGTCGATGAAACGTGATTATAAGCATTGCTGAAATTTATTGATACATGCTGAAATCTGATTTTTATTGTTAAATTCTGCACTTGGATTCATTTAAGCATTCCGCATCGCATTTAGTTGATATCAGATCGCGTCAAGTTGGTATCAGAGCGCACTAGTCGTCGCGTCCTTACGCAACGGCCGGTCCTCTTGCATCATTCGCATCTTCGCGTGCTTGCTGAAATTTTTTTTTTATTTGTCTTCTTTCATTTTAGTTTGTATCTTGCATTAGCTAGTCACACGCATCGCGTGTCGCATCCATATTAGGGTCATCCCTTTCTCTCGTAATTGAATCGATAGCATCTACTAAACAATCTAGAATGGCTGGATCGTCTCCGCCCCGTACTTGGCAGGATGCCTTCATGAGGCAACAAGATAACATTGAGAGGCTTCAGACCCAGATAGAAACCTTGACCTTAGCCTTCAATAATTCCCAGAATCCCCCGCGACCCCGTCGCGAACACAGGACTAGAGCGTCACCCGGGCGTAGCGAGTTAGACCTAGGGTAAGGAGGTGACAGCGTCAGTTCCTCTGATGGATCTGCGCGGCAAAGTAGGCAAAGTCATAGGAGATCGAAATCCCATTAGGGTTGGGATCAGGGCATCAAGATAGAAATTCCTGAGTTCGAGGGTAGGATGGACCCTGAAGAGTTTCTAGAGTGGGCCGAGAGAATCGACCAGTACTTCGAGTGGAAAGAAATCCCCCGCGACAAACAAGTTAAGTTTGTCAGCCTTAAACTGAAAGGTCATACACTGATTGTTGGAAACTAATCCGGGTCAGAGGCTCGCAGCGGAAACGATTTGGCGGTCGAATAGACCGTTCATGGTGCACGTTACACTATTTAACTTTTCATGGAAACTAAACTACATATGTGTGTATGTGTATGCACGATAATCGAAAACCCCTAACGGCAATCTAGCGTAATGATTAACTAGCATGGATGCAAATCATAATGCTCGCTAGATCTATATGTTAGATTACACATACCTTTCGTGCGGATCTTTTAACCGCGGAGGATTGTCTTCTTTGTCGATGGAGACGGAAGATCGTTCGCGAAGATGCCGACGGTACGAATGGAGATGTTGCCTTCTTGTTCACCCGATCTCACACGATGCACGGAACGTCGCTCTCGGATCTCTGAGTGCCTCCGAAGAACGACCCTTCTCCTTCTTTAGAACTCCACGCGAGGAAGACGAAGTAGCAAGCGGGAAACGGGAGATGAAACGGGAGAGAACTCGAGAGATGAGAGAGAGGGGGGTTCGGTTTCTGTAGCACATGGGGCCGGCGCCCCATAGGTCTTTATAGGGCCGGCCAACACCCCTTGGATAAGGATCCAAGGGGATATTAACTCCCTCTCATTATCTCTCCATTATCTCCCTTTTATCTCTCCGCGTATTTATCCGTTTTCCCACTTTTTAGGGCTCGATATTAACCGATTTATCGCCCCATCCCTATCCATATGGCCGGCCCTGTAGATGAGGGATTCTTATCCCTACATCATAGGGCCTGCCCTAGTGAGGTGTCCCACCACTAGGGTCGGCCAACAGTGAGGTCCGGCAGAGTGAGGTTTTTTACCAAAACGCCCCGACGCCTCATTTTGACCATTTCTAGCATGCGATACCTAACGGCCATTACTTAAGTGATATCTACTAGTTACTTACTATTAACTGAGGCCACCGGAAGGTGCCTCTAGCAAAGTCAACTAGTCAACTCGCAACATACCCCGGTGCATCGCACCTATGTAGCGAAGTTCACTTATGGCTAGGGATTACAACATACGACTCCGCACTAGTCTCGGGCTCAACCCTTAGTACTCGTATGTAGTTACGCATCTACCGTGCTCTAGTGCCAAGCACACACGGAGCGTATACTTCTTTCTTCCTCCTGCTTATGGTGTTCCGAGGAGACGGTTCAAGAACCGTACATAATGTTGATAAGGTGGAACCATCAGGGACCGGGGTTCATGGCTTCCAACTCAAGCTCGATCGACACACTACCCGAGTGTACCATCGATCCTCTGAGCTCGAGTTAACCTGCGTAGCCACCCAGAGTGCGACGCAGGCTGCACTCCAATTCACCCAGACTTACTATGTTCTCTATCATACCCCTGCTCTCCGCTTAGTAGTGGTAAACCCGCTGTCCCTCCACTTGATGCCATGATTCACTTCGAGCGGTGAAGACTACCGTCAGACTCGAATGATCATATGACTTGGTTCCTTCCAGGTTGACCTATACATCGTACCTCTGATTACCCCGTCGAGTAACCGAACCCGGTCAACAGTCAAACTGATGACCACCAGGCCTGGGTTTGGTACAGTGTAAGTCACACCAAGGAACGCACCTCCCATCAGGGGTGTGGATGGCCTGCAGGAGTGACACGCTAATGCAACGCCAGCCGGGTAACCCAGTACACCGTGGTTTTGGATCACTGCATATGGACCCTCACACATTAGTGCGCCAAAGCACCACACAACTGGTTAGTCCATCAGTCGTGGTTCCTCAGGGTTTAGGACCGTTTTACCCTAAGCAGAAACACGGCTTAGTGTACCAGTGTCTGCTCACTGATCTGTACACCGTGTTAGTTCCGTTCAGCCACAGACACTGTGCCTGGTGATGACCATGGTGAAGACATCCCATGAACTGTCATCGCCAACAGCTTAACATGATGAGGCGACCAACCTGATCATAGCTGCGAACTTATTTAGGTTATACGGGACCAATCCACTTAGTCTTCAACTCAGTGGACTACCATATAACCATGGCTCTCTGTTCTCTAAAGAACACGTAACTATGTTACGCACCTATATGCATCTTATATATTAATAACTATCAATCTTTATTAGACCAAAACATAAAGTTTTACAAGCTTAGAACACATCAATCCTAACACTGATCTGGTGGAAACAGTTGCAGACCGCTAGGGGTAGAAAAGGAAAAGAAAAGATTTCCACCTGGACACATATGCGGGGAAAAATGCAACAGAAGTTCCTCTCTTCTGATTTCAAGCAGAATGTGTTCCAGAAATTCCAGAACCTGCGACAGGAGCATAAATCTGTAGACGACTACACTAATGAATTCTACAAGCTCCAAGCTCGGAACGATCTGCACGAAGATGAAGAGCAGAGCGTCGCTAGGTATGTCAACGGTCTCAAGCCTTCAATTCAGGAGGTGGTGTCCCTTCACGACTTGTATCAGGTCAGTGATGCACACCGTCGGGCCAAGAAAGTCGAGTCTCACCACTCCCGATCTGCGTCCCGGCGATATGACATTACCAGGGCGCCATCCGGATCCGTTAGTAGACCACTCCCTGGACCTTCACCTGTAGCTGGCACAGTTCCCGCACCCACTGAGAAGGGTAAAGGAGTCCTAGGACCCAACCCGAGTCAGATAAAGTACTTTAAATGCAACCAGCCGGGTCACAAGTCCGCCGACTGTCCTCGCCGTCAATTCCATCTACAGACAAATCTTGCGGATAATGACGAGGATAGTCACGAATCTGATGGGGAACACTTTAATGAATTAGTCTTGGAGGGGGATGATGTGACTGCACCACTGTTGGTCATTCACCAGTCGCCATCGCCCCAAGCACCCAAAGCGTTGTTACCCCACGAGCTCTGTGGAGGACCCCCTAAGCCACACTGCAGGAACCAGAGGTTCGAACTATTCCGAACAATCTGCACTGTCAACGGAATGGACCTTTGTCTCTTGATCGATGGAGGTTGTACCACCAATCTGATAAATGAAAGGGTAGTTAGGAGCAAGCAATGGAAAGTTAAACCATTAGCTCACCCTTACAAGACATCCTGGCTAGACAACACCACAAGTCAGCTGGTAACTCACTGTTGTTTGGCAAAGTTATCCATTGGGCTGCAATATAGAGATAAGATCTGGTGCGATATCATTCCGCTAGAGGTTGCTGATGTTATCTTAGGGTGTCCATGGCAGTTCGACCGAGATGTCCAACATCACGGTAGAGCCAACACCTATACTTTCCTGAAGGATGGCATCAATGTCACCCTATGGCCTACATGTTTTAGGAAACACCGATCCCATGCACCTCAAGCCCTTCTGAGTCAGAGTCCGTCCATACCACCATTCGCTGAAAACTTAGTTGGATGTCCATCTGCTTTACTGAAGATTGATAAGGGATTAGAGAACATTTTGAATTCCATTGCATGCACATCACATTTAGAGTCGGTAGGCATTCATGACACTTGCATTCATCATTTGCCTGACTTCCATTCATTCATAGATCATTCATATGTGCATCCCTATTGTCATCCAAGTGTTGAATTAAGCAATAATGAAGATTTTGGCATGTCTGATCACTTTTCGATGCAGAACACTTATGAATCATGCTTTCAACTTTCAGCCAACCCATCATCTTTAATTTTTCGAAATCATAATAATTGGTATGATGGATTCTTTAATTTCTTATTTTATTCACTGTATCCGGACAATGATGACATGACATATCTTCCTGGTTTAGAATCCCCTTGTTTTGCACCGTGCGCAGGCCATTTTGTGCAATACATTACACACCCGCAACCCACGGCCTTTCAAGTATACCATTGCCAATCGCGCAAGCCGATGACCCGCAGCACATTATGCTCCCGCGGCCTTTCTTTTCACATGTCATTTGAATTTCATGTCAACCCACATTCCTATTATCACATGAAATTATCTGAGTCTTTTGATGATCTTATCGTGCCGCGGAAGATGTTGGTGTTGACTTTCAGGTCTTCGCTTGGCGGCGAGGGGCAGAGGCTACGAGATGGAGTTGCCGTGTACCTGAGGCGGATCACTTGGCCACCGGACCCGGGAGAGCAGTCAGATCAGAGGCAGCGGCTGCAGTTGCTGCCAGGAGAGCCCCCGTCGGACCCAGGACCTGGCTCGACAGGAGTCGAGTTCTTTTGAGTCCGGGGGACTTGATGCAGACGAGCCACTACGTGCAGTTTTTCTACAGCTGATGGCGTATTTTCATCCGCGCCGGAGATCCAGGAACCCGATCGTCGATCCGTCTGCATCAGTGGAAAGCTTCATCGAAGCCCCACAGTTTTGGTTTTTACTTTATTTCGATCCGACCAACGGATCTTTAGTTATTTCAGTTTTTATTTCTGGTTTGGGTAGGTGCGAGCCATGTTCGCATCCGGTTCGAGCCACAGATGCCGAACTGACTCGTTTCTGTGTTAGAGTCTTAGCCGTAGGATCTTAAGTGAGATTAAATCTCAATGGATGAGATTTCAAGGGAAACCAAAATCACAAAAACCCCTAGCCGAACCTCCCCTTTCACCCGGCCGGCCCCTTTCCCGCGGAAGACCGCGCGTCCCCCTCTCTCTCTCATGCCGCGCGTCACCTCTCTCTCTCTTCAGCGCGTCTCTCTCTCATTCTTTCCTTTTTTGTGTTTTCTTTGTTGTTTCATCCCCTATAAACCCTACAAACCCTAATTGAGAATGGAGATAAATTGAAATTGAAACCTTAGATTGAAGAAGCGTGTGCGCTTGTTCGGTTATCCCTCCCGAAGAAATCCTCTTTGCTTCTTGTCTACCTCTTCCTTCCGCACGCTTCTACCCCGTCGCCTCACTATTCATCCTCGGCTTCACGGAAGATCGACGTGGAGTGTCTTCTTCTTCAAGATCATCGTCTCGGCTTCTTCACCCCGTCTTCTGGACCACACCTCCCCCTTCCGCGCCATTCCTCTGCAACATCGGAGCATCGGAAAGCTGCCGGCATTGACCTCAGCACGGTTTGGATTGTCCTCTGATTTTTCATGTGATATTTTCCTTTCCATTAACAGGCCTTGTTGCTGATTTTATGTTAGAATACTAAATTTCTGTTTTCCCGAGAGTCTCATCCATTAGGATTTTATCGTTTAGGTTTGTGGTTGTTCTTTGATACAATGGCTTATTATTTGAGATGATGTTATTGTTTCATTGCTGGAATTCAGTTATATTAATCTGAAATTAAGTCTCTTCTTGTCAATTTTATTATCTCGTTGAGTTAAATTTGTTTGGGAATGAATGGTCGATGAAACGTGATTATAAGCATTGCTGAAATTTATTGATACATGCTGAAATCTGATTTTTATTGTTAAATTCTGCACTTGTATTCATTTAAGCATTCCGCATCGCATTTAGTTGATATCAGCGTCAGACCCCAAAGATCGCGACTGGAGAGCACGGCTTCAATGGTGAGCGACCAATTAGGCCAGTCAATAGTCGAGGTTAACTGAAAGGTAGTATCACGATGACGGACGGTATCGGAGAGGACGCTATGGATGAGTATCGGGAGAATTTGAAGAACCAGGGAGGGCTGCGATAGAAAAAAAAAGAAGGAAAGGTCAGGCAGAGCGGGAGGGGACTGCAGTGGAAGGGGAAGACCGGGAGGGCCGGGAAGGGACTATGGTTGAAGGGGAAGACCGGGGGGGGGGGTGCTGTGGTGAGGGTTGAAGGCCGAGGGGGGGACTGCGGTGGCCGGTGGGTGCTGCGGGGGCCGGCTGTGGCTACCGGAGGGAGGGGCTGTAGTGGAAGGGGAAGGCCGGGGAAAGGGCGAGAGGGTGCTGGAGGTGGCCGGTGGGTGCTGGAGGTGGCTTGCAAGGGCCGAAACTAGCTGACAGAGGGAGCGGCTGTGGTGGGAGGGACTGCGGTAGAGGGGGAAAGCCGGGGAAGGGGCGAGACGGTGCTGGAGGTGGCTGGCGGGTGCTGCGGGGGCCGAAGGTGGCTGTCGGAGGGAGGGGCTGCAGTGACCGAGGAGGAGCCGCGGGGCCGTAGGTGGCTGCCGGAGGAAAGCGGAGCCAGAGGGAGCAGCCGTCATCGTCACCGTCGACGCGAGCAAACCCTAGAGCTCTGATATCATGTTAGGAGATGATGGCTATGGTTTGGAGAGCATGAGAATACCCTTCATTGAGGGACTAAGCCCAACATGTATATCATGTTACATAGTGAACCCGACTTGACTGTACATGAAACCGACTGTATCTATTATACATTAATAGTTTAATATTAAATATAATAAAAGCTTATTACAATTAATCACATGTTAAAGGTTGTGTAGGTTGTTAAGATATAGGATTTTAGTCGATGACCTGGGCTTGAATACGCGCAGGGGGCATCTGAGTAAGGTAGGAGGCCAGGGTCTGACCCAATAATTTTTTTTCTTCTGTTTTTTTGTATTTTCAGGGGCTAGGCCGAAATAGCCTTTTGTGATGGGCTTTTATATGGCCACAATTTGTGGGGGACTAAGCCCCTGATTAAATGAATAATCGGCCATATTTGGCTGTCGGAAAAAAGGAGATATGTTGTAGTGCCCTTGTGGATGTAGGACTATCTTATTTCTCCTAACATCCTCCTATATGTTTATATAAGTTTTTATTCAATCTTAGTTTTCATCTTATTCTCTATTAACATATCTTATTAACAAATGGAGTCAGATCCCAACAATTTCTAACAAAGCTCCCACATTTGAACAACAAGTTAAGTGGTATCCACGTCGAGTTGATCATCTATAGCTAGGTGGAGGAGTCGAGGGCTAGAAGGAACAATTTGTCGAAAACATGTCCATTTACAATCAGATTGATCAGTTTAGAATTAGGGGGAGTACTATTCTACCAGAGTTACTTTTGCTGCAACATTATCGAAGACAGGTATTTGAAAGGATCTACAGAAAGACCTATAGACCGAAAAAATGGATTTAAGAGATCGAGATCCGAGTTAGCATTTTGCACAGATATGAGCTAGCTGAACCACATGTGGTAGATGTTAGGAGAAATAATAAGTAGAACCTTCAACTCATTCATCTAGTTGGCTTGTATTTATAAGCCAATGTGGATATGTTTTTAGTTGGTGGCTTGTAATAAAGTTCAGAATTTGGATTTCGATGCTAGATGATATGGAGACTAGTGCATACCCATGCCGATTGGTAGGAAGAGGGCGCCTTCGGAGCGACCACCGCACCCCCCCCCCCCCAACCCTCGAACCCAAATCTTCTGGCCCATTTCTCAGCCCCATCGTCTACCCCCCAGGTCACAGCCGTCCGTTGCACCCATACTCGACCCGTGCATCGCACTCAGACCCAACAAGCAGGCAATGAAACAAATGTGATTGGCCCCCCGACATATGCTCCAGGTTTTACCTGATCACTGTCGTCCCTTTACCTACTGGTTGGGGCTGAGTGCAATGCACCGGTCGGGTCAGGGTGCAACGAACGACTGAGAATTCTGGGGAAGACGATGGAGCTGAGAAATGGGGCAGAAAATTAGGGTTCCCAACTCCCCCCCCCCCCCTCGGAGAGAAGGGAAAACTTTCAGCACATCCTGTGTATGCTACAACCATTGCCCATAGCCTATCAACACGCTCAAGTGTTGAGGGCTACTACCCCCGTGTGCTGGGACCTACTATCCAATGCCTCTTGAATAGCAGTGGGCCCCGCGATTGTAGCGTAGCAGAATGTGATGAAAATTTTCCCCCGAGAGAGAGATTGTGGGGAAAATAAAGAGAGACGGAGAGAGAGAGAAAAACGAGAATAGAGAGATACAAAGAGAGAGAAAGCGACAAAGACATAGAGATAGGGAGATCGTGGGGAAGAGAGAGAGATCGTGGAGAAGAGAGAGGAAGATAGAGAGATCGTTGGGAGGAGAAAGAGAGAGAGACAGAGAGAGAGAAAGAAAGAGAGAGAGAGAGAGAGAGAGAGAGAGAAAGAGAGAGATGTAGAGAGAAAGAGAGATTGTAGGGAAGAGAGATAAAGAGACACGGAGAGAGTGAGAGAGAGAGATCGTTGGGAAAAGAGAGAGATAAAGAGATCATGGAGAGAGAGAGAGAGAGAGAGAGAGAGAGAGAGAGAGAGAGAGAGATTGTGGGGAAGAGAGAGAGAGAGATACAGAGAGATAGAGAGAGAGATTGTGGGGACGAGAGAGAGAGACAGAAGGAGAGATCAGATCATGGAGAAGAGAGAGAGAAAGAGAGATCGTGGGGAAGAGAGAAAAAGAGAGATGGAGAGAGATAGGAAGGGTCCTTTTTGTCTAGTCAGCATGCGTGTTTTTGTCATGTTAGCGTTCTATCTTGTCTAGTCAACATATAGACCGTCGTGCCATGTTATATAGATATTTTGTTGAAGTATTTCAACAGTGTGAAAATATTGTAGTTTCACAAAATGATAGAAATATCAATTAAATGATGGAAAAGTTTAACAAAACTGTGGACAATCATAAATCAAACATATATACATATTTTGGAATACTTAAATCATACTTTTACACTGTATAAGGGTGTGAGGCTCGACCTAGCATGTACTTCTATGCATTATGTATATATGCACAACCGTTTAAGGTTTACAACATATCCAAAATTCAAGTGATTTCATCATCATTAATATCCAAAAAAACTCTAAATTTTTAATGATAAATCTGTTTAATTCCACATCGATCTCCAAATCCAATGTAAGAATATCAAATATATCTTAATAGAGTTGCTGTTTTTACACCACCTTGTTATTAATTAAACAACTATAACGAATTAACTATAGAGGTTTAAAAAAAATTGTTTTAAATTTTTTTAGAAGAACAATTTGATCTGAACGGAACAATGATTCAATTTTTTTCGTTAATTTGATTTAACTTTCCAAGATAATTTTTCAAAAGGAAATTATATCGAAGAAGTCGAACATGTTGCTTAGAGGGTTTAGGATTAATAAGATAGGGTAAAAAATTTAGAAAAATTTTGGAATATTTCTGTTCCACACATTTTGTTTCGTGGGTTAGAAAAAATATTATAATTTTTTTAAAAACTATGAACCATGCTGGTGATAGGTTAGCTCACATAAGAACTTTGGGTGGAAACAGAGTTCTAAATTAAGGGATTTGAATTCCGAGTCCTAAACATCGCACATGGAGAGAGATCGACCTGATTTTCACCTCAAACAAGACTAGAAGTTGAGGCCTATAGTTCAAGCGTAGAACATGTACACTAGTAACAAACCGAAAACCAAGGAGAAAGAGAGGAACTGATAATCCACCCATAGGGTGCCGTGCTCAGAAGAAGAGGATAAGGGGCATCTAGCTTCCCACTCCTAAGTGTGTAGACCACAACCAAAGTTAGTCCGTAGGAGTGCACGACAATTGATTCGAAACATTCGGCAATTCGGATCCTATTCTGCAAAATTTTTTATGACAAATCTTAACTCTCAACGAAGAAGAGCAGGCCCTTCCGCTTAGTTCCTTGCATGATAACACCATCCTAAATATAGCATCCAAGCCTTGAGACATAGGGTCCCTTTCTTCTTTACAAATAAGGGAGTTTTGAACTGATGAAGTTCAATATTTGTTTGTTGGGGGTTATTTTTTGTTGTAATGGTGCCTTATAGCCTATACAAACCCAGACCTGATCTGTACTGGCTTCAGGACCATAATTTGAGCAAAACCATGTATAATGTTTTGGATAATGACCAAATCCATTCTAATTTGACCAATCTCAACCGAACCGGGGCTGGATTGCAGTCCATTGCCAGCCCCACAACAACACGCAATATGCAACTGTAGTCAACTCAGTCTCGACACATCAAGTGTGATTGATGCTCGAGTCCCACAGAGTGTGAGCAAGTAGCTATTTGCCCATACAATTAGATACCCCTTTACGATTGACCTACTGCATCTTTGATATTATTGACATGATAGGGGACACTATGAATTAATTTTTTTTTTTTTTTTTGTAAAAGACTAATCTATTACTGGACAATAAAGACAGTTACAGGACACGGCTTGTTTCTGAATGAACAAGCAGATCAGACCGAAAAATCGAACTGATCGGACCGAAAAATCGAACTGAACAGAGCCAAAAAACTGATTAGTGGTCATTTTTTAGATGTTCAAGTCGGATTCAGTTTTAAAATGTAAGAAAAAATAGTTTCACACCAAACCAAACTGAAGAGGTTTTTAATGAACAACATTTTCTATTATTGACCAATCTGATTATCAACATACTATGAACAACAACATGATTTGGTGCAAAGTTTTGAGATATCCAATTAATATCAAACCTAAGCCTAATTTTTATGGACATCATTTTGAAATTACTTTGAATGATGAACATGATTTGAAAGGTCATGGATGAAAAACAATCTCATCCAAGATGAATAGTTCATGATCGCATCTTTAAAATAAAACCAAACAAATCGATTGAACCAAACCGACTTCAGATCAATCAATTCAATAGTAGTAGATCTATCAAAGTCGGTTCGGTTTTGGTTCCGTTGAACTCAAAACCGATCGGCACGACCGATCCTGTGGCAAATAGACCCTGAAAACCGACCGAACTGAACCGTGAACAACCCTACTGTCAATTTCAGAACCCTGCAGCAAAGTTTCTAATGCCGATTCTTGGGTTCGCTCCGATATCCACTTGGTTACCTGCTAGAAGATTAAATGAAACCCGGCTTACCGTGTTAAATCCCACACTCTCCAAGGGCTAAAAGCCCATTATGGAATCCGACGGACTGTTGGTCTACGCAGGATTCGAAACAACATGGCTCGGGCGGGGCCCTACCATGCCTTGAATGCGAGTTCGGATCTCCTCTTGTCGGTTGGCCCTGGCCGGTGGGCCCGGCGCACATCACAGCCGCATACAGTTGGGCCGGAGTACAATTCACTTCGGGTTGCCTGCCATCGTGCGGCTGTGATGCATGAGGGACCACCAACCGAGGCCGACCGATTGGAGGAGGTCCGAACTCCTTGAATGCAGACGTAGCCCGTCACTCTCACTACTGTTTGATGACTTGTATGTACAGCATTGGTCGACAAGGTGGGCTGTCGGGGCAAAATTTCATTCAGCTCGCATTACGAGATGCATGGTACCAACGACAAGAAGACAGACACAAAGCATTTACGTGGAAAATCCCTCCCAACGCGGGAGGAAAAAAAACCACGGGCGAAACAAACAAATCCAATATAATCTTGAACCAGTTACATCCATACAAATGTCAATCTCTCGATCTCTCAAATAAAGACAAGGGTTTAGAACATATTAAGCCATGTTAGTCGATGACGTAGGACCGGCCGTCGGTGCCCTCTGATCCAAGCTCGCCCATGAGTTCACACACACATATACAAAATATTACAAACTATCTTTGGCGCGCTTGTCCACTGATACACCGAAAACTCGCACAAACACGAATCTGCTCACACAAGCACACACATACGGTCGATCTCCGTCCTCAAAGTGGTCTGGGTCACCAAGCCTTCCATCTTCGTCTTCACCGAGAATCTCCGTAGAGGCTGTCACCATCACCGCTCAAGGAAAAAAGGGGGTGCCGCCTGCCGGTCATAACAGAGGGGGAGGAGGTCGTCGCTCGGTGCTTGAGGGGTCACCGGGGATGCCGCCGGTACTTCATGCAAGAGAGGAAGGAGCTGGGTACGGGGGCTGCAGGAGCTCGGGGTAGAAGAAGCCACATGTGGTAGGGTGATCGAAGGGCGGAGGTCGGCTGCTGGGGGCTTATCGTCGGCACACGGAATGTAGGGAATGAGGAGGAGGAGCTGGTGCAGGTCAGGCTCGGCAAAGCACAATTGGTGGTGGTCATTGTCGGCAGGATCACTGATGGTGCAAAAACAAATGTCACTGGCTTGTCATAGACGTGGCGGCAACAGGGGAGGACACGACGAGATGACAGAAGTCCTCAGGGAGACCGCTTTTGTCTTTGGGCATACCCTGGGTGGCCTCAGGTGACCAAAGAAGAAGCCGCCACCCCCCCCCCCGGATGAGTTTGGGATTCAAGGCCAACCCTGATTTTTGGGTAAGCAGCACTGAGACCAAAATAGGTTTTGGAGTTCAAATAACACTCCCCTCACAAAACACCTCGCACGCGAGGTGCCCTCTTTGATGGACTCATCTTTTGCCCACTGTTTGATGTAAGATCCACCACGATCTCACCCACGAGCTCGTTTGGCTGAACACGATCAACTCGCCTATGATAGATCACCTACCTCAGGACATCAGGAGCTCGCTCTATCCGCATACGGTCAGGTTGCCTGCGGAGGAGGTTGTCATTTACTTGAGAGTCATAGAATACTTCTGAAGATTCAACACCCATAGCTCGCTCCGGAGCTTGCTTACCTGAGATCTCTATTAGTCCGCACGCGAAAAGATCGCCTCTTGCTAACAGAAAGCTTAGAAGGATATCCATGAACACCCACAGCTCGCCCTGACTGTACGCGATCGGCTCGTATACGGGAGAGGTCGCCCCTGGCTAATGCCCATAACTCGCTCGGGAGCTCGCCATGACTGCACACGATCGGCTCACATGCAGAAGAGGTCGCCCCTAGCTAACACTCTCTTGCAGTAGCGGATCACTGCATCCCTTGGACAGAGCAGCATCTTTCTCGAGGTCTCATTCATGAGATATCACGAGACACAGCTCGCTCAGGAGCTCGCCCTGACCACACGCGATCGGCTCACACGCAGAAGAGGTCGCCCCTAGTGTAGTTCAAAGAACCCCTCAGAAGATTCAATGCCCACAACTCGCCTGGGAGCTCACCCGATCACGTAACAGCAAAGGAGTTCGCCTACTTGCCCGTTAAGGTCACCTACAGTAAGGTGGTAATAAATCGACAGATGTCACCACCCTTGTGGAACTACGTGGATGATTGCGAGCCATATTCACCGGCCTAGGTCGGTCTAGAACACCCTTGACTAGAGCCTTCTAGAACACCCACCTGGACTTGACTGCCACCGCTTGGCAGGCTAAAAGACAAAGGCCATTAAGGGCCCATGTGCGATAGCACGTGAAGGTGTAGAAGGTGCGGAAAAGAGCGGCCACATGACGAACTCTGGCGGTCTGCAAAAGGTCTAGAAAGGTACGATCCCCGGCTCCAAAATACAGGTTCGAAACTCAAAAACTCTGACATTTTCTATTTTTAAGCCTTCTCCCTTTCAAGCCATTACTGACTTGAGCATCGGAGGGTCTGCTCTCCTCACAGAGACAGATGTTCTCACTTTTTCCTTGCCTTGTAGGTCGAACACCCGAGCCAGCAAAATTTTTCCTTGATATTTGGCGTTGTCTGTGGGATCTTTTGACTGGTTTCTGTAAGAACGCCCATGAGTACACGGACAGAAGTCGCATTTTTGTAGGAGGCCCTAATGACTCCTTGCACGTAGGGACAAAGACAGGCAAAGACTCGCGCCATATCTGCACAAAGTGGGACGCCGGCTCAAACAACCCAACCCCTTGCCCCGCTCAGTGACCAACTCCTTATGGAGATGTTGGCCACCCAAAGGGCCATGATGGATGAACTGACGCGGCTGTGCCAGGTTTCTGTGACAAGCTGAAGAACTAATCCCTCCTCTCCCAAGCATGAGCAACAAAGGGAAGGACCAGCGGGTCAATCTCGGCAGCCAAGAGTGTCAGCAAGGGCCGCTCCCCCTACACGACCTCTTCTGATCTAAGCGTTGCATCAACCTACGCTGGCGCCCACACGGCGGGCATCCCAGTAGGAGCCCCCCATGGGAGGCGTAGTCGCAAACAAGATAAGAGAGTCGGCTCTCGGGCAACTTCAGCGACTTGTCACCCAGCGTTCCAGCAACAAGCCGACTCTACCTTCAGCCCTCCTCACCGGCGAAGGCAAAGAGCGAGGTCCAATGAGTCGGATGCGAGGTCTCGAGAGCGAGATCGTAACCGCACCATCAGCGTGAGAAGGAACCCACTGTGGAAGTGTTGCCCTGTGCAGAGACTCACGAGGTGACAGCCTTGCACAGACCTTTCCTGGTGCAGAGGCAGTTATGCGTGAAATGGCGGAGCGATCGCCAGGACATCAACCCCGAGCACCACCCCAGCGAGGGTGTGGACCGACTAGAGAAAGCGTGTATGATCTCTTAGGGCCTGCGCAGCCGCTTTTGGAAAATCACCCCGAGCACTGGCGGCTACCTAGCATACCTGTTGACCTATTAGAAGACTTCGTCGCTCGAGGAGGGAGCTCGCCCTTCACGAACGAAGTTCCCCAGGGAGGTTTCCCTCAGTACTGAACTCTGCCAAAGTTCATGTTGTTTGATGGACACAAGACCCCATGGACCATCTCTTGGCTTACCAAAAGTTGTTGGTTTTTCTGAGACCAGGACCACGTTCTGTGTCGAGCGTTCCCGAGCAACTTAACTGGTTCAGCCTTGAACTAATTCCACAAGTTGCCTTCCCATTCTATTCCTAACTTCACCACTCTATCTAGGCTGTTCTTGGAACAGTATCGCTGTAACCGACAATCGCCTAAGAGGATCAAATAGTTGTTCATTTTGACTATGGGAGCTCGGGAAACCCATCGATGCTTCTCAACACAGTTCTGCAGCACCTACCTCGCCCTAGAGGACTCAACCGGGCAGGATCGGACAGCCGTGAGTGCCTTCAGGAGTAAGCTCCCCGCGGGAAGTAAGCTGCATGATGCCCTTATCATCTCTGACCCCCACACGATGATCGAGCTCTTTACCCTGGTCCAGCAATACATCGAGCTCGAAGATATGGAGCTCGACTGAAAGGAAAAGATGGTCGAGCAGCGACCTCCTCCTGGTTTGCGGTCTCTTATCATTAAAGTAGTAAAGCGGCATGAGGTGCCCCCTACTGTGCCGGTTGCCGCACATCTAGCAGCTCCAGCTGTGACACTCTTGGTGGCACAAATTGTGGCAGCCGAAAGACCGGCAAACTGGCGCCTGCCTCCCAATCCTAGAGAGCAAGATTTCACTGTAATGACCCTCTCTCCCAGATAAATCCTGCACCAAGTCCGGAACGAGCCATTTGTCCAATACCCTCCTCCCTTTCAGCATGGTAAGCCCGGATCCACTGACAACACCAGGCGATGCTCGTTCCATAAAGGCGTCGGACATCACACCAACCGGTGCTGAACTCTGAGGAACCATTTAGAAGACCTCGTCGGACTGGGTCATTTGGACTAATTCATCTCGCAACTGCGATGATTCGAGGTCATCATTGTGCGTGTCCTAAGAGAAGGAGATCGGTCGGGAACAATAGAGCCCACACTACCACTACCTCTCCCGAGCAGGCTGCCGATCTGCCACACCATTGTCGGACACCTAGGCAAGTCGAGGTCAAACAATGAGGTACGGTGGTAAGTAAGAAAGGTAGAGCGAACACAAAAGGTGCACACTATCTCACTACTACCTACTTTGCTTCAAACCCCTCGACTGGGAGCCCGCGACTTTGTGTAGTTCTCAGAGGATGATATGGACGGGATTACTACTCCGCACAATAACCCCTGGTCATACGCCTCATGATGGCTAATGTTGAGGTGCAGCATATTTTAGTCAATTTCGGGAGTACCGTCGACATCCTGTTCCTATCGACCTTCCAATGAATGGGACTATGGCGATCCGATCTGTCCCCAATAGCAGGCTCGCTAAGCGGCTTCACCAGTGTAGTGGCTAAGGTCATCGGGGAGATTACCCTGACCGTGACAGCGGGTCCCGAGGTTCGGCAAACCCGGTTTACTATCATGGACGGGCAATCCACCTTCAATGCCATCCTTGGGTGACCTTGGCTTAGGCAGATGAATGCGGTGTCCTCGCCCAATCATCAGGCCCTCAAGTTTCCTGTTCCCTCGGGAGCTATGGTCATTCGAGGTGACCAGATCGCCGCCACTCGGTCTGAGCAGGATATCTATCACCTTTCCGACACCAGTACACCTGAAGAGACCAAGAGACCGGCACCCTCTTAACAGTTAGTTGCTTCTCCACACGAGCTTCCTGACAATCCAAAGGCAAGGACTCTCCGACCTTACAAGACACCCGCTTCACCCCTGCGGTTAGCCGGCACTGGTGGAAATGATGTTTGTCTAGATGATTGTGCAGACGAGCACCCTGTGGGAACTGCAAATAAAAGGTCCCCAATTGTCGAGCCCCTCCAAGACATTAACATCGAAGATAATGGGATTCCAAGGGTTACCCACCTTGGGACATCATTAACCGATGTCGAAGTCATCCACTTAACGGTTTTCCTCAAAGATTACCAGGACGTGTTCGTGTAGATCTTCGCCGACATGCCCGGAATCGACCTCAAGGTCGTCTGCCATCGTCTGCACACCTTGCGCGATTTTCCTCCGGTTAAGCAGAAAGCTCAGTATATTTTGACTGCAAAGGCCGCCGCGTTTGTGACAGAGGTGGAAAATCTGGAGCGAGCTGGCTTCATTCATAAGGTTCATTTTTCTCAGTGGATCTCCAACATTGTGGCGGTGCCGAAGAAGAGCGGAGTCGTTTGAGTGTGTATAGACTTCTCCGACCTCAACAAAGCCTACCCGAAAGATGGATTCCCACTTCCCAGAATCGGATCTCTGGTAGATGCCACCATCAGATTCTGGGCTCTCTCATTTATGGATGGGTACTATGGATACAACCAGATACCTCTCTACCCCGACGACCAAGAGAAGACCGCTTTCTATTCCAGAGTGGGGCACCAGAAGTTATTCTGTTACCAGGTGATGTCGTTCGGGCTCAAAAATGCCCAAGCAACCTACCAAAGCTTAGTCACCAACACGTTCAAAGATCAGATCGGCAAGAGTGTCGAGGTCTATATAGACGACCTCTTGGTGAAGTGTCGGGAACGAGAAGGGCATGTTGCCGACCTCAAAGAAGCATTTGTCGTTTTGAGGAAATTCAAGATGAAGCTTAATCCAATGAAGTGTGCATTCGGAGTGACATCTGGTAAGTTCCTAGAGTACTAGTCACTAATCGCGGGATCAAGGCTGACCCCGAACAAATCAGAGCGCTCATCGAGATGCCCTCACCGAGAATGCGAAAGATGTTGACCGAAAGGATTGCAGTGCTAGGTTGCTTTATCTCGAAATCTTCCGATAATTATCGGCTTTTGTTCGAGTTGCTTTGAAAAGGAGCTGCCATCCGTTAAGATGAGAAGTGCAAACTTGTGTTCCAAAGAGTCAAGGATTGCCTATAGTGGCAACACCCAAGGTTGGAGACAAACTCGGCATCTATTTAGCTGTGACCAAGCACGCGGTAAGCAGAGTCCTCGTCTTGGAGGAAGCAAAGTTGGAGAAGCCCGTGTACTTCGTAAGCCATACCATGCTCCCAGCCGAGATGCAGTATCGACCCATCAAGAAGGTTGCCTTGGCCTTGGTCCTGACTGCGAGAAAGTTCCACCCTTACTTTTTGGCGCATCCCATCAAAGTCATCACCTGATCACCCCTTAAAGAGCACGCTCACAAAGCCTTCAGTGACCGGGAGGCTTTACAGTTGGTCTGCCAAGCTCGCTACTTATGGATTGAAATATGTCTCAAGAACAGCGATCAAAGGGCAGGCCCTTGCTGAATCTCTTCGCAAACTTCCCTGCCTGAAGAGCCAATCCCGCTGCACAAGATGAGCCAACGGAAGCACCCAGGGAAGGTGAGGTTCCTTAAAGAGCCTTATGATCGCTTCCAGACCAAATTGGCTACTGCGGAAGATTGGAAGCTCTTTGTTGATGGCTCGTCCAACATCTCCAGAGCAGGAATCGAGGTCGTGCTAATCGCAAAAGAGGTAATCCTTAAAAAATTCGTTCAGCTAGATTTTGCAGCCACGAACAGCGAGGCAGAGTACGAAGTGCTCTTAGCCGGCTTGGAGCTCGCTAGTGACGTTGGTGTGAGAAAGCTTGAAGCCTTCAGTGACTCTTAGCTAATCATCTGCCAAGTAAACGACGACTATGCCTCCCAGGATGCACGAATGGCGAGCTATATAGATCTCGTGAGGGGCATGGCCATGAAGTTCTGAAAAATTTCGTTCGATCAAATCTCTCGATCCAATAACAAGCGAGCTGACGCCCTCACTAACACTGTCTCCCTGCTCGGAGGTCTTGAAGTTTGACAGATAGTGATCGATGTGCAAGAGCACCCCCGAATATAACTTGGTGAGAGCGTAGTAGATCAAACCTTGTCCGTGGTACTCCCTGCTTGTTGGACAGCGTCAATCGTTCGCTACCTCTGAGGAGGCGAGCTCTCCGACAATAGGGAAGAAGCTCGACAAATAGAGAAGAATGTCGATAGGTACCTCATCCATTGGGGCCACCTTTTCAGAAAATCCTTCGGCGGTCCAAACCTCAGGTGCATAGAGCCCCCTGAGGTCGGAGAAGTGCTAGATCGCCTTTACTCCAGAGAGGTCGGTAACTACTCTGGAGGGCGGTCACTAGCCGAGAAGGTAAGAAGGCAGGGGTATTAGTGGCCTACCTTACTTAAGACACTATCAAGACCGCGTAGAAGTGCCTTCAGTATCAAAAGCATGCTATTATCAACCATTTATCCGCAGAAGAGCTGCACCCTGTGGTAAGCCCCTGGTCCTTCAAACAGTGGGGGCTCGACATAGTCGGGCCTTTTCATGTATCTATGCAGCAGAAGAAATTCATCTTGGTGCCACGGACTACTTCACCAAATAGGTGGAAGCAATCCCGCTGGTCAAGATTGGAGAGAAACAAGTGAAGAACTTCCTGTAGAAGAATATTTTTTGTAGATTCGGCCTGCCTCGTGTACACATCACGGATAATGGGTGCCAGTTTGATAACTGCTTGATCAAAAGCTTTTATGCCGAGCATAGAGTCGATCTGAGATTTTCTTGTCCGAGATATCCATAGAGCAATGGGCAAGCTGGAGTGACTAATCGGGCAATCCTGGACAACCTCAAGAAGAGGTTGGAAGAAAGAAGGGGTTGTGGGAGAAGGAGCTCGACGGAGTCTTGTGGGCTTACCGAACCACTCCACGTCGCTCGACGAACAAGTCACCTTTCAGTCTCACCTATGGTTGTGAAGCTGTCTCACTAATAGAGGCGGAGGAACCTTTGGCAAGGATGCTCGCCGTGGACGAGGTCGACAATGATGACCTACTCGCCGACTCTCTTGACCAACTCGAAGAGCGGAGAGAGCTCGCGAACCTACATCTTGCCAGTTATAGACAAGAGTTGAAGCATTCCTATGACAAGAGAGTCCACCATTGGGCATTCAGATTGAGCGATCTTGTGATAAGAAACGTGTTCACAAACATGCAAGAGCCCAATGTCGGGAAGCTTGCAGCGAACTGGGAAGGCCTCCATAAAGTACACAACACGAGAGGATCGGGTGCCTATAGGTTGATGATTGCAGATGGTGACCTCCTAGAACGACCCTGGAATGTCGTCCATCTTCGAAAATATTATCTATAGCGCATAGGCGCCCTTCGTGTAGATCATTTTTTGGTGAAATGAAAGGTGTTTGTAGCTGAATGAGTTATTTTTTAAAAAATTTGTACTCGATAGTGATCTAAAGAATTAGCTTGCAAGAGATCAGCTCGCACGCAACTTCCATAAAGAATCAGCTTGCACACGGTCAGCTCACACGCAGCTTCCATAAAGAATCAGCTCGCTCATAGTCCCCTAAAAGCAGTCCGCGGTCATGCGGACTTAAAGAAAGACTGGGTTTCTCAGTGGCCGTTCTGAATGACCTTGAGATCACTGAGGTAGTCCGCTGTCTAGGGGACTTTAAACATGACCAGGGTCCTTCGCATTCATATGCCATGATAGGAAGCACCCCGGGGTGATCTAGGGGGACATGAATGGGCGACCACCCGCTCAGGAGACCTGAAAATCTCTTGGTAACCCCTCGAAGTCAGATTAGGTAAGGCCGCCGGGGGGGAGCTAATGCCACGTATGGTCGAGCTCAGGGTATGTCCAGTAATCGAGGTTGCAGAGGGAACTTAGCCGGGCAGGGGGCAGCTAACACTTAATTTATTTTTCAAAATAAACTATTTAATCCTTGGGTTATGGAAGTTTGAATTCTTAGATTTGCATTTGGTTGATTTTCTGAGCTCAATGATCAATTTTTACTTTACCGAGCATGCTGTGTTTCCCGCTTGCATACCATTTTCTTTTTAAATTGTAACTTTTTTTACACGATTTAGCTGCCTCACTCAGGGTGGGACCCTCAAGACCGCTAAACAGCCACATCAAGAAACTCACAGACCGCGAAAAGCAAAGCAACAAAGACAAAGGCAGACTAAAGAAAACTTCATTACTTCAAAAAGAAAAAAGAGCGACTACAAAGATAGGGACAGCAAGCTCATGGTTTGCTTGTGTCCGCCCCACTGTCATCCCCCCGATGCCTCTTCTTCGACCTCTCTACCTTGTTTTTGTCAACGGCAGTAACGGCACCCTTCTGGAGGAGCTCCTCCAGCCGAGCCTATAGGCGGCTTTGTTGGGCTTGCAGGCCTTTAGAATGTGCCTCCTTCATCGTGGTGATTTTAGCCTTCAAGGCAGTCACCTCGCTCAGGAGCTCGGCCATCTCCACTTGTGTCATCTCCTTTGTCGTCCTAGCTTCTTGGAGCTCGGCAGTGGATTGGGCATGAGCTTCTATGTCAGTGCCAACTCTGCTCTTAGCTCCTCCACCTCTGCTCTCAGCTCGCCAGAGTGATCCTCTTGGCGGAGTTGATGGATATGCTTGTCCACTTTGAGTTCGGATCCTAGAAAGGAATCATCGAACAAGACGACGAGGTCTCCACCAACGGTGGCAACCTCCGCGGAAAGGGCCATACTTTTTTTCTCCACCTGAAAAAGGTAAATAGAAGAATCAGGGAAGGAAATTAAAGGAAAGGAGAAGAGATAGGGGTGTTACCTCAGAGATCTTATTGAAGAGGGCGTCGTACAGGGATCGGGCAAAGATATTGCAGTCAAAGATCTCACGAAGATAGTGAGGTGCCCTGGCCTCTTCGCCCGAAGAGAGCTGAGTCCCCGGACCGCTCTGACCACCGGGGCCTGAAGTAGAAGCAGTGTTGGGGGCGAGCACAGTGGCCACAGGGCTCGGAGGAGGAACCTCCGGGATGTAGCTCTCTCCTCCCTCTGGTCCGACGTCACCTGCTTGTCCTTTGGGCTCCGATTCCAAGCTTGAGGCCTCAGAACCCAAGCTCGACAACTCAGCCTGATCTGCCTTCGCTGGCGAGCTTGGGGAGCCGATCTGGGAGAGGGAGGATGGAGGGCCGCGACAGAGGCGGGAGCATCCAGCTTGCTTTCCCTCAGGCTGTTCGCACCGAAGGTAGGCAGCAGAACTTTGCCCTATGGGGCCTCATTCCTTGTTGGGGGGGGGGGGGGGGGGGGGTGGGTTGTTCGAGGCGGCGGTAGAGCCCGCTCACTCACTGCTTGCACATTGGGGGTGATTTGGGAGGAAGCCTCGAGTTGGCCGGACTCTTCATCGTCCGAGCTCATCCAGTCGATCTCCGAATCAAGCCTCACCTATTGGAGGGATTTTTGTCGCTATTGCTCCACCTGCTCATGCAGGAAAGCCTCGTGAGCTTGGCAAACCAGATCGGCGAGCCCGATGCTGATTTGGCGACCAAGGGCAGGTAGTTGAGCAGGCTTCCTCTTCTTCTTCTTCCCCTGAGCTTCCATCGCGGGGGTCATCACGGCGACCCGGGGAGGAACTGAAAGGTTGCCAGGAAAATTCCTCATCAGAATGGGTGCTATTCAGGACTCAACCTCCACCATGGTTAGCAGGAGCTCGACATCATGATCATCAGGCTCAAGGAAAAGCAATTTTTGTTTGACTACGGGTGTCTCCTGAGTGGGGCCCATAGTAGAAGCAATAGAAGAAGAAGCATGGATGGAAGGGGCTTGTTGCTGACTTGGGACGGAACCACTGTGAGGTGGCGGTGGTAGTGCGGTGGCGTCCTGGTCGAGCATCTCCAAGGTGTCGGGATCGGCAATCATGATAGGGGAAGCTCGTTTCCTTCCTGCCTTCTTCCAGGGATTGTCGCCTGGGCCACCAGCACCCTTACCTCCCTTGCTCATTCCGGACTTGGGTGGAGCGGCGGTCTTCTTCTTGAAGACTACTTTCTGCTTCAACGAAATTGCCCCTGACCTCGCATCCTTGAGCTGAAAGGGGAAGTCTGGAGTGACGATTTTCTCCGGGGTCCACCCTCCTAAGTAATGCAGGATCGCGTAGTCAAGTGATCACTCCCTGTCGGGTTCGATGCACTTTCTCATTCTAGCCAGGAAGAGGGCAATCTCTTTGAAGATAGATTAGGTGGGTCAGCCTGGATAAGAGGGAACCCCGCTGTGTCGCCCCCGCCACCCCCAGCGACCACGAAGGGGAAGTCCTTCCAGTAACGGTCTTTGCTCTCGATGGCAGAGAAGGGAAGTACCTCGCTTGGCCGTCCGGCGAGGTAGAAGACGCCGTATCTGACATTGCTATAGATTGGCCCTGGCTTTAGTAACCATTTTTTTGAGCAGAGCTCAAAGGAATCTTCATGTTGAGGGTGGTCTCGAGCTGGGAGAGCCCGTACAACACCCCCCATGAGTTCTCGGTGAGCTGAGCAAGGCACAGCCTCGTCAACTTCAGGAACTCGCCTGCTAGGTGGCTCAAGGGGAGCCTGAGCCCAGACTATAGCAGCCCCACGGAGAGCACGGTCCCTGTCCGCGGTCTCCAGGAGGTTGGCGGGGAGGTCGATGGCCGCGCGGATACTCTTAGCAATCGGTATATCGATGGATTCCTTGAGCCAAACCATCGCCGTCTCCTGCTCCAGTGTCGGAGCCTCGGTCTCTGGAGGCAGAGGGACTTCTTGAGCAGTAGATCCAACACAGAAGCGAGAATAATCGGAACTGCAGCGGGCATCGCAGCTGCGCTTGTCATTACCTCAGAGCGGGCATCGCAGCGGGCATCGCAGCGGGCATCCGACCTCACACTGATGAGCCTCTCGCTCTTCGATCCTCTCTCAGGAACGCGATACGAAACCTCTCACATGAATCAAAGCAAATAATTGCTATTTTTCTCATTCATTATTCAATCAATACCATTACAATGGGGGGCTTCATGGTCTTTAAATAAAATAAAAAAAACTCTAACAGATAAGATCATAAAAGATAAGCTCATACGATTTAACAAAATAACAAGAAATAACTTCCTAAAATAAAAGATAAAGATGATAACCACTGATGAGATAAAGATCTCACCTAATTAACTTCCTAATCCATCATATCCTTATCTTTAAAATTATCCATAAATAAAAATAACTACTACCAAATTTAAAATACCTAAATCTATCCAAATCTTTCCTAAAAGATATTTTTAAAACTACCATATTTAATAAATCCGAAAATAACATATTTTTGGATTAAAATAATAATTTTGAAATAAAATAATTATTTTATTTTGAATTTTATATTGTGTTCTGAAAATACTATTTTCAAGAATTATTAAATCCAAAAATAATTATATTATTCTTATTCAAGCCTCGAAACACGTGCTTGTCGAATCTGCTCCCGCATCAAACTCCTCAGCTACGAAAGAACTCGACCTCGAGTTTTGTGAGGCCCAAACAGGAAGCAAAGTCAGTACTTGATGGTGGAGACCCTATAGTGGATGTCATATCATCAAACAATCGCCTCCCGGATCCCATACAAGCAGTCTACTGGAGTAGTGGCTGAAGTAGTCCAGTTTGAAGGAAGGCACACACAAGTGAAACTAGAGGAGTACCCAAACTGGGGGTGGAAGGTCTAGCCCGAGGAAGTCAACTGTCGGGACTAATGTGTTGATGTCGATACCCGATAGCGGCTCTGTAGGTAGTGAATGCTCCACTGATGGGAATGCAAACTCCTCTGCAAGTGGCGCTGGTGGCGAAGGTGGAACCGACGATGCAGACACCGCAGGTGGTGGCATGAATTGTAGAGAATACTCCTCTGGAAGTTGAAGATCACATACCGGATCGGACTCCATTGGCGGTATTGTGACAAGTAGAGGTTCCTCAGATAGGGCTGCTGGTAGTAGAAGATCAATCGGTGATACAGGCTCTCTTGGTGGCACTACTAGAAGAGGATGTACCATTGGTGGTGGAGGATCCACTAAAGGTAGAGACACACCATGGACTTTAATGCAGCCAATCATGGCTCGCATCTGATCATACCATTGTTGACGTTCCTTTTGCTGTTGAAATTGAAGTGCAAACTCAATGCAATTCATCACACCCTGGACATGCTTCAAAGTCTTAGAACAGTTCGAGTCATGGAGTTAAGGCGAAAGAACCACTGGAGAAAGGGCTTGGCTGGTAGATTGAGTGTATATGCCCTATCGCGAATACGAGATGAATAACTCTCCTCAAGACGAGTATGGGGTAAAAGAACATAGTGCTCTGACGGGATGAGGTTGAAGACATCACAATATGGGATGGTGCAGTATGGAGCATGAGAATCATAATCTTTACCATATGGTGGATGGTATTCTAGATATTCGGAAGAATAAAGGTGACTATGGAACAAAGGTAAAGAGGGGGAATCATAGGACCTGTCATGATGATAGAACATTGTGCGGGAGCTCTGATACCAAATTTGACGCAGGACAATCGTGGCGACAACGTAGGGGAGGGGATGGAAGGGCGAAGGGGGTTGTCGGCCTCGCACCGACAGTAATCCGACCTCACGTCGGTGAGCCTCTCGCTCTTTGATCCTCTCTCAGGAACGCAATACGAAACCTCTCATAGGAATCAAAGCAAATAATTGCCATTTTTTTCATTCATTATTCAATCAATACCATTACAATGGGGGGCTTCCTGGCCTTTAAATAAAAAAAAATAAAAAACGCTAACAGATAAGATCATAAGAGATAAGCTCATACGATTTAACAAAATAACCAGAAATAACTTCCTAAAATAAAAGATAAAGATGATAACCACTGATGAGATAAAGATCGCACCTAATTAACTTCCTAATCCATCATATCCTTATCTTTAAAATTATCCATAAATAAAAATAACTACTACCAAATTTAAAATACCTAAATCTATCCAAATCTTTCCTAAAAGATATTTTTAAAACTACAATATTTAATAAATCCGAAAATAACATATTTTTGGATTAAAATAATAATTTCGGAATAAAATAATTATTTTATTTCGAATTTTATATTTTATTCTAAAAATACTATTTTCAAGAATTATTAAATCCGAAAATAATTATATTATTCTTATTCAAGCCTCGAAACATGTGCTTGTCGAATCTGCTCCCGTATCAGAGCTTTTTCGCAGTAAAGATGAGTAAAGACCCTTACCCACCCCTTATTTATAGGCTCAATAAGGACAAGCAAAGTGACCAGCATTTAATAACGAGCGCAGTGTGCGAGGCGACGCAACAACGGGTGATATGACATAATCCGTCCCCCAATTAGAGCACGCCATATGTCCTCGCGTGTGCGTGAGAGCTGAGGCGGTGCTAGAGGTGTCCCCTCTGTCGTGTCTCTGACCAATCGATGAGCGACGCGTGGCTCGACGCCACACAAAATCCCATGATGCCCCATGATGATACTTGTGGGTGCAAATTTTGGCAAGAAGTCTGCAAACAGCGGGCCCCACCGGCCCTGCCTGGTGGGCCCCCGAGTACCACAGCGGGACCCACCGGCCCTACCTGGTGGGCCCCCGAAGACTACAGCGGGACCCACCAGCCCTGCCTGGTGGGCCCCCGAATACCACAGCGGGACCCACCGGCCCTGCCTGGTGGGCCCCCTAAGACGGCAGCGGAGCCCACCAGCCTTACCTGGAGGATCCCCAGATACGGCAGCAGAGACCGCCGATTACCACCAGAAAATCCTATAAATAGCAGAGTCTTCGAATGTAAAAGGATCGATTCTAAAGAGATCGAATTCTCAGTTCTAAAAACCAGAGCTCTGGGATTTCCAACTTCCCATCTTCCACCTCTCTTTGATCTTCTTCTCTCTCTTGAAGAGATCAGTGTTTACAGTGATACTCGGCCTGTCGAGATCACTCCAGCATAAGTGTTAGTGAATTCGGGTTGCTCCCTATAGCACGGAGACGTAGGCTTCGGCTGAACTCCGAGATCACACCTCGTGTCAACAATCTCTCTGATTGCATCTCTGTTTACATATCAAAGACTTCAATTTCGATCAACAGATCGACCAACGATCTTCAACGTCGACTTCAACTTCGATTGACTGGTGCTGCGAGAGTCTTCGGGTCGGCACGAAGATTTTCCCCCACAGTTTGGCACCGTCTGTGGGATCCGATCAAAAAGTCCAACTCTCCGTTACTACTTGATCGGTTGAACCTACAACTGATCTTGATAGTCAAACTTCCTCGCCCTCTCGGTTGATCAGACAACTGAACGGCACTCTCGTTGCACCTTTCGCTCTCTGAATGACGAGGACGAAACATCAAGGTCAACCAGAAGGAAGTAACACTCAACAACAACCTCGTCCTGAGACTCGTTCAATGAGTCAAAGGCTCAACTTCGGACAGCACCTTGTTGTCCCCGAGATGAGGGTTCGTTTAGGGAGTGGCAAATCTGTCGATCGACCTATCGCCCACCCCGCGCGACAGTCGATTGGGCAAACAACACCCGCTCCTGCTGAAGACCCTCCATCGACCTACCAAATCTCTGCAGTCGACTTCCAGCTGCTTCAATTGGCAAAACAGAATGCCACCCTCACTGCTGAGAGGGATGCTCTGAAGAAGGCAGCCTCCGAGGCTGGAATCGCTCTTCCAATCCCCTCCACAAGCGAGAGAGTCGATCTTCCTCGACATTCCATCCACTCCGAACAACGGAGGTCAATGGGTACTACTGCCCTCGAGAGGATTCGACGTGATCCAACTCCCTCTGCTACCCCCTGGAAGCAAAGTGTTTGGGATCGCCTCGAAGACAAGTCTTCCCAATCGTCTTCTGGCCGCAACTGCGACAAGAGGACACCTTCAAAACTCAACATACCAAGAAGGCACCAAATGAAAGGCGCTCCTTCAAAGAGTCGAGTTTCCCCTTCCATTCCACTTCAGCGTGGGCTTGGATCGGACCTCCGGCATCGACTTCAATCGGCAAATACTACAATGCCTGAGCAAGACCTTGCGATCTTGCCTCTTGACCCACCTCTAGGTCGAGGACATGGTCGCAGGGGTGGCTATTCTTCTGCCGGGCCTCTACATCGAAGTCTCTTTGAGACAACATTTCCAAGGGGATGGAGGACCCCAATCCTCCCCAAATTCAACTGCATCAGAGGAGATCCTACTCTCCACATCCTTGCCTTCAAGCAAGCCTTAACGCCGCACGAAGAAGAAAACAATGTGCTCTGCCGCACCTTCGCAGGAAGTCTCGATGAACCGTCGCTCGACTGGTATCATAATCTCCGAGCTGGGTCCATCACCCAGTTCGATGTTTTGGCTAAACTCTTTGCGCAGCATTATCAGCTTAATCTGAAGCCCGAGAAGAAGCTGGACTCTCTCTATCGGCTGAGGATGGGTGCTGACGAGACTCTCCGAAGTTTCACTAGGAGATTTCGCAACGAGCACGCTGCCCTCTCTGGAAGACATCTGGATGATGAAGCCATCATGTTGGCTTTCCAGAACGCTCTCCGATTCGATCTACACATTTACAACGACTTCATCCGCAATCCCCCTCCTTCTCTGGGTGCAATGTTTGATCGAATCCAGAGAGAGATCGAGGTAGAAGATGATCAAATCGCTCGGAAAGGGCGAGAAACGAAGAGAAGGCCTGCTGAAAGAGAAACTCCAAAGTATGCTGCAAAAGCCCACAATGCTGATGCAGCAGCCCCTCCAGCCAGTAAGCGGTCAAGAAATGATGGACGTCGATCTCCTCCAAACAAGACCACTTTCACCGAGTGGAATTTATCAATCGAGCAAATCCTCGATCGCATTCAGCATGAAGAGTTCCTCCGATGGCCTAATCCACTGCAGCCCGACACCAAGTTCACTGCAGATAAAACAGTCTACTGTGATTTCCATCGCAGTCATGGGCATTCTACCGATCAATGCCACCGGCTAAAGTATCATTTGGAAGATCTGCTACGTATAGGACATCTCCAAGAATTTGTCAAAGGCGGGCAAGATCATTCCGTCAAGCATCGACAGTGAAGATCTCCCTTGAGATTGAAAGATCTGGGGGTTAGAGATGATCAACTTTCAAGCAACCATTCGTGTTGCCAGAAAACACAGCAGCAGGAAACTAGCTCCCAACTGGGAAAGTCCAGACATGATCGAAATCAGGAGAAAGCAAAGGATCCTATCAATTGCCACGAACTTGGAAAGCTAGACATTTCAAAATGCTCTATCCTCGATGTAAATTCCAAGCTGGATAAAGATTGCTTTCAAATGTTCATCTTATCGATTCAAATTCTGGAGCAGTTTCAAGCTATCTACATTCAAGCTCAAAGTTATCAGCATTCAAATTTCAATATCGTCTAACAAGTTTGGGTGCTTGAGTTGCGACTCAACCCCTTACACGCAAATGTTAACGATTTCAAGTTGTGCTACAACACAACCTTCAATTTCAATATCGTCTAACAAGTTTGGGTGCTTGAGTTGCGACTCAACCCCTCACGTACAAATGTTAACGATTTCAAGTCGTGCTCCAACAAAGTTCAAATTTCAAGTTATTCAACAGTTTGGGTGATCGAGTTGCGACTCATCCCTTTGCATTCAAGTGTGTATATGTATTCAAATATTTCAATGCTATCCAGAACAGGACATTCAATGACATTCAACTAGAGACATTCAATTTCAAGCACCAGAAAGATATCTTCTATTATCAAAAATTGGTCAAGTACAATGTCGAGCTGCTACATATCAAAAGTTTACAAGTGTAAACAACAAAGAAAAAGGCAAAAACACATCAGGGCTTGGCTACGCTTGGAGCGCGCGACTTCTCCCCTTCAGATTCGCCACGAGCCTTGCTCGCAACCGAAGCCTTGGAGGATCGGACACTTGCAACATGGGCCCTGAGTGCTTCTGCCGCCTTTTCAGCTGTTTCCCTGTAGCTCTGGCACTCACTCCGCATATGCTCCAGCTCCTTCTTATGAGTCTCTGCTGAAGCAGCAAGTTGAGCCTCCAGCTCCTTTATTCGAGCAGCACGATCGAAGCCCAAGTTCTCGATCCTGAAGAATCTTTTCTTCAGATCTTCAAGCTCGTGACCCCGGAACTCATATCCATTCTGCCAGCCCTTGCTCTCCACCTTTTCCTTGCGAAGGGCCTCGGTCTTGGCCTTCAATGCCTCCTTTTTTGAGGATAGAGCCTCCTTCAGCTTATCCCTCTCCTCGCTTACGACCTCCAATGCGGCAGATAAGCGGGAGACTTCAGCTGAAGCTTCTTTGGCCCTCGCCTTCATGGAGAGCTTGGTCGCGACATTCAAAACTGCTGAATTCTGCAAAAAGAACAAAAGAGTTGGAATTATTCTGAAGATGCAATTCAGATGATCATTCGAGCAAGATGCACCTACCACCAGTTCGAGCCTGTCGAAAGCTTCATCCAGAGTAGCCCCTGGAAGTTTGCAGAGTTTCCGGATCACGGATGTGGGGTGGTTGATGTCAACATCACCCAAACTCTTCATCTTCGGGGTCGAGCCAGCAGGCGCACCTGCAATCAACACGAAGGACAAGGTGTTAGATTATTCCCAATCTTCAAAGGCAATACAATCAAGGCAAGTTAGTAAAATTACCTGAGGCTTCAACCCTTGGCTCCTTACCCTTTCGGCGATCGGAACCACCCTGAGGGGTCGTTTTCTCCTGAGTAGGAGCCGGCGTTGGCTGAGGTTGAGTATCTCCATCGCCCACGCGACTTTCCCTCTCCAAATGGATAGGAGAGGGAGCATCCCGGGGAGGTGAAACTCTTTCCTTCTGGGGCCCGCCTGGCTGGACGAGTCCCGCCACCATGGCAGCCACCTCCTCAGCAAGAGACCGAGAGGGGGGTGGGGGTTGCTCAACCTCTATACCCCCGCTCGTTGTCGCTCCTTCGAGGCGGGGTACTTCAGGTGGAATTTGGTCGAGGGGTGTGGGGTTGCTTCCAACCCCACCACTCCTCGACAGCTTTATTTTTAAGCGCAGCAGCTTTCTCAACTCATCAAACTTGTAGGTGGGAACCACCTTTAGGCCATCACCTTCTATGTCAAGAACTTCCTCCATTTGACGGGCTTTAACCTCGTCAATGGGAATAGGAATCGAGTCTTCCCCTCTTTCACTACCAGTGGGGGTGGGAGGAATTTCTTCCTCACCACCCCCATTCTCGCCATCTCCACCAGAGGGGGTGGAAGACAGATCATCCTCACCGCCCCCTTCCTCGTCCTCGTCATTACCACTGTTATCGTGGCTGACATTTTCAGTTTCTTCTTCCTCGACGCTCCCCTTCTTTTCTTTTTCTTCTTCTTCTTCATTCTTCTTCCCTTGATCTTCATCTTCCTTTTGCTTGAGAGTTTTTCGTTTCTTCTTCACTGGGCCTCTTTGGATCACCAGTTTCTCTTCCACAGTGGGCAAGCGGCGCCTTGCAGTGTAGAGTTTCTTCTCGGCCCGAACCTTTCGAATGATCTTGCCCGAATGAGGGTCTTCTTCGTAGTCAGAGTATAGGACTTCATTGTCCTCGTATCTATCCTTTGATCGGTGGAGGAGATTGGCCTTGCCATATCTCACGGGGCAGTTGGAAAACTGCTTCCACGACCTGGTTCCACAGGTCAACTCCAGAAATAAATTATCGATTGCTCCAGCCCTCTCAGAGGTCCAGGCATAGATGCCTTTCTCGCAGTACATCTTCACTGCGTCGTGCACTTCACCTCGAGGGGTATCCGGCACTGAGATAGGTGTCCATGCGCCGGTAACAGAAATTGGCCAATCAGTATACAATTTGTCCGAAGGGACTGTATCGGTGAGTGGGCGCAGCGGAGATACTCCAGTCAAATTGTAGAACGGGCTATCCCTTCTGTATGCCCATCGATAGTGGAAGAAAAAGTAGCCAAGCTCGATCCGAGCGTCTTCACCTTCTGGAATGCTAGAGTAGCACGCCTTCAAGTCTTCCTGGAAATCCGATTCCACGCGGCAGAATGCGTAGATGATTCGCCAGGCATTCCCAGTGACCTGCCCCGGGCAAAGGCCAGAAGTGTTCAGTAATCTTGCCGCAAAGGGTGGCAATGGTAGACGCAGACCGCAGTTGAGTTGGCCGACGGTCACAATGGTTCCCATGACCTGCTCACTACTAGCAAAGTTGGTGAAGACAGTCTTCTTGTCAATGCCGAATGCGGCCTGAACGCTGGGGAGCGAAGGTTGTACCCTCCCTTCGGTGAAGAAAGAGAGCAATGTCTGCCACTTCCTCCTCTTTGAATCGGTGAACTCGCCACCAGTATTGTACACGTACTCAGTCTCCTCTGACAAAGACATGAGCGGGCCCAGAACAAACTTTACTTTAGGAATGTGCTCTGGCCTCGATGGCGCTGAAGCAAACCCTACTCCTTGGTGTCTTTTGCCCAGCTGCCCAAGTTCGGCAAGCACAGCCTTGCCCTTGCCACGGCCACCCTTCGGAGAGGATGGAACCTCAACAATCTCCTTCCCTTTCCTCTTTGAAGGGACCCCGCCAGACTTCTTCGAGCTTCCAGAAGATGCCATCTGATCGATCGAGCAAAAGCAGAAATCGGAAGCAAAGAGTCTGGACTTCGAAAAATTTTGGGAGCGTGAGGCAAAAATGACAGCCAGTGAAACTTATATACCCAGGGTAAAACAGGTGCGCAAATCGAGAAGACACGTGTCTTCACCATATCAAATCGCGTGTTTTTGTAGGTACACGTGGCATCCATCCGTAGCAAGCGCAAAACCAGGCGAACAGTTGCGACCAGGTGAAACGTCAGACCACCGGTCCGAGCAAACCAACGGTCCAAGCAAACCACCGGTCCGAGTGAACCGGACCGCCGGTTCAGAAGAACCATTCAAAAAAGACCAAAGATGCAAAAGCAAGAAAAAAATCAAACTCCATCAATATTCGAAACTGCCAAAGATCAAAGGAGAAAAACAAGCTATACCACTTCTTCGAAAGTACAGGTTCAAAACTAACCCTGACCGGCTGATTTTAGCCGAACGGTCAAATATGACCGTTCGGCCAAAATCAACCGATCGGTCGATTTTCTACTAGATCTGGCCAAAAACTGAGGGTTTTTACCGATCACCCAAACCCTGACCGGCTGATTTTAGCCGAACGGTCAAATATGACCGTTCGGCCAAAATCAACCGATCGGTCGATTTTCTACTAGATCTGGCCAAAAAACTGAGGGTTTTTGCCGATCACCCAAACCCTGACCGGCTGATTTTAGCCGAACGGTCAAATATGACCGTTCGGCCAAAATCAACCGATCAGTCGATTTTCTACTAGATCTGGCCAAAAAACTGAGGGTTTTTGCCGATCACCCAAACCCTGACCGGCTGATTTTAGCCGAACGGTCAAATATGACCGTTCGGCCAAAATCAACCGATCGGTCGATTTTCTACTAGATCTGGCCAAAAACTGAGGGTTTTTACCGATCACCCAAACCCTGACCGGCTGATTTTAGCCGAACGGTCAAATATGACCGTTCGGCCAAAATCAACCGATCGGTCGTTTTTCTACTAGATCTGGCCAAAAAACTAAGGGTTTTTGCCGATCACCCAAACCCTGACCGGCTGATTTTAGCCGAACGGTCAAATATGACCGTTCGGCCAAAATCAACCGATCGGTCGATTTTCTACTAGATCTGGCCAAAAACTGAGGGTTTTTACCGATCACCCAAACCCTGATCGGTTGATTTTAGCCGAACGGTCAAATATGACCGTTCGGCCAAAATCAACCGATCGGTCGATTTTCTACTAGATCTGGCCAAAAACTGAGGGTTTTTGCCGATCACCCAAACCCTGACCGGCTGATTTTAGCCGAACGGTCAAATATGACCGTTCGGCCAAAATCAACCGATCGGTCGATTTTCTACTAGATCTGGCCAAAAAACTGAGGGTTTTTGCCGATCACCCAAACCCTGACCGGCTGATTTTAGCCGAACGGTCAAATATGACCGTTCGGCCAAAATCAACCGATCGGTCGATTTTCTACTAGATCTGGCCAAAAACTGAGGGTTTTTACCGATCACCCAAACCCTGACCGGCTGATTTTAGCCGAACGGTCAAATATGACCGTTCGGCCAAAATCAACCGATCGGTCGATTTTCTACTAGATCTGGCCAAAAACTGAGGGTTTTTACCGATCACCCAAACCCTGACCGGCTGATTTTAGCCGAACGGTCAAATATGACCGTTCGGCCAAAACCAACCGATCGGTCAAAATTCCACTGGATCGGTCAAAAAACCATGTTTTTTGACCGATCACTCGATCCTTGACCGGTTGAAATTGACCGTTCGGTCAAATTTAACCGATCGGTCAAATTTGACCGATCGGCCAAAATTGATCGATCGGTCAAAATCAACCGATCGGTCAAAATTCCACTGGATCGGTCAAAAAACCGTGTTTTTTGACCGATCACTCGATCCTTGGCCGGTTGAAATTGACCGTTCGGTCAAAATTGACCGATCGGTCAAATTCGACCGATCGGTCAAAATTGACCGATCGGTCAAAATTGACCGATCGGTCAAAATCTGACCGATCAAATCTTTTTTTGGCGCTAACACTTGGCAAGCCTCTTTTGTACCTTCTTTAGACAGGATGTTGCTGCTTTTTGCACCAAATCCAAGCCAGCCAGAACGTACTCTAGCTAACTTGGAGGGGGTAACTGTGGGTGCAAATTTTGGCAAGAAGTCTGCAAACAGCGGGCCCCACCGGCCCTGCCTGGTGGGCCCCCGAGTACCACAGCGGGACCCACCGGCCCTACCTGGTGGGCCCCCGAAGACTACAACGGGACCCACCAGCCCTGCCTGGTGGGCCCCCGAATACCACAGCGGGACCCACCGGCCCTGCCTGGTGGGCCCCCTAAGACGGCAGCGGAGCCCACCAGCCTTACCTGGAGGATCCCCAGATACGGCAGCAGAGACCGCCGATTACCACCAGAAAATCCTATAAATAGTAGAGTCTTCGAATGTAAAAGGATCGATTCTAAAGAGATCGAATTCTCAGTTCTAAAAACCAGAGCTCTGGGATTTCCAACTTCCCATCTTCCACCTCTCTTTGATCTTCTTCTCTCTCTCGAAGAGATCAGTGTTTACAGTGATACTCGGCCTGTCGAGATCACTCCAGCATAAGTGTTAGTGAATTTGGGTTGCTCCCTATAGCACGGAGACGTAGGCTTCGGCTGAACTCCGAGATCACACCTCGTGTCAACAATCTCTCTGATTGCATCTCTGTTTACATATCAAAGACTTCAATTTCGATCAACAGATCGACCAACGATCTTCAACGTCGACTTCAACTTCGATTGACTGGTGCTGCGAGAGTCTTCGGGTCGGCACGAAGATTTTCCCCCACAATACTCGGCTCCTCAAGTCTTGATCTAGAACCACATTAATGAGATATGACAGGCCAGGATGCGAATCCTTGTGGCAGCGATCTCGCCTTGGGAAACTATTTGAACACGATAAGCTCGCACACAACACCTATGAGTGATCAGCTCGTACTCAACTCTACCAGAGAACAGCCTGTAAGCCCGCACGCACCACTATCAAGACAACCTCACCGGGCTCCTGAGCAAGCGGGGTAGGATCCAACTGCTCCCTCAGGAGGGGGTAATGATGGTGCAAAAAAAATTTGTCACCGGCTCGTCGTCCACTTGGTGGCAGTAGGGGAGGACACAACAAGATGACAGAAGTCCTCAAGGAGACTGCTTTTGTCTTTGGGCACACCCTGGGTGACCTCGGGTGACCAAAGAAGAAGCCCCGCCCCCCCCGGATGAGCTCGGGATTCAAGGCCAACCCCGATTTTTGGGTAAGCAGCATTGAGACCAAAATAGGTATTGGAGTTCAAAGAACACTCCCCTTCACAAACACCTCGCATGCGTGGTGCCCCCTTTGAAGGACTCATCTTTTGCCCGCTGTTTGATGTAAGATCCACTGCGAGCTCACCCACGCGCTCGTCTGGTCGAACACAATCAGCTTGCCTATGGCAAATCACCTACCTCAGTGCATCAGGAGCTCGCTCCATACGCACGTAGTCAGGTCGCCCGCGTAGGAGGTTGTTCTCTGCTTAGGAATCGCAGAATACTTCTAAAGATTCAACACCCACAGCTCGCTTAGGAGCTCGCTTACCCGAGATCTCTATCAGTCCACACACGATCAACTCGCATACGGAGAGATCGCCTTTTGATAATAGAAAGCTTAGAAGGATATCCATGAATGCCCATAGCTCGCCCTAACCTCATGCGATCCGCTCGCACGTGGAAGAGGTCGCCCCTGGCTAACGCCCACAGCTCGCTCGGGAGCTCACCCTGACCGCACGCGATCGGCTCTTACGCGGAAGAGGTCACCCCTGAATAACGCTCTCTTGCAGTAACGGATCGCTGCGTCCCTTGGACAGCGCAACATCTTCCTCGAGGTCTCATTCAAGAGGTACTGCGAGACACAGCTCGCCCAGGAGCTCACCCTGACCGCACGCGATCAGCTCACATGCGAAAGAGGTCGCCCCTGGCATAGTTTAAATAACCCCTCAGAAGATTCAACGCTCATAGCTTGTCCGGGAACTCGCCATGTTAGCTCGCAATTGGCTCGTCCAGGCGCTCGCTCGATCACGTAACAGCAAAGGAGTTTGCCTACTTGACCACGGAGGTCGCCTACAGTAAGACGGTAACAAATCGACAGATGTCACCACCCCCGTGGAACTACATGGACGATTTCGAGACATATTCACCGGCCTAGGTTGGTCTAGAATGCCCCCGACTAGAGCCTTCAAAAATACCCATCTGGACTAGACCGCTACCGCCTGGCAGGCTAAAAGACAAAGGCCACTAAGGGCCCATGTCGGATGGAACATGAAGGTGTAGAAGGTGCGGAAAAGAGCGACCACATGTCGAACTCTGGCAGTCTGCAAAAGGCCTATAAAGATACGATCCCCGGCTCCAAAGTACAGGTTCGAAACTCAGAAACCCTAACATTTCCTGCTTCTAAGTCTCCTCCTTTTTGAGTCATCACTGACTTGAGCGTCAGAGGGTCTGCACTCCTTTCGGAGCCAACCGTTCTCACGTTTTTCTTGCCTTAAAGGTCGAACACCCGAGCCAGCAAAATTTTCCCCCGATAATCACAATGGGAGGAGGTGGCTGCTGGAGCTCTGGGAGGTCACCAGCATCCCATGAGGAGGTCGGATCAAGGTCTGATGATGCCGGTCGGCATAGAGGGATGGAGATAGGGTGCCAGTGATGGGGCAAGGGTGATCGGGTGTTTGGCTGACGAGGAGGGAGGTTGGAGGGGCTTGGGATGCGTTGCCGGCTAGGTGGCACCCCGGGAGGTGGGCGGCGGCGTACGAGAAATAGGTGGAACCATAGGGCTCCCCCCTCTTCTTTGATGCTGCACTTCTTCCAACCGAGAGAGAGATGATCGAAGAGTGGGACAGATATGATCGAAGAGTTAGAGAGAGATGATCGTAGAGCCCTACAGCCAATCCCCTTTCCCCCAAAATCCCCATTTACTCCGATCTGATCCTCCTCAAGGGCCAGCGCCCCCCCCCCCCCCCCCCCCTTTTATCAAAAAACCCCTTCTCCTAAATATCCCTTTCAAATATCCCCCTTTGTCTCTTTCCTCTCTTGTCCTCTTCCCTCTCTTGTCATCTTCCCCAAATATCTCAATTAAATAAGAGGCCCACGCACACCCTCAAGCGTACGGTCACGATGCTTCGCCATGTGGATCGGCTGGCGGCCTAAGCTGAGTAAGGCGGGAAGTACCTCGAGCCTTGAGCTCACTACATTGAACGGTGGTGGGGTGTCCAGGCACGCTTGGCCTATGCCTAAGGGTCTAAGTTGCTCTTTTCGACCGGTTGAGGCCTCTCAGGAAGCATCTAGCAGTAAGGGCGACCCCCAGGGGGTCCCAGATGTCTCAACGTGTCGCCTCCCATTACTGCCACGTGGACAACGAGCTGGTGACATTTTTGGCACCATCTTCGGCCATGCAAGCACCGCCCCAAGCTCAACCTGAAAAAGCTACTTGAGCCCACAGTGGGGGGCATCGACATTATGTCCTTGATTATGTTTGTTTGTATGTTCAAATAGCAGTGCTCGTGCTCCACCTAACATCTCACTCGTTGGTCGCAGGGCCGACGCCTTCCACAAGTCCAGGACATGACACATCAGCAGACAGCATTGGTCTGTTGCCTGGTGTGGACGAGTTCAAGTCTTCTACAGTTCCATTGACCTAACAGTAACCAGCCGATGCATGCCACGTCTCACTAATGTGTTTAGCCCGCCGGCGGGATCCAATGGCAGCATAGAGGGTGTTTGGCATGAGGAACATGTTCCCGCTAAGCCTCATCCGAAAGAGGGTATTTCTATCAATAGCTATTTCTAGTGTAATTTAATAGTTTCGCGCCCTGATTGATATAGAAACGCACAGAATGATTAATTGTCGTTTCCAGTTTTCATTCCAGCAGAATAATAACCGTTCCGATTAGTAGGAAACGAGTTTCAGAATGATACCAAACGTATACGCCCATAATGAATCGTACTCAACCTAGCCGCTAAAATTGATATTAGTGCCATGTGGCGCACATCGGACGGCTACCGTGGCTACCGTTTCCAGCTACAGGTTGCTAGAACCGTAGAGGATTCGAACTCGATATTGAGAGTGGGTGGTGGCACCCCATGTCTTTTTATCTTGTGGAAGATATGTAGCCATATATATAGGTGCGTTACCTTATCTCGCTACCCACTTTGAGAAGCACTACGCACCCGATGAAAATTACCTCCTTAACCCTTAAAGGGTCATTTTCACAGGTAATTTTTACTGGGTTGTGGGGTCGAATGTGACGCAATGCCACTGACCGATCATAATTCCGGTCATTGCCAGAACATCTTCAGCATCTCGGGCACAACCATGGGGTACAACCATGAGCTACATTACTCAAAAGAAGCCCACTATTACCAAAAAAAACAAAGGATTTTTACAAATCAACCCCTACAATCTTCTCTATTTACATATAAACCTCTATACAGTGATATTTATATATAAACCCTTAATCCATTCAAATACTGCATATTGATTTTTGTAGTTAGCTGACATCCAAAACGAGAGAATATTTTCGATTTCATCCTTGATATTTTACCTAAAATCTGTAAATACCCCTCCAATGTGAGAATTCATTGGATTAGATCCAAGTTAGATTTGGATTATGTTTGTGTTTGTTTTGGATTAAATCTATGTCCAATAAAGATGTCATTTTAGGTAATTAAAATTATGGATAAATCAATTATTTTCTCTTTAGATTAATAAAATAACAGTCGAATGAAAGAATATTTCAGAAATATTCCTTCATTTTGGATTCCAACTAATTGTAGGGGTCGATATATAAATATTGGATGATTTTAGGGATTTATATGTAAATATTAACTTACAAGGGTTTATATGTAAATAAAGAATACTATAGGGGATGATTTACAAAAAAACCCAAAACCAAAAGTAGCCAACATAAGTGACTGTAACCACCTTCCCCACACTCGCACACTCTCTCTCTCTCTCTCTCTCTCTCTCTCTAGAGAGAGAGAGAGAGAGAGAGAGAGAGAGAGATGGTTGTTGCCGTCTAAAGCGCACTGGTAACCTAATATGTTAGTTCTGGTGCGTAGTGCTTCTCAAAGTGGGCAGCGAGATAGGGTAACGCACCTATACATTGCTGCATATCTTCCACAAGATAAAAAAGACATGGGGTGCCACCACCCACACCAGGCAATAGACCAATAATTCTGCTGACGTGTCATGTCCTGACTCGTGGAAGGGCATCAGCCCTGTGACCGACAAATAGTTGTTCGGTGGAGGACGAGCACCGCTATTTGAACATACAATGAGACATAAACATAGACATAATGCCAATATGTGTCTCAGTGTTGGAGGGGTCGGGAACTATTTTGTTCCAACATTGTTAAACAAGTTGGAATATTCATGGCTCTCTCATTGGACCATTTTAAGGGTATGTATGTCATTTCAAGCTATTAATCAGGGTGAAATGATCAAAACCATGCATGGCCCACCTTATCGGCCAATGTTGTGCAGACAAGTCATCAAAAAACAGTTAGAGTGATGGGCCATGTCGGCATGCATATATTCAAAGCATGGCAGGGCCCCGCCCGAGCTATGGTGTTGCGAATCCTGCATCGGATTCCATATTGGGTTTTAGCCCTGGACCCGTATATAAAGGGGTTGGGGAAAGGGTTAAGGCTTTGGATAGAGGGTGACGAGAATGGCAACCCTTTTATGTAGCCAGTGGTGAGAGAGAGAGAGAGAGAGAGAGAGAGAGAGAGTTAAAACAGCTGGGGAGCAAGGGAAGAAAGGTACGTATATATGGCTATCCCTTTCCTTCCTGTATTAAACTCTTTTAATTAATGATGTAGCTAGATGCATGCAATGCTGCATTTAATCAGATCGAAGTTTCTCTCTCTCTCTCTCTCTCTCTCTCTCTCTCTCTCTCTCTCTCTCTCTTTGTGTGTGTTGGTAACCATGGAGAGTGTGGGATTTAACACCGAAAGCCGGGTTTCATTTAATCTTCTGGCGGGTAATCAAGTGGATATCGGAGCGAACCCAAGAATCGGCATCAAAACTTTGTTGCATGGTTCCAACAATTGACAGTAGGGTTGTTCACGGTTCAGTTCAATCGGTTTTCAGGGTCTATTTGCCACAAAATTGGTCGTGTCGATTGGTTTTGAGTTCAACGGAACCAAAACCGAACCAACTTCGATAGATCTACTACTATTGAACTGACTGATCTGAAGTCGGTTTGGTTCAATCAACTTGTTTGGTTTTATTTTAAAGATACGATCATGAACTATTCATCTTGGATGAGATTGTTTTTCCATCCATGACCTTTCAAATCGTGTTCATCATTCAAAATAATTTCAAAATAATGTCCATAACAATTAGTATTAGGTATGATATTAATTGTATATCTCAAAACTTTGCACCAAATCATATATGTTGTTGTTCATAGAATGTTGATAATCAGATTGGTCAATAATAGAAAATGTTGTTCATTGTAAACCTCTTCGGTTTGGTTCGGTGCGAAACTATTTTTCCTTACATTTCAAAACTGAATCCGACTTTAACATCTAAAAAACGACCACTAATCGGTTTTTCGACTCAGTTCAGTTCGATTTTTCGGTCCGATCAGTTAATTGAACAACCTTAATTCATAGTGTCTCCTATCATGCCAATAATATCAAGGCTGCAGTAGGTCAACCGTAAAGGGGTATCTAACTGTATGGGCAAATAGCTACCCGCTCTCACTCTGTGAGTGTCACGATATAGAAAGGCTAGGGTTTGAAAGAATACCGGACAACTCTCATTAGGCACATGGCCAACATATATATAGACAATACAAGTGTATACCCGTGGGAAAGCCCCTGCGTGTAGCAGTGGGAAAGGACAGAAATAATAAATACGTTAACACCCCCCCTCAAACTCACGGTGGGTCAACCACTGAGAGTTTGCGAATAAGAAACAAAAAACGAGGAGATGGATGAGACTTCGTGAATAAGTCAGCAATCTGCTCCGTCGAAGAGACATAAGGCAGAGAGATGGTCCCAGCCTCGTACTGCTCTCTGGAGAAGTAACAATCTATCTCAATGTGCTTGGTCCGCTCATGAAACACCGGATTGCTGACAATCTGAATGGCACTCTTGTTGTCACAATGAAGAGCGGTGGGTCCTGAGGTATCAACACCAAGATCTCGAAGAAGACGTCGGAGATGAACGATCTCCTTAGTAGTAGTGGCCATGGCACGAAACTTAGCCTCGGTACTGGAGAGAGAAACCACAGCCTGCTTCTTGCTCTTCCAGGAGATAAGAGAGTCACCAAGAAACAGACAATAACCTGTAGTCGAGCGACGAGTAGTCGGGTCCCCTGCCCAATCGGCATCAGAGTATGCACGAAGAGCCAAAGAGGAGGATGACGAGAAGAAGAGTGACCGAGTGATAGTGCCACGAAGGTACCTAAGAGTCCGAAGAAGAGCAGCGTAGTGAACAGAGTGAGGGGCATCCACAAACTGGCTGAGAACACTGACTGCATGAGCAATATCCGGTCTGGTGATGCAGAGATAAACCAGTTGACCAACTATCTCGCGGTACCTGGTAGGATCTGAGAGGGGCTCACCATCGGCGGGACGAAGTTTCACATGAAGCTCAAGAGGAGTGTCAACTGTCCGGCAATCAGAAAGTGCAGCCCGAGCAAGAATGTCAGCGGTGTACTTCTGTTGAGAAAGCAGAATCCCTCTAGTACTCCTAGCAACCTCCAGGCCAAGAAAATAACGTAGAGGACCAAGATCCTTCATCTGAAATTGGCTCCGAAGATGCTCCTGAAGGGAGGCTATGGCACTGGTGTCATCACCTGTAAGAATCATGTCATCGACATAGAGAAGGATGATTGCCCGGCCTTGGGGAGAAGTCCGCACAAACATAGAATGGTCTTGAATGCTCTCCACAAAGCCAATGTCAGTAACTGCACGACGGAAACGCTCAAACCAAGCACAAGGAGCCTGTTTGAGGCCATAGATAGCTCAACGAAGGCGACATACATGCTGAGATGGTATGCGGAGGCCTGGAGGAGGCTACATATAGACAACCTCGGAGAGATCACCGTGAAGAAAAGCATTCTTCACATCCATCTGTGACAGGGGCCAACCTCTAGCAGCAGCAACAGCGAGAAGAGTCCGAATGGTGGTCATCTGAGCTACTGGAGCAAACGTCTCATCATAATCAATCCCATACTCCTGAGTGAAACCTCTAGCAACGAGACGGGCTTTGTATCGGTCAATAGAGCCATCTGGGCGATGCTTGATCTTGAAGACCCATTTGCAGCTGATAGGCTCGACACCAGGAGGCAGAGGCACAATCTCCCATGTTTGAGTATGCGCAAAGGCCTGAAACTCCTCAGCTATAGCCTGCTGCCACACAGGGTACTGCAATGCCTCTTTGTAAGACCTGGGCTCTTTGTCTGTGTGAAGGGTGGTAAGGTAGGTAACGAACTGAGGCGAGTAAGAAGTGACAGCAGCAAAACCAAAACGATCAGGGGAGTAGCCAAAGTGGTCGGGAGGGCGACGCTCGCGCTGGGGGTAGCGAGGAGAACTGTGAGGATCCACATCCGGTAGAGGTAGGCTGCCCGAAATGGATGGAGTACCAGAGGAGTCACTGACAGATGAAGGCATGGCAGGTAGCGGGTCAGATGAATAAGAAACAGGTTGAGGAGACGAGGGATCCGAAGGAGAGGAAGGACTCAAGCGTGTAGAAGGGACGACTACAGGAGGAGGAGGTAAAAACTCAAGAGCAGTGGCAGGAGGAGGAGCGGGAGAGATAGAAGGAGGCATGGTTGAGGAGGTAGGAGAAACCTCAAGAAAGGTAAGATCCTGAGACGCAGGAGAGTAGTAAGGAACATGTTCAACAAAAGTGACATGTCGAGAGATGCGAAGACGACGAGCCAGGGGGTCATAGCAACGATACCCCTTGTGCTCAGAACTGATTCCCAAGAGTACACACTTAGTGGACCTAGCCGACAGTTTGTTACGCTCATGAGAAGGAAGGAGGACAAAACATATGCACCCAAACGTACGAAGCATGCTGTAATCAGGAGGGGAGCCAAAGAGACGCTCGTGAGGCGAAACACCCGCGAGGACAGAGGAAGGGGGGATGTTAATGAGGTTGACGGAGGTCAAAATAGCCTCAGCCCAGAAGGTGCGAGGAACGCACGAGGAAATAAGCTGAGCACGAGCTGTCTCAAGAATATGACGATGCTTTCGCTCTGCAACACCATTCTGCTCATGAGTATGAGGACATGATTATTGGAAGAGAGTCCCATGGGACTGAAGAATAGAACGCATTGTAGAAGAGAGATATTCGCGAGCGCAATCAGACCTAAAAGTTTTAATACGAGCATGAAACTGAGTATGAACCATGGCGGTGAAGGTCTGATAGATGTCGGGAATGTCGGAACGCTGACGAAGAAGATACACCCATGTGAAACATGAATAATCATCAATAAAACTAACATAATAAAGATAGCCATTCATAGAAGGAAAAGGTGCAGGACCCCAAATATCTGAGTGCACTAGATCAAACGGACTACATGACTGCGACAAACTGGTAGAAAAGGGGCTAGCAGAATGCTTAGCCAACTGACATCCATTGCAAAAAGAAAGACAAGAAAATGAACCACGGCCTAAAGCACCTGATCGGAAAAGACTTTTAAGCCGAGGTTCAGACACATGTCCTAGCCTCCTGTGCCACAGGTCGGCATCAGAAGAGATAGCACTACAGACAATAGGAGGTAGATTAAGATACTCCAGGTGATATAAGCCACTAACCCTACGAGCAGCACCAATCCTCTGTCCCGAGCGTGGGTCCTGCACAACACAAAAGGAGGAAGAAAAATTAACTGTCAGGCCAGAATCACAAAGGCTGCTAATAGAGATCAAGTTCATGCGAAGTTGAGGAGCATATAGAACAAAAGGTAAAGAGAGAAAGTTAGAAGAGATGGACCCAGTCTGCGAGATGGCTAAAAGAGAGCCATCCGCAGTGTGTATCGGAGGAATGCGATGGGCAGGAGAATAGTCAGTAAGAATAGAGTGGTTAGGAGTCATGTGGTGAGAGGCCCTAGAGTCCATAATCCAAGGTGCAGAGGTACCCGAAGTGGCAGAGAAGGCAGAGAGACCGGAGGAGCCTGAAGGACCGGGGGTAGGCTGCAGAAGGAGCTGCTCAAGATGCATCTCGAGACGCTGAAGGCGATCCGTCATAGTAGCTGCAGTAGAAGTGGGGGCAGGAACAGTAATGGTGGTATTAGCAGCGGCAGCAGCAGGGCGACTACGATGAGGTGGAGCAGCACGCTTCTCTGGGTGGAGAAGCCAACAGGTGTCAGTCGTGTGCCTTGTCTTGCCACAGTGGGTGCATCGCCGAGTATCAGGCAGACCGGCGAGACGAGAACCACCCCGAGGAGGAGGAATTCTCGGGGGGGGAGTAGCAGCTAGAACCACCTCAAAGCTAGAGGGTACAGGGGCCCGACGGGCAGCCACAGTGCGAAGACGCGTCTCCTCAGCAAGAAGCTCGGCGACGACAGCATCGAGACGAGGAAGCGAATCTCGATGAATCAGCTGACCCGCAAGAGGAGAGAACTCAGGGCGAAGAGCCATCAAAAATTGATAGAGCTGTCGCCGTTCCCGAAAGAGCTGCAACTCACGCCAGGAGGCACTGACTCTGGACACTTCCAACAGAGGGGGCTCCAAAGCCTGAAGTTCACGCCAATAGCCACGCATAAGGCTATGAAACTGCTGAATAGTCTGCTCCCCTTGCTGAGCAGACTGAGCCTGAGAGAGGAGCTGATACTCGCGAGCCCCGCTTTGCTCCACAAAGCGCTCAGTAAGGTGGACCCAGAGTTCTGCAGCAGTAGAGAAGGTGACAAGATCTGCACGAAGAGAGCGATCGACCGAGGCAACTAAAAAAACGTGAACACGTCGATCACGACCTCTCCAAATTTCAGAAGCCACGGAGTCAGAGGTCGTTGTAGGAGCAGGAGTAGATCCGTCAAGGTGCCCGTATAAGGCACGACCATCCAGAACGCTTCGGACTGTAGTCGACCACGCAGTCCAGTCCGTGACAGTCACAAGGGCCGGGGAAGTCCGTAGAAATTGGAAGAAAATCCCTTATTTGTTCGATAGGTGTCGCCGAGAACGGAACAGATGACACTCCGTACGGAGCAGAGGACGTCACTGTGGGCGGATCAGAAGATGCCATCAGGGATAGGGCTCCGGTGCAGGATAGGATTCGTGCGGGATAGATCCGATACGGAATAGGTTGCGGTGCGGGATAGGTCCGGTACGGGATAGGGTTGCGGTGCGGGATAGGAAACAGTAGCGGTACGGGATACAGAATAGATCCGGTACGGGATAGGACTGCTGTGCGGGATAGGTCACAGCGGTAAGGGATAACCGATCCGGTGCGGGATAGAGCGGTGCGGTGCAGCGGTACGGGATAACCGATCCGGTGCGGGATAGTGCGGTGCGGTGCGGTGCGGGATGGGCGGTGCGGGATGAGCGGCTGGATCCGGTGCGGCGGGATCGGATGCGGCGGGATCCGGTGTGGGAAAGAGAGAGAGAGAAAGAGAACTGCGATCCGATGCGGAGGGATCCGGCACGGGGGATCGGATGCGACGGGATCCGGCGCGGGGGGTTTGCTGCGGGCCTGGGGTACGTCGCTCCGGTACGGACGACGCGGGAGAGAGAGCTGCGGGCACGGGATAAGTCGGTCTCCGGTACGGACGCCGCGGGATCAAGTCGGCTCTGATACCATGTCACGATATAGAAAGGCTAGGGTTTGAAAGAATACCGGACAACTCTCATTAGGCACATGGCCAACAAATATATAGACAATACAAGTGTATACCCGTGGGAAAGCCCCTGCGTGTAGCAGTGGGAAAGGACAGAAATAATAAATACGTTAACAGTGAGACTCGAGCATCTATCACACTTGTTGTTGTAGGGCTGGCAATGGACCCCAATCCTGTTCCGGTTCGATTGAGATTGACCAAATTGGAACGGATTTGGGCATTATCCAAAACATCATACATGGGCTAGCTCAATTATGGTCCTGAAGCCAATACAGATCAGGTCTGGGTTTGCATAGGCTATAAGGCATCATCACAAAAAAAAAAAGAACCCCCAATAAACAAAGACTGAACTTCATCAGTCCAAAACTCACTCATTTGTAAACAAGAAAGGGACCCTATGTCTCCAGACTTGGAAGCTCCTGACTTTTCCAAAGTATTGATATAAGCGAGCATATAGACGTCGTACTCTTCACCTCAGTCGGCAGTTTGAAGCTGAAAGAAGATGCTATATTTAGGATGGTGTTTTTGTCATGAAAGGAACTAAGCGGGAGGGCCTGCTCTTCTTCATCAAGAGTTAAGATTTGTCATCAAAGATTCTGAAGAATAGGATCCGAATTGCCGAATGTTCGAATCAATTGTCGTGCACTCCTACGGATTAACTTTGGTTGCGGTCTACACACTTAGGAGTGGGAAGCTAGTTAGATGCTCCTTATCCTCTTCTTCTGAGCGTGGCCCTATGTAGGTGGATCATCAATTCCTCTCTTTCTCCTTTGTTTTTCAATTTGTTACTGTTCTCAGCTTGAACTAGAGGCCTCGACTTCTGGTCTTGTTTGAGGTGGAAATCAGGTCGATCTCTCTCCATGTGTGATGTTTAGGACTCAGAATTCAAATTCCGTAATTTAGAACTCATTTTCCACCCAAAGTTCTTAGGTGAGCTAGCCTATAACTAGCATGGTCTATAGTTTTTTAAAAAATTAAAATATTTTTTCTAGCCCACGAAACAAAATGTGTGGATCAGAAATATTCCAAAATTTTTTAAAATTTTTTACCCTATCTTCTAAACCCTAAACCACCCTATAAGCAATATGTTCGACTTCTTCGATATAATTTCCTTTCAAAAAATTATCTTGGAAAGTTAGATCAAATCAACGAAAAAGGCTGAATCATTGCTGCATTAAGATAAAATTGTTCTTCTAAAAAAAATTGAAAACAAATTTTTTTTCTTAAACCTCTATCAGCTAATTCATTAATTATAGTTGTTAAATTAATAACAATGTGGTGTAAAAACAACAACAATATTAAAATTTGATATACTTACATTGGATTTGGAGATTGACGCAGAATTTAACAGATTTATCATTAAAAATTTAGAGATTTTTTTGATATTAATCATGATGATATCACTTGAATTTTGGATATGTTGTAAACCTTAAGGGGAAAGGGTTTGGTGAACTTGAGTTCACAAATGAATGGTGAAATATAGTTTATATTGCATCATGTTTCCACTTAAAAGACATACAGCAAGTAAGAGGGGTTAAGCATTTAAGAGGGTTGAATACTGAAAAGACATAAAGCAGAAGTAAAAGAGGATTGAATATTTTCTTATGACACGTGGCAGATTCTCCATTCGAGCTCACCATTTGAATGGTGAACTCGAGTTTAGCTTCCCAAGCCCCAACCTTAAGCGGTTGTGCATATGTACAGAATGCATAGATGTACATGCTAGCTCAAGCCCCACACCCCTATATAGTGTAAAAGTATGATTTAAGTATTCCAAAATATGTATATATGCTTGATTTATGATTATCCACAGTTTTGTTAAACTATTCCATCATTTAATTGATATTTCTATCATTTTGCAAAACTACAATCTTTTCACACTATCGAAATAATTCAACAAAATATCTATATAACTTGGCAGGACAGTCTACATGCTGACTAGATAAAATAAAATGCTAATTAGATAAAAATGGACATGCTAACTAGACAAAAATTACCCAATCTCTCTCTTCCCCACGATCTCTATCTCTCTCTCTCTCCGTCTCTCTCTCTCTCTTCTCCATGATATCTCTCTCTCCATCTCACGCTCTCTCTATCTTCCCCATAATCTCTCTCTCTCTCCGTCTCTCTCTGTCTCTCTCTCTTCCCCACGATCTCTCTCTTACTTTGTCTCTCTCTTCCCCACAATCTCTCTTTCTCTCTCTCTCTCTCTCTCTCTCTCTCTCTCTCTCTCTCTCTCTCTCTCTTCCCCATGATCTCGTTCTCTCCCTCACTCCGTCTCTCTCTCTCTCTCTCTCTCTCTCTCTCTCTCTCTCTTCTCCATGATATCTCTCTCTCTTCCCATGATCTCTCTCTCTCTGTATCTCTCTCCATCTCTCTTTCTTCTCCATAATCTCTCTTTCTTTCTCTTTGTCTCTCTTTCTCTCCGGAAAAAATTTTTAGTACACCCTGCATATGCTACAACCGTGGGGCCCACTGCAATTCAAGAGACATGGGGTAGTAGGTCCCAGCACATGGGGGTAGTGCCCCTCATCACTTGAGCGTGCTGATAGGCTCTGGGCAAGAGTTGTAGTGTACATAAGATGTGCTGAAAGTTTTCCCCTCTCTCTAGGAGGGAGGTTTGGGAACCTAAATCTTCTGCGCATTTCTCTGCCCCATTGTCTGCCCCCGAAGTCACAGCTGTCCGTTGCACCCAGACCCGACCGGTGCATCGCACTCAGCCCCAACCGGTAGGCTAAGGGATGACAGTGATCAGGTGAAACCTGGAGCATATGTTGGGGGGAAATCAGATCTGTTTCTTTGCCTGCCGGTTGGGGCTGAGTGTGATGCACGGACCGGGTATGGGTGCAACAGATGATTGTGATCTGGGGGGTAGATGTTTGGGCAGAGAAATGGGGCAGAATATTTTGGTTCGGGGGTTGGTGTTTGGCGGGGTTGGGGGGGGGGGGGGGGGGGGGGGTGTTGCACCGAAGGCATCCGCTTTGTGCCAATCGGCACAGGGATGCACTAGTCTCCATATCATGTAGTGTCAAAATGTTAGTCAAAATCCAAATTCCGAACTTTATTACAAGCCACCAACTAAAACCATCTCCACATTGGCTTATAAATGCAAGCCAACTAGTTTAATGAGTAGAAGGTTCTACTTATTATTTCTCCTAACATCCAACTCATGTGGTTCAGCTAGCTCATATATGTACAAAATGCGAACTCGGATCTCGATCTCTTAAATCCATTTTTTTCGGTCTGTAGGTCTTTCTATAGATCCTTTCAAATACCTGTATCCGGTAATGCTGCAGCAAAAGTAACCCTGGTAGACTACCCCCTCTAGCTCTAAATTGATCTATCTGATTGTAAATGGACATGTTTTCGACAAAATGTTCCTTCTAGCCCTCGATCAACTTCTCCACCTAGCTATAGATCAACTCAACGTGGATACCACTTAACTTGTTGTGCAAATGTGGAAGCTTTGTTAGAAATTGTTGGGATTTTATTCCATTTGTTAATAAGATATTGTAATAGAGAATAAGATTAAAACTAAGATTGAATAAAAAAATTATATAAAAATATAGGAGGATGTTAGGAGAAATAAGATAGTCCTACATCCACAAGGGGGTGAGAGATCTTCAACTGTTTAAATGTAAATAGTACAATGCACAAGTGTTCCGTACCCAAAAATAACTAACAAGAGAAATATAGTGATCTCAATGGCTGTCGAATCCTTAATCAACATTTTTCCCAAGCTTCGGCACAAAATTGATCCCATGTGAGAAGCTTGAAATGATTATTTTCGGGCCAAAATAGGTTAATTTGTTTGGTCGGATCTGAATCAATTCATTGATTCTAGCTGACTAGTCTCTCTCTCGCTCTCTCTCTCTTAGAGCATCTCCAATGGAATCATACAGAAAACTTCCTTCGGAGCTGTAGCGAAACTGTGTGGGCCCATATTGAAAAGAACACCCCAACGGGCTCCCACATATTGCGACAGAATTCGTTTTCTCTACTTCTCTCGCTGGAGGTGACGAAAGTAGTATAAAAGTCTTTGTGATGGCCCCCCTCTGATTGAATAAAACAAAAACTATCAAAATTTACTTCTTTGTTAATTTCCAAATATCCCCTTGCCTCTTGCTCTGTTGGCTTGTTTGGAGCATTTGGTCTTTTCAAGTCAGAAATAGTGAGAGATTTGTGAGGAGTAGATTGGAATACACTTCAATTCTCACTCCATACTTTGCCTATATGACATCTATGAGCCCCAAAAATTGGAAAGGAGCTTGGGAGTCTGATGGAGATGCTCTTAGCGCCGCTCCCTACTATATGCTACAGCACGAGCTCCGATCGTTGGATTCCATGGTGCCACCCCCGAATCTTGGCCCTTGTGCATATGAGACCGAGCCCGGGTCCCGACTACCCACACCTTATATAATTCAAGAAAAAATTTGACAACCAGTAACTACGACCGATCAATGGCATTGCGCCTCATAGACCCAATAGGGCGTAACGAGGTAATTTGAACCCCAATAAAAATTCCTTAGTCTCTTCAAATTACCTCCTTATCCTTATCTGGCTATGTGGCACAATGCCATTGGTCGATCACGGTTACCTGTGGTCAATGCAGACCAGGTCTTCCTTGCTTTTTTTTTCTGATGCAATTCGGCCATTAAAATCTCAGCCGCTCTCGCACCACCAGATGCATCTCCGCCCTCGAAATCTCTTACACGTGTGCCTCCGGCTGCAACATTAAGAACCAGGAGGCCAGGCCAGTGTACAGAAAAAGTAGTACTGCTATTTGAACATAAAACGGGACATATTTTCCAACATAGTGCTGATGTGGGATGATCGCTCGGTGCCTCAACCGTCACATCCCCATATGTCCGCACATGTGCCGAGTTCTATGTTTAAGTAGCATTTTCCGTACAAAAATAGATTGGCATTGATGAACCAGAGATTTCCTTGCACGTGCCTCCCTTGGTTGTGCAGCGTGCGGAGCATCGGGCCCATGCATGGCCAACCCGCATGCATGGCTCGTGCCTCACGCTATAAAGAGCTGAACAGAAAGGGGAAGGGATCACATGCAGACAAGCAGATCGAAACTGATCTGCAGCCCTCTCACCTAGATCGGGACAGCAAGAAGGTGAAGGAGATTGCAGGATCAAAGCCGGCAAGTTTTCATTTCTTCACTTCATTTCTTGCTCATTTATTTATTTATTTATTTTTGTTGTCTCGATAGTTTTGATTCCTTGCATCTCTTCAAGTAATTAAGCTTCCCTTAAGGTAGATTAAAATGCATGCAAGACCTGTTTCGTCGGTAGGTTATGAGTTCGGTCACCGACATGATCGATCCGGTTAGAAAGGGGGTCGGATCATGTGGAGTCGTAATTTGAGAGCTATAAGTTTCGTAAAGTCTTTGGGGGTTGGTGCGCGAGACTTAGCTTGGATCGAAATCCTGCTTCCATCTAGTAGTTAACCAATAGAGATCCTTGCATGCATGCGTAATTAACCTCGCTCAGATGTGACACTGATTGATGCTCGAAAAAAGAGTGTAAGAAATTCTTGCATCTCTATTAATTAAGGAAGACCATTGTCTTTGAAAACGGTGAACATCGCGATTGCATACGGAAGCTAGCTAGGGGTCGAATTTATACCCCCAGCCATAATGTGGCGGGTGATCATGACGGTCCGCAATGAACTTGACAAAGATGAGTTCTTCCTCTTGCGTGCGTGAGTCGTGGTAATGGAAGATGATGTAAGAACTATTATTCACGAAGCATGCAATTGTCTCTATTATTTAGAAGCGTTAACCTTGAAAACGATGGACATAGAAATCATAGGCGGAAGAGAAGGGATAGATTCACATACCTTCAGCCATAATGCGCCGGGTGATGACGATCAAGAATAGCACTTGATGAAGTTGAATTCTTCCTTACCCGAGATCTGAGCCACGATGGAGGAAGAAATTGTGAACAATGAGATCCGATGATCTCGGGTGGAGGCCTTCAACTCCAGTTCTTTTTGGCGACCAAACGCATATGCGGAGACCCCGTAAAAATCGACGAGATGAGAGAGGAATCAAGATGCTAAAGGATTGGTCTATATAAGAATGCAAAGAACTGCTTTATGTGTTGTACTATTGCAAAGAAACGGTTATATATTGATTATTTATCCTCTACCATGTTGACACCAACCAACCCGTCCCGCACAACCCGATCAACCCGGCCAATCCGACGGGTTGGACTTGAGCTAGGAAAGTTCAATCCGATCTTGGATTGAGTTGGGCGTTGAGAAAGAATTCAACCTCCTGGGTTGGGTCTGGGTTGACCTTTGAACCCCCGCCTGAGTTGTAGCCATATATACCGATGCATGTGCTCTCCTCCTTTCAAGAGGTCGATTCGGAGCGCACGGGTGCTATCACAAATACATAGAATTGAACAAAACTAACTTTTTTATTTTGTTTTTGGATCAAGATAAGAGTAATCTTCGAAGATACATTGATCACTCCTTAACCAATTCATGATGAAGGAGGCTCTCGAAGCCGGCTTGGTTGTCGGCGTCACTTGAAATAAATTTGAAAACCTCTTAAAGTACCACTTAAGCTAGTCGGCACCCTTAACTTGCATCCCTGGTCGAACGGTGAATAGCGCTCTGGTCGGGGGCAGCCACCTGAAAAATTGGCTAGCTCCGACGGCAAGCACCACCATTCATGTGATTAATCTCATGCCGTTGGATGTTACTCAGTGAATCACACGCAGCCACGACGAATGCACTGCCATCTCTTGGTCCTTCTCCCTTGGCCCCATCAAGCCCTTCTCAGCCCCGACCGGTGGTCCGTGGAACCCTGCCTATCTCTGCTCCCAGGGCCGGCTCAATCATAAGGCCATTAAGGTGGTTGCCTAAGGCCCCATGTGAAAGAAGGCCTCCAAAACTCAAAGTCATATAAATTACCAAAAACTCATACGAAAAGAAGGGCACAATATATTTAAACAGCCTAAGAACCTTGATAAATAAAAATCTAAGAACCCATATAAGATAAAATATTAATACTATTTAAAAATTTAATTTTGTTTATATTACTATATTAATATTAAAAAAATCACATTTAATATTTTTTTGTCTTAGACCTCAACTTATATCAAGCCGGCCCTGCCTGCTCTGCCGCACGAATCACACTCGGCTACGACAGTACCGTCGTCCGGTGGCTGGGAAACCCAACTCGTCGCACCTCCGACAGTCTCAGCCTGCTCCCCTAGTCGCAACCCTACTTGCACGTCGTGGTATCGTCGCAGATATCTCACCTTGCTTAGTCTGTCACCATGCCCTGACCCACTGTTGGCCTGGTCGCATTCATACCCATTCCCGACCAGGGAAGAAAGAAAAACGAGAATGCTTTTCAACCATCCAGCTTGCTTTCAGTCCAATTCGAACCATCATGATGTGGCACCTGATCACAACTGTCTGTAACCCGACTGGTGAATTGCACTCAGCCCCACCTAGAAGGTAAAGGGACGACTGTGATTTGGTGCCACATCACGATGGTCCAATTTGGATGGAAAATTGGATGGCTGAATAGAAGGCTACGTATGAGTGCCATTAGGAAGGACTTGGATCATAGTTCAGGCTTTCGGATCCCAGTTAGCTGGGCTCCTATGAAAGTTTAGTTGGGACTACCTTATGGCATGGTCAATTTATAACACTAGAAGTCTCAGAACATGTTGATTTTTACGAGGAAAATCACCTTATCTGAAAAATACTTTAAAAAAATCACACATTCAAAAACTTTTAGGATCATGCTAGAATATTTATCCACCATATATATATATATATATATATATATATATATATATATATATATATATATATATATATATATATATATATATATATATATATATATATATATATATATATATATATATATATATGGTTCTAATTATTGTCTACACTTTATGTAAAAAATGGGGCACATATGAGGTGCATTTTATGAATGCAGGAAAGTTAGGGGGCATGTAAGCAAGAAATTGTTATAGTACACTAGCACACATAAATGATAATAGGGTCTAAGAGTTATAAGTAGGTTGAATACAAGTTAGATTTGAATCTAATATGAGAAGTGTTGGGAATGTTGGCTTAAAACAAGTCGACATGGACCACATAACAACTCAGAGATTCATGTGCGAAAGAACGGTGGAAGGAGCTGACGAGGAGCCTAGGAGTGCAACCTGATTGCCGGCAGCCCAGGCACACATAGGGTTCACCTGAGCTAATTGATGCGGAGCTCGAAAGTCAAGCATCAAGTGCCGGGTTCCCAAGCTAGCGCCCAAAGTTTTCGCTGGAGTGCCGATGGTTCCAGCAAATGAGTTGTATGAGACTCCTTGCTCAAGTTAGATACGGACTTGTGGTTTCCTCTTGTTCTTCGGGTGGGTACCTGTGGAATCTCTTCTCCTTGGGGGTCAATCTTTTCGATGGTGTTGTGTGAGGGATTAGTAGGCTAACAAACTTGTACTATTGTTTCTCCACACTAGTGAATCCATTGATCATTATCGCATGAATCCTGTGTGTTGATTCTTTGTAGTTTATTTGCTTATGCTTAATTTGATCTTGTCGGTGATGGTCATCTACTGGTGGTGTGGTTCTTCACACCACGAGGTTTCTCCGCTACATAGGCCTTGTACCGGATCTCAACAAGAAGTTAGTCTGGTTTGGATTCTCAGTCAAGTCTGAATTCTTGCTTTTCCTATGTTTAGGTCGACTTCAACTTTTTCATCAGACATCAAATAGGTTTCATGAAAAACTTTCGAACATATTAATTCTTTTGATATTTCATCCCTAAAACCTTCAAAGCTTAATTTGATTTTTTTTTTTTTAATTAGGATGCCTATACTTTTTTTTTTTTTTTTTTTGACATCGGCGGGTGTCCCGAAACCTTTCGGGCAATGGCCCACTTCAGGCTCGGACTAATCCCTCCGGATGCCTATACTTACACTATATAATCCTTGTACATTATATTTATAGGATGCTAGGTGTATATAATTGTAAATGCTCATACCCGTCAGCACTTGAACGGTCGCCTTTGGCGGCCGCGTCTGCTTTCAGGGTGTGATTCACTTAAGAGAGAGAGAGAGAGAGAGAGAGAGAGAGAGAGAGAGAGAGAGAGAGAGAGAGAGAGAGAGAGAGAGAGAGAGAGAGAGAGAGAGAGAGAGAGAGCACTAATTAACCTTTCAAAAAAGTACCAATTAACATCAAATGGCCATTAAATGTCATTGATAGGTATTTATCATTTTTATCGTAGGTTTTAATATCTTTATTATAGATTTTTAATAGGATTTATGAGAGAGAGAGAGGGGCAGCTCGGCTCGAAATCTAAAGAACCAATTTGGGTGGAGAAGATGATTATGATATTTATTATTTATTTGATTTTGGATAGCTATGATTGAAGATTTAGGATCATTTATTAGGTAACCTGTCAATTTGGAATAACAGACGACTACGATATTTATATAAAATCGGATGGCTGAGAGGGCTTTTTTATCCTAATCAGCACAATACCTTTATTGCATGTTATATAGATGATAAACAACCACTTGGCAACTTTGATTCAGAAAGGTTGAACTCACGATCAGTCAACAAAACATGTCCTTATCATCACAATTGGCCATAAGCCTAAATATATCGGACCGTTTATCAATTCCTAGTTATAATAATTACTTTCGACGCAATTTCAATTCAAACATTGGCTTCTCAATGAAGTTGTGAGTCGTCTTTCATCGAAGCAATCAGAACCTTACTTGAAGTTAGCTCCCAAGACATCCAACAATCTCGGAAACATGATTGAATAGGTCAATCTAGTTCCACCCATCACATCATTGAGGTACCATCAACCCGTCGTCGATATCTCTGTCACACCGCACCATACTTCCCGCATCAAATTTCCAGGCACCACATTCTCGATCCGTTTCTATGGGCACCGGCGGATCTCTAACCCGACCCAATACCATGATCAAGTTAAGATTTTGGACCAAACCCATACTTTTTCTTATGTGATAATCTTCATCAGTACTAGGGATGGCAATGGGTCGTGTCCAAACCCCTAAATCCAAACCTGACCCGTTTAACTAATCGTGTCTAGAGACTAAATCCGTATTTGACTTGTTTGATAAGTTAGACCCGCTAAGACCCGTTTACATATCTGTTCTTTGTTTTTTCTTTTTAATTTTATATTTCGCCGTAACTCTCCATCCGTGGGTGTCCTGATCACAGCCATTCGCTGCACCCAGTGCAGACCAGTGGATCGCATTGAACTCGAACGGTAGGCTAACTGGCGAAGTGATGCTGTGATCAAATGCCGAGTAGACCGGAACCGACCCGAAACGACAGGACCCATTGAATTTTAAACGGGTCGGATACAAAACCTGAACCCGACCCGTTGACTAATCGGGTTAGTCGTGTCAACCCATTTACGACCCGAACCCATTTAAGCCATACCCAGACCTGCTAATTTTGTGTCGAGTCGGGTTGTGCCTGGTCCAAAATTGCCAACCTGATTAGGTCCAAATCCGATCATAACGATGCCCAACCCGATAAGCTTACCTGGTCCAGCTTTTGGATCAAAAAACAGGTAATTTAGTAAATAACTAGTAAGAAACCCGGGCAATGCTCGAATGTACTTGATGCACGCCATTTGGCTAAGATGACATCACAACTATTCGAAGACATGTGAAATCTGAAGTGAAAGAGAGATTAACATCAAAAGATCATTAAATGTCATTGAATGAAAATTTATCATATTTATGGTAGGTTTTTAAATGGATTTAGAAGAGAGTCGCGTTCACACACGGAAGAAGAAGTCTAGCTCTTTAAAGACATCCACGTGTCACAACACGTGAGAGAGGCTTCCATTTTAGTATAGATACTAGTAAGAAACCCGGACAATACCCGAATGTGCTTGATGCATGCCATTTGGCAAAGACAACATCGCAACTGTAAATATGAAGTGAGTGTGATTCATTTGTTATATATATATATATATATATATATATATATATATATATATATATATATATATATATATATATATATATATATATATATAAACATCAAATGACCATTAAATGGCATTGAATAAAAATTTATCATCTTTATGGTAGGTTTTTGACTTGATTTAAAAGAGAGCCACGTTCACACATGAAAAAAAAATTCTAGCTCTTTAAAAGACGTTCACGTGTTATAACGTGTGGGAGAGAGGCTTCCATTTTAGTATAGATACTAGTAAGAAACCCAGGCAATGCCCGAATGTGCTTGATGCTTGCCATTTGACAAAGACGACATCACAACTGTTCGAAAAAGTGTGAAATCTGAAATGAGTGTGATTCACTTGTTAGAAAGAGATATTAACATCAAATGACCATTAAATGCTATTAATAAAAATATATCATCTTTATGGTAGGTTTTTAAATGGATTTAAAAGAGAGCCGTGTTCACACACGGAAGAAAAATTCTAGCTCTTTAAAAGACGTCCACGTGTTATAACACGAGAGAGAGGTTTTCATTTTAGTATATACGGATATAGATAGATATTCTATATAACATGGCACGTCGGTTTTGTGCTGACTAGACAAAACGGAAGCTGACTAGGACAAACTAACTGGATAAACATGAACCGAATAGATCTAACCATTCATTCAAATATCCACGCACAATCTTTATTTCCCCGTCAACCAACTCCCTTCCCTTGGTTTCCCGACCCATTTAAACTGCACTAAACCCCTAAAATCTTGGCCTATTTAAATTGTACTAAACCTGACCGTTCATAACGTAATCGTTGTTCACATCAACGGCTATAAATCCGCCTGCTGAAATTTTGGCCGTCCCAAACCATCGGGTTGATCTCGAGGAATCCATTTAAATAGTGACAACTGTGATTGATCGATTATAGGGGGAGGGGGAGTTGGTTGCCCTGAAGGCGCCCGCTTTGTGTCAATCGGCACGGGGCGAGGAAATGGGTGTTCCTATGAATGCCGGTGTTATCGTCGAAAGTGTTTTGTTACCGAAAGTGTTCAGGCGTGTTTCCGCCAAAGACGGCCGTCGACGGGCACGGGCATGCACAAGTAGATATATAGATCAGAGCATGGCAAACGATCCTCAAGGCTCTTCCCGCACTGTTCCCGCCATCATCCCTGCTCGCCACTTGCCGCTTATGGGGGCAGCGGCTTCTCCGATTCCAGGAAACGGAGGTATTGAAAAGAGAAAAACAAGGACGAACATGCAGACAGAGAGGGAGACGTGGAAGAATGCAAGCAAGTTGTTTGTGAAAATGACCGTATTTTTGGATCCCGTCAACTCATTGCGTATCGCGCTCCACTGTACAAAATTCGATGCCCGCCCCCCTAGGCCTCCCAGTTCTATCTAGGGGAGGTGGGTTCCCTCCCCATTAGATTCCCAACAGAAGAAAACAAGGGTCCTGTGATTATCTTATCCCCAAACCTTTCGAATTCCGTGGATGTTGCTCGGTTTGTCCCATTGGCAATGCTTTCTTATACCCTTTGTTTATATGGATTGATGCCCCCCACTCAGTGACCCATGAGGTGTTCGATGCAATTTCTAACTGGGTATATCGAACTCCCGCCTATAAAGTTTCCCACTGACACGACTCGGGTCGATGGCACCTGCAGCGATGCCGACGGGGGCGCCAAACTCCTGGGATTTCCGTCCATATGGCATGGGAGGTCGCTACTAGTACTGGGTTGGCGCTTGACCACCGTCGTGATGTGTTACATGCCGCCCCCTCCGTACAGTGTGTGCATGGAAGGACCCAAGAGCTGTATTGGGTCCTATCTGCGCAGGTGCTTAATTGGTCGCTCGCTGGTCTTTTGTCGATTTCCGGGTCACCCGAAACTGAGGGAGGTCGATCCCAGCCCCGGGTGTTCGTACTTTAAGTACTGCATCCCCGCGATGCTCGGCCAGCTGCAGTGTGGTGGTGCTCCCACATGCTCTTTCCGGGATCCGCCGCCTGAAATTTCTGTCTCTGTTGCGGTTTCTGGTTGCCCTTCTATTCCATGCTCTACTTTGTATCTGCTTTCTGTACTCATTTTAGTTCAGCGTGTTCCGATAGTGCGCGGTGCATTTTTGTTCCCTTGCTGCTGATTTTTGTGCTGAATGATTCTCAGCTTGTATAACCATAACCCTCGTGCTGAATCCTGCAGGGGTGAGCTTGGTGAGGATTGGTGTTCTCTGCAGCTCGTCGTTTCTAGTTTATCTACTTCGAGCCACTGAGATCTCACGGCCATTGTTGTTGCACGTAGAGTTTGCCCGGTAATGGATGTCGACCCAGTTGCACCAGATACGCAGATGGGCGTCCCACGTACTTCGGAAGGTACGATATGTCCCGCAGAAATGGCAAAGGATGACGATGAGGGGGGAGGGACAATGTGCGCCGCCGTAGATGTACCGAAGGATGCAATGCCTGCCAAAGATACCACAGAGAAGGATACTGGATCACTTTCAGTGCGAGATAAACCGAGGAAGACAGGTCTTCATGTTTTCTGCATGGACATAAGGTGCCCACCTGGTTTTGTTGCCCTCCTCGAAATGTTTAATTTGAACTTAAGCTACCTTAGCAGTAACTTAATGCTTACCAGTCAACTTCATGAGGGTCTAATTTTCACGGGTTCGTCTAGTTCGATCTATATTACGGGGTTTTGGAGGTTCAGCTAATGCTTGATTCCACAATGGACTGACCAGGAACATCTTCAAGATGGATGAGCTGGGGTTGGAGGTTACACGGATCGCGATCCCTGCAGCACTGGCTTTAGCAGCTGACCCACTTGCTTCTTTAGTCGATACAGCATTTGTCGGACGATTAGGTTTGCCCTCTATTGTTTTCTATTTCATTTTTTGCCTCTTTGAGATTTCTTCTTTGGAAGATACTTTTTAGGCTTCCATCAAGACAATGTTATTCTTTTCATGCACTAATTTGTATTTTTAAATTTTCCTGCTTGGCTTGTTATTGGTAATAATGTAATATGCATTATTTTGGATGCATCATGTACCCTCAGTTGTAATCCCTATCATACATTGGAGTGCTTGCACTTGTTTTGATGCTTGAGGTAGTACTTGTACAAAAAATCAAAATATTTTGCAAAAAATCATGAAATATTTTTTTTCATCCATACACTGAAATGTCATACATCACAAAATATTGCGATAATTTGCAATATTTCGTGAAATATGCTGTTTTTTGTAGGCGTTGAAATGATGGTCAAAATTGAAATTCGAACCTTGACATATAAATTGTTGGTTGTGCAATGAATTCTTCAATTGAGAGTACAATCTCGATGATAGTAATAAACATGTCAGTTTTTCTTTCTTTATCTGTGGACATTTGGTGAATATGAATGATTGGCATTCACTAGAATTCAAGTAATTTCGAAATATTGGTTAAGTAATTTTTGGTGCTCAAACTATCGCAATTAATGAGACATCTTATGTGTTTTCCTTTTGTTTTTATTAATGGAGTATAGGTTCAGTGGAACTTGCCGCTGTTGGAGTCTCTATTGCCATATTCAACCAAGTTTCAAAAATTGCCATCTACCCGCTTGTTAGTGTCACGACATCCTTTGTGGCAGAGGAAGATGCAATCTGTAGCAAGATTATTGAAGAACGAGAAGGCGAGGATTTGGAGAAAGCTTCTTCGAATACCGATACGAAAGAGTTGTCTTCTAGGAATGGTATGCTGATATCATTATTTGCCGCCTTCGCATCTGCTGTTGTTCAACAGAGTGAATTGTCTGTCCTGCATAGCTCTACCTCCTCTGAAGTAACTGCTTTGCCTTTCCCTTGTAATCATTTTCAGATCCTGCAAAAACAGAGTGCAGAACATCATGTATTTCCAGTGCATGTACAAATCCGTTCATATTTGGGCGTAAGCGAAAGTATATCTCGTCAGTGTCGTCCGCATTGATTGTTGGTGGAGTACTAGGCATTCTTCAGGCTGTCCTCCTCATTCTTGCAGCAAAGTTCGTCTTAGGGATTATGGGTGTTAAATCTGTAAGTATGTTGATGTTTCTTTTGTTGTCTGGCTAAAGTAGATGTCAATTTACTTTGTGAAGCCACACTATGCATTCTTTTTTGTCTCTTTTTTGATTTGGTTCCTTATAAACAATTACATTGACAAGAATGTCATCAACCTTGTTTGGCTTTGTAGCATCTTAAGGGGTGTGACCTAAGTGCTAGAGTCTATGTTATTTCATGTATTCTTGGTTTTCAGCTTCATTAACGGGGATCTTTCTGTTTTTTCAGTCAAGAAAACAGCAAGACTGTAAGTAAAGAGTCATGACTGAATGTGTTCCAATAAGTAAAGGGTCATGCCGAGTATGTTCCAAGAGAAAACAAAACAAAATTAATCAAATTATATTCTGAAAGAGGAACACCAAGGACCATTCCAAACCCTTGCTACCGATTATGAGACCTCAGCCTTTTCTTGTAGGAACTCTCCTGTACCAATGATTATTACTAAAGGAACACATTGTTTTCTACTATGCAAAAACCAATGCGCTAGAGTCTCATTCCTCAAAGAAAATATACATATTTAATTTATCGTTCATGCCTTTATATCAAAATTCTCTCTTGTGAGGATCCTCTCCACGACGGGATCCAAACCAAGGCTTAGAAATGATGTGGTGCCATAGGCTTCCAAATTGTCCATTTCAAACATCAAGAGAACCCTAATGGCAAAAACTCATAGTAGAACCTTTCATAGAGCCTACCATTAGATCTTAGAGTTCCAATATTGATTTTTCATTATAAGTATGGAAAGGAAGTTATCAGCTCAACTATTTTGCTACCCACTTGATGCCTACCTATGACACTTTGGTATTCTTGGAGCCTCGCATTTTTGTATCAAGCTGTCACCTAGAGTGATGATGGGGACAGGGCCCGGCCTGCACGTCTTTCATGGCCCGACACATGCTCAAGCCTTAATTAAAATAAAACTTGGATTTAATAATTCCATTTTCCAAAATAATATATTTTCGGAATAAAATAATTATTTTATTCCGAAATTATTATTTTAATCCGAAAATACATGATTTTTGAATTTATTAAATATGGTAGTTTTCAAAGATATCATTTAGGGTAGACTTAGATCTTTTTATTTTGGAAAGCATTATTTTTTTTTATTTTTGGTAGTTATCTTACGGTTTCTTGGGGTCCAAGCAATGTAAGCTTACTTATAGGCCTCCGTTTGATGAATAAATGATGCTTATGAATTATGAAAAAAAATATAACAGCTTGTGGGTTTCGTTAGGGTTTCCTGTATTGGAATCCATCAGGGGTGGATTTTTTGAATCCAGTGGACTTCAGATCTTCCCCCTCCTCTCTTCTCTCCCCTCACTATCTCTCTCAAAAACCCTAATTTGGAGATCGTGAACCATCGACAGCTTACCTTTGCATCCCGCATCAGTTTGGTATCAGAGCTCGTCTCGACGAGTTCCATCTCGTCAAGCGGTCCTCACGCAACATTGTTATCGTATTTCATCACCACCAACATCGTACTCGTTGTCACCATCTTGCTCTCCGCCTTGATCGTCGTCATCAACATCTAGTCGCTGCCCGGCAACCTCACCATCGTGCCGGTCCCGAACCTCCGCCCCCAGTCATTGACGGCTCCAATCCGAGCCCCACAGATCTGCGTCGCCCAAGTCTTTTCCCCCTATTGAGATCTGATAAAAAAAAGGGGGAAGTAAACACAGATCTGGCAAGATCTAATCTCTCCCGGTTCACCCTAGCCTCGCCATCAGCACCCGTCGCTGATCCGACCCCGACGAGCAGCCTGACTGCCTCTTCTGCGCCAAAACAAAGCCCTGCCACCCCCAGTCACGGCCTGATTCCCTGCCAACCTTGCTCCAGCCCTGCTTGAGTCCTCTCGATCACACGCGATCCGACTAGCCTCCTGCCGCACCTCCGTTCGCCACCCGACTGCATCCCTTCACCCTTTGCAGCCGCTCACCCAGCCTCGATCTGCGCCCAACTTCTGCCTGATCCAACCCCGCCGGCCTCCTCAACCACTGCTGCACCCTCCCAGGTTCCTCCCGAGCCCCGCTCGACCCTTCATCTGCTTGTGCGACAGAGAGAGAACAAGAATGGGATTTTAATCCCATGCCCCCACCCTCTTCTGGCACACCATGTGCTAAGGCATCCGCCCTCCCTTTTAGTTAGCCAGGGGCACCTGTAGCCCCTCTACTATAGGCAGCCCTGTTTGCACCCCTTCAGCCTTCTGGCACCCACCTCACAGCAACCTCTATTTGTGGAAATGTTGCACGGTTCGAACTGATTTAAGGCCGTCTTTGAGCATATTTTTCCTCTTGAATCGAGTACCTACATAAAGAAAATTAAGGGGTCACCATATACCATTAGACCGCTATCTATGCACAACTCCTAGATTGGATGGATACTTCTGGTCCTACCTTATACTTGTCTACATTTATGGAGATTTTGTACACTGGTCGCATCAAAGGTCGAGCTCGGGAACTGGCACTACCAGTCGAACCATTCGTCTAATGGTTCTTGTACTAAGGAAGCTCAATTGAAGAGTGGCTCGATGATGTGATGCAATTGATGGATGATATTGAGCAAGAAACTATGGTCCTATAGTGACGCCAAGCCCGTGCTTCAGTTGCTTCTCATGCACCGACGACTCCTTCAGTGCCTCCACCACCAGATGAGTCTTCTCCAGAGCCCGTTGTTGAGCGTCCAATCACCAGCGGCCCCACCAGCACTTGCACCTCCGGTGGAGCCTTTACTTCCAGTAGTTGATCTCGATGTGCATGCCCTTCAGCCCATGGACTTTCTCGGAGTAGAACAACCATTAGCAGGGGATGTCTTCGTCTGCCAGTGCCAGCACTTCTTTGACTCCTGGTCCCCGCTTGACGACAGCACCACTTTTGTGTGGGGCCAAGGAGATGACTATAGCGCAGTGCGACCCCACCAGTTAGGCCTCCATCACCAATTACGGACTTTGAGACGATCCTTTGACGACCCTGGTGATGCGAGCTTCGCTACTGGCCCCTACCATGGCTCCACAGAACTCGTAATGAGTTCTTTCTACCTTGGGGTGAATGATCGGGACAGAGCCCGGTCTGCACACCTTCCATGGCTCAACGCGCTCAAAGCTTAATTAAAATAAAATTCAGATTTAATAATTCCAAAATAATATATTTTCGGAATAAAATATTAAGTTCGGAATAAAATAATTATTTTATTCCGAAAATACATGATTTTATGATTTATTAAATATGGTAGTTTTCAAAGATATCATTTAGGGTAGATTTAGATCTTTTTATTTTGGAAAGTATTATTTTTTAATTTTTGGTAGTTATCTTATGGTTCTTTTGGAGACCAAGCAATGTAAGCCTACTTATAGGCCTCCATTTGATTAATGAAGGATGCTTATCAATTATGAAAAAAATATGACGGCTTGCAGGCTTCGTTAAAGTGTTCTAGATTGGAATCCATCAGGGTGGATTCTTCGAATCCGGTGGACTCAGGATCTTTCCCCTCCTCTCTTCTCTCCCTCTACTATCTCTCTCAAAAACCCTAATTTGGAGATCGCGAGCCATCGATGACGGCTTCCCCTTGTGTCCCGCATCAAGTGACAGAAAGACACTTTGGCATAATGAGCTTCACCCTTCATGGAAAATTCACATTTGTTGTCAACTTAGGATATCTTAGCCATGTATAATATAAATTATGTGATTTCTACTGATAACAGTTCAATTAATGAAAATCTATGGTAAAATGTTAAGCATTTCTATTTAGCTTTTATGTACTATATATATGTGGCATTTCATAAATATTTTTGCTTACCTACATTTTCATTGGTATATAAGGTGCATGAGCTACAAAAAATAATAAGAAAAACAAGGCACACTTGTTGGATAGATCACATAACCAAGTGTGATGTTCTGAATGCTTATAAAAGAAACAAATGACCCTTGATTTCTGTGATCTGGACATAAATCTTGGAGGAGGACATGGATGCGTAATAATACCTAGAGCTTGTGAGCAAGGATTTGAGGGTGGAAGGTCTCATATGAGGAGTTGGATTCATGTTCAACCTGAAGGTACTGAACACGTGAAGAAAGATCTCTTTCGCCATTCAAAATAATGATCTAGCCCCAGGTAGCAACTTTGTTATCTCAAGAGGATGGTAATTTCAGCAAGATATGTTCACGATATTTAGGCCATAACTTTTGGCATTGTAACTCCAATTAGTATGATCCAAGATGCATCAGAAAGTTCTTTCAAAGGGACACTAGAAACTTTTGCATTGCAACTCCAATTGGATTTGAGGCTCTTCTACAGCTTTTGTTGGAGGATGAGTTACACTATTCACTAAGGATCCTAGATGAAGTAAGAACACTAGAAAAATCATGGAAACCTCGTCTTTGTCCTATGATTTGATTTAGATCATGAGGTCTATTCTTGTCATCCTAACTTGTGTGTAATAGATAATTTATGCCACCTTTTTGCAGTATCTATTGCAATCCTTCTTCTCTTGTCGTCAGATTTTTTCCATAATGTAATGTTGTTATGGATTTTTCTTTGAAATCTGTGGGTGTCCCGAAACTTTTTGGACAATGGACTCTCTTCGGGCTCGGACTAATCCCTCCGGGAATGTGCACCGACCCACTCAGAAGTTTCCCTGCGCACTCCTGGGTAACTCGAGGGTGGGGAGGAATTAAAACCACAACCTCCTCACCCAAGCATCAATTGCTTTGCCAACGCCCCTATCCCCTGGTGGGTAATGTTGGTATGGTTTTGTGTGTGTGGTTGGAGTACATTTTAGACATGGCTATTGGAGCTCCTAAAAGGGACACAGGGACATCTATATGTATTAATATATGCATTTTTCTCCTTCTCTTTTCTTTTTGTTTGAAGAAGCATGGATCATACTAGTAGTACATAAGTAGTACTTGCTTCTGTCTACACGACACAGCCAACTCCCAAAAGAGCAAGCAAGATAAGCACATGTTTATATGTTTTCTGGATTCATATATCTTCACGCATGTACATTATACACAGTGCAATTATTTTGTCTCATTAAAGCCAACAAATGCATTCATATTGTACCTATCCCTGCTGTCACCTTCCAGTTGAATATGTGATTGCTCCTTTTTTCCAAACTGATAGTGAAAATATCTGAATCCATGTTCAATGGATGAATGTTATTAAAATTTAGATTTACAGTCAATAATCATTCTCTTTGTCCAATAGGGTTCCCCTATGCTAACCCCAGCACGTCGATACTTGACACTGAGGTCACTTGGCGCTCCTGCTGTTCTCCTATCTTTGGCCATGCAAGGTGTTTTCCGAGGATTTAAGGATACAAAAACTCCTTTATATGCTACCGGTAAGCAGGATTTAAGGATACACAAACTTCTTTCGATATATGACTTTATGATCATCCCATGGTTTCTATTTTTGTGACTTTCGATAATGGAAAGTAGAAATTTGATAAAATGAACGTCAAGTTATGCATAACATTTACATATTCCCGAAAGTCTGTAAAACGACTTTTAAGTGGATTTGAATACCTTTGTTAATATTTCAAACTTGTGAAAACAAATCGATGCAAACATGGCAAGAAGGCCCAAGATTCCAGGCAGCTTCCTAATTTAGTAGACCTGTGGATACATAATTGTGTTGAACTTTCCCAGACGGCACTCTACACTTCTTTCAAGCTTTGAATACTAATGCTTCTGTAGCATGTGCAAATAGGAACCTTCGGGTTGAATTCAGTTGCCGCAAAATGAATGCAAAGGGAAAAGAAGGCAAGAGGCAAGTTAGGCACATCCATTACTGGGTAAATCTGAAAGAAGGAAACGATAAGAGATGACACTTACATGCCATTAGGCCACCACACTTTCTTATAATAAACTCCCATATAAAGGGTACAGGTGATACTTATACAACATAGGGCCACCACTTTCTATCTCCAACACTTATAAGAAAACAGATATGGAAACTGTAAATCATGCTATGAAAGCACCGTACTTCTAATCATAAGCAACAAGCATTATTCCGTACAAGTATACAACAGAGGGTCTGTTTTGTTGAAACTATAGTATTAATAACTGATGATTACAACTGATTCCTGACATAATACTACTTCTAGTTCCAAGACACAAGTTATGATAATTAGATTAGAATTATTCCTTTCAAGTTCGATTCTTTTGAATTGTGCGATTTTATGGTTGGTGCTTCATCTCATTTTCTTGACCATCGCTGAGAATTTTGAATAGAACAGGACAGTCACCTTGTTACTTAACATTTCCTTTTTTTTTTGTCTTTAGGTTAAATCTAATCCCTTCCGTTCTTTTACAATGTAGTGGCCGGAGATGTAGCCAACATTATTTTAGACCCAATCCTTATATTTGTGTGCAAAATGGGTGTCAGTGGTGCAGCCATTGCTCATGTTCTTTCTCAGTAGGTTCTACCTTACTGTTGAAGGCATTATATTTCTTTTAATTTCTTTAGCACCTTATTATGTTGCTATGCTCATGTGGTGTTTGTTTTTCATGTGTTGTAGGTACCTTATTACATTAATACTGCTGTGTAGATTAGTGAAACAAGTTGATGTTGTGCCACCAAGTATCAAAGCTCTTAAAATTCATCGGTTTCTTAAATGTGGTAAGGCTTTCTGTTTAACATCAATGAAAAGTCCATCTATTGTTCTGGCTTAATGGGATTAGGTTAACATGTCATGATGTTGTGGACACATGAAATAAATTACTTTTGACATCTTCATACAAACTATTTTGAGATTTTATATAAACCTGATAAACTTTAGGTCTTGCCCACCAAACCTCACCCATCACGAGTTGTAGCCTGGTTGGGCCAAACAAGAATGGTTGAGCTTGGATCTGTGCTTGACTTGATAAGTTTAGGTAGTGTTAATGTAAATACAGTCGGGTCGGGTTTACTGTACAGTCGGGTCGGGTTTGTATGGATATTCATGTACATATATTGGGCTTGAGTCCCTCAATGGAATACAATTCTATTCCTCCAAACCCTAGCCGTCATCTCCTAACATGGTATCAGAGCTCTAGGGTTCTCCGACGCGCGGCGACAACGACGACGGACCTCTCCTCCGGCATCAACTCTTCTCCGGTCTCCGGTCACCTGTTCGGCAGCCCCACCGGCCCACCTCCTCCGCCCTACAGCCCCACCGGTCCACCTCCTCTGCCCTACAGCCATCCGCCGGCCCCCCCTCCTCACACCGCCCCCCCTCCGGCCCTCTCCTCCTATCTCCAGCCACCCGCCGGCCCTCATCTCCTCAACCCGCCGGCCTACAGCCCTAACCCGCCCACCTACAGCCGCGGAACCCCCCTCCCTCCCCCTCCGATCCTCCCTCCTTCATCCGTCGGCCCCCCCATCCTCCTTCTGCCCACCTACAGCCGACCCTCCTCCTACCTCCTACAGCCCCCCTCATCCATCCGACCCTCCTCCTACCTCCTACAGACCTCCCGGACCCCCCCCCCCGACACCCTACCGCTCACCCGATCCCCTCCCTACAGCCCACCCGTTCCCCTACAGTCCTCCCGACACCTTACAGCCCACCCGCTCCCCTCCCCACACCCTACAGTCCCTCCCGACCCCCTACAGCCCCCCCCGACACCCCCTGACACCCTCCAGCCTCCTCCATGGCCTCTACAGCCGTACCGTCCGTCGTTGCGATCTCTCCACCGCTGAAGGCGGTCGCGTTTCAGTTGTTGTCGGCCAGCGACTGGCCTGACTGGTCCCTCACCGTCGAGGCCGCTCTCTCCAGTCGTGATCTGTGGGGTCACATCACTGGCGAGGATCCTCCTCCCACTGACTACTCCGGCTCGTCCTCTGTCACCAGCAGTGCTGCATCTTCTGCAGCGATTGCTCCCACGGCCATCACCATTGCTGCTCTCACGTGGCGCCGCCACGATCAGGCCATCCGGGCGTACCTCCTGGATTCTGTTGCTCGTCCGCTCCTTGCTCCCATCGGCCGCCTTCCGACAGCGCGTGCGATGTGGGAGTATCTCCGGGACCGTTTTCTCCCGCGCGGAGGCGCACGCCGGCATCAGCTCATCTGTGACTCGCAGTCTGCACGTCAGGGGGAGCGCACCATTCAGGACTTCTTCAGTCAGATGAGTGCCTACTAGCATGAGCTGGACTCACTGATCCCGGAGCGGTGTGCCTGCCCCCGCTCCCGGGATTTCCAGCGCTACCTCGACGAGGGCCACCTGTACCAGTTCCTGGCAGCGCTTCGACCGGACTTTGCTCTCATAGCTGCCCAGCTCCTGCACCGTGAGCCACTCCCTCGGCTCGAGGATGCTCTACACGCCTTGGTCGACAAGGAGACCCGCCTTCAGACTCAGGGCGCTCGTCCTCCTCCACTTGCTCCTAGCTCCGACTCTGTTCTGGCAGCCGGGTTCTCCGATGAGGCTGTCTTCTGTCACTACTGCAAGGAGCCCGGTCACATGAAGCGCGACTGCCCTACACGTCCTCCACGCAACCCCCGCTGGGGTCCGGATGAGAGAGCCCCCCGCTGGTCTTCGACCTCTCGCGACGATCGACGCGGCGGTCGAGGTGGACGGGGCCGTGGACGTGGTTCGTCTTCCTTCCGCCACTTTGGTGGTACAGCGGCTACTGTAGAGGCCTCGCCGCTTCCCACTGCTACTACAGCACCTTCTCAGCCTGAGCCGGACCGTCTTCAGCGCCTCGAGGAGCTCCTTCTCCGCCACCTAGCCTCCACCGGCTCCGCGACTGTGCACGGCTTGTCTGCCACCTCTGGTACTACTGCTCCATGGATCTTTGACTCGGGTGCCTCCTGTCACCTTACTTTTGACTCTACTGTCCTCACGGACTGCTCTCCCACTACCACCCACCAGGAAGTTCGCACTGCGGATGGGACTCTCGTCCCTATTCCGCAATGTGGCTCCATCACCACCACCTCTGACCCTTCTGGTCGTCTGACCCTACCCCATGTCCATCATGCCCCTCGTCTTAATATTAATCTGATTTCTATCAGTTCTCTTTGCGATTCTGGTCTGACTGTCACCTTCACCCCTTCTGTTTGTGTTGTGCAGGATTCGCGGACGGGTCAGAGGATTGGGCTGGGCCGTAGGGCAGGAGGACTCTACCAGTTGGACCATCTCCATGTGTCTCCAGTTGCGTCTGTCATGTCTGTCACCTCTGATGCCGACCTGTGGCACAGAAGGTTAGGTCATATATCGAGTGAGCGACTCAAAAGCGTATTCCGCTCGGGCGCTTTGGGTCGCGCGTCTTTCTCCCCCCTCTCTGTTTGTACGGGTTGTAGACTGGCAAAGCATCTAGCTCTTCCTTTTTCTGCTAGTACTTCCCAGTCTCATGCTTTATTTGATTTAGTTCATTCAGATATTTGGGGTCCTGCTCCTGTTGCATCTCTATCGGGTTATATGTATTATGTGTGTTTTATCGATGACTATTCTAGGTGCACCTGGGTATATCTCATGCGTCATCGATCTGAAGTACCTCACATCTTTAGGAGATTCACCACTATGATACACACCCAGTTTGGTCGGCACATCAAGACCTTTCGGTCTGATTGTGCCAAGGAGTATCTCTCCTCTGAGATGCGTGAGATTCTTCAGTCTCACGGCACTCTTCACCAGCAGTCCTGTCCCCATACCCATGAGCAGAACGGCGTTGCCGAACGCAAGCATCGTCATGTCCTTGAGACTGCACGAGCCTTGCTTCTTTCTGCGTCTGTTCCTCACTCCTACTGGGCTGAGGCTGTCATGACGGCTGTCCACCTTATCAATATCACTCCGTCGTCCGCTCTGTCCGGTGCCACCCCTCACGAGCGCCTTCACTCCAGTCCACCTGACTACTCTCTTCTTCGCACGTTTGGCTGCACGTGCTTCATTCTCCTTCCTCCCCATGAGCGCACCAAACTTTCTGCGCGGTCTGTTAGGTGTGTTCACTTGGGGCTCAGTCGTGAGCACAAGGGGTATCGCTGCTATGATCCCTTAGCTCGTCGGATCCGTGTCTCCCGTCACGTCTCCTTTGTTGAGGATGTCCCGTATTTTGCACCTGAGTCTCGGGATCTTTCCTTGCCTCCTTCGTCATCTTCCTCGCCCTCCTCACATCTCCACATCCCTGTTCTACCCCCGGTTTCTGTTGCCCCATCCACGTCTACTCCACCACCACCACCACCTCCTCAGTCTCTATCGCCACCTCCACCACCACCACCTCCTCAGTCTCCCACGCCACCTCCACCACCACCCATTACTCGTGTCTATGTACGTCGGTCGGCAGCTCCCCCTCCAGAGTCGGTTCTCACTGGTACTCCCTCGCCTGATGCTGCTACCCCCTCCTCCCCGGCCGTGGATCCTGCTCCTGTTCGGCGCTACCCAGCGCGCGAACATCACCCTCCTGACAGATATGACTACTCTCCTGACAGGTTTGGCTACTCTGCTTTCCCTTCTGACCCTCCTGACTCTTCTGGCTACTCTGCCAGTGTCTCCTATTCACCATCTTTTCAGGCCTTTCTTACTGCTATACACACCCATCGGGAGCCCCAGTCGTACCGTGAAGCAGCGTTACATCCAGAGTGGCGGCAGGCCATGTCAGTTGAGCTTGAGGCTTTTCAGCGGACCCAGACCTGGGAGTTGGTGCCTTGTCCCTCCGGGGTGGTGCCTGTTAGCTGCAAGTGGATATTCAAGGTCAAGACTCGGCCTGACGGATCCATTGAGCGGCACAAGGCTCGTCTCGTTGCTCGTGGCTTCTCTCAGGAGTATGGGATTGACTACGAGGAGACGTTTGCTCCAGTTGCTCGGATGACTACTGTGCGCACCCTCCTAGCTGTGGTAGCTGCTCGAGGGTGGCCTCTCCATCAGATGGATGTCACCAATGCGTTTCTCCACGGTGATCTCTCCGAGGAAGTCTACATGGCTCCTCCTCCGGGCACTTCAGTTCCTCCAGGGCACGTGTGTCGGTTGCACCGAGCCATCTATGGGCTCAAGCAGGCCCCTCGTGCCTGGTTTGAGCGCTTTCGCAGTGCAGTTCTGGCCGCCTGTTTTGTTGAGCGCCACTCTGATTATGCCTTGTTCACTCGCTCCTCCAGTCAGGGCATTGCAGTTCTTCTCCTATATGTGGATGATATGATCATCACTGGGGATGACAGTGCCACCATCGCCTCTCTCCAGCGGCACCTCCAGAGTCAGTTTGAGATGAAAGATCTGGGATCTCTTCGCTACTTTTTGGGCCTTGAGATTGCCCGGTCAGCTCGTGGTCTGTTGGTCTCCCAGCAGAAGTACATCTCCGACATCCTTGCTGATGCTGCTCTTACTGACACGCGCACTGCTGACACACCCATGGAGCTCAATTTGAAGCTTCTCGCTACAGACGGTGAGCCGCTCCCGGATGTCTCCCGCTACCAGAGGCTGGTCGGGATGCTCGTCTATCTCACCATGATCCGGCCAGACATTGCCCATGCTGTTGGCATTGTCAGTCAGTTTGTCCAGGCTCCACGTTCAGTACACTATGCCGCTGTTCTTTGGATTATCCGCTACCTCCGGGGCACCATCACCCGTTCACTCCTGTTTCCCTCCACCTCTCCGTTGGTGCTGTGTGCCTACTCCGATGCCGATTGGGCAGGAGATGCAGCTACTCGTCGATCGACTACAGGATACTGTGTGTTTCTGGGTGATTCACTGATTTCGTGGCGTAGCAAGAAGCAGAAGTCTGTGGCTCGTTCCAGCACTGAAGCCGAATACCGGGCTATGGCTTCCACCACCGCCGAAATTGTCTGGCTTCGTCGCCTTCTGCTAGACTTGGGAGTGGTGATCTCCGGCCCCACCCCACTATACTGTGACAACCGGAGTGCTATTCAGATTGCTAGCAACCCGGTCTTCTATGAGCGAACAAAGCATATTGAAGTTGATTGTCATTATGTTCGCCAGGCGTTTATCGACCACACTATCTCCCTGCCTTTCATTTCATCATCGGAGCAGACTGCTGATTTTCTGACGAAGCCCCTGACGATTGCTCGCTTCCGACATTTTCTAGGCAAACTCTCGGTTCATGATCCACCGTGAGTTTGAGGGGGAGTGTTAATGTAAATACAGTCGGGTCGGGTTTACTGTACAGTCGGGTCGGGTTTGTATGGATATTCATGTACATATATTGGGCTTGAGTCCCTCAATGGAATACAATTCTATTCCTCCAAACCCTAGCCGTCATCTCCTAACAGGTAGCTAGATATACTTCCATATGATGGGACCAAGTTAAAGGGCTTGGTCTAAATTAGCCTATGCTTAAAGAATCCTAGCCAATGAATTTGGCTTATGATTAGTGTTTAAACTCGGATGCTCGAAAAGCACTTGAACTATGTTTTGTTATGAGTTATTCCATAGAGATGATAATCAACAAACATTGGACTGGTTGAATCCTGGCCCTTATGCGCTCATAAGTTTATGATTGACTTTGTACTAGAAGTGTTGTGGGGACTCAACATTGGGACTGATACTGGAGGACACATTGTAAGCAAATTTGTCATTTCCTAAAACAAGTCAATAACTTGCTTTTCCAAATGGTTGAACAATTTCTAAACAAGTAAATAGGAAGTTCTGAATTCCTTTAAGAAATCAGGATAAGGCATATTTGTGGGTCTCTAATGTTGGGCATGCTGCTGTATTCTTTGGAAGATTCTGAACCTGATATTACCGCTATACCACTTTTGTATGACTAATGATTTTGAAGTTGTTAGATGCTATCCGTATTATAAGAAAGCCACCAAAGATTCAATTAGAAGTGATGTAGAAAGGATGATTTTGTATATTCTCTAAAGCTGTATTTTATGATTACATTGTTAAGATGTATTAGTGTATATACATACACGTAGGGTATATATGACTCACATTGTATTCACCTTATATTGGCCATTGGCCTAATGAGAGATTCAATCTCTTCTCTCCCCAAACCCTAGTTCTCCTTCTCTCTCTCTTCCTCTCTTCCTCTAGGGTTTGTCACATGGTATCAGAGCGAGGTTGATCGCCGGTGTCGTCCACGGCTCCCTTGTCTCCGTCGATCCAGATCCAGATCCAGATCGAGAGATCGCAGCAACCCGCGCTCAGAGATCGAGAGATCGCAGATCCCGCGCTCAGAGATCGCAGCACAGATCCCGCCACCGCCCTCGCGCGCTCGCAGCCAGATCCCGCCCCGCGTCCCGCGCTCGCGCGCTCGCGGCCGGATCCCGTCCATCGCGGCTCGCATTCGTCCCGCGTCCCGCGCTCGCGCGCTCGCGGCCAGATCCCGCTCGCGCGCTCGCAGCCAGATCCTGCTCGCGCTCGCGGCCAGATCGCGCGCTCGCGGCCAGATCTCGTGGCCAGATCCCGTTCTGTGCGATCCAGCGCTCGGTCCACGTTCCGCGCGAACCAGTGCTACCAGCAGCGCGAGCGCAGCAGCCCGGCCCTGGTATCCTGCGATCCTGTGATCCAGCAGCCCGTCCCGCGATCCTGCGCTGCAGCCGAGCGATCCAGCCGCCCGATCTCGCGATCCAGCCGCCCGATCTCGCGATCCAGCCCCTGCCACTGCGCGTCCTACGACCTCACGCTCACGCGCTTTCTCCCGCGCCTGCCGCTAGCTCTTCGAGCATTCCCTCTCTACAAACATGTCCTCGACTTCCTCGATGATGACTCCGCCGTCTCCTTCGGTGACTCCCTACGAGATTCCACGGGATTTTCTCCCACTCGCCACCGACTTTCTTCTCCAAGAGGCCTCCGACTGGCCGGCATGGTCCGCCACGGTGGAATCCACCCTTGAGGGTCGCAATCTTCGAGGACACCTTGATGGATCTTCCATTCTTTCTGCTTCCGATGCAGAATACGGTCCCTGGCGTCTTCGCGATCAGCGCATCAAGGCCTACCTTGTTGCATCAGTGGATCGTTCTCTTCGCCGAGACATGGTTGGGCTTGCCACTTCTGCAGCGATTTGGGGACAGCTCACTGCTCGCTTTGTTGAGAAGAGTGACGCACGTGAGTATCAGCTTCTCACACAGGCTCAGTCGGCACAGCAGGGGGAGTTGACGGTCCAACAGTTTTACTGTCAGATGCGCTCCTATTGGCGTGATCTTCAGGATCTCGCTCCTGTTCCTGACCCGTCACGTGTTGTTGAGTATCAGCTCTACCGGGAGCGTCTTCAGCTCTATCAGCTATTCGCTGCCCTACGACCAGAGTTCAGTGCTCTGGCCGGTCAGCTTCTTCACCGGGACAGCCTTCCTCGTCTTGATGAGGCTGTGGCTGAGCTGGTCGCCGAGGAGACTCGTCTGCGTACTCTTGCCTCCAGGGCCCTACCCCTTCCATCCAGTCTTCAGGGTGTTCTTGCTGCCGCCCCGCCACCGGTCTCAGGCCCACCAGCTAATGCCTCCCATGGTAGACCTTTCTGCACTCACTGTCAGACACCGGGCCACGTCATGGACACTTGCTTCTCACTCCATCCAGAGAAGCGCCCTACCTACAGAGATCGAGGTCGAGGACGAGCTCGAGGTCGTGGTCGCCCTGTTCCTACTGCTGCTGTTGCCTCTTCCGTCACAGTTGGCGACCTACAGTCTATTCGTGAGGAACTAGCTCAGCTTCGACTCTCTCAGCAGTCTGCCGCTACTCCTGGAACTTCTGACGCCACTGCCTTCTCTGCCTCTTCAGGTAGTCCCATTGTTTGGATACTGGATTCGGGCGCCTCACACCACATGACTCCCGATGCCTCACTGCTCACTGCTTGTCAGCCTGCGACGCACCTGCCCCCGATCCACACTGCAGATGGTTCTCGCTTAGCCATCTCACAGTCTGGATCCATTACTTCTGCCTCCGCCCCTGCTTGCCGCCTCTCCTTATCCTCTGTGCTGCACGCTCCCACACTTCACATGCACCTGATTTCTGTTAGTGCTTTATGTGACTCTGGCTGCTCGGTGACATTTACTCCTTCCTCTTGTTCTGTGCAGGATTTGCGTACTGGCCGACCGATTGGAGCAGGTCGTAGGACAGGCGGACTCTACCAGATGGAGTTTCTTCACTCTTTGGATCCGTCATCATCTGGGTTTTGTGGAGTTGTCTCTCCTAATGCCGACCTGTGGCATAGGAGACTAGGTCATGTGTCGGAACCGCGACTTAAGAGATTACTCTATTCTGGAGCTCTAGGTCGTGGTCCTTTTTCATCTTTATCTACTTGTACTGGCTGCAAGCTTGCAAAAGCTGCTGCCCTTCCTTTTTCATCCAGTACTTCTCAGAGCTCTGCTCCTTTTGATCTTGTTCACTCTGATATCTAGGGCCCCTCTCCTCTCCCCTCTATGACTGGGTATTTATATTATGTCTCGTTTGTAGATGATTACAGTCGCTACACGTGGGTCTACCTTCTTCGCCGTCGATCGGATATTCTCCAAGTCTATCAGGACTTCACCTCCATGATTCACACGCAGTTTAGTCGGCGCATAAAGATTTTTCGATCTGATTGTGCCCTTGAGTATCTATCCACCGCTATGCGCAGTCTTATTCAGTCCCATGGGACTATTTTCCAGCACTCGTGTCCTCATATCCATGAGCAGAATGGTGTTGCTGAGCGCAAGCATCGCCATATTCTTACTACTACTCGTGCTCTCCTTCTTTCTGGTTCCGTTCCTCGGCGCTTCTGGGCTGAGGCTCTCCTCACCTCAGTCCAGCTCATTAACATCACTCCTTCGTCAGTTCTTCCGGACGACTTATCTCCTCATGAGCGTCTCCTTTCTACCACTCCTGACTACAGTCCTCTTCGCACTTTTGGGTGCACCTGTTTTGTTCTTCTTCCTCTCCATGAGCGCACAAAGCTGTCTGCTCAGGCAGCTAAGTGCATTCTTCTTGGGATCAGCACTGAGCACAAGGGGTACCGCTGCTATGACCCTGTTGCTCGTCGCTTGCGTATTTCTCGACACGTCTCTTTTGTCGAGGATACGCCCTACTACTCTCCTGACGCTCAGGATCTCACCTTCCTCGAGGTCTCTTCTCCTCCATCATCGCCACCTATGCCTCCCTCCTCAGCCCCTTTCCCACCACCATCTCCGTCGGCACCACGGGCTCCTTTGCCAGTTGTTTCCCCGGCGTCTCCAGGGGACTCCTCCGAGGCTTCCTCCTCTATGCCCGTGCCTCTCTCTCCTCCCCGGGTTGTCTCCCCATTTCCTCAAGTCTACTCTCGCCGGCCTACCCCTGTGTCTCCGTGTCCTTCCTTCTCAGCGGATGCCGGCTCCCCTGCTGTTGAGGTTACTCCTAGTTTTTCGCCTCCTGTACCTGCTCCGTCATTGCCAGTCGTGGATCCAGGCCCGCCTCGCTACCCTCAGCGTCAGCATCACCCGCCTGACCGTTTTAGCCATGACACTGGGCCTCCTGATCGTTTTGGTTTTGCCTCTGTCTGCAGTTACTCGCCTCAGTTTACTGCCTTTCTTACTGCTGTGCACGCAGATCAGGAGCCTCGATCTTACTCTGAGGCAGTCCAGTTTCCTCAGTGGCGTCAGGCTATGGATGAGGAGTTTCAGGCCTTTCAGCAGACCCAGACCTGGGATGTTGTCCCTCTGCCCCCTGGCGTTGCGCCTGTCAGCTGCAAGTGGATTTATAAGGTCAAGCACCGCCCTGATGGATCCATTGAGCGTCACAAGGCTCGGGTAGTGGCTCGTGGCTTTACTCAAGAGTATGGCGTTGACTACGAGGAGACCTTTGCTCCGGTGGCTCAGATGACCACCGTTCGCACTCTTCTGGCGGTTGCAGCTGTTCATCGATGGACCCTTCTTCAGATGGACGTGAAAAATGCCTTTCTTCACGGTGACCTGTCTGAGACTGTCTACATGGATCCTCCTCCTGGTCTCCGTGTTCCTTCTCAGCACGTGTGTCGTCTTCGTCGGGCCATTTATGGGCTCAAGCAAGCTCCTCGTGCCTGGTTTGAGCGGTTCCGCCGTGCTGTCAGGGAACTTGGTTACTCTGAGAGCAGTCAGGACCACTCTCTGTTTGTCCGATCGTCCCCGCAGGGCCGGGCGATTCTACTGTTATACGTGGACGACATGATCATCACTGGAGATGACTCTGCTGCGATTGCTAGTCTTCAGCAGCACTTGAGGAACCAATTTCAGATGAAGGATTTGGGCACGCTTCGCTACTTTCTTGGTCTTGAGGTAGCATACAGTGCAGATGGCATTCTGCTCTCTCAGCAGAAGTACCTTTCAGACATCCTTAGTCGTGCTGCCCTCACAGATAACCGCACAGTAGACACCCCTCTTGAGCTTCACTCGAAGCTAAGTCCTACAGATGGAGTTCCTCTTTCAGATCCCACTCGGTACAGACAGATTGTGGGACAGCTCGTCTATCTCTGCATCACTCGGCCTGACATTGCACACGCTGTCAGCATTGTCAGTCAGTTTGTTGCAGCTCCACACTCAGTTCACTACGGTGCTCTTCTTCGGATCCTTCGGTACCTCAGAGGGACAGTTACTCGCTCTTTGTTTCTGTCGTCGTCCTCCTCTCTCAGACTTCAAGCCTACTCAGATGCAGACTGGGCTGGAGATCCGACTACACGCCGCTCCACCACTGGTTACTGTTTGTTTCTTGGCGATTCTTTGATCTCCTGGCGCAGCAAGAAGCAGAAAGTGGTGTCTCTCTCTAGTACTGAGGCTGAGTACAGGGCTATGGCCTCCACGACTAAGGAGATAGTTCACCTTCGACGTCTCCTCAGTGATCTTGGTGTTGCTTTCTCCGAGCCTACTCCACTTCACTGTGATAACCGGAGTGCTATTCAGATTGCTAGCAACCCGGTTTTTCATGAAAGGACAAAGCACATCGAGATTGACTGTCACTTTGTCCGACAGGAGTATGAGGCCAGGACAATCTCTCTACCTTTCACTCCCTCAGCAGAACAGATCGCAGACTTCTTCACGAAGTCCCATCCTACACCTCGTTTTCGGTCTTTGATTGCCAAACTCTTGGTGCATGATCCACCCTGAGTTTGAGGGGGGGTGTTAAGATGTATTAGTGTATATACATACACGTAGGGTATATATGACTCACATTGTATTCACCTTATATTGGCCATTGGCCTAATGAGAGATTCAATCTCTTCTCTCCCCAAACCCTAGTTCTCCTTCTCTCTCTCTTCCTCTCTTCCTCTAGGGTTTGTCACATACATGAAAAGTCTTAAGATGTCAGGAGCATGATGATCAAGTTGTGCTGCTTGTTTGCTCTTAACTTTGGAGGCTACCATCATTAAAGTTCAGCATGTCACATAATGCCTCAAATTACTGAGAAATTCTCGTTGCATTTAAAATTTACTAAAATCCTCAGTGTAAACTTTCAACATATTTTAAAAATAGTACTAAATAGTTTTAGAATTTTTTTTCTCCAAATCTTGTATTATTTCATCTTCTAAATTCATGTGTTAAGTAATTCCACACTTTAACTACATGCTAAGCTTTGTATATATTTGATTTTTTTTTGTTAGATTAATTCCTTAGTATTTTTCTCAAATTTTTCCATCACGATAATTTAGAAATCAACATTGCAAAACTTTTTATTTTCTTCCTAGAATGTCCATGCTGCATGTTATTAATTAACCATGCAAAATACACTTTTTTTAATTGTTCAAGTGGCATGTCTAATTTACTTATGCACAACATTGCTTGCTCAAAATGATAGCTTTCCTTTTTTTTTCACCTATGAAGTGTGCTGTAAAAGAAACGTTTGTTGAATCACTAAAGATTTCCACTTTCTGATCAGTTCTGAAAGCTTACTGTTCTTTCTGGAACTTAGGATTTCTGCTCCTGGCAAGAGTGATAGCTGTAACATTCTGCGTGACACTCGCAGCGTCATTGGCTGCACACCATGGACCCATTCCTATGGCCGCATTCCAGATATGCTTGCAGGTTTGGTTGGCGACGTCTCTTCTTGCTGATGGACTGGCTGTTGCTGGACAGGTTAGATCTTCTAATGTAGACGTAATAGACTCTATGCAATGGGGGTTAAATTTTTTGTTATTCTATAGAGAACTATGTGTTGTGTGAAACTTATTGAATATAGTTGATAACTGGTGATAGATTTCTATGTCTTGAAGGATGTGAACACATTGGTTTTACATAAACAATCTAGTGAAAGAGAAACTGGAGGATGAACATATTTACCTTTTTACATGCCCTCATTTCCCTATTCGGTATAAGAGTTTTGCATAGATACTCCATTTCCGGCTTATGTTTTTGTTTCTCAACATCATTATCCATCCATAAGCCAAGTCTTATCCAATCAACGTGGGGTCAACTATAAGGAAGACCAAAAAAAAAATACTGGTTGTCAACCTGACGTCAACTCTCTAAGATAGGTGCTGAAAACCTGCCCTAATCAACTTGGTAAGAGAGGGGCATGTCAAGAAACCCAAAAGTCCGTTTGATAGGTAGGGAGAGCATAGGTAGGGAGAGCTACCTCCGTGGTTATGCAGTTTCTGTTCACACAACCCCTCAATGTTTCGCTAGACAAGGAAAGTGTCTAATGGCAAGATTTGATATAGGGAATTGGATTCTTCTCAGTAGCACAAATTATAAGCCAAGAGATGAAACAAAACAACATCCACACATCTTTGATTCTTGATAGATGAACTGTAATTCTGTGCAGGCAATCCTTGCAAGTGGATTTGCCAGAGGCGATCAACAGAAGGTTGTGGCTGCTTCTGCTCGTGTACTGCAGGTACATCGCATTCCGACTAGAACTCATAGACCATCATTTCTCAAATTTTTATCGCTATTAGTATCTGCATGCTCATTTTGCAGTTAAGCATAGTTCTGGGAGTGGTCCTCTCTGTTTTGATTGGAGTTGGAATGCAGTTTGGATCAGGAATCTTCACAAAAGACGTTAATGTGCTGAAGATAGTCCATAAAGCCCTTCCGGTATTATCATCTATCTTAGTAGTCTATAAAAAAAACCTCAAGAGAAGGAAGTCAAAGCTTTGGAATTGCATCGATTCAATTCATAAATAATAGGGATTTTTGCAGATAACCCCCTAACAAATATTGATATCAAAGTTTTCATATTGTTTATCGTATTGAGTATCGTTTATCGTATCATTTCATGTATTGTAAGATACAGTTAAATTTATATATGTCTACACAGATATATATTAATATTATATAAACATAAAACTTACATACTAGACTATTTAATACAAAAAGTTAAGAGTAGAAGAGTAAGACATTCCCCTTCATTTCCTAGCAAACGTAATTCTGGCCTAGAAAAAAATTATGATGTGTATACTTGTATAAAAAGAAACCATATATGATATATTTGTATATTTGTTTCATTTATTCTACCATTTTATGTAAAAGTGAATCAAATAAGACATGTTTTTTACCACTTTGAGACACTCGAAAAAAAATAAGGGTCAATTACACATAGGCCCCCTGTATTATGACCGATTATCACTGTCACCCCCACATGTTTAAAACTGTCCAAATAACACCCTATAGTTTGAAAACATATCACAAACACCCCCTCTGAAGGGGCTCTTTCACCCCCTCAGTGGGGGTGTATGTGCAGGGAATCAAAACTACCGGGGGCATTTGTAGGGTTTTAAAGATGAGGGAGTAAAAGTGATAATCGGTCAAACTATAGGGGGTCTATGTAATTTATCGGAAAAATAAATTTGAACTTTAGCTTCAATGGCTATTTATGAGTCTCCAATAACACTTTTTCCAAATCTTTTCAAAGCTTAAAAAAGTTGTATGTATTTCGCCCTCTCTCCAAGCTCTAGAAAAATTTAGAAGCAAACAACATTAGGTTCCAAGAACTCTAAAGAAGATCAAAGAAGATTTGTGAAACCCCTAAAAACCTAAAAAAAATCCAATCTCTCTTCACGCAAAATTAAAAAGGGTTATAATGTATATTTTTACTCAGACAGACTCATAGTCTTTTCGGAACTTAAGAGATAAAAAATCCATTTTAGAAGTTTCTAGACAAACCAAACCCCAAAGCCCTCACTTTCAATGTATCTTTGATATCACAGTATATTGTGTATCGTATAATACGGTGAGAAATGATATGTACATCTGTATCGTATCGTTTTCATAATTTTCCTCTTGTATCGTATTGTGTACATAATATATTAACAATCACGATTGGTATTACAAATAATCCCCACTTTTTAAGTTTTATGAATAAACCATCACATATTCTGACATTTAATAAGGCCCCCCAACGTTACCTTTCTGCCCTCTTGGTGGGGGGGATTTATTAATTGTCAGAATATGCGAGGGGTTCATTCATAAAACTTAAAAAGTGAGGGGGTTATTTGTAATATCAATATTTGTTATGTGGTTATATGCAAAATTTCATAAATAATATTCCTTCTTCTGTTATATGCACAGATTCAGACATAAATAAGTATAGAATGGCCCTTGCATTTTTCCTCATAAATATGTTCCCTATCTAACAATCTGAAATATAGTCTAAAGCTTGATTTTCGCAACTCAGTTCATCACGGCGACTCAACCAATCAATTCTTTGGCTTTTGTTTTCGATGGCGTCAACTTTGGAGCATCTGATTACACTTTTGCGGCCTATTCTATGGCAAGCCTTATCCGCCCTTCTCATCGAGTTATATGAAAGTGTCCATCGGATTTCTCCATTGCTAAAGCCTTCTGATATTGTTCATCTTCAGGTTGCGGTGGCAGCAGTTAGTATTCCATCCTTGATTTTCCTCTCTAAAAGCCATGGATTCATCGGAATATGGATCGCGCTCACAATCTACATGAGCCTGCGGACAGCCGCCAGTGCTTGGAGGTAATACCCCCAATATATAAACACTCTCTCTCTCTCTCTCTCTCTCTCTCTCTCTCTCTCTCTCTCACACACACACACACACACACACAAACACACAGATGATTGGGTATTTAGGACCTTTTCTCATCTACTTCTCTTCCCATTTGCAGGCTAGGTGCAGCAAGGGGGCCTTGGTCCTTCCTTAGAAAATGACTTTTGTACCATTTTGTCTGGAAGAGCGTTTCTTCTTTCAATAAAAGCATCACAATGTAATATATAATGAACAAGAATGCATGTATCATTTCTAGTTTGTTTACATGAAGCTCTTCTCCCATGGATGCCCACTTCGATACACTAAGGGCAATGAATTCTCTTGCTTCTGCCTACATTTCCATCAACAAGGGGAAACCTTGGTTAGTTGATAGTTTTGTGATTCTTGGCTTCTATGCATAGGGAAGTGAAGCCCAGATGGGCCAATTGAGCTCGTTGGGCCAGACTGGGTCAGGCCTCGGGTCAAGGGTCTAAACCTGTACCTGGCCCAGGTATACACTGTTAATGTATATATTGGGTCGGGTTCTATGTACAGTCGGGCCGGGTTTTGTGTGTATATATGTACTTATATATTGGGCTTCAGTCCCTCAATAAGAAGTATTCCATTCTCTCCAAATCCAGGCTGTCATCTCCTAACATGGTATCAGAGCTCTAGGATTTTCTCGCGCGACGACGGCGGCGACGATGACAGCCATCTCTGGTCTCCCCCTCCACCCGGCAGCCATCTTCGGCCTCCCCCTCCACTCGACAGCCACCTCCAGCCTCCCCCTCCACCCAGCAGCCCACCTCCGGCATTTTTCTCCACCCGACAGTCACCTCCGGCCTCCCTCTCCACCCGGCAGTCCACCTCAGGTCTCCCCCTCCACCCGGCAGCCCACCTTTGGCCTCCCCTTCGCCCGATAGCCCCCCTGGCCCCTCTCCTCTGCCCGACAGATCCCCCCGGCCCCTCTCCTCCACCCGACAGACCCCCCTGACCCCTCTCCTCCGCCCGACCGCCCCCCCCGGCCCCTCTCCTCCCCCCTACAGGACCCCCAGCTCCTCTCCTCCGCCCGACAGCCCCCCCCCCCGGCCCCTCCCTTCCACCCGCAAGCCCTCTCCCGGCTCCCCTCTTCTTTGAGTTTCGTCCATGGCATCTCCTACCGTGTCGTCCATCGTTGCGATCTTTCCACCGCTGAAGGCGGTCCCCTTTCAGTTGTCCTCGGCCAGCGACTGGCTTGATTGGTCACTCACCGTCGAGGCCGCGCTCTCCAGTCGCGATCTTTGGGGTCACATCACCGATGTTGATCCTCCTCCTCCTGCCTCCTCCGGCTCTTCCTCTGTCACCAGTAGCACAGCCGACAGCGCTGCGTCTTCTGCTGCGACTGCTATCGTCACGACTACTACCACGGCAGCCACGGTTGCTGCTCTCACGTGGCGTCGCCACGATCAGGCCATCCAAGTCTATCTTCTGGACTTCGTTGCTCGTCCGCTCCTTACTCCCATCGGCCGCGTTCCTACAGCGCACGCGATGTGGGAGTATCTCCGGGACTGGTTTCTCCCGCACGGTAGTGCACGCCGTCATCAGCTTATTTGTGACTCGCAGTCTGTCCATCAGGGGGAGCGTACAATTCAGGACTTCTTCAGTCTGATGAGTGCCTACTGGCATGAGCTGGACTCCCTGGTCCCGGAGCGGTGTGCTTGCCCACGCTCTAGGGATTTCCAGCGCTACCTTGATGAGGGCCACCTGCACCAGTTCCTGGCAGCGTTTCGGCCGGACTTTGCTCTCATCGCTGCTCAGCTCCTACACTATGAGCCACTCCCTTGGCTAGAGGATGCCTTGTTCGCCTTGGTCAATGAGGAGACTCGTCTTCAGACTCAGGGTACTCATCCTCCTCCTCCACTTGCTCTTGGCTCAGACAACGTCCTGGCAGCCGGGTTCTCCGATGAGTCTGTCTTTTGTCACTACTGCAAGGAGCCCGGATACATAAAGCGTGAATGTCCCACACGTCCTCCACGCAACCCCCGCTCGGGTTCGGATGAGAGAGCATTACGCTGGGCTCCTGCTTCCCGGGACGATAGATGCGGCGGTCGAGGTGGACGGAGTCGTGGACGTGGTTAGTCCTCCTTCCGCCACTTTGGTGGCGCTGCTGCTTCTATAGAGACTCCAGCGCCCACTGCTGCTACTGCACTGTCTCCACCTGAGCCGGATCGTCTCCAGCGACTTGAGGAGCTCATACTTCGCCACATCGCCTCCACCAGCTCTTCGCCTGCTACCGGCCTGACTGCCTCCTCTGGTACTGCTGCCCCTTGGATTTTCGATTCGGGTGCTTCCTGTCATCTCACGTATGACTCCACCGTGCTCATCGCCTGTACTCCTACTCCTGCCCATATGGAGGTTCGCACTGCGGATGGTACTATTGTACCTATTCCGCAGTGTGGATCAATTACTCCTACCTCAGACTACATTGGTCGCCTAACCCTTTCCCATGTTTATCATGCTCCTCTTCTTAATATTAATTTGATCTCTATTAGTTCCCTCTGTGATTCTGGACTCACTGTCACCTTTACCTCCTTTGCTTGTGTTGTGCAGGATTCACGAACGGGACGGAGGATTGGGCTAGGCCGTAGGATGGGGGACTCTACCAGCTGGATCATCTTCATGTTTCACCTACTTATGTTAAATCAGTCATGTCAGTCACCTCTGATGCCAGCTTGTGGCAACGAAGGTTAAGTCATTTGTCCAGTGATCGACTCAAAAGCATTTTCCGTTCGGGCGCTTTGGGTCATGTGTCCTTCTCTCCCCTCTCTGTCTGTACGGGCTGCAGATTGGCAAAGCATCTAGCTCTGCCATTTTCAGCCAGTGCTTCCAAATATGTTGCTCCTTTTGATTTAGTGCATTCGGACATTTGGGGCCCTGCTGCCGTTGCTTCTTTTACTGGTTTTTTATATTATGTCAGTTTCATAGACGATTACTCCTGTTGCACCTGGGTTTATCTCATGCGTCGCCACTCCGAGATTCCTCATATTTACCAGACCTTCACTACTATGCTTCACACCCAGTTTGGTCACCGCATTAAGACGTTTCAGTCTGACTGTGCCCAGGAATATCTATCCTCCGAGATGCGTGAGATTCTTCAGATTCATGGCACTCTTCACCAACATTCGTGCCCACACACCCATGAACAGAATGGAGTCACCGAGCGCAAACATCGCCATGTCTTTGAGACAGCGCGAGCTCTCCTTCTGTCTGCTTCTGTTCCGCATTCCTACTGGGCCGAGGCTGTTCTGTCCGTCGTTCACCTCATCAACATCACTCCGTCCTCCACCCTTTCTGGCATTACCCCGTACGAGTGGCTTTACTCTATATTTTCTGACAACTCCCTAATTCGCATCTTTGGGTGCACGTGTTTCGTTCTCCTCCCTCCCCATGAGCACACCAAACTCTCTTCTAGGTCTGTTAGGTGTGTTCATCTGGGGCTCAGTCTGGAGCACAAGAGCTATCGGTGCTACGATCCTATGGCTCACCAGATCCGTGTCTCTCGTCATGTTTCTTTTGTCGAAGACGTCCCGTACTTTTCCACCAAGTCTCGGGAACTTCCCTTATCTCCTACGTCATCCTCCCTTCACTCCCTCTCACCATCCCTATTTTTGCCTCCGTATCCTGCTCCTGCACCGTTGGTTGTGTCCTTTTCGGTTGGGTCTCCCCACCCTCAGTACCTCCACCTCCACCTCCACCCTCAGCACCTCCACCTCCACCCTTCCCTTCCACGTCTCCCTCGCCACCTCCACCACCACATGTTACTCATGTCTATATTCGTCGGTCTGCAGCTCCTCCTCTAGAGTCGGTTCACACTGGTACACCCTCGCCTGATGCTGCTGCTCCCTCCTCACCGGTCGTGGATCCTACTCCTTTTTGGTGCTATCCGGCGCGCGAACATCACCCTCCTGACAGATATGATTACTCTTTGAACATGTTTTGCTACTCTGCCTTTACCTCTGACTCTTCTGACTCCTCTGGCTACTCTACCATTGCCTCATATTCTCCATCTTATTGGGCTTTTCTTACTGCACTTCACACCCACCGGGAGCCCCAATCGTACCGTGAGGCAGCTTTACACCAAGAGTGGCGGTAGGCCATGTCAGTGGAGCTTGAGGCTTTTCAGCGAACCCAGATATGGGATTTGGTGCCTTGTCCCTCAGGTGTGGTGCCTGTTAGTTGCAAGTGGATATTCAAGGTCAAGACTCGACCTGACGGATCCATTGAGCGACATAAGGCCCGCCTCGTTGCTCGTGGCTTCTCCTAGGAGTATGGGATTGATTACGAGGAGACGTTTTCTCCAGTTGCTCGGATGACTACTGTGTGCACCTGTTGTGATTTTAAATTGTTATACCGTAAGTGCACGGCGTCTATCTGATAAACAGTGACAAATACGGGTCGAACCCACAGAGACTTAATTGAAAACTAATTAAAGAAAAGATTAACGATTAGACTAGTACGGAAAGATCTCCAAAGGAGAGCAAGTGAATTTTAAATTAATTAATTCTTGAATAAAATAAACGCAGTAGACTAAAAACAATAAAATAATGGTGTGGAGAATCAATGGATGAGCACTAGGGTTTCGGGGTTACACTTGGCATTCACAAATAATATTGATTATTTATCTCAGTTGGGGTAGAATGGCGTGTTCATCCCAACCGGAAGATTTAACAATTAAAATCTAAGAATCTTTAATCTTAGATTTAGCCAGTTGATGATTAGCACGAAGAAACTTGTTGCACGACACAGGGACTCTCCCTAGCATCCGGCATAACCTGGGTCAACGCCGAATCTTAAAGAGTTTATAGAAGTGTCAATGTCTCTTTGAGAAGTTGAATCACAGAGCAATCTATTTCTATAGATTAAAGATTTGAAGTATAATAAAATAATAATAATCATACGATAGTTATTCAAAACGTTCAGAAAGATACTACAGTGTTGTAGAAACTTCCCTACGCATCTACTATGACTGGAGTCAATAATAGAAACAAGCGAATATGCAAGCATGCGGTATTTAATAAAGATTATAAAACAACCAAAGACAAAATTACATTAAGGCATAAACGTGAATCACTATTATTCATAAATAAACCAAGTTTCACCCCTAGCCCTAGCTAGGGGTTTAGTTACGCATGTTCATACAATTCATAACGAAAATATAAATGCGAGCAAACTCCATTATAGATGACGAGATGGTGTGTGAAGCTTCTGGCGAGGATGACGGCGCGTCTTCGACGCTGGCGGCGTGCGGCTTCGTGATTATGGAGCATCGCTCGGAGATGGTGAGTGATGAAAGTGCGGATGAATGGTAATAGCTTCGGTGGTCTGATGGTGTAGTAGAAGTCCGCGGTGGTGAAGAAGATGGTTCGGGTGATGGTCGGGTGGTAAATGGATAAGAGAGAGATGGGGTGTTGTGTGATTGGCTGTTTTGCATGCATGAGGTTTTGAACTAGACGGCTGCGATGCGATCGGACGGGTAAGGGTGGTCGGTTGCATGGCTTGACAGGTATCAGGTTATTGGGTGAATTACTGCATGCATTGATGTGTTTGGGCCTCGGCTTGCTGGGCTCATGCAAGGGAAAGGACCAGCTGCGATCAGCCAATACACGGATGGGATTTAAGAGAGCTCAGGTACAATGCTCCATGACTAAGAGGTTGGGTGCAAGACCGAGCCAGGTTTGATACTTAAAGACCTATGGGAATGCGCTTTGATTTAGAAGGAAAAGAAGAGGTCATGAGAGAGAATCGGGTTTGTACGATTCGACCGAAGTCTTGGCCATGACGGGTTTATGGGCGGCTATGTATATAGACGGTCATGATGGGTACGATGGTGAAATAAGAAGAGTAGGGAATGGGCAACTTGGGTTGGTTAATGGGTTCAAGCACAATGGGTCATGTGGGAGGCATGGTCACTCACTCATCATCATCCGAATTCATCATCAAATCTATCATCGCTCCTTCTGATTCGAGTCATGTGTTGCAGCGATTTGTTGAATTTTTCCCCCGCCGTCGAATTATTTTAACATTATTTCTTTTATCGTTTCTTCAGAAATGTCTGCAAACGGCATGTACAACTTCCATCGAATCGCCGTGAGAATATCCATTGCTTGATCATAACGCTCTTGAGCTGACTGCATCGATAACCGGATCAATTTCCTGAAAAACACACATGAAATGACGCTCATAAGTCATGGTGCGATTATCTACAGAAATAACAAATAAACTTTCGGCCTCCGTATTTTTCATGCCTGCAATGTAATGAGAGCGAACCAATATATCACTGTGTTCGTATGAAAGTCTACTAAGCAGTGGTGCAAAGATAATCATGCAGTTTACGTGTAGTATGAAAGTTTTACATAGCAAACTGACGATATATGCTTAAGAATAATAGGATAATTAGTACAAATTTGCCACTCAACAGCACCCTCTTAGCTGTGGCAGCTGCTTGAGGGTGGCCTCTCGATCAGATGGATGTCAACAATGCGTTACTTCACGGTGACCTCTCCGAGGAAGTATACATGGCTCCTCCGGGCATTTCAGTTCCTCCAGGGCACGTTTGTTGTTTACGTCGTGCTATCTACGGGCTCAAACAAGCACCTCAGGCATGGTTTGAGCGATTCCGCAGTGCAGTTCTGACCACTGGCTTTGTTGAGAGATACTCTAACTACGCTCTGTTCACCCACTCCTCCAGTCAGGACATTGCTGTGTTACTTTTGTATGTGGATGATATGATCATCACCGAGGATGACAGTGCTACCATAGCTTTTCTTCAGCGTCACCTCCAGAGCCAGTTTGAGATGAAGGATCTAGGCCCTCTCCGGTTCTTTCTTGGCCTTGAGATTGCCCAGTCAACTCGATGATTGTTGATCTCCCAGCAGAAGTACATCTCCGATATTTTTGTCGAGGCTGCTCTTACTGATTCTCATACTGCTGACACGCCTATGGAGCTCAACTTGAAGCTCCTTTCTACAGGTGGTGAGCCTCTCCAGGATATCTCTCATTATCAGCGGCTGATTGGGATGCTAGTTTATCTCACCATGATTAGGCCTGACATTGCCTATGTCGTTGCTATTGCTAGTCAGTTCGTTCAATCTCCTCGCTCGGTTCACTATGCAGCAGTCCTTCGGATTATTCGGTATCTCCGTGGCACTGTCACTCGATCGCTATTGTTTCCCTCCACATCTCCACTGGTTCTGCATGCTTACTCCGATATCGATTGGGCTGGAGATGTTGCTACTCATCAATCTACCACCGGCTACTGTGTGTTCCTTGGTGATTCTCTTATTTCTTAGCACAGCAAGAAACATGAGTCTGTTGCATGCTCCAGCACCGAAGCCGAATACAGAGCTTTGGCTTCCACCACTGCAGAGATTGTCTGGCTTCGACATTTTCTACTCGACTTGGGAGTCAGGATCTCTGGGGCTACACCTCTGTTCTGTGACAACCGGAGTGCCATTCAAATTGCTAACAACCTGATTTTCATGAGCGGACCAAACACATCGAGGTCGACTGTCATTATGTTCGGCAGGAGTTTCTTGCAAACATCATCTCCTTGCCGTTTATTTCCTCGACGGAGCAAACTGCTGATTTTCTCACAAAGCCTCTGACGATTGCTAGATTTCGTCATTTTATAAGCAAACTCTCGGTACATGACCCACCGTGAGTTTGAGAGGGAGTGTTAATGTATATACCGGGTCATGTTCTATGTACAGTCGGGTCGGGTTGTGTGTGTATACATGTACTTATATATTGGGCGTCAGGCTCTTAATGAGAAGTATTTCATTCTCTCCAAACCCTAGCCGTCTTCTCTTAACATACACGTTTTCACGTTTTTGAGCTTGGTCGAACCGAGTTTCTGTCCAGTGAGCCCATAACAGATGCTTCTTTTGCAACTACACTACGGCTGTTTGGTTGTATGTAAGTCCAAGGAAGTGTGAGAACTGTCAGAAGTGCAGTTCAGTGAACTGCTAGTTTCTGGACGGAAGTTCCAGTTTATTTATTTTGTTTCAGTAAACTGGAGGCCCACCAAATTGCACTTCGGTAGGTTTGGTGTTTGTTTTGCTAATTTGTACTGCACAGAAGTGTTGTTGACATGCATGCGAAGCGGGGCTCGGATCAGTGATGTGTCCGCAATAGTTACTTCTTTACGTGGCTGGAAGTCTCACTTCGGCTTTTATTTTGTAAGTGGGCGGGGACCCTTTTGAAGGACCTACGTTGGGGCAAGAAGTGCCACCTCCGACTTTGGGAAGCACTTCCATGCAACCATTATGCCTTACAAGCTCACTTTGCCAACTTTGTCCACTTCCGAGGTCACTTACTTCGAACCAAACGGTCCCTGCACGTACTGAACCATTAGGCAGGCCGGGGCTGGTTTTAATCAATGATTTTTGGGGCAGGGGCTTTTTTTACCCCTTTTTATTTACTGTTCTATTAGCTACAGATTTCTGTACTGATTCGTTGCCAATCTTGTTAGTGCTTCTTTTGATCATCCATCTGAAACTCCACATTCTCTAGCCATGTCCACCCACTTTTCTCCACTATTACTATTGTCAAACAGTCATTACACCCAGACCTCGACGTTCTTAATAGACTAGTAAGAAACCCAGGCAATGCCTGGTTGAACTTGATGCACGCCACTTGGTGCAAACGACATCATAGACTTTCACAATCATCCAAAGAAATGTGCAATCTGGAGTGAGTGTGATTCACTGAATGGGGTGTGATTCACTTGTTAGAGAAAGTGATGCAGTACTAATGATATTTTTAATAACTATTACATGCCATTTAATGGGTATTTATCATCTTTATAATAAGATTTCAATAGGATTTATGAGAGAGGGTCATGTTCACACATGGGAGAAATGATTCTGGCTATTTAAAAGAGGTCCATGTGTCACAATATGAAAGAGACGTGTCACAATATGAAAGAGAGGGCTCCATTTTAATATTATACTATTAGATTAGATTTGGAAATGATATGTTTCTTATTTGAGTGTTACATTGTGGTTAAGGGTAATAATTGATTATCCATTCACAACCACCTAACCACCCAAGGACATTGTCTATGTAGAACACATTACAGTCGACAAATTTACATAACGTCTTATTGTTTATAGCCTCGTAACATTCGGTTGCAAAAAAGATACATTTGACAGAAGGATGATGACATTATCATATGTCATGTTACTATTAAAACATTTCATCAACATAATTGAATTATAAGTATAATCCAGAAATAGCGAATCAGAAGATGGTCTGGTCTTGCTTTGAGTGAATCTAGCAAGAAGAACCATAATTTCTCTTAGTAGGCCTATGGGCTAACTGTTATAATTCCTTTGAAATCCGTCGATTCGGAAAATCAGCTTTGTGGGGGGAAATTTCCGAGCCGCCTTGATCGAGAATCCCGCCCCCACAGCCTTGATTGAATTGGATTGTTTGTAGAGTTAGAGAGATGGGAGAGCAGATAGAGAGAGTAAAGAGTGATGACACGAGGATTGATGACGGAGTTCAGTCTTACGACCTACGTCTCCGGGTGAGAGGTGCCACCTGATCTTCACTATAATTCAAGTCAATAAGGGGTGAGCGTTCTCTTGACAGGCCAAGAGAAGCTTCTTACAATATGTTTGCACGGAGCAATTAGAAGAGAACAAGAAGGGGAGAATTGAGCTCTAGCACTTGCTCTGGGATCCTCCTCCTCTGATTGAACGGCCAACCCCTTTCCTGGATGCCTTGGGGGTCCTTTTATAGCGTAGGTACGTGCCCGATATAACAGTGACGACGTGGCGCTGATGACGTGGCACTGGTTCTGGGCCTCCTTGCTGGGCCCTTATTGGGCCGTTGTTCGGGCCCAATAAGGGGTAGGGCTTGATCTGCGAGCCTCGTAGAGTGGGCCCATGTGAGCCCAGGCGGGCTTACCCATTTGGGCCGTTGCGCGGGCCCATGCTGCTCTGATCTGGTCCGGTACAATTTTTGCACCCACAGTTACCCCCTCCCAGTCGGGTCAGGACCCCCTGGGTCGGCTGGGATTCCAAGGTGCAAACGCTTTAGGATCCTGGCGCGGTTGGCGAGGGTTGTTGGTGCCGCGGTTCGTATTAGCAGAGCCTTCTTCCGCCGATGCCGAGACCCTTTTTGGCGCGAGCCAAAAAGTCTCGGTTTTGCGAGGGGGTGTTTCTGAAAAAACAGTGCGTTTTCCGACCGAGTGGATACCGAGAGGGTACCGAGTGCATACCGAGTGGGTACCGAGAGCATACCGAGTGGTTACCGAGACCCTTTTGGTGCAAGCCAAAAAGTCTCGGTTTTGCATGGGGGTGTTTCCGAAAAGGCAGTGCGTTTTTCTACCGAGTGGATACCGAGAGGGTACCGAGTGCATACCGAGTGGGTACCGAGAGCATACCGAGTGGTTACCGAGAGGGTACCGAGACCCGTTTGGTGAGGGAATATCTTTTCTCTTTATTCCTTCTTTGGCTTTGACTCGGATGAGAGCAAACGTCGCTCTCTCTCTCCCTTTCCTTTCTCTCTCTCTCTTTCCATTCTCTGCTTTCCATTCACGTGAGAGCTTCGGTAACGTGAAAGCGTGAGAGAGCAGCGCGTCCCTCTCTCTCTTTCCTTTCTCTCTCTCTCATTCATTTAATTCACGTGAGAGCGTGAGAGAGCAGCCCGCTGAGCCCGCGCCACTTGCATTCACGTGAGGCTGCCGCCTGCAGCTACCCCGTCCTTTCTTTCTCTCTCTTTCCTTTCTCCCTCTCTCTGTCTTTCCTGGTTCACGTGGTACAGCAGCAACAGCAGCACCAGCAGCGGCAGCGTGGAGGTCGGCGGTGCGGCTCCGGACGCGGGCGGAGGTGGTGGCGACAGGCGAGCGGCACTGCAGCAGCGGGTTGCCGAGCGACGCCCGCGAAGGTCGGCGTGCGGCTCCGGACGCGGGCGGAGGCGGTGGTGACAGGCGAGCGGCGCAGCAGCAGCGGGTGGCCGAGCGAAGCGCGCGGAGCTCAGGTGGGCATGGTGCCGGATGCAGGTTGGTACGGGAGTGGGTGCGGTAGCGGCTCGGTGGTGCGGCTTCGAGGAGACATGCGCAGGGGGGGGGCTCAGCCTCGTTCGACCCCCGGCCCTCTCTCATCTCTGCATCCGGGAGGAAGGGCTCGCAACAGTGCAACGACTGCCGAGTGGAGCGCGCGTGGGAGGGGTCCGTCCTGACACCGGCTCCTTGTGTGGCTGCTGGGTGAAGGATGCTCGGGTGTGGTGGTGTTCGTCCCTCCCCTGCTTGGTGCGGGAAGAGAGGATGTCGCACGGTGGTTCGTGACGGCTACGCGATGATAGGCATACACACGCGAGGGGTTCTTCGCCCGGCGTCAAGCTGAGCTCCACGCGTGAGCGATGCGCCCTCTCTCTTCAAGTGACCTGTCCGGTCCCCCCCTTAAGTCGGTTGCCGTCGGATGAATACGCTGAGTGATAGAGATCTTGAGTGAGGAGATCATGTCGGGGTTGCGCTTGTTGAGCAGCTTGTTGGCCTCATCGGGGTTCAAGGATGGGCCGCGATTGCCCCTCCGTCGTCGAACCATAGGAGGACGAGTGTGTCAGGATGGGCCTTGGTGGCGCTAACAAATCACGGGAGGACCGTGTGGGCATGGGCGACGTGGGTGAGGTGGTGGGCTTGACCGACCGCAGAGATCGATAAGGAGGGCCGAGATCTTGTCCCAGCGCGCCGAAGGCGACGATGCACTCGGACCAATCCACGCCAATGGATTTTAACATGACTGAGAAACGGCACGTCGATGTCGAAGTTTGGTCCTCCTGACCCTCCCTCCCAGGTCATCGCGGGCCTTCTCGGGAAGAACGCTCATAAAGAGGGGCAGAGGTCCGTTCCGTCTGACCCCTTCCTCTATGGTCGTGAGACCCGGGGGGTGATGCGTAGGTGGCGTTGCGTCGGCGCCGAAGAATTGGTCGAAACGGACATGAAACATAGTACATATCTTGACGTGTAACTTTTTCGAAGCCTGTTATAGGAGATAAGACCCTTGTAAACTTCCAGCAGCCGTAACTTTTCATACACAAGTCACTACACCAAAACAGATAATTTGTAACGCTCAATTAGTAACGATTGTTACAAAAAGTGTTACAAATATTTGTAACGCCATATTCCTAACATTTTTTTTGTGTTACTACACATATTTATAACAGTTGGCTGTGTTACTAAATCCTGATTTTGGTGTAGTGAGTCGGATCAATGCGTATAAGGTGTCGTTGCGTAGGCGCCGAAAAACCGGTCAAAGTGGACGTGAAACATCATACACCTTGACGAGTAACTTTTCCGGTAATCACCTTCATAAAGAGATGACTCTAAAGAACGCATTGGCCGAGTGTCCTACGCGCGTCTTGGAGAGGCATCGACACATGGTAACTCATTCGTCTCTGTTCGACACCCAACTGCACCTAGTTACTGTATTCACTAGGGACTGCAGTCGGGCCCTAGCGATGACGCGGCGGTTACCACGAGTCCACCCCCAGATAAAAAGGAGGAATTTTGCTTGTGAAGTTTGTACAGCCAACTCGATAGGTTTGGTGGAGATGCTATTCAACCAACCCAATGGAAGATAACTCTTCGTCTTTGGCTAATCATCGTGTGTGGATGACACCGAGCATCCCCCCTCTCGGTTTTCTGACGAAACCAAGGGGTGGGATGATATTGATGCCATACACCCCCCCTCTCGGTTTTATATCGAAACCGAGAGGTGGGCTGCTGATGGCGCGCCGTCACCCCTTCCCTACTTGGTTTTTTGTGCAAAACCGAGGGGTGAGACGCTGGTGGTATGCCGTCGCCCCTTCCCTACTCGGTTTTTGTGCGAAACCAAGGGAGGGTTGCTTGTTGATGCCGACACGCACCACCTCTCGATTTTCTGACGAAACCGAGGGGTGTGCTGATGGGGTGCCGTCACCCCCTCCCCACTCGGTTTTTGTGCGAAACCGAGGGGGGGTTGCTTGTTGATGCCGACACACACCCCCTCTCGATTTTTTGCATTGACGAAACCGAGGGGTGTGCTGCTGATGGTGTGCCGTCATCCCCTCCCCACTCGGTTTTTGTGCGAAACCGAGGGGGGGTTGCTTGTTGATGCCGACACACATCCCCTCTCGGTTTTTGACGAAACCGAGGGTGTGCTGCTGATGGTGTGCCGTCACCTCCTCCCCATTCGATTTTTGTGCGAAACCGAGGGGGGGTTGCTTGTTGATGCCGACACGCACCCTCTCTCAGTTTTCTGACGAAACCGAGGGGTGTGCGGATGGTGTGCCATCACCCCCTCCCCACTCGGTTTTTGTGCGAACCGAGGGGGGGTTGCTTGTTGATGCCGACACGCACCCCCTCTCGGTTTTCTGATGAAACCGAGGGGTGTGCTGCTGATGCGCCGTCACCCCCTCGCCACTTGGTTTTTGTGCGAAACCGAGGGGGGGGGGTTGCTTGTTGATGCCGACATACACCCCCTCTCGGTTTTCTGACGAAATCGAGGGGTGTGCTGATGGTGTGCCGTCACCCCCTCCCCACTCGGTTTTTGTGCGAAACCGAGGGGGGGATGCTTGTTGGTGCCGACACACACCCCCTCTCGGTTTTCTGACGAAACCGAGGGGTGTGCTGCTGATGGTGTGCCGTCACCTCTTCCCTACTTGGTTTTTGTGCGAAACCGAGGGGGGGCTGCTTGTTGGTGCCGACATCCCATTATTGGGGCTGCTAGAAGAGGCCAAAAAGTGTCGGTATTGAAAATAGTGTATTTTTCGAATTTCAGCCCCTTTTGAAACCGACACTTTTTCGGTAAAACGCTGGTGCGCGAGGATATCGGCAAGGAACAATGCTACATTCGAGGGGGTTTCATAGAGATAATCTAGGATGACACCGCCTGATGGCCAGCCGATCTTCACCCAATGTATTACCGTACCTGGTTACTCTATTCATCAGGTACTACGGTCACGCGAGGGTGTTGACTTGGCCAGGATCAAGGAAGCACCATTTTATCCCGTGTTACCCACCGTCGACTGCACCAGTGTGGAGACACGCATTGACAGAGTCAGACCAACCACCCCCTGACCGGCTTGGAACCGTTAGTCGTCGAGAAAAGGTGATGGCCATTGACAATCTAATGCTTAGACCTGAGTGACAAGACTAAGCTTGGACTTTTGATCGAATGCCAATACGTCGGCGACGACGTCTCGGACCTTGTCTTCGAATGCCCAGAGCTGGGCCTTGGGTTTGTAGAGTGTTAAGGCATTGGTCGCCTCGAACTTTGTCTTCAAGTGCCAAGGGCTGGGCCTTGGGCTTGTAGAGTGCCGAGGCGCTGGTCGCCTCAGACTTTGTTTTCAAGTGCCAAGGGCTGGGCCTTGGGATTGTAGAGTGCCGAGGCGTTGGTCGCCTCGGACTTTGTCTTCGAGTGCCAAGGGCTTGTAGAGTGTCGAGGCATTGATCGCCTCGGACTTTGTCTTCGAGTGCTAAGGGCTGGGCCTTGGGCTTGTAGAGTGCTGAGGCATTGGTCACCTCGGACTTTTTCTTTGCGTGCCAAGGGCAGGGCCTTGGGCTTGTAGAGTGCCGAGGCACTGGTCGCCTCGGACTTTGTCTTCGAGTACCAAGGGCTGGGCCTTGGGCTTGTAAAGTGCCGAGGCGTTGGTCGCCTCGAACTTTGCCTTCAAGTGCCAAGGGTAGGGCCTTGGGCTTGTAGCATGTCAAAGCGGCGACGTCTGCCTTGGACTTATTCTCATCGCCTCAGATGAGTATAGTTGATAGTTTAGCTTGACCTGGATTGTCAGGAGCGTTTTATCTGACTTTCACCTTGAAAGGGCGTAGCCGAATTGCCTTCGAGCTTCCGACTTGAATGGGCAGAATCGTAGGTCTTTCGTTGACCTGGGTTGCCAGGAGCCTTTTATCGGACTTTAGCCTCGAGAGGGCGTAGCCGAATTGCCTTCGAGCTTCCGACTTGAATGGGCGGAATCGAAGGTCTTTGATTGACCTGGGTTGCCAGGAGCCTTTTTATCGGACTTTTGCCTTGAAAGGGCGTAGCCGAATTGCCTTCGAGCTTTCGACTTGAATGGGCGGAATCGAAGGTCTTTGGTTGACCTGGGTTGCCAGGAGCCTTTTTATCGGACTTTAGCCTCGAGAGGGCGTAGCCGAATTGCCTTCGAGCTTTCGACTTGAATGGGCGGAATCGAGGGTCTTTGATTGACCTGGGTTGCCAGGAGCCTTTTTATCGGACTTTTGCCTTGAAAGGGCGTAGCCGAATTGCCTTCGAGCTTCCGACTTGAATGGGCGGAATCGAAGGTCTTTGGTTGACCTGGGTTGCCAGGAGCCTTTTTATCGAACTTTAGCCTCGAGAGGGCGTAGCCGAATTGCCTTCGAGCTTTCGACTTGAATGGGCGGAATCGAAGGTCTTTGGTTGACCTGGGTTGCCAGGGGCCTTTTTATCGGACTTTAGCCTCGAGAGGGCGTAGCCGAATTGCCTTCGAGCTTCCGACTTGAATGGGCGGAATCGAAGGTCTTTGGTTGGTCTTCATCAGCAGTTGGAGAGTTATGGGCCACAACCCCCGCTCTTTCAGCTACCTTCTTTAGGGAATCCCTCTCTTGCTCGAGGGCTGCGTTCCTCTTGAGAAGGTTCAACAGCTGGAAATCAGCAGCCGAGATCTCGTATGTAGCCTGAGGCTTGCTCCCTTGAATAGCGTGTTCTTTGCCAGATCGACGCCTCGGGGATGATGGGTCTCGCCGATCGCTGTGCCCTTCTGGATGGCTGCCTTGCGGCCCCAGCCGCTCCCGAACATTTCTTCGGTTGGTTGCAACCGAGACTTCTTGTTCTTCTTCGATCAGCATATCGTTTGTTCGTTTAGCACCCGCCTTTGGTGGGTTGGTGCTGGCCTTCACCATCGAGCGTGTTGATGTCGGCGTGATGAAGGCGTTGATGCTGATTTGGATGAGGACTTGTGGCTCGTCACCGCAAGTTGAACAGGAGTCGGTAGAGGTGTGGGTAAGACCTCTAACGATATCCCACAGACGGCGCCAACGATTGTGGGGGGAAATTTCCAAGCCGCCTTGATCGGGAATCCCGCCCCCACAGCCTTGATTGAATTGGATTGTTTGTAGAGTTAGAGAGATGGGAGAGTAGATAGAGAGAGTAAAGAGTGATGACACAAGGATTGATGACGGAGTTCAGTCTTACGACCTACGTCTCCGGGCGAGAGGTGCCACCTGATCTTCACTATAATTCAAGTCAATAAGGGGTGAGCGTTCTCTTGACAGGCCAAGAGAAGCTTCTTACAATATGTTTGCACGGAGCAATTAGAAGAGAACAAGAAGGGGAGAATTGAGCTCTAGCACTTGCTCTGGGATCCTCCTCCTCTGATTGAACGGCCAACCCCTTTCCTGGATGCCTTGGGGGTCCTTTTATAGCGTAGGTACGTGCCCGATATGACAGTGACGACGTGGCGCTGATGACGTGGCATTGGTTCTGGGCCTCCTTGCTGGGCCCTTATTGGGTCGTTGTTCGGGCCCAATAAGGGGTAGGGCTTGATCTGCGAGCCTCGTAGAGTGGGCCCATGTGAGCCCAGGCGGGCTTACCCATTTGGGCCGTTGCGCGGGCCCATGCTGCTCTGATCTGGTCCGGTACAATTTTTGCACCCACAAGCTTAACAACCCTTTGTACAGTGATAGCACCCATAGTGGGGTGTGATTCACCTTTGGGCATGCTCAACCTTTGCTAAGGTCAGTATTGGGGTGTCTCCATTTGTGAAGAGGGAATCCGAGCATTGTTCCAAGTGAGCATCTAGGGCCATCCTTGTTGGATTGGGTGAAAGTCGACCAATTATTAGGCTTGCGAGGAGTTGATGAGCGAGTCAGAATTCAACAAGGTATGGAGGCGAACGGCCCGCGAGACCTTGTCTCCATTCTTGGACTAGACCTTTGAAGCTTAGTGTATTGCTCTCACCAACTAGCTCAGCCGACAAGGTCTTTTCCGTGAAGGATTTTCGTCGTAAAAATATATGTGTTGTACTATAGCGTTCTCATATATACATGCCGTGTATGCTTTTTTCCCGAACTGCACATAAACCATGTATTGATCTGTTGTGCTTAGAGTGGGGGAAGAGAGAACCAACTGACATTAATCCACCTTGCATAAATTCGTTAGCGATGAGTGCACATAAGTGAAGATAAATTTTATTCTACCGTGAGTTCTGCTTAGTTCCTTCCAGCCAAAGAGGTCCGATAGGTTTTTGTCCTTTCTGATGTTTTGTCACATGCCAAAGTTTCACATCAGGGTTGTATCAATTTCAATCTCATGTTAATCGAGAATGAAAGTTTATATACTAGGAAGCCTTATAAAGAGAGATATATTAGACCAATCTACTAAAGGCAGTCATTATAAAGGAAAGAGATTAATTACTATAAATATGATTTGGTAACTCATATGTAACATCCCAAAAATATTAATGATTAATATAATATAATAAAAAAATTTCTGTAAACATTTCAAAAACAAAAATCGGACGATCAATTGCATCCGGCTCGTCGAAACGATCAAAAACCCTATATAAACTTTTACGTTTTGAGCACGTTTAGAACATTTAAAAAATTAAAAAAAAAATGGTCAATGTGGGATTTTGAACTAGGGACCTATCAGCAACGTTTTATCTTTTCCCCTCTAACCAAAAAACCCTTAAGACTTTTCTATCTAAGCTTGAAAAAAATAAAAATTTATAGTGAGGGGGGGGAAGATCAAAAGTCAGCGAAACCGTAGACCGTTGGTTTCTGATCAGACCTTAGACCTTTGGTATTCCTGAAAAAGACCTATAAAAACCCCCTTAGTCCCCAGGGTTCTGCACTCAAGTCTCCCCCTCATCTTGAAACCCGTGCCCAGCCCTCTACCACCACCTTCAGCCGCCGGCCACCACCTCCGACCCCGCCACCACCTCCGGCCACCACCTCCGGCACCGCCACCACCATCTCCGGTCGCCGTCCACCACCTCCGGCCACCGCCGCCGCCGCCACCTCCGCTCTGGCCATCACCGCCGGCCGCCGCCTCCGGCCATCACCGCCGGCCACCGACCACCGCCTCCCACCACCCTGGGTTGTCGGGTCGGGTATGAATTTAAAACCCTTTAATTCGGGTTTTAACCGGTTATATAATATTGGTGCAACTCCAAAAACATAAGTAAAATAAAATACTAATCTTCTTATTAGAACCCACAACCTTCTCAAAACTCAATCTTAGACTAACCAAGATATTCCTTTATACTTTAAGTTTAAAAACACCTATCAATAAATAAATAGATTACTATGGTAAACAGTTTGATCATATTTTATCCGTACGAGCTTCGAATTGAGCCCCATCAGTGGTCTTGGACTCGTAATAACAAAATACACCTACTAAGATCATAAAATACCAGAATCGACAATTAAAAAGTGAATTTACCATTTTACCCCTAAGGTAAAATAGTCATAACCTTTTTATTGGAACTCGAAATCAAATTCCGTTTGCGACCACATGATTGTGGTTATGATTCGGAACCACGGATATTATAAAACCCCTAAACCTGGTAGGCCACAAATATAGTTTTTATTTTTAAATTCCTGGGCTAAAGCCCACTAGAAAATTTGGACCGAAGCCCATTAAGTAATATTTAGGGCCGAATAATCCTCTGGGCTAAAGCCAATTAAGCCATTAAACATCCTTTGGGCCAAAGCCCATTAAGCACAGTTATACACCTTGGGCCGAAGCTCATTAAGCCCAGTAACCAACTGATAAAACGACTATGCCTTTCGTTAAACTGAAATGCTATTGCTGAGAGCAACCTGAACCCTTTTATAAGGGCAGACCACACATTTAAATTCCGGTGGAATCGGCTATTTTGATCATATCGGGAGCAAACGAATTCCGAATTGAGTTCCGTTTGCGGCCACAGTTTCAGAATAAAAAACCCTACAAACTAGGTATAAATTAAAAGTATTTTAAAAATGACCTAAATACCCATAAAAGATAAAATCCATTAAATAAATTAGTTTAATTAAACAAACCTAAGGAATCCACATCGGAATTGGTTTCCGATAAAACCTTGGAAAAATTATTGTAAAAACTAACAAAATATAACAATATATTTCAGGTCGTGAGTTTACTAAGACATCCTCATCAGAAGAAAGATTCTACGACTCTTCGGGTAGGGGACTAAACCTAGTTAATTCTTGTTAAGTGTATGTTATTGAAATAATGGTAGGATACTATAGATGTGTAAATTTTTGAGATGTGTTGATCACTTATTTGGGTGTGGGTCTAGCCCTGGCTGAGGCCAAAAAATAACCTGGGTGTGGGTCTAGCCTTGGCTGAGGCCAAAAAATAACCTGGGTGTGGGTCTAGCCCTAACTGAGGCCAAAAAGTAACCTGGGTGTGGGTCCAGCCCTGGCTGAGGCTAAAAAGTAACCTAGGTGTGGAGCTAGCCTAGTCTTGGGACTAAAAGAACCTAGGTGTGGGGCTAGCCTTGTTGAGACAAAAAGTACCCGGGTAAGGCTTGAGATTCCTACCCTAGCTGAGGCCAAAAAGGGAATCGGGTGATCAATATCTTTTTATTTACTATTCATAATCATGTTCAATGTTTCTTCAGTATATTTATCTTCACATGAATGAACTAGGTTTAATAGGTGAGTCAGTGGATTAGACTCACCCCCCTACAGGTGTTATGAACCCTACAGAGACTGATCCTACTGGACAAGGAGATGAGGAAGAGCGAATAGAGAATGAACCGGCGGGAGTTGAAGATTCACTCTACACTCCATACTATGAGGATGCGGGAGCGGGGATGCGAAGAGTTGATGTCGCAATTAAGTCTTAGACTTTTATATTTCAAGCGAGGTATCAAACCCTTATATTATGCATGTTTATGAATAAAAGAGGCTCAATTAATCTCATATTCGATGGGATTTAATTTATATCAAGTTTTTTTCTAACATTCCAGTGTTATACGGGTTGATTTAAATTCGTAAAATACCGAGGCGTTACAACTTGGTATCAGAGCCTAGGTAATAGGTCCTAGGAATTAAAAGATTGACTAGAAGGACATCGGTAGGATAGTCACTTAACCTAGAGCACAAGTTAGGTTCATGTAAATTAGATCTAGGTACACCTAGCCCTAGATGATTAAGACATTGATGATCTAAGACACTTAATCGCTATAACAAAGTATATATACCTGAACTTAAATTTAGGATCTCTCTTTTAAATATGTTATAATAGCTTTCGATGCGTAGGTCTGAGACAATAGCATTAGACACTGAGAAGTTAGTCAACCTAGAAGACAATATAGGTATATCGAAATGAGAACGTATGATCACTTAAAGAGAACTGAAAACTAACTAGAATTATAAGATACCTCTTCGTAACGATATGGAAACATAAGAAGGTGTTATAAACCCTAGTAGTAACTCGATTAGGGTAAGAAATACCTAAGGAGTAAATTAATTTCAGTTCCTAAAACTTGTTTTTGAGAACACGTCACTATAGTATCTTAGCAGAAATAATGTTCAATGATCATCCGAAAGAAACTATTCTTAAGTCTTTTATTAATGTAAACTTAGTCGTGTATCAAAGACTAAGACCTATTTCCTGTGTAACCTGAAACCTATCCAAAATATTAGAACCTTACCTAGGTTAATCAATCTTGATGAGAGTAGGTTAACTCAGGAATTAGATTTATGTACGCTAATTACTCGAGAAAATAAAGCATCCATGATAACTCCTATAAAAACTAAGATACTTCTCGAATGAAAGCTATAGTTGAGATGTCTAATGGACTTCAATCTCAAGCGGTTAGTAACATACAAATGATTGCCACAAATAAGTAAAGTTTTAAATATAGTCGAGTTGAATGTAGACTTCTCGAATTCGAGTTCAAAGGAAAGGGCTACCTAGGAAAGGGCTGCCTGGGGTTAGGTGGAGCTATTCCATGGAAAAAAGGATTACCAACTGCCAGTGTGGAGCCATCTAGGACTTTGACTTTGAGATCATGATAGCTTACCTCTGCATCCTAAATGATCAGAGTCAAATGGTTTGAAGTTTTTAATAGTTAAAAAATAATAATAATAATAACAATTAAATCACCTTAGAATTTATTGCCTTATTAGATCCCATAAACAAGACACTCAGATAAGTTAATAATTACCTCTTAGGAGAAAATCTTAATATTATAATGGAAAGATCTACTATCAGAGGTTTCAAGGTCAACAAAGTAATATTAAAACTCCATAAGGTTATCGATTAAAATATTCTATTCAAAATATATTGACAAAGAGAAAGGAGTAAAATTTGAGTGGTCAGAATCATGTGAGAATGCATTCCAAGAACTAAAGAAGAAACTCACTACAACTTCGATTTTGACAAGACCAGAAAGTGGGAAGAAGTACACACTTTACATGGATGCATCTCATGTGGGGTTAGGATGAGTACTTATGCAGAATGATCGAGTAGTGGCTTATGCTTCAAGACAGTTTAAAAAAAAAACTCACTAAAAAAATTATCCTATAGACGATCTAGGGTTGGCAACTGTCATATTCGCACTTAAGATTTGGCATCACTATTTATATATAGAACAATTTGAATTATACTCTGATCACCAGAGTTTGAAGTACATTAAAATGCAGAAGGATTTAAATCTACGACAAAGAAGGTGAGTGGAAATTATTGGTCAATTATGACTATAAATTTTTCTACCATTCCGGAAAAAAGAAAAAAAAACATATATATATATATATATATATATATATATATATATATATATATATATATATATATATATATATATATATCCGTACTAGTTCGATAACTAAGATGCATACTTTAAATTTCGAGGACGAAATTTTTATTAGAGGTAGAGGATGTAACATCCCAAAAATATTAATGATTAATATAATATAATAAAGAATTTTTTGTAAAAATTTCAAAAACAAAAATTAGATTGCGCCATTGCATCCGGCTCATCGAAACGATTAAAAACCCTATATAAACTTTTACGTTTTGAGCACGTTTAGAACATTTAAAAAATTTTAAAAAAAAATGGTCAATGTGGGATTTTGAACTAGAGACCTATCAGCAACATTTTATAATCTTTTCCCCTCTAACCAGAAAACCCTTAAGACTTTTCTATCTAAGCTTAAGAAAAATAAAAATTTATAGTGAGGGGGGGAAGATCAAAAGTCAGCGAAGCCGTAGACCATTGGTTTCTGATCGGACGAAAACAGTCAGATCAGCTGAAGTAATTAATATAATAATGAGCCGTTTTGCAGTTAAGGCCTTAGACCTTTGATATTCCTGAAAAAGACCTATAAAAACCCCCTTAGTCCCCAGGGTTCTGCACTCAAGTCTCCCCCTCATCTTGAAACCCGTGCCCAGCCCTCTACCACCACCTTCGGCCGCCACCGGCCGACAGCCACCACCTCCGGCACCGCCACCACCTCCGGCCACCGTCGGCCACTACCTACGGCCGCCGCCACCACCTCCGACCGTTGGCCACCACCTCCGGCCACCGCCTCTGCTCCGTCCATCACCGCCGGCCGCCGCCACCTCCGGTCATCACCGCTGGCCACCGACCACCGCCTCCCACCACCCTGACTTGTAGGGTCGGGTATGAATTTAAAACCCTTTAATTCGGGTTTTAACCCGTTATATATTGTTGGTGCAACTCCAAAAACATAAGTAAAATAAAATACTAGTCTTCTTATTAGAACCCACAACCTTCTCAAAACTCAATCTAAAACCTTTTAGGCTAACCAAGAGATTCCTTTACACTTTATGTTTAAAAACACCTATCAATAAATAAATAGATTACTATGATAAACTGTTTTGATCATATTTTATCCGAACGAGCTCCGAATTGAGCCCCGTCAATCGTCTTGGACTCGTAATGACAAAATACACCTACTGAGGTCATAAAATACTAGAACCGACAATTAAAAAGTGAATTTACCATTTTACCCCTAAGGTAAAATGGTCATAACCTTTTTATTGGAACTCGGAATCGAATTCCGTCTGTGACCACATGATTGTGGTTATGATTCGGAACCACCGATATTATAAAACCCCTAAACCTGGTAGGCCAAAAATATAGTTTTTTTATTTAAATTCTTGGGCTAAAGCCCACTAGAAAATTTGGACCGAAGCCCATTAAGTAATATTTAGGACCGAATAATCCTCTGGGCCAAAGCCCATTAAGCCATTAAATATCCTTTGGGTCGAAGCCCATTAAGCACAGTTATACACCTTGGGCCGAAGCCCATTAAGCCGAGTAACCAACTGATAAAACGACTCTGTCTTTCGTTAAACTAAAACGCTATTGCTGAGAGCATCCTGAACCCTTTTATAAGGGCAGACCAGACATTTAAATTCAAGTGGAATCGGCTATTTTGATAATATCGGGAGCAAACAAACTCCGAATTGAGTTCCGTCTGCGGCCACGGTTTCATAATGAAAAACCCTACAAACTGGATATAAATTCAAAATATTTTAAAAATGTCGTAAATACCCCTAAAAGATAAAATCCATTAAATGAATTAGTTTAATTAAACAAACCTAAGGAATCCATATCGGAATTGGTTTCCGATAAAACCTTGGGAAAATTATTGTAAAAACTAACAAAATATAGCAATATATTTCAGGTCGTGAGCTTACTAAGGCATCCTCATCAGAAGAAAGGTTCTACGACTCTTCAGGTAGGGGACTAAACCTAGTTAATTCTTACTAAGTGTATGTTATTGAAATAATGGTAGGATGCTATGGATGTGTAAATTTTTGAGATGTGTTGATCACTTATTTGGGTGTGGGTCTAGTCCTGACTGATGCCAAAAAGTAACCTAGATATGGATCTAGCCCTGGCTGAGGCCAAAAAGTAACCTGGGTATGGGTCTAGCCCTGACTGAGGCTAAAAAGTATCCTGGGTATGGGTCTAGCCCTGACTGAGGCCAAAAAGTATCCTGGGTATGGGTCTAGCCCTGGCTAAGGCCAAAAAGTAACCTAGGTGTGGGGCTAGCCTAGTCTTGGGACTAAAAGAACCTTGGTGTGGGGCTAGCCTTGTTGAGACAAAAAGTACCCGGGTAAGGCTTGAGATTCCTACCCTGGTTGAGGCCAAAAATGGAATCGGGTGATCAATATCTTTTTAATTACTATTCATAGTCATGTTCATTGTTTCTTCAGTACATTTATCTTCACATGAATGAACTAGGTTTAATAGGTGAGTCAGTGTATTAGACTCACCCCCCTACAGGTGTTATGAACCCTACAGAGACTTATCCTACAGGACAAGGAGAGGAGGAAGAGCGAATAGAGAATAAACCGGAGGGAGTCAAGGATTCACTCTACACTCCATACTATGAGGATGCAGGAGCGGGGATGTGAAGAGTTGATGTCGTAATTAAGTCTTAGGCTTTTATATTTCAAGTGATGTATCATACCCTTATATTATGCATGGTTATGAATAAAAGATGCTCAATTAATTCCATATTCGATGGGATTTAATTTATATCAAGTTTTCTTCTAACACCCCAGTGTTATACGGGTTGATTTAAATCCGTAAAATACCGGGGAGTTACAACTTATACCTCAAATCCATACTCTCTATTGCAATACAGTGCCGCAAGTCATCGATTATTTACCGCACCAACATCACGCGCTCCATCCAGTGCCACGACATCACCCACTTCAATTATCTACCAAGTAAATAACTTCCATGAGATCCAGTACATACCTTTTTTTTGTCATGGGATGCATTTGGCAGGTGAGTGATACGGTTAGACTTTGATACCTTGAAAGATTTTATTTATCCCAAAAACCAAGTATTGAGATGAGGTCCCATCATACATATAAGGATCATTCTCGCTCTTTACTTTACCGAGGTGGGACAAATCCTCCAACACCTTGTTCACATAAAGAATAGGGCAAATTTGACTTACCCCCCCAAATGTATATGCTAATTAGTAGGTCACCCCCCTTTTAATTTATATTAGACTTAGCCCCCTAAAAATTAGAATTATACCCCCATAAAAATATGATATTTAGGTATAAACCCCCATAATTAAATGATATTTAGGCATACCCCCCTATTATGGCTAATTATCATATAATAATTTGGGGGTGTAAGTCAAATTGGGGGGGTAAGTCTAATAATGATTAAAAGGGGAGTGACTTACTAATTAGCATATAATTTTTGGTGGGTAAGTTAAATTTACCCTAAAGAATAAGACATGAAGAATGGATGCAAAGAACTAGCCATAGCTAAAATTGTTATAGGTGCCATTCAAATCCTACAAAGTAGTGTCCTAACTTTAAGATGGTGTCTGTAATTATCACTAAACTGGAAATATATAAGGAAATAAACCCCAAATATATGGTATTATGGTTGTTGTCCTGGTATTGCCATGCTAATGTACATGATAATTGTTATATAATATTCTGATTCTGTGTGTACACATAATGGCTATGGGATCGGTTCCAATGAATGTTGGAGGATTTTTTTTAGATTCAATGGGAACATCATTCCAGGTTGTCCTATGTGAGTTGCAGCGTAGGAGGTGCCCTGGTGTTCTTAACCTTCGGTGACCTATGTGTGGAGTCGGGGATGAGGACGTTGACCACCTTCTCCTTCGCTGCTCTTTTAGAAGTTACTTATCCCCTGCTACCTGTTCACTTTGATCGGTCTCTAAGCAACCTGGAGGAAGCGGGGAATTCCAAAGACTGGAGGTCAAACTGGGATATCATTTCCCTCAATGTCTACTAGTCCATCTGGCTTGAGCGCAACCGCCGTATCTTCTCAACGAAGTCGGTGCTTCTGAATATTTTGTTGAAGCATCTCGGTGCTCTAATCAAACCCTAGACGGCGGTGGCAATTGATTGGTTCGAAACGTGACTTGATACTTGAGTTTTAGTTTCTCATGTTTTCTTGTAACCTTTGCTTGTCAGTTGTTCCTTTTAATAATATAGGTTGGGGTCGTCTTAACCCTCCCTCCAATTGAGGGCCTCTAAAAAATAGAAACTTGACACATGGATGACCATGAAAACTAATTCAGAATAATTTTAACTTCGAAATGTCCACGTATGGATCTCGAGGAATACTTAGACAATCTAACTCTAATCCTTAAAGTTTTAATAATAAACATGAAACGTAAATGAGTGGACCAACAATTGTAAGAAAAAAAAACTAGAGAAAACCTTAATGGGTCTTGAATGGCCATTATTGTGCCTTAAAGTTTACAATAAGAACGTCGACCACCTGCTCCTCCGTTGCTCCTTCGCCAAAAGGATCTAGGGAACTATCTTTCAGAAGCTACTTATCCCGGGCTACCCATCTTCATCAATTAGTCTCTCGACAACTGGGAGGAAGCGAAAGATTACCAAAGGATGGAGGCTAGCTGGTTGGGATATCCTTTCCCTCGGTATCTGCTGGTCCATCTGACTAGAGCGTAACCATCGCATCTCCTCAGGGAAGTTGGTGACTCCAGCCAAATTGTACTTCTGCAGTTTTGGTGCTTGTTTAGCTGAATTGTACTGCATGGAAGTGTTGCTGACGTGCATGCGAAGCGGGGATCAGATTGGTGCTGTTGATGTGTCCGCAATAGTTACTTCTTCACGTGGCTGGAAGTCTCACTTCGGTTTTTATTTTGTAAGTGGGGCGGGGGCCCTTTTGAAGAAACTGCGTTGCGGCAAGAACTGCCACCTCTGACTTCGGGAAGCCCTTCCATGCAACCATTATGCCTTACAAGCTCACTTTGCCAACTTCGTCCACTTCTGAGGTCACTTACTTCGAACCAAACGGTCCCTACACGTACTGAACCATCAGGCATTCGGGGCAGGCCGGGGCTGGTTTCAATCTATGATTTTCGGGGCAGGGGATTTTCTTGCCCCTTTCTATTTACTGTTCTGTTAGCTACAGATTTCTGTACTGATTCGTTGCCAATCTTGATAGTGCTTCTTTTGATCAACCATCTGAAACTCCATATTCTCTAGGCTATGTCCACCCACTTTTCTCCACTTATTACTATTGTCAAATAGTCATTACACCCGGACCTCAACGTTCTTAACAGACTAGTAAGAAACCCAAGCAATGCCCGGTTGAACTTGATGCACGTCACTTGGTGCAAACGACATCACACTCATAGGGGCGGATTGTTAGAATTGGTGAGGTCTACAGCTTGAAAAAACCTATAGTTTAGCTATGTATGGTTGATAGTATAAGATTGCATAATGGTACGAACCTTAGTACGTGTTCTGATTACATAACAGAGAGCCATGGCTACATGGTAATCCACTTGAGTGGCAGACTCAAGGGACTGGTCCCATATAACCTAAATACGTTCGCAGCTCTGATTAGGGTTGGTCGCCCTATCAGGATAAGCTGTTGGGATGACAAAGCACGGGTGTCTCCACCACGATCATTACCAGGCACAGTATTTATGGCTGTGTTTCTGCTTAGGGTAAAATGGTCCTAAACCCTGAGGAGCCATGTCTGGTGGACTAACCAGTTGTGTGGTGCTTTGGCGCACCAATGTGTGAGGATCCGGATGTAATGATCTAAAACCACGGTGTACTGGGTTACCCGACTGGCGTTGCATCAGCCTTTCACTCCTGCAGGCCATCCACACCCCTTACGGGAGGTGCGTTTCTTGGTCTGACATACATCGTATTAAACCCTGGCTAGGTGGTCATCAGTTGGACTGGTAACGGATCTGGTTACTTGGCAGAGTAATCGGAGGTACGATATACGTGGTCAACCTGAAAGGAACCGAGTCATATGAGCACTCAAGTCTGATGGTATTCTCCACCGCTCGAGTTGCATCATGGCACCAGTGGAGGGACAGCGGGTTTACCATACTAAGCGAGGAGCAGGGGTATGAGAGAGAACATAGTAAGTCCGGGGGAATTGGAGTGCAGCCTGCGTCGCACTCTGGGTGGCCACGCAAGTTAACTCGGACTCAGAGGATCGATGGTACACTCGGATAGTGTGTCGATCGAGTCTAAGTTGGAAGCCATGAACCCTGGTCCCTGAAGGTTCCACCTTATCGACATTATGTACCGTTCTTATACCATCTCCTCGAAACACAGAACGTAGTTAGAGGAAGCGAGAAGTCCAAGCATACGCTCCGTGAGTGCTTTTCACTAGTGCACGGTAAATGCGTAGCTAGGTGTGTGCACTAAAGGGAAACCCTAGGTTAGTGCAGAGATGCATGTAGCAATTCCTTGCCATAAGTGGACTTTGTCACATGGGTGCGATGCACCGGGACATGTTGCGAGTTGATTAGTTGACTTCACTAGGGGCACTCTACGGGAACCTCAGAGAATAGTGAAATCACTGGTGCACTTCACTTAGGTGTGCCTTGCAAAGTCTCATACACGAGGAACGACCAACTAGTGATATAAGGGTGTTTTGGTCATCCCATGCGCCACTATGTACTAGGGGGGCAGGCCCTAAGTGTTGAGAGACTGATCAAGGCCGGCCCCATTGGTTTCAGGAGGTTGTTGCCTCCGATGAAAGGGTCGGTCATGAGGCACAAAAAATGTGCTAGTTTTGACCGTTTTCAAAACCAAGGAAAAGATAGAGATAAAGAAGAGATATATAGGGAGAAGGTTTGAATCAGTCAATCTTATCCGTGCTATCCCTATCCATATGGATAGGCTGGCCCTATATAAGGGAAAAAGAAAGAGGGGGGGCCAGCCATGCAAGCCCTAGGGGCCGGCCATGGCATGGGGAAACCCTAGCCACCCCCTCTCCTCTCTTCTCTTCTCCTCTCTCGTCTTTCTCTCCCTCGCTTGCGCCATTGGGTGGCGACTTGTCTTCCTCGCATGGTGTTTCGTAGAAGGAGAAGGCTCGTCGGATGAAGGCACTCAGAGATCCATCGACGAGGTGTCATGCATCGTGTGAGATTGGGTAAACTAGAAGGCTCATCGGATGGAGGCACTCAGATATCTGAGAGCTAAAGAAGTCCAAACGAGGTAAAACTTATTGCAAAAGTTGCGTCTCGAAGTTGGCTACCTGCAGTCCAAATTTCAGCCCAATCGGAGTTCGAAAAAGAAAGTTATGGTCATCGTACCAAAACTATGTCAAGCAGATCCGAGCCTGTCTCCATCGACAAAGAAGAAATTTGTCGCGGTGAAAGAATCCGCATGCAGGTATGATCTCTAATATATAGATCTAGCATAGATAGAACATGCATGCATACTAGATTGTTCTTTCGCGTTAGATCGACGTTAGGGGTTCGCGTAGTTGCCATGCTAGATTCATACACGCACGTGTAGATCGTTTCGATGAAAATTTTGATATGTAACGCACACCGCTCATAGTCTTCGGACCTTCACTTTGCTTCCGCTGCGAGCCTCTACCATGAATTTATTTCCAACAATTGGTATTAGAGCACGCTAGTGATATGCGTTTTATGTTTTTTTATGAAACCATCATGTGCGCGCATGAATAGTATGTGCCGCCATCGGGGTTCTACGAGTAGATCATGCATTGTATATATTGTATGTTCTATGAATTGTTCTTGCATGGCGCCGCTTCTAAAATAATCTAGATTTGTGATTGCTTGCTACCGGGGGTCGGACCCTGTGTTAGCGAATATTGTCTGGATATTTTTTCTTCTGTGTGTGGATAGGTTTTAGAGCCGTAGTCGGGCAAGTGGTGGAGGTTGACCACCCTTGATTCCCAGGCTTTTTGCTAGGCTTGTTTTCTCTTTTTTTTCTAGGAAATTATATACGAGCGAGCACTTGCTCGAAGCGTACTAGAGCTTTTTCGGTTACAGATTAAAGAGGAGGACCTTCCATGAAGATCCACCACCGGGAGGACGAGCGGAACCTTGGAAGACGATGGCGATCCGGTGAAGCGTACACGATGACGGCAAAGAGAAAAAAGCATCAGGAGATCATATACAGAGGCTTGCACCGGATCGAGGAGCCTTGCGAAGGAGACAAAGAGCCTACGCTGTGCTAGTCAGGTTCAGGGGTCGGGCCTTGAACTTGATTCAGTTGTGTGGTTATTTCTTTCTACTGTTCTTTATATTTCTGTAGAGAACCCCGATGCGATAATTTAATTATCTGTGTTAGAGGGATACCATTTCCCCTCGGGTCCTAGCAACCTTATTAGGATAGGATTCCACTAGTGACGCCTATTATTTAATTGACCCTTGATGATAACATGGATTCCTCATATTTGGTTGTGCCACCATTAGGTCAACACCCGATTAGTCGAGTATGCCTATTTGGCTAGCATTGAAACCTAGAATGAGTTGGAATTCTACTATGGCATTATTCATCAAATTTATAAGCAAGGCGCCATAGTAGTGGAAGACCTTTCCTGTCAGTCTGACCTTAGGCTATGCTCCAGAGCATTAGCGTGATAGCTAGGTTTGCAAAGCATTGATGTTCTTGGGATATGTAATGTGACCCTTGAGTGGAGAAATCCACTCGAGGCAGGGACTATAATATTCCGAGATCGATTAATGCTTTGTAAAAGGCTTGAAACGCTAGTGAGAGCACGGTATGACCAGGGTCTAGTGTATAGGTTGTCGTGACCTTAGTGTACACTCATACTTGCATAAAAGAATCCTCAAATTTAATAAGGGATATAAGAGAGGACTTTTAGAGATCCTCTGGCCTCCACAACCAACTACTTTGTGTCTGGGTGGAAGGGCGTAGCTCGACACCCCCTAGGGTGAGGGTTATGTCTTTTCCATGCCAGATGACTTAGCAGTCTCCTTTAGGATATGGTGGTTACGGGGTGAGGAGAGAAGGGCTTTTCATCCCACCCTAGTGGGGGCCGCATGAACTCCCGTGTCGTAACTACCTAGGCTTGTGGATAAGCATCCGAAGTGGACATGAGGCATCCGTTGCTTGCACAATGGGGATCACGTGACACTAGCCAAAAGATAACCATGGTCCATCAAAGCCCTTAGTTGGCAGATTTGGACTGGGTCAAGGGAAGGCCCGTGTAAGCGGATTGACACTGCATAATGCCCCCTAGGGCTAGTGCAGTCGATTCTGAGATCTTACATACATGGTTAATTAATCCATAGATGTGTCTTCGCTGTGAGGGTAGCGTTGGTATTTAGATATAATTAGCTTGTTTTCAAAATCTATAAAATAAGTTATTTTGCATTCGTTTTCATTCAACCATATAGTTTCCCTATTCACTATCCCATAAAAGAACCAGTTATCGGGTCTCTAACTACGTAGAGCGGAAGCGCTATCTTTAGCTTATGCTTAGGGTAGCAAACGTACATTGGCTTGCAATCTAAATATCCATGTACAAGACCTAACGGGTCCAGATATCACTAGGACACTAACTAGGGCATATGACGACTAGCAAGAGTCTGAGGAGATGTGCAAGTTCTGTGTCATAGCAGACTTGCTGACAACTCCTTAGAAGTAATTCAGAGATATGCCAGGTCTTCTCAAATAAAGTTTTACTTGCAGAAGATATCTGAAAAACGAAGTCGGTAGACTCGTCGTTTTTTCACTAAGATACTTGTCGGTACCGAGATGTCTAAGGGTATGTTTGTTCGGGAACACATACTTGAGTTCCAGATCGAACTAGATTCCAAAGATATGGTGCCAGATGACGAGATGGTGGAAGACGTCTGTCTTGCATCCTTATCTGGAACCTTCAAAGGCGTTATCAGAGACTTTAGCTTTAACAAGTTAGAGATGATAAACACAGAACTTCTAAGGAGATTTTCAAGTGACAAAGGATGAGATCAAGATTAAAGGCAAAAGCCGTTAGAGCTTAACCTAGGTCTTTTATAGAAGGACTAAAGGGAGTAACTTATAAGAGATCAAAAACTATTCTAGTGCAGAAACTGGTATGGACTCCTAAGTCTGGTAACGCTAAGGACGGAAGTGTTTCCGCTTTAGTAAGTATAGGGGATATTTAAAGATAGTGTATGGCCTCAGGATGTTAGGAGTTGAGTCGCTATCTAGTAGCAGTTCTTATGCTTCTTGGAATGTAGACTTCGGGTCTACAGAGATTCAAGGAAGCAAAAGGCTACTTTATAGTGAAGTAATCCTAACATAGGTATTGATGCCATAAGCCACTACGGAAGCTGTTAGATATTATTATCTTAGCTTTTCCGAAACACGGATTTTGATTTTTAGAGATATAGTTCTGTTTCCTCCTTAGTAAATGAAGTTTTTAGTTTTAGACAACACCGTAGGTGTATATCTTAAACTGAAAAGATAGCTTCATTACTAGAGGAATATATCAGAATAATCTCTTTGTATTTAATCTTAATTCGGAAATAGATTTAATGACAGCTGCAACGTCTAATTTAAATTCATCTAAATCCTTCGGAGAATCTATCACATTTGTGATCCCTCTGATTTAGATATTTTGCCTCAGATAAATTCAGAGGTGACAGAAGGCCGAGTTTCTGTTCACAGATTCATCGGAGATCCTTCTAACCTATGAGTATAATCTGGAAGGCAGAATAACTAAAAGGGCCACTAAGGTATTAGAGTTAGTTAATTTTGACGTCTATGGTTCCAAGAGCGTTTAGACGATAGAAGACTCTTCGATTTAATCGAAGGAATAAGTCACTATCGGACGAGTTCCATAGGATCCTGAGGGAGCATGGGATTATCTCCCAATTAAATGCTCCAAGGATGACACGTCAGAATGAAGTCTCCGAGAGAAGGAATCGGACTCTGTTTGACATGGTCCGTAGTATAATGAATATTGCCAAGTGTACTATCCACCTTTTGGTGGGGTTATACCTTAAAACAGTAGCTTATATCTGAAACTATCTCTCATCTGGATCAGTGCCTCAAACATATAAGAGAGCTATGGTCTAAGCGAAAGCTGACACTATAGTGTCTCGAGATATAGAATTGTCCTGCACTTGTGCAAAAGGACAAGAGGGATGAGATAGAGATGTAGTTCTATGTATATCTGTTTATAGGTTACCCTAGTGAGGTAGAAGGTGGACTATTCTATGATCTTGAGGTTTGGAAGGTAATCATTTCTACAAACACCATCTACCTAGACCAAGATTATATTATAGACCATAAGTTTATCAGTAAGGTAGTTCTGGGTGAACTACTGGGTACTGGTAGAGAGTGCGTATCTGAAAACGTAGTGGGAGTAGATGATACAGAAACTAGTATACCAAGTACTATAGAAACGATTCACTTTTGTACCACCACCACCTTATCGTTGTGGGACTATCAGAGCTCCTGATAGATACTATGGACAAACTTCGATAGTTAATCCAGAGTTTCAGAAGGATGATCCCTAGAGCTACGAAGAAGTAGTGGGAGCTTCCGACAGCTCTGACTGACAAAAGACTATAGAGGCAAATAAGCATCAATGTCCCTTGGAACAGTCTTGACACTTATAACACTATTATCCTTCAGGGTATAGGAGGTGTATAAGAAGAGCACCCGGTTAAGACTTAAGTAGCTAGATTAGTTGCCAAAGGAGAAGGGATTGATTATATCAAAATCATCTCACTGGTAGCTATGCCTAAGTCTATAACGGATCCTCTTAATCCATCATAGCCCATTATAGTTGGGAGATCTGGTTGATGGATATCAAGACAGTTATTCCCTAACGGGAATTTGCAAAGGATATATGGATGATGTAGCCCCAGGGTTTGTGTCAATAGGTTAGGAAGATAAGGAATGCAAGTTGCAACGGTCCATTTATGGACTGATGCAAGCATCCAGGATGGAATGTCTATTTTGATCAAGGGAATCCGCTCACACGGATTTGATCAGAATGAGGATAAACCAAGTTGGTACAAGAAAGGTGAAATAGCTACAAGGATGTATTTAGTATTTTACGTTAACGATATTCTACTGATTGAAAATGATGTAAGAATATTGTTTACGGTAAAGGTTTGTAGTCATCACAATTCGATGTGAAAGACCCAAGTGAGACGAGTTATGCTCTGGGAATCAAGGTAACTCGAGATAACCGGAGCAAGGTTCTCTTGCTGTCACAGGCTAAGTATGAAGATAAGATTCTAGCCAGATTCATTTTACGAGGCTAGATATCTATTGCACAGCAGGATTCATGGGTCGGTTTCAGTCGAACCCGGGTCCAAATCACTGGACTAAAGTGAAGGGTATACTCAGAAGTCCTCATCAACTGAGGATTATGAGTTAGCTTGCACTTCACAAGTCCTGATATCGATTGGACATACAAGGTCTGACTTTGGTGTGAGATGTGTGTTCCAGAGAATCGATTTCAGGAATTGTTTTGGGATTAGAAGCGGTAGTTGATAGAGTGTGAAGCAAGTGCATCACAGATTCCACCACAAAGGCTTAGCACGTTGTTGCGTGCAAGATAGTATATCAGGTGGTAAGGCTTAGGAAGTTCTTAGAGAACTTGAGACCCATACCAGAGGCTCAGTTATCTGTTATTGCAAACAGAAGAGCGGTAAGCAAGGTCCAAGGAGACTAGGCACCACAATAAGGGGAAACCCATCAAGTACAAACTCCACTTGATCTGACAGTTATAGGAGAAAATGCAAGTAGCTGTACTGAGATGGAATCTACAGACAATATTGCTAATTCCTTTAGGGAATTCCTGCAAAGGCTTTTGGGCAGCATGTAGAAGCTACAGACCTCAATACCGTTATTCCTCATTAGACCTAGTAGGAGATTGTTAGAATTGGTGAGGTCTACAGCTCGAAAAAACCTATAGTTTAGCTATGTATGGTTGATAGTATAAGATTGCATAATGGTACGTACCTTAGTACGTATTCTGATTATAGAACAGAGAGCCATGGCTACATGGTAATCCACTTGAGTGGGAGACTCAAGGGACTGGTCCCATGTAACCTAAATAAGTTCGCAGCTCTGATTAGGGTTGGTCACCCTATCAGGATAAGCTGTTGGGATGACAAAGTGTGGGTGTCTCCACCACGGTCATTACCAGGCACAGTATCTGTGGCCGAACGGAATCAACACGGTGCACAGATCGATGAGCAGACATCGGTGCACTAAGCCGTGTTTCTGCTTAGGGTAAAACGGTCATAAATCCTGAGGAGCCATATCTAGTGGACTAACCAGTTGTGTAGTGCTTTGGCGCACCAATGTGTGAGGATCCGGATGTAGTGATCCAAAACCACGGTGTACTGGGTTACCCGGCTGGCGTTGCATCAGCCTGTCACTCCTGCAGGCCATCTACACCCCTAACGGGAGGTGCGTTCTTTGGTCTGACCTACGTTGTATTAAACCCTGGCCAGGTGGTCATCAGTTGGACTGGTAACGGATCCGGTTACTCGGTAGAGTAATCGAAGGTATGATGTACGTGGTCAACCTGGAAGGAACCGAGTCATATGAGCACTCAAGTCTAACGGTATTCTCCACCGCTTGAGTTGCATCATGGCACCAGTAGAGGGACAGTGGGTTTACCATACTAAGCGGAGAGCAGGGGTATAAGGGAGAACATAGTAAGTCTGGGGGAATTGGAGTGCAGTCTGTGTCGCACTCTGGGTGGCCATGCAGGTTAACTCGGACTTAGAGGATCGATGATACACTCGGGTAGTGTGTCGATCGAGTCTAAGTTGGAAGCCATGAACCCTGGTCCCTGAAGGTTCCACCTTATCAACATTATGTACGGTTCTTATACCATCTCCTCGAAATATAGAACGTAGTTAGAGGAAGCGAGAAGTCCAAGCATACACTCCGTGAGTGCTTTGCACTAGTGCACGGTAGATGCGTAGCTACGTGTGTGCACTAAGGGGAAACCCTAGGTTAGTGCATAGATGCATGTAGCAATTCCTTGCCATAAGTGGACTTTGCCACATGGGTGCGATGCACCGGGATATATTGCGAGTTGACTAGTTGACTTCACTAGGGGCACCCTACGGGAACCTCAGAGAATAGTGAAATCACTGGTGCACTTCACTTATGTGTGCCTTGCAAAGTCTCGTACACGAGGAACGGCCAACTAGTGACATAAAGGCATTTTGGTCATACTATGTGCCACTATGTACTAGGGGGGCCGGCCTTAAGTGTTGAGAGACTGGTCAAGGCCGGCCCCATTGGTTTCAGGAGGTTATTGCCTCCGATGAAAGGGCCGATCATAAGGCACAGAAAATGGGCTAGTTTTGACCGTTTTTAAAACCAAGGAAAAGATAGAGATAAAGAAGAGATATATATGGAGAAGGTTTGAATCAGTCAACCTTATCCGCGTTATCCATATCCCTATGGATAGGTCGGCCCTATATAAGGGAAAAGGAGAGAGGGGGGGGGCCGACCATGCAAGCCCTAAAGGCCGGCCATGGCATGGGGAAACCCTAGCCGCCCCCTCTCCTCTCTTCTCTTCTCCTCTCTCGTCTCTCTCTCCCTCGCTTGTGTCATTGGATGGTGACTCGTCTTCCTCGCGTGGTGTTTCGTAGAAGGAGAAGGCTCGTCGGATAAAGGCACTCAGAGATCCATTGATGAGGTGCCATGTATCGTGTGAGATCGGGTGAACTAGAAGGCATCTCTCGTAACCTTTTGCTGTCCAAAATCTGCACAGAAAATCTGTATTGTTTTTGTGATTCCGGGAGTTACAGAAGTCCAAACGAGGTAAAACCTATTACAAAAGTTGTGTCTCGAAGTTGGCTACCTGCAGTCCAAATTTTAGCTCAATCGGAGTTCGAAACAGAAAGTTATGGCCGTCGCACCGAAACTATGTCAAGCATATCCGAGCTCGTCTCCATCGACAAAGAAGAAATTTGCCGCGATGAAAGAATCCGCACGCAGGTATGATCTCTAATATGTAGATCTAGCACAGATAGAATATGCATGTATGCTAGATTATTCTTTCGTGTTAGATCGACGTTAGGGGTTCGCGTAGTTGCCATGCTAGATTCATACACGCACGTGTAGATCGTTTCGATGAAAATTTTGATATGTAACTCACACCGCTCACGGTCTTCGGACCTTCACTTTGCTTCAGCTGCGGGCCTCTACCATGGATTTATTTCCAACACGGATCTACTGGTTGGCTTGGCCGGGCTACAGCCCAGCCGAGATTTGAGAAAATCCCTACCCCACCCAATTCAGCCCAGGTCTCAGTGCAGCCCAACGGCCTACCCAGCCCATCCAAATGACAACGTGTGACTCAGGAGTGAAAAAAAGGCACGATCACGACTCTCAAGCCCGACCCTCTATCTCTGGGACGACTGTGATGCGGAGAAGAATCTTTTTTTAATGGAGTTTTAATGAAAGATTGAGGGGCTAAAGAAAAGCTTGTAGCCTGATGATCGATGAACACCTCGGATTGTACATCTTCAATCCTATGGCTGTTGTTTGTTTGCTTTTGATATGAATTCCGGACTCAACTCCTCTCTTTGCAGCAATACTTACTCACAGATCTCCAAGGCCCGCTTTTATAGGGCTAAGCCCTTTCATAGATCTCCAAGGCCCAAAGTGGTTATAGGACTCATCTCCCCTTTAAGGTCCAACCATAAGGTGATCTTTTGGCTCTCTCTCTCTCTCTCTCTCTCTCTCTCTCTCTCTCTCTCTCTCTCTCTCTCTCTCGCTCGCTTGCTCGGATTAATCCCTCCAGGAACACGCACCGACCCACTCAAAAATTTCTCTTTGCCAGTTTTGTTCTGATAATATTAGGCACGATCTCCAGCTTTATTAGGCCTGTCCCCCCATTCTCTGTCATCTTCTTTGCAGAGCCCGACCCCATTTCTGATAATATTAGGCATGATTTCAAGCTTTATTGCAACCAAACGACGTCGTGAGTTGCGAGTGAAAAAAAAGACACGGTCTCAATGGCCTTTGATATGTCTTTTTTTATATTTAAAAAAATTTATTGTACTATCGATGGTCACTTTAAAATTTTTGCATAGTGTTTATTTACTGTACAGAGTAAAAGTTTTATTGTAAAAAAATTTAGTTTAGTTTCAGCCCAGCCCAAAAGAAATTCCTGGCTACGCTCCTTCTCACAATCATCCAAAGAAATGTGTAATCTGGAGTGAGTGTGATTCACTCATTGGGGTGTGATTCATTTGTTAGAGAAAGTGATGTAGTACCAATGATATTTTTAATAACTATTACATGCCATTTAATGGGTATTTATCATCTTTATAATAGGATTTCAATAGGATTTATGAGAGAGGGTCATGTACACACACGGGAGAAATGATTCTAGGTATTTAAAAGATGTCCACGTGTCACAATATGAAAGAGAGGGCTCCATTTTAGTATTTTACTACTAGTAAGAAACCCGGGCAATGCCCGAATGTGCTTGATGCATGCCATTTGACAAAGACGACATCACAACAGTTAAAAGAAGTGTGAAATCTGAAGTGAGTGTGATTCACTTGTTAGAGAAAGAGAGAGAGAGAGAGAGAGAGAGAGAGAGATTAACATCAAATGACCAATAAATGCCATTGAATGAAAATGTATCATCTTTATGGTAGGTTTTAAATGGATTTAAAAGAGAGACGCGTTCACACACGGAATAAGAATTTTACGTCTTTCAAAGACGTCCACGTGTCACAACACGCACGAGAGGCTTCCATTTTAGTATATAACTAGTAAGAAACCCGGGCAATTCCCGGATGAACTTGATGCTCACCACTTAGCAAAGACATCACAACCGTCCGAATAAGTGTGCAATCTTGAGAGATTACGATTCACTAATCCAAGTGTGATTCACTTGTTAGAGAGAGAAAAAGATATTACTAATGAATTTTCTAATTAACATCAATTGATCATTAAATACAATTGTATGGGGTATTTATCATCTTTATATTAGGTTCTTAATGGGATTTATGAGAGAACCGTGTTCACACATTAGAGAAGGATTCTGGTTCTTTAAAGTGGTCCACTTGTCATAGAACGGAAGAGATGACTCCAATTTTGTCATCAATGTCCAGATGAGCTTAATGCATGTCATTTGGCACAAACGACATCACTTGTTAGAGAGAGATAGTAACATTAAATCCCTTTGAATGAGTATTTATTATCTTTATGGTAGGGTTTTGATAGGATTTAAAAGAGAGCCGCAATCACACATAGTAGAAGGATTCTAGTTCTTTAAAAGACGTCCACGTGTCACAACACGGGAGAGAGGCTTCCGTTTTAGTATATAGTATAGATAGTAAGAAACTCGGGCAATGCCCGAATGTGCTTGATGCACGCCATTTGGCAAAGACAACATCACAACTGTTTGAAGAAGTATGAAATCTGAAGTGAGTGTGATTCACTTGTTAGAGAAAGAGAGAAAGAGAAAGAGAGAGAGAGAGATATTAACATCAAATGACCATTAAATGCCATTGAATGAAAATTTATCATCTTTATGGTAGGTTTTTAAATGGATTTAAAAAGAGCCACGTTCACTCACGGAAGAAAAAAATCTAGGTCTTTAAAAGACGTCCATGTGTCACAATACGGGAGAGAGGCTCCCATTTTAGTATATATATATAGATTAGATTAGATTTGGAAATGATATGTTTCTTATTTGAGTGTTACAACAACAATAATATTGTGGTTTAGGGTAATAATTGATTATCCATTCACAACCGCCTAACCACCCAAGGACATTGTCTAGAACACATTATAGTCGACAAATTTAGATAATGTCTTATTGTTTATAGGCTCGTAACATTCGACTGCAAAAAAGATACCTTAGACTGAAGGATGATGACATTATCATATGTCATGTTACTATTAAAACATTTCATCAACATAATTGAATTATAAGTATAATCCAGAGATAGCGAATCGGAAGAAGGTTTGGTCTTGCTTTGAGTGAATCTAGCAAGAAGACCTATAATTTCACTTAGTAGGCCTATGGACTAACGGTTGTAATTTCCTTTAAGATCCGTTGATTCGGAAAATCACCTTAACAACCCTTTGTACAGTGACAGCACCAATAGTGGGGTGTGATTCACCTTTGTGCATGCTCAACCTTTGCTAAGGTCAGTATTGGGGTGTCTCCGTTTGTGAAGAGGGAGTCCGAGCATTGTTCCAAGTGAGCATCTAGGGCCATCCGTGTTGGATTGGGTGAAAGTCGGCCAATTATTAAACTTGCGAGGAGTTGATGAGCGAGTCAGAATTCAACAAGGTATGGAGGCGAACGGGCCCGCGAGACCTTGTCTCCATTCTTGGACTAGACCTTTGAAGCTTAGTGTATTGCTCTCATCAACCAGCTCAGCCGACAAGGTCTTTTCCGTGGAGGATTTTCCTCGTAAAAATATATGTGTTGTACTATAACATTCTCATATATACATGCCGTGCATGCTTTTTTCCCGAACTGCACATAAACCATGTATTGATCTGTTGTGCTTAGAGTGTGAGAAGAGAGAACCAACTGACATTAATCCACCTTGCATAATTCGTTAGCGATGAGTGCACATAAGTGAAGATAAATTTTATTCTACCGTGAGTTCTGCTTAGTGCCTTCCAGCCAAAGAGGTTCGGTAGGTTTTTGTCCTTTCTGATGTTACATCACATGCCAAAGTTTCACATCAGGGTAGTATCATTTTCAATCTTATGTTAATCGAGAATGAAAGTTTATATAGTAGGAAGCCTTATAAAGACAGATATATTAGACCAATCTACTGAAGGCAGTCAATATAAAGGAAAGAGATTAATTATTATCAATATGATTTGGTAACTCATACCTCAAATCCATACTCTCTATTGCAATACAGTGCCGCAAGTCATCGATTATTTACCGCACCAACATCACGCGCTCCATCCAGTGTCACGACATCACCCACTTCAATTATCTGCCAAGTAAATAACTTGTATGAGACCCAGTACATACCTTTTTTTGTCATGGGATTCATTTGGCAGGTGAGTGATACAGTTAGACTTTGATACCTTGAGAGATTTTATTTATCCCAAAACCCAAGTATTGAGATGAGGTCCCATCATATATATAAGGATCGTTCTCACTCTTTACTTTACCGAGGTGGGACTAACCCTCCAACACCTTGTTCACATAAAGAATAGGGCAAATTTGACTTACCACCCCAAAATTATATGCTAATTAGTAAGTCACCCCCCTTTTAATCGATATTAGACTTAGCCCCCTAAAAATTAGAATTATACCCCCATAACAATATGATATTTAGGCATAAAACCCCATAATTAAACTATATTTAGGCATACCCCCCCATTCTGGCTAATTATTACATAGTAATTTGGGGGTGTAAGTCAAATTGGGGGGGTAAGTCTAATAATGATTAAAAGGGGAGTGACTTACTAATTAGCATATAATTTTGGGAGGTAAGTCAAATTTACCCTAAAGAATAATACATGAAGAATGGACGCAAAGAACTGGCCATAGCTAAAATGGTGATAGGTTCCATTCAAATCCTACAAATTAGTGTCCTAACTTTACAGAAGATACTGGCTATGGGATCGGTTCCAATGAATGTTGGAGGATTTTTTGATTCAATTGGAACATCATTCCAGGTTGTTCTATGTGAGTTGCAGCGTAGGAGGTGCCCTGGTGTTCTTAACCTTTGGTGACCTATGTGTTCGGGGATGAGGACGTTGACCACCTTCTCCTTCGTTGCTTCTTCAGAAGCTGCTTATCCCTGGCTACCCGTTCACTTTGATCGGTCTTTGAACAACCTGGAGGAAGTGGGGAATTCCCAAAGACTGGAGGTCAGACTGGGATATCATTTCCCTTAGTGTCTACTATTCCATCTGGCTTGAGCTCAACCACCGTATCTTCTCAGGAAAGTCGGCGCTTCTGAATATTTTGTTGAAGCATCTCGGTGCTCTAATCAAACCCTTGATGGCGGTGGCGATCGATTGGTTGGAAACGTGACTTGATACTTGAGTTTTTTCAGAGCAGGATATCATGTTTTCTTGTAACATTTACCTGCCAGTTGTTTCTTTTAATAATATAGGTTGGAGTCGTCCTTAACCCTCCCTCCAATTGAGGGCTTCTAAAAAAGAGTAACTTGACACATGGATGGCCATGAAAACTAATTCAGAGTCATTTTAACTTTGAAATGTCCACGTATGGATCTTGTGGAATACTTAGACAATCTAACTCTAATCCTTAATGTTTTAATAATAAACATGAAAAGTAAATGAGTGGACCAACAATTGTAAGAAAAAAAAAACTAGAGAATACCTTTATGGGTCTTGAATGGTCATTATTGTGCCTTAAAGTTTACAATAAGAACGTGGACCACCTGCTCCTCCGCTGCTCCTTTGCTAAAATGATCTAGGAAACTATCTTTCAAAAGCTGCTTATCCCAGGCTACCCGCCTACATCGATTAGTCTCTAGACAACCGGGAGGAAGCGGAAAATTACCAAAGGATGGAGGTCAGCTGGCTGGGATATCCTTTCCCTCGGTATTTGCTGGTCCATCTGACTAGAGCGTAACTGTCGCATCTCCTCTGGGAAGTCGGTGACTCCAGCCATTTTGCTGAAGTGCCTTGGTACTCTAATCAAACCCTAGTTAGCGGCAGTGGTGAGCAGGAAATGCGATCTGATTGTTGAGTTTTTGGAAAAGTTTTTTCTGTTTTCTTGTAACCTAGCTTGTCAATTGATCCCTTAATAAATTTGGTTGGAGTTGACCTTAACCCCCTCTCCTATCGAGGGCTTCTAAAAAAAAAATTTCAAAAAGCACGATATGACACTAGACCGAACTACCTGTACAACAAAAAGGTACCAATATGTTAACATTTGGACTAAATCTCCACAATAAAATAATTATTTTAAAATTAAACTAAATTCTAACATTTATCACTGACAAAAAATGGGACTGATATTAAAAAAAATAGAAAGAACAAAATCATCAAAATACTAATTACAAGAATACTCACATTGGAGATACACAAATACTAGTTACCATTGGATCCAAATTGTGTGTTGGGTTTTAAACATTAGAGGTTCAAATCCAATTTGGATTTAAACATTGGATCATTATTTCTTGTAATTAGCATTTAAATCTAAATTGTGTGTTTGGGGGAACGTTTGACTACTCACGTTGGAGACATCTTTCCGGTTGCATCACTAATTCTCAGTCGCGGAGCTTTAACAGACAAGATGGGGTCACCCAAGGTGAACATACCCCAAGAATAGTGTAACCTATACAAGGCTAAGAGCATCTCCAACTGTCACCTATGGATTTCTTCCTTGTTTTACTGAAAGAAATGGAGAAAGCAGTCAAAATGGGGCTTCAACAGGCTCCACCAAATTTTTCTATTTTGATATTTTCCTACTCTTCTCCCTGAAGTTGGCAAGAGAAGTAGGAAAACCTAAGAATAATGGGCCCCAATTTGCATTAAATGAAAGTCTATTGACTTTCTACTTTCCAGAACAACTATTATAAAGATTGTTTTCATGGGTCCTGATTTGGTCATTTTACACAAAAATAGGAAGAGATTGAGCCCATTGGAGAGCTCTTCCATTTCCAACCTATGTGGCAGTTAAAAGCTTTGAAGAAAGAGAAGAGCAGTAGGAGTCCGTTGGAGATGACATAAGATGGGGTCATCCAAGACGAACACACCCCAAGAATGCATCCAAATGGTGCTGGTGCTGGTGCTGGAGGAGCTCTGAAGACACTGAGCAATAGAAGTAGCACTAGACGAACTGAGCCCCACAATGGAGGTAGACGAGCACTCTATAGTCGTATCACAAGGTGTCAACGAGGTGAGGAGAACTATCTATGAATGGTGAGATAGCTATAGTCTTTGTTGATATATATATATATATATATATATATATATATATATATATATATATATATATATATATATATATATATATATATATGGGTCGGATTCTATGTACAGTCGGGTCGGATTATGTTGTATATATATATTGGGCTTAGTTCCTAAATGAAAACTATTACATTCTCTCCAAACCCTAGCCGCCATCTCCTAACATGGTATCAGAGCGATAGGGTTCTCCAGTGGCGACGCAACATTGACGACCCTCCTCCTCTGACACCTGCCCACTTCTCCAGCCTTCTCCTCCACCAGCCTTCCTTCTCCACCAGACTTCCTCCTCCTCCACTGCCCCCCCATCGGCCTTCATCCCCCATCAGTCCCACCCCTCCTTCCTGATCCCCACCGGCCATCCCTTAGTCCCGATCCCCACCGGCCCCCCTTCTTCCCGATCCCCATCAACCCTACCCCTTCTTCCTGATCCCCATTAATCTGCAATCCCCCCCCCCCCCCCCCCAGCCTCACCCCTTCTCCTCGATCCTCATCAGCCCCCCTCCAACACGATCTCCACCGCCCCCCTTTCCGATCCCCACCGGCCCTCCTATACCACCACCCCCCTCCTTCCCGATCCCACCGGTCCCCCCTATTATCCCTTGATCCTTCTCTATGGCGTCTACTACCACGCCATCTATCATTCGTGATCTCTCCGTCACTAAAGGCGGTCCCCTTTCAGTTGACCTCTGCCAGCGACTAGCCCGACTGGTCACTCACCGGCGAGGCCATGTACACCTCACCTCATCCATCTTGGCATCACAGCATCAAGAGTCTTGGATCTTGCCTATTGGCTCTTGGTCGTCACAATCCACCCCCCTTAAGGGCTACACGTCCTTGTGTAAGGTTAGACCCACCATCTCGAGGAGAATCGGCTCTGATACCGTTTTGTAACATCCATCCCAAACACATAAGATATTATCTGCTTTGCTTGTACCTGCATGAAACTTCCTAGGGGGTCACCCATCCTGGTACTACTCCCGCTCGAGCACACTTAACTATGGAGTTCTTACGAAATCCGTAGCGGCGCACGGTTTTTAAAAAGCGTCTACTATGTTTGGGAGAAAAAATTATATAAATAGCTCAGGATCTCCTTCTCTCCAGGCGATGTAGGGCTAACTTATAGCTTTGTACACCTCACCTCACCTCACCTCACCTCATCCATCTTGACATTACAACCTCAGCAGTCTTAGCTATTGTCTATTGGCTCTTGGTCATGACAATCCACCCCCCTCAGGGCTATATGTCCTCGTGTAGGGTTAGACCCCCCCCATCCCGAGAAGAACTGGCTCTGATACCATTTTGTAACATCCGCCCCAAACACACAATATAATGAGAACTTCCCAGGGAGGTCACCCATCCTAGTATTGCTCTCGCACAAGCATGCTTAACTACAGAGTTCTTACGAAATCCGTAGCGGCGTACAGTTTTAAAATGCGTCTTATATGTTTGGGAGGGGAATTATATAAGTAGCTCAGGATCTCCTTCTCTCTAGATGATGTGGGGCTAACTCATGGCCTTATACACCTCACCTCGCTTCATCCATCTTGGCATCACAGCCTCAGGAGTCTTGACTCTTGGCTTTTGGCTATTAGCTCTTGGTCGTCATAATCCACCCTTTAAGGGCTACACGACCTCATGTAATATTAGACCCCCCCATCCCGAGGAGAACCGGCTCTGATACTATTTTGTAACATCCGCCCCAAACACACAAGATATTATCCGCTTTGCCCGTGCCCGTACGAGAACTTTCCGGGTGTCACCCATCCTAGTACTACTCTTGCCCGAGCACGCTTAATCCCAAACACACAAGATATTGTCCGTTTTGCCTGTGCCCGCACGAGAACTTCTCAGGGAGGTCACCCATCCTAGTACTGCTCTCGCTCGAGCACATTTAAATATGCACTTTTTACAAAATCTGTATCGACGCATGATTTTAAAAAGTGTTTTATATATTTGGGAGGGGAAATTATATAAGTAGCTCAGAATCTTCTTCTTTCCAAGCGATATGGGGCTAACTCATGGCCTTATACACCTCACCTCACCTCATCTATCTTGGCATCATAGCCTCAGGCGTCTCTATTAGCTCTTGGTCATCACAATCTCCAGGACCGGTTCCTCCTGCGTGATGGTGCACGCTGGTATCAGTTTATCTGTGACTCTAAGTCTGCTCATCAAGGGGAGTGTACGATTCAGGACTTCTTTAAACTGATGAGTACTTGCTAGCATGAGCTGGACTCTCAGATTTTTGAGCAGTGTGCTTGCCCACGCTCCAGGGATTTTCAGTGCTATCTTGACGAGGGCTACCTACATCCGCTCCTGGCCGCGCTGTGATCGGACTTTGCTCTTATTGCTACTCAGCTCCTATACTGTGAGGCTCTCCCTCGGCTAGAGGATGCCCTACTAGCCTTGGTTGATAAGGAGACTCGCCTTCAGATTCTGGGTACTCGTCCTTCTCTACCTACTCTAGGACCTGACAGTACCTTAGTCTCCAGCTTCACTGACGGACCAATCTTCTGTCATTACTGTAAGGAGTTAATCACATGAAGCGTGAATGTCCCATACATCCTCATCGCAACCCCCGAAGGGTCTGGACGAGTGGGAATCACATTGGACTCTTGCTTCCCATAACGACCAATGCGACGGTCGAGGTGGACGGAGTCGTGGATGTGGTCAATCCTCTTTTCGCCACTTTGGTGGCTCTGTAGCTACTGATACAGCAACTCCGGTATCTCTTGCTGCTACCGTCTTTGTCTGAGCCAGACCGTCTCCAACACCTTAAGGAGCTTCTTCTTCATCACATTGCCTCCACTGACTCCTCGATTGCTCACAGCCTGTTTACTACCTTTGGTACTACTGCTGTATAGATTTTTGATTTGGGTACCTCCACCTCACATGTGACTCTACTAAGCTCATCGACTATTCTCTTGCTCTCACACACATGGAGGTTACCACTGTAAATGGTACTTTTGTACCTATTACGTAGTATGGATCCATCACTCCTACCTTGAGATTCTTCTAGTCATCTGATCCTACCCCATGTCTATCATGTCCCTCGTCTTAATATTAATCTGATTTCTATCAATTCTCTTTGTAATTCTGGACTGATTGTCATATTTACTCCTTCTGTTTGTATTATACAGGATTCATGGATAGGCCAGAGGATTAGACTAGGCCTTAGAGAAGGAGGACTTTACCAACTGGACCATCTCCATGTTTTCTCTGTTCCTATTGTGTCTATCATGTCAGTTACCTTTGATGCCGACCTATGGCACACAAGGTTAGGTCATCTATCTAGTAATCGACTCAAAAGCATTTTTCGTTTGGGCGCTTTGGGTCGTGTGTCATTCTCTTTTCTCTCTGTCTGTATGGGTTATTGATTAGCAAAGCATCTACCTCTTCCGTTTTCTGCTAGTGCTTCCCGATTTGTCTTCCTATTTGATTTAGTGCATTCTGACATTTGGGGTTCTACGCCTGTTGATTTTATTTCTGGCTTTATGTACTATGTGTGTTTTATAGATGACTACTTTCTGTGCACTTGGGTTTATCTTATTCGTCATCGATCTGAGGCTCCTCACATTTATCAGAAATTTACTAGTATGACACATACTCAGTTTAGTCAGTACATCAAGACCTTTCGATCTAATTGTACCAAGGAGTATCTCTCTTCAGAGATGTGTGAGATTCTACAATTTCACGACACTCTTCACCAACAATCCTATCCTCACACCTATGAGCAAAACGGAGTCACCGAATGCAAGCATCGTTATGTCCTCGAAACAGCATGAACTTTGCTTCTTTCTGTCTCTATTCCTCACTCCTTCTGGGCTGAAGCTATAATTACAACTGTCCACCTCATCAACATCACTCTGTCCTCTGCTTTCTCTGGTGCCACTCCGTATGAGCGTATCTACTCCAGTCCACCTGACTATTCTCTTCCTCACACGTTTGGATGTACGTGTTTCATCCTCCTACCTCCCGATGAGTACACCAAACTCTTTGTTAGGTCTATTAGGTGTGTCCACTTAGGGCTCAGTCAAGAGCACAAGGGCTATCGATGCTATGATCTCTTGACTCTTCAGATCTGTGTTTCTTGCCATATTTCCTTTGTTGGGGATGCCCCATACTTTTTCACTAAGTCTTGGGATCTACCCTCCCGGCTTGTGTCACCCTCTACGCCTCCACCCCCTCTCACTATCCCCTTCCTACCTTTTTATCTTGCTCCAACACCCATGGTTATGCCTTCCCCAGTTGATCCTCCACCCTCCTCGCCTCCACCGCCACCTCCCTCACCACCTCCACCCTTCCCGCCACCTCCATCTCCCCCGTTTGTCGTGTACGTCTATACTCGTTACTTCACAGTACCTCATATCGAGTATGTCTCCATTGGTACTCCTTTGCCTACAGCTGCTCCCTCATCTTCAGTCACAGATCCTAGCCCTATTCGACGCTATCCTGCATGCAAAAATTACCCTCCTGACAGATACGACTACTCCCTTGATAGGTTTCGTTACTTTGCTTTTTACCTCTGTCTCTCTTGACCCCTCTGGACACTCTGCTATTGCTTTATACTCTCTATCCTACCAGGTTTTTCTCACTACTCTCCATATCTATCGGGAGCCCTAGTCGTATCATGGTGTAGTTTTACACCCAGAGTGGCAACAGGCCATGACAGTGGAGCTTGAGGCCTTTCAGAGGACCCAGATATGGAACTTGGTTGCTTGTCCCTCAAGTGTGGTGCCTGTTAGCTGTAAATGGATCTTCAAGGTCAAGACTCGAATTGATGGTTCCATTGAGCGGCACAAGACTCGCCACGTTACTCGTGGCTTCTCCCAGGAGTATGGGATTGACTACAATGAGACATTTGCCTCCGTTGCCTGGATCATTCGCACCCTCCTAGCTGTGGTAGCTGCTTGAGGGTGGCCTCTTCATCAGATAGATGTGGCTAATGCTTTTCTACACGGTAACCTTTCAAAGGTGGTGTACATGGATCCTCTGCCAAAAGTCTTTGCTTCTTCTAGATATGTTCTGTTGTCTGCATCGGGTTATCTATGGCCTTAAGCAGGCCCCTCGTGCCTGATTTAAGAGATTCCACAATGTAGTTCTGACAACTGGGTTTGTAGAGAGACACTCTAATTATGCAATTTATTCACTCGCTCCTCTAGTCAGGGTATTGTTATTCTGCTTCTGTATATGGATGATATGATCATCACCAGGGATAACAATGCCACTATAGCATCACCTCCAAAGTCAGTTCAAGATGAAGGATCTGGGCCCTCTTCACTACTTTCTTGTCCTTGAGATTAAAACTCTGCCCTGGCCCTACCCTTTTACAGGCCTATCGGTCAGCTCGTGAATTGTTGATATTCCAGTAGAAGTATATCTCTGACATCTTTGCCAAGCCTGCTCTCACTGACTCTCTTACTGTTGACACGCCAATAGAGCTCAACTTGAATCTCATTTCTATAGATAGTGAGCCTTTCTAGGATGTCTCTGGATACCAGAGGCTGGTTGGGATGCTCATTTACCTCACCATGATTAGGCCAGACATTGCCCATGCCGTTGGCATTATCAGTCAGTTCGTTCAGGCTCCTCGCTCTGTTCACTATGCAGCGGTTCTTCGGATTATTCGCTATCTCCGGGGCGCTGTCACTCGTTCGTTGTTTTTTTCCTCCACCTCTCTGCTAGTACTGTGTGCTTATTCCGATGCAGATTGGGTTGGAGATGTTGCTACCCGCTATTCTACTATCGGCTACTGTGTCTTTCTTAGTGATTCCCTTATTTCTTGGCATAGTAAGAAACAGGAATTTGTCGCTCGATCTAGTACCGAAACCGAATACAGGGCTATGGCTTCCACCATCGCAGAGATTGCCTAGCTCCACTGTCTCCTTCTGAATTTGGGCGTTGTGATCTCCGAGCCTACTTCTCTCTTTTGCGACAACCGAAGTGCTATTCAGATTGTTAGCAATCCGGTCTTTCATGATCGAACCAAATAAATAGAGGTTGACTGTCACTATATTCGTCAGGAGTTTCTCAGTCACACCATCTCCTTACCATTCATTCACTCGATGAAGTAGACTGCTGATTTCCTCACGAAGCCCTTGACTATTGCTCGTTTCCGGTATTTTATCAGTGAAACATCGGTCCATGATCCACCGTGAGTTTGAGGAGGAGTGTTGATGTATATATGGGTCGGATTCTATGTACAGTCAGGCCGGATTATGTTGTATATATATATTGGGCTTAGTCTCTCAATGAAAACTATTACATTCTCTCCAAACCCTAACCGTCATCTCCTAACAGTCGTCAAAGACATATAGGGTATCACTTCATTCATATTTTGGCTCAAAGTCGTCAAAATGGAGCCTTATGGCTTCAGCAATTTCAGGCAGTTTAGAGCAATTTGGAGCTGCATTTTGGTTCACTTCATTCATATTTGGTGCTAGGGCTGGCAATGGGGTGGGTATCAGCTATAGTCTACACTCTACACTATACCATAGAAGAATCAAAGGAATGGCAGCATAGGGTGCACCAAATATGAATGAAGTGAACAAAAATGCAGCTCCATATTGCTCATAACTACCTGAAATTGCTGAAGCCATAAGGCTCTCTGTCGTCTATAGGGATGGCAACGGGTCGGATTTGGGATGAGTCGGTCTGATTATGAATCTGTTCCGTTATATTTTATCCCATCCTATGCCCATTTCAAATATGTGTTGGGTTTTAGGCGTAATTTTCAAATCCGTCCCAATTTGTACTGGGAAGACCCGTGACCGCCCCGCTCCACCCCGTTTATGCTTTGTGGATCGGGTCGGGTCGATTTCATAAAACAACATGTACGAATTCATCAATAATTAAAAATTGATTTAGAGTTTGATAAGTATTGTGACTATGCATGCTCGAGAAAAAATCATTCCGTAAATACTAATTTATGAATAATTGCAGAATCATTTACAATTCAAAAAATAAATGCTTTACGAATTTAATACTACGAACTCATGCCGAGTTATTCATATAAGTTATATAACTAGGTCTGGTTGGGACAGGTTAGCGTAAAACCCGTACCCGATCCAAACCCGATCGGGTTTTTAATTTAAATCACAAACCCACTCCAAAACCTGCTTTTGAGCATTCCAAACCCGTCCCAATAGGATCGGGTCAGTAACCCGGTAAACCAGGGTTAATTGGCACCCCTAGTTGTGTGTGTGTGTGTGTGTGTGTGTGTGTGTGTGAGAGAGAGAGAGAGAGAGAGAGAGAGAGATCACGGCTTTGCTCGGTGCCAATAAACCAGGGTTAATTGGCAACCCTAGGGGTATCTGTAACGCCCCGATATTTTACGGATTTATTTAATCCGTATAATACTGAGGTGTTAGAAAATAAAAGCTTGGTATAACTAAGCTCCATAAAAATTTGGAACTTAACTGAGCCATTCCATTAAAATAACCATTGTTTGATACATTTTAGGAGATCAAAAGCCTAAGGAAATAAATTTATTCTTTTATTTCGATGACACTTCATGCTTCAGCTTCGGCATCTTCGTAGAAAGGGGTGTACAGCGGGTCCTCCACTCCTTCTGGGTCGTTCACTACTCGCTCTCCGTTCTCCTCCAGTCCTGCAGGTTTTGACTCTGAAGGGTGCACAACATCTGTAGGGGGGTGAGTCCAAACCACTGACTCACCTCATGACCTAATTCATTTCATGCTAAATATTTGTACGGAAAAACAGTAAACGTGACTACGAAAGGTAAATAATAGAAAACATGCATCACCCGATTCCCTTTTTGGCTTCTTCCGGCCAGGGTAGGAATCTCAATCCTTACCCGGGTACTTTTAGTCCGCAACAAGGCTAGCCCCACACCTAGGTACTTTTAGTCCTCAGACTAGGCTAGCCCCACACCTAGGTAACTTTTAGGCCTGTAGCCAGGGCTAGACCCACACCCAGGTACTTTCTGGCATTCCACCAGGGCTAGACCCACACCCAGGTACTTTCTGGCATTCCGCCAGGGCTAGACCCACACCCAACAAGTGATCACGTACTTCACAATTTACTACTCATAGTAATTTACCGATGATCTATAGCAGATATTTAGCATGAAGAAACTTGGTTAAAACTCCCCTACCTGAACTGTTGCAAACTCTTATTCTTGATGAGGAAGCCTTATCACGCTCGAAACCTGAAAATATGTTACTAATATTTTGTTAGTTTTTCCTAAATTTTTCTGGGATTTTCCCGAACATTTTTCGATGTGAATTAGTGGGTTTTCTCTTTTAAGGGGTATTTTTGTAATTTTCAAAAATACCTTAAATCTATACTGTTGTGTAGATCGTTTCATTACGGACCCGTGGCCGCAAACGGAACTCAATTCCGAGTTCGTTTGCTCCTGGTACGGTCAAAACAGTTGGCTACTAACGAATTTTTAATTCGGGTCTGCCCTTAGTAAGATAGTTTGGTTTTCTTTAGTAATACTGTTTCAGTTAATAATAACTAGAGTTGATTTAACAATTTACATCATTGATTAAATGGGCCTGGCCCATTCCTTAATGGGCTTAAGCCCATGAATCTTAGTGGGTTATACTTGGTCTAAATGGGCTTCAGCCCACATATATATATATATATATATATAAAAACTAACCGGAGTTTTTCTTTGGGAGGTGGAGCCCGGCGGCAGGAGGCGGCGGCCGGCGGCGGGAGGCGGTGGCCGGCGGCGGCGGCAGTCGCCGGCGGCGGTTGGCGGCAGTCGGCCGGCGGCGGTCAGTCGGCCGGTGGCGGCGGTCGGCCGGCGGCGATCGGCGGTCGGCCGGCGGCGGGCGGCGGTCGGCCGGCGGCGGGCGGCGGTCGACCGGCGGCGGCGGTGGTCAGGGGTGGTTGACGAGGGGGAGGGAAGTGGTAGGGCACGGTTTTCGAGACGGGCTGGAGTGAAAAACTATTGTGGAGGGGGGGGTTTATATAGTGGTTTTGAGAATTCTAAAAGACACAGGGTCTTTATTGCAAATCGGCCATTTAGTGCGTACTGCAGCTGTAACCGTCCGATCGGGAACGAAAGGTCGCCGACTTCGGTTACGTCTGCGCGACTCTTTCCGTCCGATCGGAAACGAAGGGTCAACGACCGTTGGTCTCCCCAGTGGTATGTTTATTAGTTATATTAGCTGTTTTTAATACAGAAAAGCACTACGGGTCTTTTGGCTAGAGGAAAAACTTTAAGAGTTCAAATGAAGGGTCATAGGTTCAAATCCTTCTATCGGCTAAATATGTATACATATATATATATTTATTTTTTTTTTTCCCATAATTTTTTAGATACTCTAAATGTGTCCAAAACAAATAAGTTTGTATAGGTTTTTCGATCGTCTCGGCGAGACGAACGCAATGGCGCCATCCGATTTTTATTTTGAAAAAACTTTCTTTTAATGACATTTAAATAAATTTTGGGTTGTTACATCCTCTACTCCTAATAAAAATTTCGTCCTCGAAATTTAGAGTACATAACTCAGTGATTGAATTCGAGTTCATACCTCAGTTGTTGAATAGATGTGGATATTGCTTTTGTATTTCTGATTCCAATTCCCAAGTAGCTTCCTCCTCGTTGTGATGTTGCCATAGTACCTTTACCAGTCGAATAGTCTTGGTTCGTAATTCTTTATCCTTGGTGTCTAAAATTCTCACAGGTACTTCTATATATGAGGCATCTGATTGAATACTGATCTCTTCATCTTTCAGAATGTGAGAAGGATCTGGTTCATACTTGCGAAGTATGGACACGTGAAAAACTGGATGTATATTTGCCAATTTTATAGGTAATGCCAGTCGATATGCCACTGGTCCAGCTCTTCCCAATACTTCGTAGGGCCCAATATATCTGGGTGCAAGTTTTCCCTTGAGATCAAAACGTTGAATACCTTTCCTCGGTGAGATTTTTAGAAAAACAAAATCTCCCACTTCAAATTCGAGGGGTCTTCTTCGATTATCTGCGTAACTTTTCTGTCTGCTCTGTGCTTTTAGTAAATTGGCCCGCATAATTTTTATTTTGTCGGTCGTTTCTTGGATTATTTCAGGCCCCATTATACTTTTCTCTCCCACTTCCGTCCAACAGACTGGGGATCTACAGGGTCTTCCATATAAGGCTTCAAAAGGTGCCATTTGTATGCTGGACTGATAGCTGTTATTATAAGTAAATTCTATTAACGGCAGGAAATCTTCCCAACTACCCTTGAAGTCCATCACACAAGATCTCAACATGTCTTCTAAAATTTGTATTATTCTCTCTGACTGCCCGTCAGTTTGAGGATGATATGCCGTACTCATATTTAATTCTGTTCCCAAAGCCTTTTGTAAACTTCTCCAGAACTTAGAGGTGAAGTGAGGATCCCTGTCGGACACAATAGTTACCGGATCGAATACCGTGAAGTCTAACAATTTCCTTCAGGTATAGGGTACTATCGTCTCTAGTGGATGCAGTTGTCTTTCGCGGTAGAAAATGAGCTGATTTTGTTAATCGATCCACAATTACCCAGATTGAATCGTTTCCCTTCCTTGTGGTAGGAAAACCGGTCACAAAATCCATGGTTATATGTTCCCATTTCCATTCTGCTATCGGAAGAGGTTGCAATAACCCAGGTGGTCTTCTGTGTTCAGCCTTCACCTTTTGGCAAGTGAGACACTTTGACACAAATTGGGCTACATCATTCTTCATTCCACTCCACCAAAAGTTTCGTTTTAAGTCGTGATACATTTTGTTTTCCCCCGGATGGATAGAAAACTTTGAATGATGAGCTTCAGCTAATATATCTTCTCGCAGATAAGGAGCATCAGTGACTGCTAATCTGCCTCGAAATCTCAGTCCGTTGTCTGAACTGAGTGCCCAATTTTCTACAATCTCTCCCTTTTCTAATTTGTATCGGATTCCCTGCAATTCTGAGTTTGATGTTTGTGCCTCTATTACTCCTTTTATCATTTCCGGTTGAGCTCTGAGGTGACTTAGATAAGCTCGTGGTGAGCTGTTCTTCGTAACTAACTCAAGGTTTTCTAACGTGCAAGCCCACTGCCATTTATCAGCTAGTATGTTGACCAGTTGTCCCTTTCTACTGAGGGCATCTGCTACTACATTAGCCTTACCAGGGTGGTAAATAAAATTATAGTCATAATCGACTAAAAATTCCACCCATCTTCTTTGCCGTAGATTTAGATCTTTCTGTTTACTTATATATTTCAAACTCTGATGATCCGAGTATAACTCAAACTGTTCCCCATACAAATAATGTCGCCAAATCTTTAGTGCAAACACGACCGCAGCTAGCTCCAGATCGTGTGTAGGATAGTTCTTTTCATGAGCTTTTAATTGTCTGGAAGCATAAGCCACAACTCGGCCTTCTTGCATAAGTACAGCCCCTAACCCCACGTGAGAGGCATCCGTATAAAGGGTGTACTTCTTCCCACTTTCTGGTATGGTTAGTACCGGGGCTGTAGTGAGTTTTGTTTTTAATCCTTGGAACGCGTCCTCACAAAGTTCTGACCATTCATACTTTACCCCCTTCTTAGTAAGCCGAGTTATAGGTGCAGCGATACTAGAAAAATTTTGAATGAACCTGCGTTAATATCCTGCTAACCCTAGAAAGCTCCTGATTTCTGTTACATTCTTTGGTGCTTTCCAATTCACTACTGCTTCAATCTTTGCTGGATCTACCGTAACTCCTTCCTGGGATATTACGTGTCCCAGAAAGTTTACTTTTGTAATCCAAAATTCACATTTACTGAGTTTGGCGTACAGTTGATGAAGACTCAACTCTTGTAATACCATCCTCAAGTGGTTTTCGTGCTCCTCCTTGTTTTTTGAGTAGATCAAAATATCATCAATGAATACTACCACAAATTGATCCAAGAAATTTTTAAAGATCCGATTCATCAAATCCATAAATGCCGCAGGGGCATTTGTTAGACCAAAAGGCATCACCAAAAATTCGAAATGCCCATACCTAGTTCGGAAGGCCGTCTTTGGTATATCCTCTTCTTTGATTTTTAATTGATGATATCCTGATCGGAGATCTATTTTGGAGAAATATTTTGCTCCCTTAAGTTGATCAAATAGATCCTCTATTCTTGGGAGTGAATATTTATTTTTTATAGTCACCTGGTTCAATCTTCTATAATCAATGCACATCCTTTTCGTTCCATCCTTTTTCTGAACAAATAATACAGGTGCACCCCATGGGGATGAACTGGGTCTTATAAACCCAAGAGTAAGTAACTCATCCAACTGCTTCCTCAGCTCTTTTAATTCTACTGGTGCCATTCTATATGGGGCAATTGAAATAGGAGCCACTCCTGGCATTAATTCTATCGAAAAATCTATTTCCCTTTTTGGTGGCAACCCTGGAAGATCTTCCGGAAACACTTGCGAAAATTCCGATACCACCAATGTGGTATTTTGTATAGGACTCTTCACCTCCTCTTCTAAAAGTTGAGCTAAGTAACATACTTTCGCTCTTACCTTTCCGAACTTTCTCCCCCGAAATATTATTTCCTTACTATCTGATGTTTGTAAAGTAACCTTCTTTCTGTAACAATCCATCATCGCCCTATACTTGGATAACCAGTCCATTCCTAATAGAATGTCAAAAGTTTCCAACTTTAGTAGAATTAAATTCGCCACCAATTCCTCCTCTTCAACCCGTAGTATACAGTTTCTGCAGACTCTGTTTGTTTTGGCCGTATCGCTAAGTGCTGTAGTAATGGCTAGTATATACCCTAGCGGTTCAGTCCTTAATTGTAGATCTTTAGCCAAGTGAACTGATATAAATGAATGTGTCGAACCAGGGTCTAGTATTACTCGTGCTAGACTTCCATAAATAAGAATAGTGCCTACGAAAAATTTACTTTTGCGGTTAAAACTTACCTATGAAATAACAAATTCTTGAAATGAATAGTTCGTACCTTCAATGACGTCGTTTGATTCCTCCTCCGTGGATATCGCAAAAGTTTTTCCAGGTACCTTTGGAGGTTGAACAGGGCGATTTCCGAATAATTGCGGATTATTCTTGAAGGGAGGTCTTGCTGGAGCGTCTTTATTCAGACGAGGGCAGTTTCGTTGGAAATGATCCCGCGATCCACATATGAAGCAATTTCGAGGTCCCGAAGTCACTAGAGGGCCATTATTTCCTGTTGGAAATTCTTGCATCCTCGGCCTTTTGTTTGCTTCTATCCCTGGTGCACTCCTTTTCACCCTATTTTTCTCAAATATTTTACGCGTTTCTTCCCATTCACGTTCTGCCACCATTGCAGTCTGTACTAGTTCACCATAGTTTCTTATACGGAGTACAGCCACTCGGGTTCGAATATGAGGATTCAAACCCTGTTCAAATCTTTTGGATTTTAGTTCCTCTGTGGCTATAAGATAATGAGCAAATCGTGATAGTTCGATGAATTTAGCTTCATACTGGGAAACACTAAGTTTTCCCTGATAAAGTTCTAAAAATTCTGCAATCATTCTATCCTTGGTTGCATCTGAGAAATACTTCCCTAGGAATGCTTTTGTAAATTCCTCCCAAGTGAAACTTGCTTGAGTTCTTTTGACCGTATCCCACCAGTAGTCCGCCTCTCCCTCTAACATGAATGTAGCTAAGATAACTTTTTGTTCATCGTTTGCCTTTAAAGTCTCCAATACCTTTTCTATTTGTTTGAGCCACCTATCGGCAATCAAGGGATCCGGTTCTCCTCTGAAAGAAGGGGGTTTTAATTCCTTGAATTCTTTCAGCATCACTCCCATCCTTGAACTATCCTTAGAGGAGTTCATTCTTTCTATCAGTTGGTGTAATGCTCCTAACACCTTTGTCAAGTCTTCATTGGAAGTATTGTTTTCGTGAGAGTTCATTTTTCTGAAAAATATAAAAGAACATTTTCAAACACAAACTTAGAAAAGAACATACTCATTCATTATTTATACTTTTCTTATCATTCTACATATAACCAACAATTATTTTGAAAAACATCGGATGTTCGCAACGATTTTTATCGCCCACTTTCCCGCAGATACATCGATAACGTTTATAGAAGACATTCCCGTTTTGGTTAGGTGCAACCGATTTCTTCGCCTTCTTTGTCTTCACGATTTTCTTCTTAGGTTTCACCTTTGCTCCCGATGAATTACCTTCAGACATTTGTGACTTCATACTTCTGTTTAAAGGAAAAACACATTTACTTTGTAAATATAAATATTTAAATCTTTGGTGTCTACCCTATCGATGTCCTTAAATATATATATATATATATATATATATATATATATATATATATATTTTTTTAACTCCTAGGATCTATTACCTAGGCTCTGATACCAAGTTGTAACGCCCCGATATTTTACGGATTTATTTAATCCGTATAATACTGAGGTGTTAGAAAATAAAAGCTTGGTATAACTAAGCTCCATAAAAATTTGGAACTTAACTGAGCCATTCCATTAAAATAACCATTGTTTGATACATTTTAGGAGATCAAAAGCCTAAGGAAATAAATTTATTCTTTTATTTCGATGACACTTCATGCTTCAGCTTCGGCATCTTCGTAGAAAGGGGTGTACAGCGGGTCCTCCACTCCTTCTGGGTCGTTCACTACTCGCTCTCCGTTCTCCTCCAGTCCTGCAGGTTTTGACTCTGAAGGGTGCACAACATCTGTAGGGGGGTGAGTCCAAACCACTGACTCACCTCATGACCTAATTCATTTCATGCTAAATATTTGTACGGAAAAACAGTAAACGTGACTACGAAAGGTAAATAATAGAAAACATGCATCACCCGATTCCCTTTTTGGCTTCTTCCGGCCAGGGTAGGAATCTCAATCCTTACCCGGGTACTTTTAGTCCGCAACAAGGCTAGCCCCACACCTAGGTACTTTTAGTCCTCAGACTAGGCTAGCCCCACACCTAGGTAACTTTTAGGCCTGTAGCCAGGGCTAGACCCACACCCAGGTACTTTCTGGCATTCCACCAGGGCTATACCCACACCCAGGTACTTTCTGGCATTCCGCCAGGGCTAGACCCACACCCAACAAGTGATCACGTACTTCACAATTTACTACTCATAGTAATTTACCGATGATCTATAGCAGATATTTAGCATGAAGAAACTTGGTTAAAACTCCCCTACCTGAACTGTTGCAAACTCTTATTCTTGATGAGGAAGCCTTATCACGCTCGAAACCTGAAAATATGTTACTAATATTTTGTTAGTTTTTCCTAAATTTTTCTGGGATTTTCCCGAACATTTTTCGATGTGAATTAGTGGGTTTTCTCTTTTAAGGGGTATTTTTGTAATTTTCAAAAATACCTTAAATCTATACTGTTGTGTAGATCGTTTCATTACGGACCCGTGGCCGCAAACGGAACTCAATTCCGAGTTCGTTTGCTCCTGGTACGGTCAAAACAGTTGGCTACTAACGAATTTTTAATTCGGGTCTGCCCTTAGTAAGATAGTTTGGTTTTCTTTAGTAATACTGTTTCAGTTAATAATAACTAGAGTTGATTTAACAATTTACATTATTGATTAAATGGGCCTGGCCCATTCCTTAATGGGCTTAAGCCCATGAATCTTAGTGGGTTATACTTGGTCTAAATGGGCTTCAGCCCACATATATATATATATATATATATATATATATATATATATATATATATATATATAAAAACTAACCGGAGTTTTTCTTTGGGAGGTGGAGCCCGGCGGCAGGAGGCGGCGGCCGGCGGCGGCGGCAGTCGCCGGCGGCGGTTGGCGGCAGTCGGCCGGCGGCGGTCAGTCGGCCGGTGGCGGCGGTCGGCCGGCGGCGATCGGCGGTCAGCCGGCGGCGGGCGGCGGTCGGCCGGCGGCGGGCGGCGGTCGACCGGCGGCGGCGGTGGTCAGGGGTGGTTGACGAGGGGGAGGGAAGTGGTAGGGCACGGTTTTCGAGACGGGCTGGAGTGAAAAACTATTGTGGAGGGGGGGTTTATATAGTGGTTTTGAGAATTCTAAAAGACACAGGGTCTTTATTGCAAATCGGCCATTTAGTGCGTACTGCAGCTGTAACCGTCCGATCGGGAACGAAAGGTCGCCGACTTCGGTTACGTCTGCGCGACTCTTTCCGTCCGATCGGAAACGAAGGGTCAACGACCGTTGGTCTCCCCAGTGGTATGTTTATTAGTTATATTAGCTGTTTTTAATACAGAAAAGCACTACGGGTCTTTTGGCTAGAGGAAAAACTTTAAGAGTTCAAATGAAGGGTCATAGGTTCAAATCCTTCTATCGGCTAAATATGTATACATATATATATATTTATTTTTTTTTTTTTCCCACAATTTTTTAGATACTCTAAATGTGTCCAAAACAAATAAGTTTGTATAGGTTTTTCGATCGTCTCGGCGAGACGAACGCAATGGCGCCATCCGATTTTTATTTTGAAAAAACTTTCTTTTAATGACATTTAAATAAATTTTGGGTTGTTACATCCTCTACTCCTAATAAAAATTTCGTCCTCGAAATTTAGAGTACATAACTCAGTGATTGAATTCGAGTTCATACCTCAGTTGTTGAATAGATGTGGATATTGCTTTTGTATTTCTGATTCCAATTCCCAAGTAGCTTCCTCCTCGTTGTGATGTTGCCATAGTACCTTTACCAGTCGAATAGTCTTGGTTCGTAATTCTTTATCCTTGGTGTCTAAAATTCTCACAGGTACTTCTATATATGAGGCATCTGATTGAATACTGATCTCTTCATCTTTCAGAATGTGAGAAGGATCTGGTTCATACTTGCGAAGTATGGACACGTGAAAAACTGGATGTATATTTGCCAATTTTATAGGTAATGCCAGTCGATATGCCACTGGTCCAGCTCTTCCCAATACTTCGTAGGGCCCAATATATCTGGGTGCAAGTTTTCCCTTGAGATCAAAACGTTGAATACCTTTCCTCGGTGAGATTTTTAGAAAAACAAAATCTCCCACTTCAAATTCGAGGGGTCTTCTTCGATTATCTGCGTAACTTTTCTGTCTGCTCTGTGCTTTTAGTAAATTGGCCCGCATAATTTTTATTTTGTCGGTCGTTTCTTGGATTATTTCAGGCCCCATTATACTTTTCTCTCCCACTTCCGTCCAACAGACTGGGGATCTACAGGGTCTTCCATATAAGGCTTCAAAAGGTGCCATTTGTATGCTGGACTGATAGCTGTTATTATAAGTAAATTCTATTAACGGCAGGAAATCTTCCCAACTACCCTTGAAGTCCATCACACAAGATCTCAATATGTCTTCTAAAATTTGTATTATTCTCTCTGACTGCCCGTCAGTTTGAGGATGATATGCCGTACTCATATTTAATTCTGTTCCCAAAGCCTTCTGTAAACTTCTTCAGAACTTAGAGGTGAAGTGAGGATCCCTATCGGACACAATAGTTACCGGAATACCGTGAAGTCTAACAATTTCCTTCAGGTATAGGGTACTATCGTCTCTAGTGGATGCAGTTGTCTTTCGCGGTAGAAAATGAGCTGATTTTGTTAATCGATCCACAATTACCCAGATTGAATCGTTTCCCTTCCTTGTGGTAGGAAAATCGGTCACAAAATCCATGGTTATATGTTCCCATTTCCATTCTGCTATCGGAAGAGGTTGCAATAACCCAGGTGGTCTTCTGTGTTCAGCCTTCACCTTTTGGCAAGTGAGACACTTTGACACAAATTGGGCTACATCATTCTTCATTCCACTCCACCAAAAGTTTCGTTTTAAGTCGTGATACATTTTGTTTTCCCCCGGATGGATAGAAAACTTTGAATGATGAGCTTCAGCTAATATATCTTCTCGCAGATAAGGAGCATCAGTGACTGCTAATCTGCCTCGAAATCTCAGTCCGTTGTCTGAACTGAGTGCCCAATTTTCTACAATCTCTCCCTTTTCTAATTTGTATCGGATTCCCTGCAATTCTGAGTTTGATGTTTGTGCCTCTATTACTCCTTTTATCATTTCCGGTTGAGCTCTGAGGTGACTTAGATAAGCTCGTGGTGAGCTGTTCTTCGTAACTAACTCAAGGTTTTCTAACGTGCAAGCCCACTGCCATTTATCAGCTAGTATGTTGACCAGTTGTCCCTTTCTACTGAGGGCATCTGCTACTACATTAGCCTTACCAGGGTGGTAAATAAAATTATAGTCATAATCGACTAAAAATTCCACCCATCTTCTTTGCCGTAGATTTAGATCTTTCTGTTTACTTATATATTTCAAACTCTGATGATCCGAGTATAACTCAAACTGTTCCCCATACAAATAATGTCGCCAAATCTTTAGTGCAAACACGACCGCAGCTAGCTCCAGATCGTGTGTAGGATAGTTCTTTTCATGAGCTTTTAATTGTCTGGAAGCATAAGCCACAACTCGGCCTTCTTGCATAAGTACAGCCCCTAACCCCACGTGAGAGGCATCCGTATAAAGGGTGTACTTCTTCCCACTTTCTGGTATGGTTAGTACCGGGGCTGTAGTGAGTTTTGTTTTTAATCCTTGGAACGCGTCCTCACAAAGTTCTGACCATTCATACTTTACCCCCTTCTTAGTAAGCCGAGTTATAGGTGCAGCGATACTAGAAAAATTTTGAATGAACCTGCGATAATATCCTGCTAACCCTAGAAAGCTCCTGATTTCTGTTACATTCTTTGGTGCTTTCCAATTCACTACTGCTTCAATCTTTGCTGGATCTACCGTAACTCCTTCCTGGGATATTACGTGTCCCAGAAAGTTTACTTTTGTAATCCAAAATTCACATTTACTGAGTTTGGCGTACAGTTGATGAAGACTCAACTCTTGTAATACCATCCTCAAGTGGTTTTCGTGCTCCTCCTTGTTTTTTGAGTAGATCAAAATATCATCAATGAATACTACCACAAATTGATCCAAGAAATTTTTAAAGATCCGATTCATCAAATCCATAAATGCCGCAGGGGCATTTGTTAGACCAAAAGGCATCACCAAAAATTCGAAATGCCCATACCTAGTTCGGAAGGCCGTCTTTGGTATATCCTCTTCTTTGATTTTTAATTGATGATATCCTGATCGGAGATCTATTTTGGAGAAATATTTTGCTCCCTTAAGTTGATCAAATAGATCCTCTATTCTTGGGAGTGAATATTTATTTTTTATAGTCACCTGGTTCAATCTTCTATAATCAATGCACATCCTTTTCGTTCCATCCTTTTTCTGAACAAATAATACAGGTGCACCCCATGGGGATGAACTGGGTCTTATAAACCCAAGAGTAAGTAACTCATCCAACTGCTTCCTCAGCTCTTTTAATTCTACTGGTGCCATTCTATATGGGGCAATTGAAATAGGAGCCACTCCTGGCATTAATTCTATCGAAAAATCTATTTCCCTTTTTGGTGGCAACCCTGGAAGATCTTCCGGAAACACTTGCGAAAATTCCGATACCACCAATGTGGTATTTTGTATAGGACTCTTCACCTCCTCTTCTAAAAGTTGAGCTAAGTAACATACTTTCGCTCTTACCTTTCCGAACTTTCTCCCCCGAAATATTATTTCCTTACTATCTGATGTTTGTAAAGTAACCTTCTTTCTGTAACAATCCATCATCGCCCTATACTTGGATAACCAGTCCATTCCTAATAGAATGTCAAAAGTTTCCAACTTTAGTAGAATTAAATTCGCCACCAATTCCTCCTCTTCAACCCGTAGTATACAGTTTCTGCAGACTCTGTTTGTTTTGGCCGTATCGCTAAGTGCTGTAGTAATGGCTAGTATATACCCTAGCGGTTCAGTCCTTAATTGTAGATCTTTAGCCAAGTGAACTGATATAAATGAATGTGTCGAACCAGGGTCTAGTATTACTCGTGCTAGACTTCCATAAATAAGAATAGTGCCTACGAAAAATTTACTTTTGCGGTTAAAACTTACCTATGAAATAACAAATTCTTGAAATGAATAGTTCGTACATTCAATGACGTCGTTTGATTCCTCCTCCGTGGATATCGCAAAAGTTTTTCCAGGTACCTTTGGAGGTTGAACAGGGCGATTTCCGAATAATTGCGGATTATTCTTGAAGGGAGGTCTTGCTGGAGCGTCTTTATTCAGACGAGGGCAGTTTCGTTGGAAATGATCCCGCGATCCACATATGAAGCAATTTCGAGGTCCCGAAGTCACTAGAGGGCCATTATTTCCTGTTGGAAATTCTTGCATCCTCGGTCTTTTGTTTGCTTCTATCCCTGGTGCACTCCTTTTCACCCTATTTTTCTCAAATATTTTACGCGTTTCTTCCCATTCACGTTCTGCCACCATTGCAGTCTGTACTAGTTCACCATAGTTTCTTATACGGAGTACAGCCACTCGGGTTCGAATATGAGGATTCAAACCCTGTTCAAATCTTTTGGATTTTAGTTCCTCTGTGGCTATAAGATAATGAGCAAATCGTGATAGTTCGATGAATTTAGCTTCATACTGGGAAACACTAAGTTTTCCCTGATAAAGTTCTAAAAATTCTGCAATTATTCTATCCTTGGTTGCATCTGAGAAATACTTCCCTAGGAATGCTTTTGTAAATTCCTCCCAAGTGAAACTTGCTTGAGTTCTTTTGACCGTATCCCACCAGTAGTCCGCCTCTCCCTCTAACATGAATGTAGCTAAGATAACTTTTTGTTCATCGTTTGCCTTTAAAGTCTCCAATACCTTTTCTATTTGTTTGAGCCACCTATCGGCAATCAAGGGATCCGGTTCTCCTCTGAAAGAAGGGGGTTTTAATTCCTTGAATTCTTTCAGCATCACTCCCATCCTTGAACTATCCTTAGAGGAGTTCATTCTTTCTATCAGTTGGTGTAATGCTCCTAACACCTTTGTCAAGTCTTCATTGGAAGTATTGTTTTCGTGAGAGTTCATTTTTCTGAAAAATATAAAAGAACATTTTCAAACACAAACTTAGAAAAGAACATACTCATTCATTATTTATACTTTTCTTATCATTCTACATATAACCAACAATTATTTTGAAAAACATCGGATGTTCGCAACGATTTTTATCGCCCACTTTCCCGCAGATACATCGATAACGTTTATAGAAGACATTCCCGTTTTGGTTAGGTGCAACCGATTTCTTCGCCTTCTTTGTCTTCACGATTTTCTTCTTAGGTTTCACCTTTGCTCCCGATGAATTACCTTTAGACATTTGTGACTTCATACTTCTGTTTAAAGGAAAAACACATTTACTTTGTAAATATAAATATTTAAATCTTTGGTGTCTACCCTATCGATGTCCTTAAATATATATATATATATATATATATATATATATATATATATATATATATATATATATATATTTTTTTTTTTTTTTTTTTTTTTTTTTTTTTTTTTTTTTAACTCCTAGGATCTATTACCTAGGCTCTGATACCAAGTTGTAACGCCCCGATATTTTACGGATTTATTTAATCCGTATAATACTGAGGTGTTAGAAAATAAAAGCTTGGTATAACTAAGCTCCATAAAAATTTGGAACTTAACTGAGCCATTCCATTAAAATAACCATTGTTTGATACATTTTAGGAGATCAAAAGCCTAAGGAAATAAATTTATTCTTTTATTTCGATGACACTTCATGCTTCAGCTTCGGCATCTTCGTAGAAAGGGGTGTACAGCGGGTCCTCCACTCCTTCTGGGTCGTTCACTACTCGCTCTCCGTTCTCCTCCAGTCCTGCAGGTTTTGACTCTGAAGGGTGCATAACATCTGTAGGGGGGTGAGTCCAAACCACTGACTCACCTCATGACCTAATTCATTTCATGCTAAATATTTGTACGAAAAAACAGTAAACGTGACTACGAAAGGTAAATAATAGAAAACATGCATCACCCGATTTCCTTTTTGGCTTCTTCCGGCCAGGGTAGGAATCTCAATCCTTACCCGGGTACTTTTAGTCCGCAACAAGGCTAGCCCCACATCTAGGTACTTTTAGTCCTCAGACTAGGCTAGCCCCACACCTAGGTAACTTTTAGGCCTGTAGCCAGGGCTAGACCCACACCCAGGTACTTTCTGGCATTCCACCAGGGCTAGACCCACACCCAGGTACTTTCTGGCATTCCGCCAGGGCTAGACCCACACCCAACAAGTGATCACGTACTTCACAATTTACTACTCATAGTAATTTACCGATGATCTATAGCAGATATTTAGCATGAAGAAACTTGGTTAAAACTCCCCTACCTGAACTGTTGCAAACTCTTATTCTTGATGAGGAAGCCTTATCACGCTCGAAACCTGAAAATATGTTACTAATATTTTGTTAGTTTTTCCTAAATTTTTCTGGGATTTTCCCGAACATTTTTCGATGTGAATTAGTGGGTTTTCTCTTTTAAGGGGTATTTTTGTAATTTTCAAAAATACCTTAAATCTATACTGTTGTGTAGATCGTTTCATTACGGACCCGTGGCCGCAAACGGAACTCAATTCCGAGTTCGTTTGCTCCTGGTACGGTCAAAACAGTTGGCTACTAACGAATTTTTAATTCGGGTCTGCCCTTAGTAAGATAGTTTGGTTTTCTTTAGTAATACTGTTTCAGTTAATAATAACTAGAGTTGATTTAACAATTTACATCATTGATTAAATGGGCCTGGCCCATTCCTTAATGGGCTTAAGCCCATGAATCTTAGTGGGTTATACTTGGTCTAAATGGGCTTCAGCCCACATATATATATATATAAAAACTAACCGGAGTTTTTCTTTGGGAGGTGGAGCCCGGCGGCAGGAGGCGGCGGCCGGCGGCGGGAGGCGGCGGCCGGCGGCGGCGGCAGTCGCCGGCGGCGGTTGGCGGCAGTCGGCCGGCGGCGGTCAGTCGGCCGGTGGCGGCGGTCGGCCGGCGGCGATCGGCGGTCGGTCGGCGGCGGGCGGCGGTCGGCCGGCGGCGGGCGGCGGTCGACCGGCGGCGGCGGTGGTCAGGGGTGGTTGACGAGGGGGAGGGAAGTGGTAGGGCACGGTTTTCGAGACGGGCTGGAGTGAAAAACTATTGTGGAGGGGGGGGGTTTATATAGTGGTTTTGAGAATTCTAAAAGACACAGGGTCTTTATTGCAAATTGGCCATTTAGTGCGTACTGCAGCTGTAACCGTCCGATCGGGAACGAAAGGTCGCCGACTTCGGTTACGTCTGCACGACTCTTTCCGTCCGATCGGAAACGAAGGGTCAACGACCGTTGGTCTCCCCAGTGGTATGTTTATTAGTTATATTAGCTGTTTTTTATACAGAAAAGCACTACGGGTCTTTTGGCTAGAGGAAAAACTTTAAGAGTTCAAATGAAGGGTCATAGGTTCAAATCCTTCTATCGGCTAAATATGTATACATATATATATATATTTATTTATTTTTTTTTTCCCACAATTTTTTAGATACTCTAAATGTGTCCAAAACAAATAAGTTTGTATAGGTTTTTCGATCGTCTCGGCGAGACGAACGCAATGGCGCCATCCGATTTTTATTTTGAAAAAACTTTCTTTTAATGACATTTAAATAAATTTTGGGTTGTTACAGTATCTCTCCGGCTGGTGGTTTTGTGTTTGTTTAGATGGAATCGCGAAAGCTATCACGGCTTTGCTCGGTTACGGGAGTGTGGGCTTTGGGCGGAGTGCAGATCTGGCCCCAGCGTCGAGATTTTGTCGGTGCTTGTCAAGATCGCCTCCGTCGAGCTGCTCACGGTGGTTTGTGGCGGTGGCGACGGGTTCTACGACGGCTCGGGGTACCTGCTGTGATTCCTCCTCGAGGTCGCCGTGATGCGGGAGCTGGCGGTGGTCCAGATTTTGATAATTTTTTTGGTGGATGGTTTGTTTTGATCCCTTGGTTGGGGCTTTTATCTGTGTACTCCCGTCGTGGTGCGGTGGTGTTTGTGGGTGTCCCATCGGTGAGCGGTGTTTGTTCGTCGCCAATTGTGCCATCTCCTCTCCCCCATTTCTTTGGAATCTTCCGCCTGCGTGCGGTGTTCCCATCCCCGTTGGGTTGTAGTGTTTCCATCCCCACCGTAGTGGTGGTTTCTCATGGTTGCGTCGGCCTATGGGGGGGGGGGACGTTTACTTATTTGGTTGTGTCCATCTCCATTCGGTGAATTCTAGAAAGAACAATGCTTCGCTCTTGGAGCACGCAGAGATGAACATACTAGTGATATTCAGCCATTGAAAACACATTCACATGGGCCCCGGGTGAAATGAATGTCGCTAGTGATGTTCTGTCAAAGCTCCGAATGGCGGAATATCGATAGTAGAGCGAAGTGTCCTTACTTCCATGCCGGTCTTTTGTCTTGAACACCGATGTGTAGCTGATCTATGGAGCTATCTCCAGCTAAGGCTGAATCAGATTTTTGTATGCGTGTAAGTGCCAACTAGATGAGTTGGTAAAATCTCAAAGGGTTGGTACCCGAGACTTGGGATCGATTCATGCTTGCATCGAATTAATAACTGGTAGGGACTGCCTTAACTCTCCCTAGATGGGATGCTATGGGTTCTTAAAAAAAAAAAAAAATTTATTATGCGGGTATTAAAAGCTCTTATGATGAGTCACCCAAATCAACCAATTGGGCTGAGGGCGATTCTCTTGTTATCATCTCCTCACTTGGGAAAGAGGTCTAGGACTCGATTCTACAGGATTGTTGATCATACTTAACATATTTCCAGTATAGCACTGTGGACTTATCGTGAAACTAATGGTGCAGCTAATTATTTGGCTAACACGGGGCCATCGATGTCCCTTGGCGATCTTCTACAGACAAATTCTCCTCCTTAGTTGATGGAAATCATTCATCAAGGTCATGAGCTTTCTTTTGAGTCTCTCTTATATATGATAATCATGGTTAGAAGCTCTTGTTTGTACACTAGTAAGAAACCCGGACAATGTCCGGATGAATTTAATACACGCTACTTAGCACAGATGACATTACAGCCGTCCGAAAAAGTGTGCACTATGGATTGAGTGATTCAGTCGTCAGGTTTTTTTTTTGTATGAACTCGTTAGGGTTTGATTCACTTGTTAGAAAGAGAGAGATAGTACTAGTGATTTTCCGAATTAACATTAATTGACAATTAAATGCCATTGAATAGGTAATTATCATCTTTATAATAGAGTTTAAATTTTTTAATAAGAATTATGAGAGAGAGTAGCGTTCACACATAGGAGAAGGATCTAGCTCTTCAAAAGAGGTCCACGTGTCAGGACACGGGAGAGAGTGCTCCATTTTAGTCTATACTAGTAAGAAACCCGGGCAATGCCCGAATATGCTTGATGCATGCTATTTGGCAAAGACGACATCGCAACTGTTCGAAGAAGTGTGAAATCTGAAATGAGTGTGATTCACTTGTTAGAGAGAGAGAAAGAGAGAGCAAGAGAGATTAACATCAAATGACCATTAAATGTCATTGAATGAAAATTTATCATCTTTATGATAGGTTTTTAATAGGATTTAAAAGAGAGCCGCATTCACACACAGGAGAAAAATTCTAGCTTTTTAAAAGATGTCCACATGTCACAACATGGTAGAGAGGCTTCCATTTTAGTATAGATATATAGATTACTAGTAAGAAATCCGGGCAATGCTTGTTGGAAGTAAATCCATGGTAGAGGCCCGCAGCGGAAGCAAAGTGTAGGTCCGAGGACCGTGAGTGGTGTGCGTTACATATCAAAATTTTCATCGAAACGATCTACATATGCGTGTATGAAACTAGCATGGCAACGACGCGAACCCCTAACGACGATCTAACGCAAAAGAACAATCTAGCATATATGCATGTTCTAATTATGTTAGATCTACTTGTTAGAGATCATACCTGCGTGCGGATTCTTTCACCGCAACAAATTTCTTCTTTGTCGATGGAGACGGGCTACGGATCTGCTCGACATAGCTTCGGTGCGACGGCCATAACTTTCTGCTCCGAACTCCGATTGGGCTGAAATTTGGACTGCAAGTATCCAACTTCGAGACGCAACTTTTGCAATAAGTTTCACGTCGTTTGTACTTCTGTAGCTCCCGAAATCACAGAAATAATATTGATTTTCTGTACAGATTCTGGACAGCAAAAGGTTGCTGGAGACGCCTTCTAGTTCACCCGATCTCACACGATGCACGGCACCTCGTCGATGGATCTCTGAGTGCCTCCATACGATGAGCCTTCTCCTTCTACGAAACACCACGTGAGGAAGACGAGTCGCCATCCAATGACGCAAGCGAGGGAGAGAGAGACGAGAGAGGAGATGTGAAGAGAGGAGAGGGGGTGGCTAGGGTTTCCCCCATGGCTTGGGCCGGCCCTAGGGCTTGCATGGCTTATTAATTTCGTCCCCCCCTCTCTCCCTATGCCTTATATAGGGTCGGCCTTATCCTTACGGATAAGCCTAGCGGATAGGATTGACTGATTCAAACCTCTCCCTATATATCTCTTCTTTTATCTCTATCTTTTTCTTATTTTCGAAAACGGTCAAAACCAGCCCGTTTTCTGCGCCTCATGACCGGCCCTTTCATCGGAGGCAACAACCTCCTGAAATTAATAGAGTCGGCCTTGACCAGTCTCTCAACACTTAGGGCCGGCCCCCTTAGTGCATAGTGGCGCATGGTATGACCAAAATGCCCTTATGTCACTAGTTGGTCGTTCCTCGTGTACGAGACTTTACAAGACACACATAAGTGAAGTGCACCAGTGATTTCACTATTCTCTGAGGTTCCCATAGGGTGCCCTTAGTGAAGTCAACTAGTCAACTCGCAACATGTCCTGGTGCATCGCACCCATGTGGCAAAGTCCACTTATGATTAGGAATTGCTACATGCGTCTCTGCACTAACCTAGGGTTTCCCCTTAGTGCACACACGTAGTTACGCATCTACCATGCACTAGTGCGAAGCACTCACGGAGCGTATGCTTGGACTTCTCGCTTCCTCTAACTATGTTCTGTGTTTCGATGAGATGGTATAAGAACCATACATAATGTCGATAAGGTGGAACCTTCAGGGACCAGGGTTCATGGCTTCCAACTCAGACTCGATCGACACACTACCAGAGTATACCATCGATCCTCTGAGTCCGAGTTAACCTGCGTAGCCACCTAGAGTGCGACGCAGGCTGCACTCCAATTCCCCCGGACTTACTATGTTCTCCCTCATACCCCTGCTCTCCGCTTAGTATGGTAAACCCGTTGTCCCTCCACTGGTGCCATGATGCAACTCGAGCGGTGGAGAATACCGTCAGACTCGAGTGCTCATATGACTCGGTTCCTTCCAGGTTGACCACGTATATCGTACCTCCGATAACTCTACCGAGTAACTAGATCCGTCACTAGTCGAACTGATGACCACCTGGCCAGGGTTTAATACAACGTAGGTCAAACCAAGGAACGCACCTCCCGTTAGGGGTGTGGATAGCCTGCAGGAGTGACATGCTGATGCAACGTCAGCCGGGTAACCCAGTACACCGTGGTTTTGGATCACTGCATCCGGATCCTCACACATTGGTGCGCCAAAGTACCACACAACTGGTTAGTCCACCAGACATGGTTCATCAGGGTTTAGGACCGTTTTACCCTAAACAGAAACACGGTTTAGTGCACCGGTGTCTGCTCACCTATCTGTGCACCGTGTTGGTTCCGTTCGGCCACAGACACTGTGCCTGGTAATGAACGTGGTGGAGACACCCACGCTCTGTCATCCCAACAGCTTAACCTGATAGGGCGACCAACCCTAATTAGAGCTGCGAACGTATTTAGGTTACATGGGACCAGTCCCTTGAGTTTCCCACTCAAGAGGATTACCATGTAGCCATGGCTCTCTGTTCTGTAATCAGAACACGTACTAAGGTACGTACCAATATGCAATCCTATACTATCAACCATACATAGCTAAACTATAGGTTTTTACGAGCTATAGACCTCACCAATTCTAACAATGCTCGGATGAGCGTGATGCATGCCATTTGGCACAAACGATATCGCAACTATTGAAAAAAGTGTGAAATCTGAAGTGAGTGTGATTCACTTGTTAGAGAGAGACATATATACTAACATCAAATGATCATTAAATGCTATTGAATGGGTATTTATCATCTTCATGGTACCTAAGTTTTTAAAAGAGAGCTATGTTTATAAATGGAAGAACGATTCTGGCTCTTTAAAAGACGTTCACGTGTCACAACACAGGAAAGAGGTTTCTATTTGAGTATTATACTATTAAGAAACTCGAGCAATACCCGAATGATCTTGATACATGTCACTTGACACAGACGACATCACAACTATTCGAAGAAATATAAAATATAAAATAAATGTGATTCACTTGAAATAAGTCATTGATCGTTGTCAGAACCCATTAAGCACGACCTCAAACCTCCTAAACTTTTTAAAAGATCTCTCGATTGTTACCATAACCCATTGAGCACAACCTCAAACCTCCTATGGAAACTGTTTAACTTGTTCTAGCCTCTCTACAATTAACACCCTAAAACGTCCAAATCAAATTATTGCTTGGAACTGTAGGGGATTGGGTCGCCTTCTACAGTTCCTAATCTAATGGTTGCACCTTTCTACTCCCCTCGTCTCGGTTACTAGTGGCTCGATCACATCGCTCGGCTCTGTTTGGCTTGGCTCGGTTTGGCTCGACTCGGCTTGGTGCGGTTCGGTTCTGTTCGGCTCGGTTTGGTTTGGTTCGGCTTGGTTCGGTTCAGCTTGGCTAGGCTTGGTTCGGCTCGGCTCGGCTTGGCTTGGTTCGGTTCGCTTCGGTTTGGTTCGGCTCAGCTCGACATGGCTTGGCTCAGTTTGGTTCGGCTTGGTTCGGTTCGGTACGGTTCGGCCCAGCCCGGCTCGGTTTGGCTCGGTTCGGTTCGGCTGTGTTCGGTTCGGTTCGGTTCGGCCCGGTTTGGCTTGTCTTGTCTTGGTTCGGTTCGGTTCGGCTTGGCTCGACCCGGCCCGGCCCGGCCCGGTTCGGTTCGGTTAGATTCGACTCGGCTCGGTTCGGTTCGGCTTGGCTCGGTTCGGTTCGGTTCGGTTCGGCTCTGCTTGATTGGGTTCGGCTTGGCTAGGCTCGGCTCGGTTTGGCTTGGTTCAGTTTGGCTCAGTTCGGCTCAACTCGGCTTGAGACGGTTCGGCCCATCTCGGGTTAGCTCGCTTCGGTTCGATTCGATTCGGTTCGGCTCGGCTCAGTTTGGTTCGGCTCGGTTCGTTTTGGCTCGGCTCGGTTCGGTTCCGCTAAGTAGAGCAACGATCGTTGGGTCACACACTCGATAGATCTCGATACGTGAAACTAAAGACCATAGGCAAATAGAAATGGGATTGGTTCATGGTTCTGCAGCCGATATAGTTTTGTCATGAGAGACTAAGAGTAAGTATAATCGTTTGGTAGTCTGTACGTACTAGTTGGGTATGGACAAGTGGTACATTATTGATCCGGATGGATCTCGTGGAGGAGTGAGTGGCTTTGTTTTGGTGTATTAATATAAACATCAGAATTATCCATGGTTGTTTCCAAATTGTACGTATTATTGCTGATTGAGGGAGGTCTATGATCAAAATTCAGTTTGGGCCCTTTCTTTGCTGCATTTATGGTTGTCCTCCGGAATCTTATTTTACGAGAATTACAATCAAATAATAATCATCCACTACTGTATATAGGTGATATCCACATGTCACAACACAAGAGAGAGGCTTCCGGTTTAGTACAGATACTAGTAAGAAACCCGAGCAATGCCCGAATATGCTTGATAGTTGATGCACGCCATTTGGCAAAGACAACATCGTAACTCTTCGAAGAAGTGTGAAATCTGAAGTGAGTGTGATTCACTTGTTAGAGAGAGAGAGAGAGAGAGAGATTAACATCAAATGACCATTAAATGTCACTGAAAGAAAATGTATCATCTTTATGGTAGGTTTTTAAATGGATTTAAAAGAGAGCCGCACTCACACACGAAAGAAGAATTCTAGCTCTTTAAAAGACATCCACGTGTCACAACACGGGAGAGAGCCTTCAATTTTAGTATATATATATAGATAGATGTTGGGGGATATTTTCGTTGGCTCGTGCGGTCGTCCTGCAAAACAGAGAACGCGTGAGAACGGCTTGCTCAGACCCTCCGACGCTCAAGTCAGACCAGGTATCAAGAGAGAGATGCAATAGCTAGAAGTGGTAGGGTTTTGGGTTTTGAACCTGTACTTTGGAGCCAGGGGTCATACCTTTATAGACTTTCTGCAGACCGCCAGAGATAGACACGTGGCGGCTTCTTTCCGCACCTTCTACGGTCCCATGTGTTAACCCACATGGGTCTTTGATGGAGTTTGTCGTTTAGCCTACCAGGCGGTGGCGAGGGAAGACTCACCGGTCATGTCTTTGCCCGGTGGAGATTCTGGAAGGCTCTAGTCTTGGAGGTCCTAGACCGACTCGGACCAGCTTCCGTGGCCCACAGTCGTTTACGTAGTTCCATGAGGGTGGCGACACCTGCCAACTCGATACCGCCTTAGTGTAGGCGATTCAGTAGGATGGGGAGCGAGCTTCTGGTCATTGCACGATTGGACGAGCTCCGCGGAGACCCCATTGGTGTCGTTGCTCCGCCCACTTCTTCCTATTATTAATAGGTAAGCTCTATGGTGGTTGCATGATTAGACAAGCTCCTAAGCGAGTTATGGGTGTTGGGCCTTTCGAAAATGTTCTTTGGATTATACCAGAAGCGATCTCTTTCGCGAGCGAGCCGATCGCGTGCGGACAGAGTGAGCTTCCTGGCGAGTTGTGTCAAGAACTTTAACTCGCAGTACCTCATGAATACCTCGAGGAAGATATTGCTCTGTCCAAGGGACGCAATGATCCGCTACTAAGATTTGGGCGGGTTACGAGCACCAGCCGCGGGGCGACCTCTTCCGCGTGTGAGCTGGTCGCATGCGACCAGGGTTAGCCCCGGGCGGGCTGTGAGCCACGAACCACTATTGTAAGTTCTGGACGGGGTACAAGCATCAGCCGCGGGGAGACCTCTTCCGCATGCGAGCTGATTGCATGCGGCCAGGGTCAGCCCTGGGCAGGTTGTGAGCCACGACCCGCTACTGTAAGCTCTGGGCGGGCTACGAGCACCAACCGCGGGGCGACCTCTTCCACGTGTGTGCTGGTCGCATGGGGCCAGAGTCAGCTCCGGGCGGGCTGTGAGCACCAGCCACAGGCAGCCTCTTCTGCTGGCGATCTGGTTGCGGCGGTCAGGGCAAGCTATCTGGAAGTGTTCTTTGAATTCCAAGACCTATACTGATCACAAGTCTACTTGCCCAAAAATCACGGTTGACCTTGAGCCTCGAACCCACCCCCGGGGGGGCTTCCTACTTCGATTACCCAAGGTCACCCTGGGCGCACCCCAAGACAGGGGCGACCTCCCTGGGTACGTCCGTCGTCTCATTGTGTTCTTTTTTCTGCTACTGTCATATACGAGCCGGTGTCATTTTTGGCACCATTATTATCCTCTCCTGAAGCGCAGCTCTGTTCGCTCAGGAGCCCAGCGAGGTCGTCCACATAGACTAGTTTGATCCTTCCGTCTGCTGACCAGTTCTTACTAAACTGCATTCCATTCTGTAAAGTCGACTATAGGGTGTGACATCAGGCCGCATATGGTGACTTCATCGTGCCTGCCCGTGATATCATCAGGTCGCTCAATGAGCTAAGCTGCGTGGCATCAGGCCGCGCAAGTTGTCTCCACCGTGTCTGCCTATGATGTTACCAGGTCGCTCAACGAGCTATGCTGTGTGGCATCAGGCCACGGAAGTTGTCTCCGTCATGTCTGCTCGTGATGTCACCAGGTCGGTCAACAAGCCAAGCTGCGTGGCATCAGGCCGTGTAAGTTGTCTCTGTTTCTTCTACCCATGATGTCATCAGGTCGCTCAACGAGCTAAGCTGCATGGCATCATACCGCATAAGTTATCTCTGTCGTGTATGCCTGTAATGTCACCAGGTCGCTCAATAAGCTCACCTGCGTGGCACCAGGTCATGTAAGGTGTCTCCATCGCGTCTGCCTGTGATGTTACTAGTTCGCTCAACGAGCAAAGTTGCGTGGCATCAGGCTGCGTAAGGTGTCTCCGCCGTATCTGCCCGTGATGTCAACAGGTCACTCAACAAGCTAACCTGCGTGGCACCAGGCCGTGTAAGGTGTCTCCATCGCGTCTGCCCGTGATGTCACCAGGTCGCTCAATGAGCTAAGCTGCGTGGTCATCAGGCCGCATGTGTTGTTTCCCCGACGATCCAAGGACCATACCCCGAAAGAGATAGCTAAACCAATAAAAAATAAACGACATCGCAAAAAAATCAATATGCATGAAAATTCGACATGTGTGAAATAGTGGGCCCTATAGCTCGACAAAAAAACAAATCAATAGAAATTGAATCAAAACAGAGCGTAAGGGCCAAAGGGTGGAAGTTCGATAAGTGATAAAAGAATCAAAAGCTAGCTACCCCCTGTATGGTTAAGGATCCTCAGAACCTTGGTTTTGCTTATCATGTCCACATGACAGCGGACAGTGGCCTTGCCTCTAGCCTTCGACGTTAGTGGCTTGTGACCTCACCAAGTTATCTAGCTTCGAGGGATTACCAAGAGATTTTCAGGTCGCTTAAATAGATGGTCACTCATTCAGGTCCCCTTAGATCACCTCAGAGTACTTCTTTTCATATCATGTGAATGCGAAGGACCCCGGTCATGTTTAAAGTCCCTTAGATAGCGGACTACCCCAGTGATCTCAAGGTTGTTCAGGACAGCCACTGAGAATCTCGGTCTTGCTTTAAGTCCGCACGACGGCGGACTGTTCTTTGAGAAAGCTGCGTGCGAGCTAATCGCGTACGAGCTGTTCTCTGTGGATTACTATCGAGCACAGATTCAGAAAGACCTATTCAGTCTAAAGATCCTCTATTCCATAAAACGGTCTACAAGGGGGCACCTACGTGCACGGTATGAGAAGGAGGCTATTCTGTAATCTTCCCTCGATGATCTAATACCATATCTTCAAGCTTAATATATTCTAGACCAAGGCAAAGAGCTTGACCATGGTGCGGCGATCGAAAATGACAATAGCATCATGAAGCTCACCTCCTTCGGGGAGCGAGCTCCGAAAGGCACTCACGGTTGTCCGGTCTCGCCCGGCTGAGTCCTCGAGGGCGAGATAGGTGTTCCGGAATCGCATCGAGAAGCACCGGAGAGTCTCCCGTGTGCCCATGGTGAGATCGAACAGTGATTCGATTCACTTCGGAGGTTGTCGATTGCACCAGTACTGTTCCAGGTGATAGAATTGGTGAGGTCTATAGCTCATAAAAACCTAGTGTTTAGCTTTGTATGGTTGATAGTATAGGATTGCATATTGGTACGTACCTTAGTACGTGTTCTGATTACAGAACAGAGAGCCATGGCTACATGGTAATCCACTTGAGTGGGAGACTCAAGGGACTGGTCCCATGTAACCTAAATACGTTCGCAGCTCTGATAAGGGTTGGTCGCCCTATCAGGATAAGCTGTTGGGATGACAGAGCGTAGGTGTCTCCACCACGGTCATTACCAGGCACAGTGTCTGTGGCCGAACGGAACCAACACGGTGCACAGATCGATGAGCAGACATCGGTGCACTAAACCGTGTTTCTGCTTAGGGTAAAACGGTCCTAAACCTTGAGGAACCATGTCTGGTGGACTAACCAGTTGTGTGGTGCTTTGGCACACCAATGTGTGAGGATCCGGATGCAGTGATCCAAAACCACGGTGTACTGGGTTACCCGGCTGGCGTTGCATCAGCGTGTCACTCCTGCAGGCTATCCACACCCCTAATGGGAGGTGCGTTCCTTGGTCTGACCTATGTCGTATTAAACCCTGGCCAGGTGGTCATCAGTTGGACTGGTGACGGATCCGGTTGCTCGGAAGAGTAATCGGAGGTACGATGTATGTGGTCAACCGGGAAGGAACCGAGTCATATGAGCACTCGAGTCTGACGGTATTCTCCACTGCTCGAGTTGCATCATGGCACCAAGTGGAGGGACAGCGAGTTTACCATACTAAGCGGAGAGCAGGGGTATGAGAGAGAACATAGTAAGTCCGGGGGAATTGGAGTGCAGCCTGCGTCGCACTCTGGGTGGCTACGCAGGTTAACTCGGACTCAGAGGATCGATGGTACACTCGGGTAGTGTGTCGATCAAGTCTGAGTTAGAAGCCATGAACCCTGGTCCCTGAAGGTTCCACCTTATCGACATTATGTACGGTTCTTATACCATCTCCTCGAAACACAGAACGTAGTTAGAGGAAGCGAGAAGTCCAAGCATACGCTCCGTGAGTGCTTCGCACTAGTGCACGGTAGATGCGTAGCTACGTGTGTGCACTAAGGGGAAACCCTAGGTTAGTGCAGAGACGCATGTAGCAATTCCTTGCCATAAGTGGACTTTGCCACATGGGTGCGATGCACCGGGACATGTTGCGAGTTGACTAGTTGACTTCACTAGGGGCACCCTACGGTAACCTCAGAGAATAGTGAAATCACTGGTGCACTTCACTTATGTGTGCCTTGCAAAGTCTCGTACACGAGGAACGGCCAACTAGTGGCATAAGGGCGTTTTGGTCATACCATGCGCCACTATGCACTAAGGGGGCCGGCCCAAAGTGTTGAGAGACTGGTCAAGGCCGGCCCCATTAGTTTCGGGAGGTTGTTGCCTCCGATGAAGGGGCCGGTTATGAGGCGTAGAAAACGGGCTGGTTTTGACCGTTTTCGAAAACAAGGAAAGGATAGAGATAAAGAAGAGATATATAGGGATAAGGTTTGAATCTATCATCCTTATCCATACTGTCCTTATCCATATGAATAGGCCGGCCCTATATATGAGAAGGAGAGAGAGGGTGCACGAAATTAATAGAGCCATGCAAGCCCTAGGGCCGGCCATGGCATGGGGAAACCCTAGCCGCCCCCTCTCCTCTCTTCACATCTCCTCTCTCGTCTCTCTCTCCCTCGCTTGCGCCATTGGATGGCGACTCGTCTTCCTCACGTGGTGTTTTGTAGAAGGAGAAGGCTCGTCGTATGGAGGCACTCAGAGATCCATCGACGAGGTGCCGTGCATCGTGTGAGATCGGGTGAACTAGAAGGCATCTCCCGCACCCTTTTGCTGTCCAGAATCTGCACAGAAAATCAACGTTGTTTCTGCGATTCCGGGAGTTACAGAAGTCCAAACGACGTGAAACTTGTTGTAAAAGTTGCGTCTCGAAGTTGGCTACCTACAGTACAAATTTCATCCCAATCGGAGTTCGGAGCAGAAAGTTATGGCTGACGCACCGAAGCTATGTCGAGCAGATCCGTAGCCCGTCTCCATCGACAAAGAAGAAATTTGTTGCGGTGAAAGATTCCGCACGCAGGTATGACCTCTAACAAGTAGATCTAACATAATTAGAACATGCATTCATGCTAGTTTGTTCTTTCGCGTTAGATCATCGTTAGGGGTTCGCGTAGTTGCCATGCTAGATTCATACACGCATATGTAGATCGTTTTCGATGAAAATTTTGATATGTAACGCACACCGCTCACGGTCCTCGGACCTTCACTTTGCTTCCGCTGCGAGCCTCTACCATGGATTTATTTCCAACACCAGGAACAGTCCGGACAGAGGAGTGAAGCTCTGGATTGAGCCCGGAGGTAACTTATGAAACCAGTCCAAGATCGAACCCGTCAAGCTGCTCGGGAAGGGACGACACAGAACATGGTCCTAGTCTTGAAAAAATAGCAACTTCTAGTAAGCCAGCACATGGTCGACTGGATCCTATGATCCGTCGAACTGGATGAACTTCGGAGGAGTCCAAAGCTAGGGGAAGTCTCCTCGATGCACCTCCCTCGTGAAGAGCGAGCTCTCTCCCTGAGTAGCCACGTCTTCCAAGAGGTCGACGGGCATGCCGGATAACTGCTAGTGTCCAGGGTGATCCCCCAAGAGCGGTTGTGCAGGGTCCCAGACAGTCTTGCATGTTTCCTCGAGGTCAGACCGTGCCCTCGCTACGGCGATGTTCAAAGACGACGTCCCGACATCTGCTATGCTGATTTACTGGTAGTCGCCTCGGCGTAGGGAATGATCTGTGTGAGGCCGTCACCTCGCAGGTCTCCGTATGGGGTAACACTTCCATCGTGGGTTTCTCCTCACGCTGATGGTGTGGGTTACGGTCTCTCCATCGAGACCTTATCTCTAGATCGTCCGAGTCCGCACTTCGGCTTTGTCGGCGAGGGGGGACCGTTGGCGGGGTTGACTTGTTGCTGGAGCACTAGGTGACGAGTCGCTGCAGCCGCTCGAGAGCGGTCCCTTTCGTCCTACGCGCCACTGCATCCTCCATAGGGGGCTCTTGCTGGGATGCCCACCGTGTGGGCGCCATTGTGGGTTGATGTGATACTGGGGCAGGGGGAGGTCGCGCAGGGGGAGCGGTCCCCGCCAACACTCCCGGACGTTGAGGTGGGATCACTGACCCTCCCCTCTGCGGGTCAAACCCGGGGGAGAGATCAGCCCTTTGGCTCATCGTCAGAACCTGACGCAGTCGTGCTAGCTCATCCATCATGGTCCGCTGAGTGGCCAACATCTCCAAAAGGAGCTGGTCGCTGAGTGGGACAGGGGGTTAGGAGGCTTCAGCGAGTGCCCGCTCCATATAGGCCCTGCGCGGGCTTTTGCCTGTCTCTGTCCCTGCGTGGCCGGAGCCATCCGGTATCTTTGAGTGGGACGACTTTCAACTGTGTGGTCGTGGGCGTTCTCACAAGAACTAGTCAAAAGATCCCACAAACGGTGCCAAATATTGGGGGATATTTTTTGCTGGCTCGTGCGGTCGTCCTGCAAGATAGAGAAAGCGTGAGAACGGCTGGCTCCTTTGGGAGCGCAGACCCTTCAACGCTCAAGTCAGACCAGGTATCAAGAGAAAGCTGCAGTAGCTGGAAGTGGTAGTGTTTTGGGTTTTGAACCTGTATTTTGGAGCCGGGGGCCGTACCTTTATAGACTTTCTGCAGACCGCCAAAGATGGACACGTGGCGGCTTCTTCCCGCACCTTCTACGGCCCCATGTGTTAACCCACATGGGTCTTTGATGACGTTTGTCGTTTAGCCTGCCAGGCGGTGGCGAGGGGAGACTCACCGATCTTATCTTTGCCAGGTGAAGATTCTGGAAGGCTCTAGTCTGGGAGGTCCTAGATCGACTCGGGCCGGCTTTCGTGGCTCGCAGTCGTCCACGTAGCTCCATGGGGGTGGCGACACCTGCCAACTTGATACCGCCTTACTGTAGGCGATTCGGTAGGACGGGGAGCGAGCTCCTGGTCGTCGCACGATCGAGCGAGATACGCGAAGACCCCATTGGTGCAGTTGCTCCGCCTACTTCTTTTTATTGTTAATAGGCGAGCTTTATGACGGTTGCATGATTGGACAAGATCCTGAGCGAGCTGTGGGTGTTGGGCCTTTCGAAAATGTTCTTTCGATTCTGTCAGAAGCGATCTCTACCGCGAGCGAGCCAATCGTGTGCGGACAGAGCGAGCTTCCTAGTGAGTTATGTCAAGAACTTTGACTCACAATACCTCATGAATGCCTTGAGAAGATACTGCTCTGTCCAAAGGACGCAACGATCCGCTACTAACCTTTAGGAGGGCTACGAGCACCAGCCGCGGGGCGACCTCTTCCGCATGTGAGCTGGTCGCATGCGGCCAGGGTCAGCCCCAGGCGGGCTGTGAGCCACGAACCGCTACTGTAAGTTTCGGATGGGCTACAAGCACCAGCCGCGGGGCGACCTCTTCCGCATGCGAGCTGATCGCATGCGGCCAGGGTCAGCCCCGGGCGGGCTGTAAGCCACAACCCACTACTGTACGTAAGCTCCAGACAGGATACGAGCACCAGCCGTGGGGCGACCTCTTTCGAGTGCGAGCTGGTCGCATGCGGCCAGGGTCAGCTACGGGTGGGCTGTAAGCACCAGCCACAGGCAGCCTCTTCTGCTAGCGATCTGATTGCGGTGGCCAGGGCAAGCTATCTGGAAGTGTTCTTTGAATTCCAAGACATATCCTGGTCACAAGGCTACTTGCCCAAAAATCGTGGTTGACCTTGAGCCTCGAACCTGTTGTAGCTCGTGTGTCCTTAGCGTGGATTTTCTATATTAACATTAATAAAGATGACTTTGGTTATTGCTTTAATTAGAATACTACTGTGGTGTATGATAATACTCATATAATAAAAGGACCCTAGGGAACACAGTAGGCCACTGAGGCGTATGGAGGATCCATGCTTGGGAGACCCAGTGGACCGGTTCTGTGTAGATCTAGAACTAGTTCACAGCTTAGGTAATGTCGGTCGCTTTACCGAGAACAAGCTGTTGGCAGGTAGAGGATGTGGTGAAGTCTCCATCACGGGAACGTGGGATTCCCATTCACCTGACCAAGCACGATGATCGTGTTAAACAGGAACCAAGACGGTGCACAGTTCAGTGATTCAGACACTAGTGCAGAAACCGTCTTACTACTATAGATAATCTGTCCTTAACCCTGAGGGACCATGCTCACTGGGCCAACTAGTTGTGTGGTGCTTTGATGTGCCAACGTGTGTGGACCTTCCATAGTCCAATACCATAGTACGTTGGGTTACCCGACTGGCGTTTGAGTGACATGTAATCCCTACAGGTTATCCGACGTCCAGTGTTAGATGGGTACGTTTTGATGAGTCAATCTGTCCACACAGTTAACCCAGGCCTAGTGGTTGTCAGTATGACTGGCGATGTTCCGGATGCTAGACATAGCACCAGAAGGTGTGTGGTGTTATAGATGACAAGTCATCAAACCCTAGTCAGATGATCGATCGGGATCTGACGGTGCTCCCCACCGCCCGAGTCGTATCATGGCACCAGTAATAGGAGGGACTAAGGATTATCGGAGTATAGTAGAGAGCAGGGTTACGAGGGAGTAACATAAGTTTAGGATCACTAGAGTTCAACTCGCGTCGCACTCTGGGTGGCTACGCGGGTTAATCGGATTAGGGCTGATTAACGGAACTTTCGGTGTCACCGGAACAGTTAATCAGGGATCCGGTGGGAGCTAGAGATCCCGAACCCTGAAGGTTCCACCCTGTCGTTGCGTATAGGAATTGTTCCCCGACCTAGTTGGATACGTTGGATGCGAAGTAGCGCGATGGAGCGCAAGCCCGGAGCCAAAGAACCTAATTCACATGTGTTACGGGCCATAGGGGTATTTTGGTAAATACTGAAATATGGCTCAGAACATATTGAATATGGATCTTAGATTAAGCAGAATAATTCCAGGAGCTCACAGGCGCTGACGGAACTCGATTCCGAGTAGCGCACCTCACTCAGTCTCACTTTCAGTTTTCTGCTTTTCGTGAAGGGCGTTTTCGTCCGGACTTCACGATAGACACCCGGAAGACCTAAATCCGATCCCCCCTCATCCCTATCCACCTAAGGGCCGGCCCTAGGCTCCTGGAGCCATGGGAGACCGGCCCTATAAAGGGAATAGAGAGGGGAGGGGCCGGCCCTATGGTTCTACTCCCTCCCCTCCAAAAATCCGACCCTTAGTCCCCCTCCTTTGTGGTTTCGGCCAAGGAAAAGAGAGAAAGAAGAAGGGAGAAGGAAGAGGAAGGAAGGAGAAGGAAGAAAGGAGAAAGAGGAGGAGAAAATCTCGAGGTTCGCCATCGTCTTCGCAACGGATTCTTCCGTCGGCTCGAAATCCTTGTACTCAGAGACGGGATTTCGAGGATTCTTCAATTCGCAAAGGACAAGGTGCTATTTAACAGTTTCCCTTGCGATTCAAGTGCGGTTCTTCATCGTTCCGTAATCTCCAGATCATAGATCCATAAGGTATGATGAATCTAAATACCTAAGTAGATGCATGCATGTCTTCCGTAGATCGTAGTATGCCTCTAGGGTGTCCGCACATATGCTAAGATCATAGATTTGCATGTAGATTGTTTTGTATCACGAATTGTAATGAAACATACACCGTATGATCTTCGGATCTTTCTTTTTGCTTCCGCTACGACTCTGATTAGCGGAACCCAATTCCAACAATTGGTATCAGAGCACGCTTTGGTGTATGTTTCATGCATGAATTCGTGAAAACATCATGTTAATAAATGATACCATATGTTTTCGTCGGGGTTCGGCGTAGATCATGCATATGGATTGTGCTATGTATCGTCTTTTTGTAGGTGCCGCGCTGAAAAAATAGTAATCTGTGATTGCATGCTTCCGGGGGTCGGACCCCGGATTTTATTTTGCATTGATTATTATTATGGATTTGTAAGGCTCTAGATGGGCGAGGGTGGGGGTTGACCATCCTCGGTTCCCTGGCCATGTTTCTAGGATTGTCTTCTTTTCTTTCTAGCAAAATTATACACGAACGAGCACTTGCTCAGAGCGTGTTAGTTTTTCGGTCACAGGAAGAAGGAGATGATGCTACATCCATGGTTCGGGCAAGCGGTACCATGGCGTGCAAAGACTCGGCAAAAGCGTGCATGTTGGCAATGAAGGGGATCGTCATCAGAGATCGTGCAGAACGAAAGAGCAGGATATCTTGGCTATGCTATTCAGGTTCAGGGGTCGGACCCTGGACTTGATTCAGTTTGGATGCTTTCTCTGTTGTTTCTCTTTATTCAGTATTTAGAGAACCCCGATGATAATGTGATTATCATTCTTGCTTGTGAGTTTGTCTCTAGATCAGGCTTAGGGTTAGTACTAAAATTATGGATTCATCGGTGTCTCTATATGCTTCTAACACGTGCGAATCCGGTGGCTAGCTAAAAGGAAAGGCGGTAACCGCCCTCGTGGTAGTTCAGGTAGCCAAGTACTGTGCACCGAGATAGATGCAGTGTTAGATTTATTTAGAGATAATTAACTAATGTCTCCATAAGAAGTATGATAACCCTAGTGGGATGCCCTTTCCCCACGTGGTCCTAGCGACCAAGTTAGGTTAGGATTTCACTGTGTGATACCCGTTTCTAGATGACGTTTGATGGTAGTATGAACTCATCACGATTTGATTATGCCACCATTAGGTTGAGGTCCGGCGGAGGTTGTCGGATGTCCCTATTTGGTCAGCATCGAAACCTGTAATGAGATGAGGTCTACTATGACATCAGGCATCAAATTATGAACGAGGCGTCATCTTAGTGGGAGTCCTTTCCACGTTGACCTTAGGCTAGGCTCCAGATCTTAGGATTATGGGCAAACTAGTGAAGTACCAGATCCTTGGAATCTATGTAATGTGATCCTTGCAAGAAAGGCGAAAGCTAAGTATTCAAGGTAGGGACTATGATATTTTCCGAGGATACTAATACTTTGCGGGAGGGTTTGTAATCCTAGTGGGAGCACGGTAGACCAGGGTCTATGTCTAGGAGGTCGTGACTATTCTAGATATGCATAAAACCTCATAAAGAAGGGATGTGTAAGAGGTTCCCTCCAAAGGGGAGCCCTTGGCCTTCACAATCAACCGGCTAAGGGTCTGGGTGGGAGGTACGCAGTTTGATATTCTCACCGGGTGAGAGCTGTGTTTCCTTCCATACTGGTTCGCCTAGTGGTTTCCTTTGGGACATGGAGGATGTCGGTGGCAGTGGGTGACGGTTTTTTCCTGCACCACGGGAGCCTATGAACCCCCCTGCCGATACCACCTAAATTTATAGGAAGCATCCAAAAGCTTGTGTGAAGCCGCTGTTGCTGCGCACGCGGGTCACATAAAGCTGGCCAAAAGGAGACTAGGAGGTCTTTCAGTTTGCCGTGGATAGTTCTGATGAAGACTGGGTCGTAAAAACCCCATTGGCAGAAGCGGTTGCATGCTCTCACCGAGATGCTGTCTCCAATTTAGGGTCGATAGTCTCAGTGCTCGAGCCCAAAGAATATAGATTCCTGGATGTCTCCACTTGAGGTGGTGAAGACATAGAGGCTGGAGCAGACATTATCTATTTCTAAATTCCATGAAATAGATTATAGTAGACCCTAACTATTGCTTTAAACCATTGTTTACAGAAATCATGATCAAGCTCGACCCCCTTGCCTCCATACTTAATGATAACAAACTTATGGGACCAAACTACGAGGACTGGAAGCGTAACCTCATACTCGTCCTAAGGGTTGGCAAACACACAATTGCCCTAAGTACCCCTCAATCGGCCATGCCGGGACCAAGTGCAATTGAGGCCCAGTTAAAGGAATGGAAAGACTGGTTAGATGCTGATGAGATGTGCAAGTGCTACATTATGGCATCCTTGCAGACCGTCCTTCAGAAGCAAGTCGAAGACATGGCCTTTGCTTAAGACATGATGCTCTACCTGAAGGAAATATTCGAGGGTCGTAGTCGGGTAACTCGTTACCTGACCATCAAGAAATTAGTATCCACGAAGATGGCAGAGGGGACTTTAGTTCAGGATCATATGCTGAAGTTGTTTGGCTATGTGAACAAGCTTGGTTCCTTCGATATCATCTTGGATGCAGAGATCCAGACCGACATTTTCCTCGCGTCTCTGTCAGGAGCGTTTGGGGGCTTCGTTACCAACTTCAACCTTAACCGGTTGGAGATGTCTAACACAAAGCTCCTAGCGGCGCTCCAGGCGGCAAAGGACGGGATGAAGGCAGGAGCCCAATCCCTAAATATGGAGTGGAATTCTTCTCTGAAAGCCAAGGGCAAGTTTCAGAAAAGAAAGTCTAAGAAGCCCGTGAAGATGGGCCAGGTGCAGTTGCAGGTTCCCAAGCAGAATGGTCCGGCGAAGCCCAAAGGAAAATATTTCCGATACGGCAAGAAGGGGTACTGGAAGGGCGACTGCCGCGCGGCTCCCAAGAAGGCTAAGACATGTATATTTCAAATCCACATAGTGGAATCCCTTGTAACATACAGTTGTTCTCTAATTTCATGGATTGTGGATTCTGGTTGCACTAACCATGCTTGCAATAATTTGCAGGGGTTCAAGGAGACAAGAAAACTGGGTGATGGGGAGATAATCCTAAGCATGGGAACTGAGGCCGTGGCAGAGGCTGAAGCAATTGGAGATGTCATCTTGCAGTTCCTTGATGGAAAAAGTTTATTACTTAGAGACATACTTTATGTACCGTCCTTGAGACGTAATTTAATTTCTGTTTCCTTATTGAATAATAAAGGTTTTTCAATTTTATTTGATGCTTCTGGTATGTCAATTAAATTGAATGGTTTCTTTGTTTGTAAGGGAAAGATACATAATGGTCTCTATGTAATTAACTCCAATCATAAGCAGGATAACATAACTGAAACTTGTGTGATTAATTCATCAAAAAGGAAAAATCCCTCAGATAATCCAACACTCCTTTGGCATCTAAGGCTTGGACACATAGCCTCAGACAGGATTCACAGGTTGGTTAAGGTAGGACTCTTAAGTCCAAATGTTTCAGAAAGCCTACCGACGTGTGAGTCTTGCCTGGAAGGCAAGATAACTAAAAGGTCTTTTCGAGCCAAAGGTAGCAGATCTAAGGAGGTATTGGAGTTGGTACACACTGATGTATGTGGGCCCATAAGTGTCCGTGCCATAGGAGGCTTCGAGTATTTCATCACCTTCACGGATGATCACTCGAGGTTTGGATACATATACCTAATGCGGCGGAAGTCTGAATCCTTTGATAAGTTCAAGGAGTTCAGAGCTGAAGCAGAAAAGCAGACGGGTAAAAGTATCAAGTCTCTTCGATCGGATCGAGGAGGCGAATACCTATCGGATGAATTTATTGGGTACCTGCGTGAGCATGGGATTGTATCCCAGTTGACTGCACCAGGGACACCACAACAGAATGGTGTCTCTGAGAGGAGAAACCGAACTTTGTTAGACATGGTTCGGACTATGATGAGTTATGCAACATTGCCACCTAGTTTTTGGGGATATGCCCTAGAGACGGCAATATATATTTTGAACTTTGTTCCATCAAAGTCAGTACCCCTAACTCCTTGGGAGCTGTGGTTAAAGCGAAAGCCAAGCCTACATCACTTTAGGATTTGGGGTTGTCCAGCACATTTGCGGAAGGACAAGCGAGATAAGATGGAGTCAAAAACTAAGGTATGTCTGTTCGTTGGGTATCCAAAAGGGACAAAGGGTGGTCTATTTTATGATCCTGAGGATAGAAAGGTTGTCGTCTCGACGAACGCCGTATTCCTAGAGCATGATTATTTAATAGACCATAAGCCCACCAGTAAAGTAGTTCTTGAAGAATTGCTTGGTACTGATGGGAGTACGCAGACAGAAAACGTAGTGGGAGCCGATACCACTAAGGTTAACGGTATTGTAGAATCGACTCCTATAGAACCACCGCAGGTTCGTCGTAGTGGGAGGACCACAAGTGCTCATGATAGATACATTAGAGAAGCCTTTATGGTTGATCCAGAGTTTCAGGAGAATGATCCTCTGAACTATGACAAAGCGATGGTATCCACTGACCATGCAGCATGGCAGGAAGCCATGGAGGCAGAACTGACATCGATGTCCCAAAACTCGGTCTGGACACTTGTAACACCACCTCACAACATTAAACATGTTGGGTGTAAGTGGGTGTACAAAAGGAAAAGAGGTCCGTATGGTACCGTTGAGACTTACAAAGCTAGACTAGTCGCTAAGGGTTATACCCAGCAAGAAGGGATCGACTATGACGAAACATTTTCGCTAGTGGCTATGCTTAAGTCTATCCGGATCCTCTTGTCCATTGCAGCCCATTATAATTGGGAGATCTGGCAAATAGACGTCAAGACCGCATTCCTCAACGGAGATTTGAAAGAAGACATCTACATGTCTCAGCCTCCAGGCTTTGTCGCAAAAGGTCAGGAAGGTCTGGTGTGCAAGTTGCAAAGGTCCATTTATGGACTGAAGCAAGCATCCAGGAGTTGGAACATGCGTTTTGATCAGGCTATCCAGTCTTATGGATTTGAATAGAACGTGGATGAACCATGTGTTTATAAAAGGAGCGATAAGACTGCAGTAGTTTTTCTAGTGCTTTATGTGGACGATATCCTGCTCATCGGAAATGATGTTGGAACGTTGTCTACAGTGAAGGTGTGGTTATCCTCTCAATTTGACATGAAAGACCTGGATGAAGCGAGTTATGTTCTGGGGATCAAGGTAACTCGAGATCGCCAGAACAAGATTCTCTCGCTGTCACAGTCAGCCTACATAGATACTATCTTGGTCAGATTCAGTATGCACAACTCCAAGAAGGGACTGGTTCCATTCAGACATGGAGTGAAGTTGTCCAAGGATCAAGGTCCTAAGACTCCTGAGGAGAGGGCAGAGATGCAGAAGATACATTATGCTTCGGCTGTAGAGAGTCTGATGTATGCCATGCAGTGCACGAGACCAGATATATGCTATGCAGTAGGCATGATGGGCAGGTATCAGTCAAATCCGGGTCCAGGGCACTGGACTACTGTGAAAAGTATACTCAAGTATCTCCGTAGGACGAGAGATTATGAGTTAGTTTACTCTTCACAGGAACTGATGCCGATTGGTTATACGGATTCTGACTTTGCGTCAGATCTAGAATCCAGGAGATCGACGTCAGGGTTTGTGTTTTCATTAGAAGGAGGAGCTGTCAGTTGGAGGAGCGTGAAGCAGGGATGCATCATGGATTCGACGACAGAGGCTGAGTACGTTACGGTGTGCGAAGCAGCTAAGGAGGCGGTGTGGCTCAAGAAGTTCCTCACGGACTTAGGATGCGTACCGGGAGCTCAAGATCCTATTGTCCTTTACTGTGACAATAGTGGAGCGGTAGCACAATCCAAGGAGCCAAGATATCACCAGAAGAGCAAGCATATCGAGCGAAAATACTACATAATCCGGGACTTGCAGAAGCGAGGGGAGGTAGCAGTGACTCAGGTGGCGTCTGCAGATAACATGGCGGACCCTTTCACAAAGGCGTTACCGACCAAGGCTTTTGAGAAGCACGTGGATGCCATGGGAGTTAAGACTGTTGTTCCCCGCTAGGCCAAGTGGGAGATTGTTGTAGCTCGTGTGTCCTTAGCGTGGATTTTCTGTATTAACATTAATAAAGATGACTTTGGTTATTGCTTTAATTAGAATACTACTGTGGTGTATGATAATACTCATATAATAAAAGGACCCTAGGGAACATAGTAGGCCACTGAGGCGCCTGAAGGATCCATGCTTGGGAGACCCAGTGGACCAGTTCTGTATAGACCTAGAACTAGTTTACAGCTTAGGTAATACCGGTCGCTTCACCAAGAACAAGCTGTTGGCAGGTAGAGGATGTGGTAAAGTCTCCACCACGGGAACGTGGGATTTCCATTCACCTGACCAAGCACGATGATCGTGTTGAACAGGAACTAAGACGGTGCACAGTTCAGTGATTCAGACACTAGTGCAGAAACCGTCTTACTACTATAGATAATCTGTCCTTAACCCTGAGGGACCATGCTCACTGGGCCAACTAGTTGTGTGGTGCTTTGATGTGCCAACGTGTGCGGACCTTCCATAGTCCAATACCACGGTACGTTGGGTTACCCGGCTGGCGCTTGAGTGACATGTAATCCCTACAGGTTATCCGACATCCAGTATTGGATGGGTGCATTTTGATGAGTCAATCTGTCCACACAGTTAACCCAGGCCTGGTGGTTGTCAGTATGACTGACGATGTTCCGGATGCTAGGCATAGCACCGGAAGGTGTGTGGTGTTATAGATGACAAGTCATCAAACCCTAGTCAGATGGTCGATCGGGATCTGACGGTGCTCCCCACCGCCCGAGTCATATCATGGCACCAGTAATAGGAGGGACTAAGGATTATCGGAGTATAGTAGAGAACAGGGTTACGAGGGAGTAACATAAGTTTAGGATCACTAGAGTTCAACTCGCGTCGCACTCTGGGTGGCTACGCGGGTTAATCGGATTAGGGCTGATTAACGAAACTTTCGGTGTGTCACCGGAACAGGTAATCAGGGATCCGATTGGAGCTAGAGATCCCGAACCTTGAAGGTTCCACCCTGTCGTTGCGTATAGGAATTGTTTCCCGACCTAGTTGGATATGTTGGATACGAAGTAGCGCGATGGAGCGCAAGCCCGGAGCCAAAGAACCTAATTCATATGTGTTACGGGCCGTAGAGGTATTTTGATAAATACTGAAATATGGCTCAGAACATATTGAATATGGATCTTAGATTGAGCGGAATAATTCCAGGAGCTCACAGGCGCTAACGGAACTCGATTTCAAGTAGCGCACCTCACTCAGTCTCACTTTCAGTTTTCCGCTTTTCGTGAAGGGCGTTTTCGTCCGGACTTCACGATAGACACCCGGAAGACCTAAATCCGATCCCCCCTCATCTCTATCCACCTAAGGGCTGGCCCTAGGCTCCTTGGAGCCATGGGAGACCGGCCCTATAAAGGGAATAGAGAGGGGAGGGGCCGGCCCTATGGTTCTACTCCCTCCCCTCCAAAAATCCGACCCCTAGTCCCCCTCCTTTGTGGTTTCGGCCAAGGAAAAGAGAGGAAGAAGAAGGGAGAAGGAAGGAGAAGGAAGAAAGGAGAAAGAGGAGGAGAAAATCTCGAGGCTCGCCATCTTCTTCGCAACGGATTCTTCCGTCGGCTCGAAATCCTTGCACTTAGAGACGGGATTTTGAGGATTCTTCAATTCACAAAGGACAAGGTGCTATCCGACAGTTTCCCTTGCGATTCAAGTGCGGTTCTTCATCGTTCCGTAATCTCCGGATCATAGATCCATAAGGTATGATGAATCTAAACACCTAAGTAGATGCATGCATGTCTTCCGTAGATCGTAGTATGCCTCTAGGGCGTCCGCACATATGCTAAGATCATAGATTTGCATGTAGATTGTTTTGTATCACGAATTGTAATGAAACATACACCGTGTGATCTTCGGATCTTTCTTTTTTACTTCCGCTGCGACTCTGATTAGCGGAACCCAATTCCAACAGAACCTACCCCCCCCCGGGGGGGGGGGGGGGGGGGGGGTTTCTGCTTCGATCACGCAAGTTCGCCCTGGGCAAGCCCCAAGACAGGGGCGACCTCCCTGGGTACGTCCGCCGTCTCGTTGTGTTCTTTTTCCTGCTACTATCATGTGGACGACGAGCCGGTGACATTTTTGGCACCATCAATAGATATAGTTCATTAGATATTAGATTAGATTAGATTTGCCTTTTTATCTATTGTTGTTAGCTTCTTGTGTTGCTTCCTACAAAAAAGAAAGTTAAGACGGGCGCCTAAGGCCCTATTGAAAATAAGGCCTCCAAGGACCCAACCAACCTAATAGGTTAAGTTTCTGTTGATAGAAGAATAGAGAGTTGTCCAATTATACTTTGCACACAACCACGGCCCATGCACTGCACCCATATTCTTTTTACATACAATTAGATTGCTCCCCTTTTCTCTAGCATATTCATGAACAATCTAGATGCTCACTGAGTCAGCCTTGGTTAAATGTCAAAAAATTATTATTAGCATGTAGGTCTGGCAATTCCGGATCCGACATGGCAGATCCGACATGAAGTTAGCGGGTCCGGGTCTGGGTTAAACGGTTCGGGTCGTAAACGGGTCAACACGGTAGAACTGTTTAATAAACGGGTTGGGTCCGCGTTTAGGGACTGGACATGATAGACCTGGGAAGACCCGTTTAAAATTCAACGGGCCGTGTCGTGTCGGGTCGGGTACGGGTTTAGGGTCTAGACACGATTAGTTAAACGGGTCAGGTCCAGGTCTAGGGGTTTTGGACACGACCCGAAACTAGACATGACACGAACCGGACCCGACATGACCCATTGCCACCCCTATCAGCATGTATTGAGTCGGCCTTGGTTCGGGTCGGGCTTGAGCCTCGGCATCAAGCTCCAAGTTCGGGCCGAGCATGGGCCTAGGTCGAAATTTTGAAACCGGGCATGGGCCGGGTTAAGGCATGTCTAACATGACTAGGGCCGGGCTCGGGCTAGTAGTGGCCCAACCCTAGCCCGGCCCATTAACAGCCCTAACCAGTTACTTACGTAACTGGAGTAGGCCCATATAGTGGAGAGTCTGGAGACCACATGAGTCTGGAGAACGACATTGACGTCTTCTTATCCCCATTGAAGGACGGCCGTTGATCTCAATTTGATATCTATCCTCTCTTTTTTGGTGGGGTGGAAATAGTGAGCAATAAATATTTTTCCACACAATTTCTCCTCATTTGGGGGAGGTGGTGACCGGTGAGTCGTGAGACCGAAGACCGAAGCCGGCCGCTGTGGCTGCGTTTCAAACATGGGAACCGGTTACAGCCAGTTGACACCGGTGGTTTCTCGTGGTAGTTGGTATGACAATCATTAAGGGAAGGAGAACGATTAATACTGAAATGGAGGAATGAAATTAAGTGGATAGGAAAAAATTAGTAAAGGACCCGATTGTAAAAAAATAAATATAGTAATCGATTGGAGGGTTTTAATGTAAAAAATAAGGACACATTTGGTATTGATCTTACTGTTTATATATTTTTTTGCCAAAGGTTAATTTGCTATGGGTGCCACATGTCCATCCCTTCTTTAGATACGCGGTCCACTTGAGTGCTTGCGATTCATCTTTGGATATGAAAAAAAAATTACACATACGAGAGAGGGGTATTTTTTAAAAAAATCCTACTGCAGCCATCCGATGCATGCCATGATGTTAAAGACGCGCGAATCATCAGCCAAATCTCTCTCATAATATTTATGTTAACAACTATATCTGTTAAACAGAAAACAAAATCAATTCGGTGATCTGCTGGAGACAGAGTATATCAACATTATTATTATTATTATTATTTTGAATCGTTTAATCCACTCTCGAGAGATCCAACATAGATTTTTTTGTTTTTTCCTTTTATTTGCTTTCAACATCTTTTATTAAAGATAATATATGCTTTCAAGTTTCGATCCAGTAGTAGGGATGGCAACGGTGCGGTTTAAAATCGGAAACCGTAGTAAACCGCACCACATGGTGTGGTTTTGGTTGCCAAAATATAAAACTGTCACGGTATGGTGTTGTTTCGGTTTTGACCAAAACCGTATAAAACTGCACCGTTTAGATCATTATAAAGATAAAACCATGGTGCGCATGGTGTAGTGGTTTTGGTTTTACATAATGGTGCACCGTCGCGGTGTGGTGCAGTGCAGTTTCATTGTGGTGGTTTTGGTTTTTTTCAAAACCGCACCGTTACCATCCCTACAGTTTAGTGATGGAAATTATTTTGAAAACATGCATATAGTGTCTTAGTAGGTTCGAAGCAGACAAATTGATACTCATGGAGCGAAAGGCGAGAGATCGAACAAAGTCTCTTGCACGATGAACAAAAGTCTCTCATTATGCATCATTTTGGTCTATCATAAATGACAAATATGATATATCCTTTCGGGTAGCAAAAATGCTATATGTATTAGTGTTCAATTGCAGCTGGAAGTTGGATGGACCCTACACACATTTGCTTCCCTAATATGCTGGAGAAAAGAGAGCAGTATGATTGTATGTAAAAAGGGTATGAGTGCAGTGTACGGGTCATGGCTGTGTGTAAAGTATAATCGGACGGGTCTCTATTCTTCCATCAACAGTTCAGATGCCTCACTCAGCATCTGCAGCAGAATCCGCAAGCAACAAAATGTTTTTCCAATGAGATGCTTTGTGTATCTCACTTCACATTAACAACATCGATCCACACCGCCTACATTTTAGGGCTCCCAACATGCTACGAGAAGAGCTCTCTCTCTCTCTCTCTCTCTCTCTCTCTCTCTCTCTCTCTCTTTCTCTCTCTCTCTCTCTCTCTCTCTCTCTCTCTCTCTCTCTCTCTCTCTCTCTCTCTCTCTCTCGGGGTTAGTCTATCTGCCACTGCCATGACACCCCAAAGGTGGTGGAGGAATTCAGCCAAAGGTGATGGGATTGTGGTCGCTAAAGGCAGCCACTACCATGATGCCGAAAGCGACAAATGATGTCGTAGAAGTCTGACGCGCGCGCGTGGGGGGGGGGGGGGGGGGGGGGGGGGGGGGGTTCTCCAATTGGTCGCCATAATCACGGTCCACCTCCGTCGCCTCCTCTCTTTTTCTTCCCGACGAAACCCATTGCCGCCCTCCTCTTCCTCCATCTCCCTCCTCCTTTCTTCCCCTTCTTCCTTCCTCCATCTTCCTTGTGCCTGAACCCTAGCTGCTGGCCGACGTCAGTGGTAGCCCGACAACGTTATGTCAGTGGCTGTCCGTCGATATTGCCACAGTTGGATATTTACCGACATCAAGGAGGAGGATGGATTTCGAGGATGAGGGGTGGGTACGCCAAGAGGGGTATTTTAGGGTTTTTATTTTATTAGGGGTGCGAGACAACAGCCCTAAACAAGTTGGGGGTTAAGAAAGATTCGGGTGCCATCACCACTTGCATGGGTGAGAATATACGTACCCCCCGATAGCATTAGTTCAAAAACCCAACAACCAGTGGAGGTTATATCTCTCTTCCATTCTCTCTCAAAACAACCCCCCATTCTCTCTCTAGTCTCTAGTGGTGGGAGAATCCCGAGGGAGGGAAGAGAGAGAGAGAGAGAGAGAGAGAGAGAGAGATCATGCACGGACGGGAATCTTGAGAACAAGGAGTCGATCAAAGTTGGTTCGAGCACGCCCCTCGACACCGCCACCTGGGGTCGTTCTCTCGTTAGAATCGACCCCCTTTGCGCCCTTTTTCACTTTGTTCCCAGCTTTTAGTTTTCGGCCGTGGATTGGAGCAGAGAACTCCGAGTCTCCGACGACTCTGATCATTGCTGGCCGAGCATCGATCGAGCCAGTGTATGGCCTGAGGCCATGGGTTCCTTGGACGATCGCCTGCTCCGCTCCGCCACCTCTCCGATGGCCGACGGAGAGCGAGCAACATCCCCTCTTCGGGTTCTCTTCAGGGACGCCAGGTATGTATGGACCGGACCCTCCTCTGTTCCATCGGTTTTCTTGGGTTTTTGGTCACAGAATGTTCGGTTTCTTGAATCTGTGGCGCGCAGGCAAGTCTTCAGGATGGATGAGCTGGGGTCGGAGATTGCGCTGATCGCGTTCCCCGCGGCGCTGGCTTTGACGGCCGACCCCATCGCCTCCTTAGTCGACACCGCCTTCATCGGCCAGATAGGTCTGTGCTTCCTCTGCATGCTCTATTGACTCTGCTTAGGCATCATCTATTCCTTAGTTAAGTATTTGTGGGCCTTATGAATTACTGCCCACATAATAAAATGCATATTTGGAACCGTTTCTCGTCGAAAATTAGTTTTCGAGGAAGAAATGACTTTTTTGGGAAAGAATTTCCTAAATCAGCATTGGTGTTTGACAATTTTGGAAAACTCTATAGAATGTAACAAGGAAATAGTAAAGGAAATAGAGGCAGAGAGCGCGGCCGCCCTATGGGTTGAGGCACATATTGGCTGCCCACGTGGATTCCGCCAATGGTCGTTCACGAAGTACAATGACCCACCACTGCCTCGATTTATCTCCGTTGTAAGACACGGTCCGTCGTGTGGAAGATGTAAACCACCCCCCCATTCTCACCCACCCCCAAGAAACATAAAATGAAAGAAAATAAAACAAAGGAAAATGAGTACACTTGTTGGAAAAAGGAAATTGGTGGGGGAAGTATGTATTACAAAGAAGCCATTTGTAGAGAGACCTTATATCGGAATCCAAAAATATTGTGTCTTGTTGGGTACGCTAGCCCGTGGGTCAGCCTGCCCACTCAATCCATCCATCCATCCATACTCAGTGGAAGCATGGGGGTATCCTGGTTGTGGGTGAATCACGTTAATAATAATTTGTTGTATTCTTTCTGGATGATTGGGTTGGTTTCGTGGTGGTTTATTGTTTTTGTTATCAGAGTATCTCTCAACAAACCCAGCTGCTAGAACTGCACTACGGAATCGCTCAAATCATGCTCGAGGTGCTTGTTTGAGCCCGTAGATAGCACGGCGCAAACGACAAACGTGCCCCGGAGGAACATAAATGCCCGGAGGAGGAGCTATGTATACTCCCTCGGAGAGGTCACCGTGAAGGAACGCATTGATGACATCCATCTGATGAAGAGGCCACCCTCGATCAACTGCCAGAGCTAAGAGGGTGCGCACAGTAGTCATCCGAGCAACTGGAGCAAACGTCTCCTCATAATCAATCTCATACTCCTGGGAGACGCCACGAGCAACGAGGCGGGCCTTGTGCCGCTTAATGGATCCGTCCGGTCGAGTCTTGACCTTGAATATCCACTTGCAACTAACAGGCACCACGCCTGAGGGACAAGGCACCAAATCCCATGTCTGGATCCGCTGAAAAGCCTCAAGCTCCACTGACATGTCCTGTCGCCACTCTGGGTGTAAAGCTGCCTCACGGTACGACTGGGGCTCCCAGTGGGTGTGAAGAGCAGTAAGAAAAGCCTGATAAGCTAGAGAATAGGAGGCAATGACAGAGTAGCCAGAGGGGTCAGAAGAGTCAGAGGTAAAGACAGAGTAGTCAAACCTGTCCGGAGAGTAGTCATATTTATCTGGAGAGTGATGTTCGCGTGCCGGGTAGCGCCGAACAAGAGCATGATCCACAACCGGTGAGGAGAGAGCAACAGCAACAGGCGAGGGAGTACCAGTGTGAACCGACTCTGGAGGAGGAGCTGCAGAGCGACGAACATAAACACGAGTAATAGGTGGTGGTGGAGGTGGCAAGAGAGACGTGGGAGGGAAGGGTGGAGGTGGAGGTGCTGAGGGTGGAGGTACTGAGAGTGGGGGAGATTCAACTGGAGAGGACACAACCAATGGTGCAGGAGCAGGATACGGAGGTAAAACAGGGATAGTGAGAGGTAGTGAAGACGCGGAGGGTGACGTAGGAGATAAGGAAAGATCCCGGGACTCGGTGGAAAAGTACGGGATGTCTTCGACAAAAGAAACATGACGTGACACGAATCTGGCGAGCCATGGGATCGTAGTACCGATAGCCCTTGTGCTCCCGACTGAGCCCCAGATGAACACACCTAACAGACCTAGCAGAGAGTTTGGTGCGCTCATGGGGAGGGAGGAGAACGAAACACGTGCACCCAAAGGTGCGAAGTAGGGAGTAGTCAGGAGATGTGGAGTAAAGTCGCTCGTATGGGGTAATACCAGAAAGGGTGGAGGACGGAGTGATATTGATGAGGTGAACTACGGTCAGAACAGCCTCGGCCCAGTAGGAATGCGGAACAGAAGCAAACAGAAGGAGAGCTCGCGCTGTTTCAAGGACATGGCGATGTTTGCGCTCGGCGACTCCGTTCTGTTCATGGGTATGTAGGCACGACTGTTGGTGAAGAGTGTCGTGAGTCTGAAGAATCTCACGCATCTTGGAGGAGAGATATTCCTGAGCATAGTCAGACCAAAATATCTTAATGCGCCGACCAAACTGGGTGTGAAGCATAGTAGTGAATGTCTGATAAATATGAGAAATCTCGGAGCGGCGACACATGAGATAAACCCAGATGCAACGGGAGTAATCATCTATGAAACTGACATAATATAAAAAACCAGTAAAAGAAGCAACGGGAGTAGAGCCCCAAATGTCAGAATGCACTAAATCAATAGGAGCAACAGATTTGGAAGCACTAGCCGAAAACGATAGAGCCAGATGCTTTGCCAATCTGCAGCCCGTACAGACAAAGAGGGGAGAGGACACACGACCCAAAGCGCCCGAACAGAAAATGCTTTCGAGTCGATCACTAGACAAATGACCTAACCTTCTGTGCCACAAGCCGGCATCAGAGGTGACTGACATGACTGACTCAACAGAAGCAGGTGAAACATGAAGATAATCCAGCTGGTAAAGTCCCCCGGTCCTACGGCCCAGCCCAATCCTCCGTCTCGTTCGTGAATCTTGCACAATACAAGCAGAGGAGGTAAAGGTGACAATGAGTCCAGAATCACATAGAGAACTAATAGAGATCAAATTAATATTAAGAAGAGGAGCATAATAAACATAGGATAGGGTCAGGCGACCAGCGTAGTCCGAGGTAGAAGTGATGGATCCACACTGCGGAATAGGTACAAGAGTACCATTCGCAGTGCGAACCTCCATGTGGGCATGATCAGGAGTATAGGTGGTGAGCACGGTGGAGTCATATGTGAGATGACAGGAAGCACCCGAATCGAAAATCTAAGGGGCAGCAGTACCAGAGGAGGCAACTAGGCCGGTAGCAGGCGAATAGCTAGTGGAGGCGATGTGGCAAAGTAGGAGCTCCTCAAGTCGCTGGAGACGATCCGACTCAGGTGGAGACGGTGCAGTAGTAGCAACAATGGCCGCTGGAGTCTTTACAGAAGCAGCAGCGCCACCAAAGTAGCGGAAGGAAGACTGACCACGTCCACGACTTCGTCTACCTCGACCGCTGCTTCGATCGTCCCGGGAAGCAGGAGCCCGGCGTGATGCTCTCTTATCCGGACCCCAGCGGGGGTTGTGTGGAGGATGTGTGGGACATTCACGCTTCATGTGTCCGGGCTCCTTGCAGTAGTGGCAGAATACAGGCTCATCGGAGAACCGGCGCGCCAGGACGCTGTCTGAGCTAGGGACAGATGGAGAAGGACGAGTACCTTTAGTCTGAAGGTGAGTCTCCTCATTGACCAAGTCGAGCAGGGCATCCTCTGGTCGAGGGAGTGGCTCACGGTGCAAGAGTTGAGCAGCGATGAGAGCAAAGTCCGGCCGAAGTGCTGCCAGGAACTGCTGCAGGTGGCCCTCATCGAGGTAGCACTGGAAATCCCTAGAGCGTGGGCAAGTACACCGCTCTGGGATCAGGGAGTCCAGCTCATGCCAGTAGGCACAAATCAGACTGAAGAAGTCCTGGATCGTACGCTCCCCCTGACGGGCAGACTACAAGTCACATATAAGCTGATGCCGGCGTGCACCGCCGCGCGGGAGAAACCGGTCCCGGAGATACTCCCACATTGCGCGTGCTGTAGGAAGGCAGCCGATAGGAGTAAGGAGCGAACGAGCAACGGAGTCTAGAAGATAGGCCCGGATGGCCTGGTCGTGACGACGCCACGCGAGGGCAGTAGCCGTGGCTGCCGTGGTAGTAGTCGTGGCGATAGCAGTCGCAGCAGAGGACGCGGCGCTGTCGGCTGCGCTACTGGTGACAGAGGAGGAGCCGGAGGAGGCAGCTGGAGGAGAATCATCACACGTGATGTGACCCCAAAGATTGCGACTGGAGAGCGCGGCCTCGACTGTGAGCGACCAATCAGGCTAGTCGCTGGCTGAGGACAACTGAAAGGTGACCACGGTGGAGAGATCGCAAGGACGGACAGCACGGTAGGAGATGCCATGGAGGAATCTCAAAGGAGAGGGAAGCCGGAAGGGGGGCTGGCGGATGGAGGGAAGGGGTTGGAGGGGTTGTCGGATGGAGGGGAGAGGCCGGGGGTACTGTTGGATGGAGGGGGGGCTGTCGGGTGGAGGAGAAGGCCGGGGGGGTTGACGGGTGGTGGGGAGGGGCTGGCGGGCAAAGGGAGAAGGGCCGAGGGGGGCGGACGGCTGGAGAGGAGGGGCTGGGGGGGGGGGCTGGCGAGTGGAGGGAAGGTGCGGTGGGACTGTCGGGTGGAGGGGAGGGGGGGCTGTCGGGTGGAAGGGAGGGGCTGTCGGGTGGAGGGGAGGGGCCGGGGGGGGGGGGGGGGGGGGGTTGACGGGTGGAGGGGAGGGGCCGGGGGGGCTGGCGGGCAAAGGGAGAAGGGCCGGGAGGGGGGGGGGGGCTATCAGGTGGAGGGAAGGGGCCGGAGGGGCTGCCGGATGGAGTAGGAGGCCGGAGGGGGTGGATGTTGCCGGAGTGGCCCGGAGGAGAGAGATCGGAGCCGGGGTGGCTGCCATCGTCGCCGCTGTCGCGCGAGAGAATCCTATAGCTCTGATACCATGTTAGGAGATGACGGATAGGGTTTGGAGAGAATGGAATAGTTCTCATTGAGGGACTGAAGCCCAATATTTAAGTACATGTATACACACACAACCCGACCCGACTGTACATAGAACCCGACCCGGTATATACATTAACAGTTTTGATCCCCCGCATGTAGTATTTTCGCAACATGTATGTCTTTAACGGGTTTGACCACCTTAATAAGCCTTTCCCAAGTAATTGCTCGTTGCTCCTTGACCAATAAACTTGTGAATTCACACCCCTTGGCATGTGTACCAATGCATACGCACCCTTGGCTAATGATGTAAATGGGCCGACGCTGTCACACTAGTTTACCTTGGACTTGTGACACAAAAAAGGTAGGCCCACAAGCACAACATTGACCTGGCTTACTCTCGCACACTACATGACACAACCGAGCGGGAAAAGCTAACACTTTCATGCCCTGACCGAATGGGATGAATTTTTTTTAAGGTTTTGAAACTTTTTTTTTTGGAATAAATTAAAAATTCTCGAAATCACTACATCAATGATCGATCTACCCTTATATTTCCGAGGAAGATGGCTATGATTGATTTTTGGATTTTCGTCATTTTTTTTACCTATATTATTTATAATGAATGAGTGGTAAGATGTCTTATGGAAACCTTTGATCAATGCCAAGAGCGAGCAAACAAGACAAAGAGAAGAAAAATAATAAAATAAAAATGCATTAGAACACACGGAGGACACAATGATTTATGTTGTTCAACTAGATGGCCTATATCCATGCACATAGATAAAGGTGGTATTCACTATACGACAATGGGCTAGATAGCTAGAATGTGCATGATGTGCATCCAATAATGTTGTCATTCTCTCACATACATACTTTTTCTCCTACAAACTCTAAATAGAAGTAGAGAATACACCCAACTCCCGAGACCTAACTCTATAAACCTTACTTCTCTCAAGCCATTCAGCATGCCGACAAGTAGATGGTTTTATAGGACCTACTAGAAAGAGTCCCATTCATTTTGATGTTTAATAGTTCTTTCAATTCTTCAAAGTAATCCCAAGAGTCGATATCCAAATGGGTGGGGTGGGATATAACCTTGGGAGCTGTCCACAAAATTGGCCAGTATAGACTTCATGTGAGAAGCCATGTTTTAGAAGACCTCCCTCGTGATATAGAGGAAAAGATTATTGAGAATTTAGCCCAAGAGGGTAGTCCCTCTCACACGATATAGGTGTTTGCAAAATAGGGGCAACCGTACCCCATTGGGACACATGATCCTTCCCGTATGCACGGAAAAACTTCTCCAAATATATAAAGGTGATATCCAGGGTGCTGAAAAGACAGGTTAAACATTAACGAATGATGACAACAACAACATAAAGAAAGCAAATAAGGGAAGAGTGGAAACAAGCACTTCGCCTCCCTTAGTACTTGGAGAGCAATGAGAAGACGTTGGGCCTAGGAAAATAGGGTGAATGTCGAATTAAGGCTAGGGGCACAAGCACATAGCCTTCAAACTAGGTTTTGCAATGGTAATTTAGACAGTAACAAGCATACAGCCATGCAGACGATGGAGATGGGTGCGGGTGACACGACTGACAATACATGCATGGAGCGGCCGGAGTTTGCGTTGCACCGAACCATGGAGCACGAGGTGCGGCCAGCACATGGCATGCATGGAGGTTGGCATAGCAACACTAGGGTGTGCACGGAGGCCAGAGGCAACAACCATCGACGAGCCAACACCAGACAAATTGATATGCGAAGTTGTGAGTCATTGAACACATAAGCAGTGCAGTGGACGAACGATGGATTGTAGGGCCAGTCGCAAGGCTGTGGCACGGTTACAGAGTCACCGACATGTGGCTACTCCCAGCCTCCATGGGCTGATGATGGAGTTGTCGATGGGTGGCTGATGGTGTTTTCATAATACGATTGTTCTAGATGTCAATGGGTATTTGATGAAGTCATCGACGGGCGAATAATGGAGTCGTTGATGGAGGCTAATTGTGGCATCAATGACTGCAATGCAGGGGTTCAGACGGGCGACTAACGGAGGCACCGATAAGTTCAAGTGTTGAGCGTACCGACAGATTACAGATTCAGAGCGATAGGCACGAGGGCATTGGACACATCATTAACTATAGGGGTGGCAATGGGTCGTGTCGGGTCGGGTTCGTGTCGTGTCTAGTTTCAGGTCGTGTCCAAAACCCCTAGACCCGGACCCGACCCGTTTAACTAATCGTGTCTAGATCCTAAACCCGTACCTGACCCGTTTAACTAATCGTGTCTAGATCCTAAACCCGTACTCGATCAGCTTATAAACGGGTAGACCCGATAAGACCCGTTTACCACAACGGGTCTGTTCAGTTGACCCGATCCGACCCAATATGACTCGACCATAACTGACCCAATAGACCCACTATACTATATATTACAATATCGGATTGCGGATAGACCCGACCCCACCTGACACGACCCGTTGAATTTTAAACGGGTCTTCCTGGGTCTACCATGCCCAGACCCTAAACCCGGACCCGACCCGACCCGTTTGTTAAACGGGTCTATCGTGTCGACCCGTTTATGACCCGAACCCGTTTAACCCAGACCCAGATCCGCTAACTTCGTGTCGGGTCGTGTCGGGTCTACCGTGTCGGGTCCAAAATTGCCAGCCCTAACTGACCATAGTGTACAATAAGGTATTGCTGACGGGTGGTGGACTATAGTCGGATGACTCGGATGGACTTGAGATGGTCGGAAGAAGGATTTACCCATTAAAGAGAATTGGCTCTTGTCATCCTTTGTTCTAGAGGTGAGTTTTGTAATCTTTATTATGGTATAAAAGGAAAAATTAGTTCTAGACTAGGTCACGTGGGTGTTGCCTGATTTTAGGTGCATCACATTAAAAAGAAAGTTTGATGTGCTGTCCTAGATGATTAACTTGACTGTTTCTGGTGGCCCGTCGAGGTGCTCTATCACACCTATTATTTCCACAATAGACTTTGCAATCTTTTAGGGTAAGTCCTATTGTATCGGGACTTCAAACCATAAATTGTCAAATCAATCAAAAATCTCTACCTTGGCTTGCAAGCAATCACAATCCATGACCATCTTTGCCATGAAGCGGTGAAGGAGTGATGAAGTTGAGTTAAGTTTGAGCAATGCTCGAACTTACTGATAGGGACAATGCTTGCCAGCATATCCGCATGGTTGTCCTTGGTGCTTATCTTCTTCAATCGAACTCTACCTTCAAAAGTATTCACTTGACATAATGGTAGCCTTCATCGGTATGCTAATTTTTAGTATGATAAACTTCATTCTTAGCCGTGTACCAAGCCTGCCTAGTGGGAGAAGGTATAAAGAAAAATAGGAATAAAACCAAGAAATGCATATCTTCTTGACAAAATCATTCTACTCTGAATGGTGATTTAAGCTTCTAACCATGAAAGAAGTCCATCCAATAGTGGGCTGTATAATTTTTACATAATTAAATCATGTTTTTATGGGCAGAGGTATAGCTAGAAAGTATAAGTCTTTCGTTTCGATGTGACTTATAGCACTCTGATTGTGACAACATCAATAGGTGAAAGTGTGTTGTACACCCATGTCATTAATAAGATCTAGTAGTCATAATGCTTCTCCAAAACTTATATAACGTTCCTATATTCTGCTTTGGTTCTCAACAAAGCCGTAATACCGACCTCCAACTAATAGGGCCTCCTACTAGGGTGACTACATGATCTGATTCAATATATCCAACGAGAGAATATGTACTACACCATCTCTAGCATATACCAAACCAAGCCCAGACATATATGTTGAATAATCAAGTATTTATTTCACTGCCTGCCCATTTTATTTGCTAGGATTTGCCATATAACAACTGAGGACATTAATGACATGCAGAAATGACCGATCTGATCTCCCGACTGCCCTCACCAAGGAAACCTTTGACTTGTACTCTCACTCCTTATTTATAGTAAGTGACGTAGATGAAGAAAAACGAAATTGGCAACTTAATGAGTACTCGCATGTTTTGGAGCCTTCATCCTGAATCTCATCAGAACCTTCTTAATGTAGTTCTTTTTGAGATAAACTCAACCTACCCTTCCTAAATCTTGGAATGTCCCAATTCAAAATTTTTCTTTACTGCACCTAAGTCTCTCATTTTGAACTCTTTACTAGCCTTCAATTACCAATCTCAGACGTTTTCTTTGAGGCAATCAACATGTTGTCAACATATAAGAGCAAGTAAATGTTAGAATCATCGCTTAGTTTCTCAAAATAAACACCTTGATCATATAAACTGTGAACATATGTCCTTGCTTTCCCCTGAATGAATCAAATTGAAGGAATTGTATTGGAGACTGCTTCAAAATGTAGAATGATTCCTTCAACTTGTAGCCATATTCTCCTTTCCTTTGACATGATTTTTGGTATTAATTTATTGCTTCATGTACGTCCTTTATGTTCTTTATGATTCATGGAAACCTTGTGGCGAAAAATCAAGATTATACAAAACTAAATCACTTTTGTTTGATACCATTGCGCCCCATGAGTATTGATCGGTATCAAAGCAAGTTTAATTTTATTTTTTGTATCTTGCATCAATAGGATCAACGACTGACATAAATTTAGTTTTTGATAACAATTACTAGTCCCAACAAATCCAACAAACCATTGGCACAAAGAATCTTTTTGATGTCTGCACATCAATCATGGCCTTTCGGTTAGGTCATTTGGATATTCTTATGAAGGCCACCATGCAAGAAAGTTGTCTTCACATCAACCTATTCCAGCTCCAAATCCTACAAGGCTCCAATAACCAATGAAGCACTCATAGAGTATTTTTTCCACTGGAGAGAATCTCATTATCGTCCACCCTTTCATTGGGTATATCCTTTAGTCGCTGAATATGCCTTAGACCTACAGTCACCAAGTAACGTCCAAAGGACATTCTTCCTTGCCGAATGCCTATTTGCACCCGATTGTATTCTTACTCCTAGGTAATTGGATAAGGTCCCATGTTCCTTTATGCAAAGATTGGATTGCTATAGTCATAGTGGCCTTTCTATACTTGGAGTTAACATCTGTCACTGCTTCCTCATATGTAGATGGTCCTCCTTGCTCCAACGTTGAGGTATATGCTGTTATTTTTGTTGCATATGGAGATAGACTAGGCCCGGTGGAGGACCCGATACGACGGCTGAACGAAGACCCAAAGCCAAAGGATCGACGCCCTGTGAAGGTGGTGCGCATCACTCGCGCCCTGTGGGAGGGCCGTTTCACTTTGGGAAGGCGGTACTCACTGCAGTGCGCACCGCATGTCCCCAAGAACTGCGCGTAGGTTTGACTTGTTTTAGGGGTTTTTTGGGGCTCTTGTATAAATAGGTTTTGGATCGTCTTTCATTGTAAGGTCTAGAAAACATGAGGAAAACTTTGAGAGGCCATGGAGAGGGTTTTAGATCAGCAAGTAGAGGAGTAGGAGGTAACGATTGATAGAGGAGGAGTTTTGGTGATTGTAATCTCTTATAGATCGAGAAGGAGGCATGTTCCTTCCAATCCGATTCTCCAAGATAGTGAAGCATAGGATCTCGAGGTAGGACGTAGGCAAGATCTGCCGAACTTGGTAAACTCGTGTGTCGTCTCGTCTCTTGCTTGCATCTATTTTCTCGTGGTAGTTTTCTCTCGTTCGTTGTTGTTTTCTTCTGTCAATTGCTTGCACAGTCTATAACAATTTTCATATTGATATACTTCATGGGTGGCAAAATGGTTATGTTGGACCTATTCTTTGCAATTGAATAGGGTTGCTCCAGTATGATAATTCAATTTCTGAGGAGGTTTCTCGATGACATCTTCTTCGGTCTCCCCTTACTGAGGGAATGTGTTCTCATTAGCATCATGGAAATGTTTAGCCAGATCAAACTCCACCTCCAACCGTTCAGATACATCACAGTTTCACCATTGTTAAATGATAAATAGGACATTCATATCTTTTACTGTTTGTTTTTTCTGAATTATGTACTGTTCAACACATTGAATAGATCTGGAATTTGGCTATTCTACTGACAAGTTTCACCAACCCTATCCTTTTTCTGCATTTCTATGTTTCTACAACTGCTGAGACATGAGAGTTAGGAAGCAATAATAGTTTAACCATTGTGTAATGATAAATGGTTCAGCCAGCACTATGTTGTTTTGCACTGCATGAAATCTTATTTCGGTATGATAGACCAACCTAAGGTTTTTCACCCACAACCTGAGGAGCAAAGTTGCTTTCTGGGTACTTGTTCTCATCTAAAAAATGTTTAGGCTTCATCAGAATCCTCATAGTTTTGTGTGATTGCCTTGTCAAACACACAATCTAATGCATAGCATGATTCTCAATTGGCATGTCCTGTATGTTGTTTTGGGCCTGCACATATTCATGCAGATACTAATAAAATAATGTACTCGTAAGATGAGCTGTTATGACATAATTCAAACTTCAATCTTTTTCCTGGAATGAGTTAGATATTGGACTTTTTAAATTGCAATTATGAATTCTAACTTGACAATTCTTTTTGTGAACCAACTGCTGAGTCCATCCTTCTTGTTGAGGAAGTCCACTAGTTAGTCCCACATCGCCGACATCGGCAAAGGGGGCACCTATTGCCCGCTTTATATACCCTCTGTGGACCTCCCCTTATGACACGGATTTTGGGGTGTGTGGGTATCTAACATGGTATCAGAGCTGGGGTCACTATCTCCCTCCGGGTGCAGCCCCTTCCGATTGTGCCTCGCTCCGTGTGCTCCGCTTGAGGGGGGGTGTTGAGGAAGTCCACTGGTTAGTCCTACATCGGCAAAGGGGGCACCTATCGCCCGCTTTATATACCCTCTGTGGACCTCCCCTTACGATCCGGGTTTTGGGGTGTGACCATGTGAGGGTATCTAACACTTCTCATGTAACCAAAGTTGAAATTATGATAAGTGATTATGTTTTATGGATACTTCTATAAGTCCCTAAATGGGTCTATTCTAGATACTGCCCTTGGGTTCTAAGTCTAACAACCTGATAAGTAACTGTATTTTTATCTTTTGTTGATTGAATGCAGGTCCAGTAGAACTTGCTGCTGTTGGTGTGGCTATTGCGGTGTTTAATCAAGCATCAAGGATTACAATTTTTCCACTTGTCAGTGTGACAACATCGTTCGTTGCTGAGGAAGATGCTGCCTGTGAAATGGCTGCTGAAGAACTCGAAAATGGGGAATATGAAAAGTCATTTTCTGTAAATAGTGAAATGAAAGAGTTGATTCCTCACAATGGTATGTTGATACTAAAGTTTTTATCTTTTTAGATGATAAGCTTAATAGCTGAACAAAATATGGCAAGACGCTCAATTTTCTTTTTATTTATATGTTCTTCTTGGACATGTAACTTAAGTTACTTCAGATATTGATGAATCTTCTATAATCACGCTATCAGATCCTATTGGGGACAGCTTGTCTTTCTTCTCTGATAAATCTACAACTTTGTCATTGGAGCGTAAACGCATTCCATCCGTGTCATCAGCTTTGGTAATTGGTGGGGTGCTTGGCCTTCTCCAAACTATCATCCTCATTTCTGGAGCAATACCTATTTTGAACTTTATGGGTCTAAAATCTGTAAGTATAGTCCATTCCCACAGTTTTCACCTACTTTACAGCTAAAATAAAAATACCAGTTACTTATTATCTCAGACAAAATTACACTTTGACCCTTGAGGTTTATGCTTATAACACTTCCCCCATGTGGTTAAGTCATGTGCATTTGTTAAAAAAATATATTAAAATATGGCTTGTCTAAAGGAGATTTTATAATAAATGACCTTTCATACTACACGGGTAAAATGGTCATTAGAAACATTCTAATGTCAAATCTCAATTTTAAGGATCGTTTTACCATTGTAGCACGCAAAAATGTCTGAAATACTCCTTATTATGTTTTGTCTTTAGACAACCCATGTTTTTAGCAAATTTTTAAACCAAAAAACATGACTGTTAGGGGGTCAAAGTTAGTTTCAAATACGTCAAGGGTGGAACTGTAATAAGCATAAACCTTACGGGGTCAAAGTGTAATTTTCCGTATCTCATAATACGCCATGCCAGAACTCATTGAACTGTTTTGTGTTATTATATTTTATAATAACTTCACATAAGACAAAATCAGAGTAAAGACAAATGAGAAGGAATGTCATAAGAAAAAGGAGAAGACAAAGGTTGAAGTTTTGGTGGGAACTAAAATTTAAACTTTTGGCGAACTAAACCCGAATTCTTGTAGATTACAAAAGCTCATTCTTTTGGTGGGAACTCTTAGTCCCACATTGTTTCGAGATGAGAATTGGGTTGAACCTCCACCCTTTATAGGGGGGGGGGGGGGGGGGGGGGGGACCTACTATTCCCAAGTCTCCTATTTGGGACCTTTCTGATGGGGGATGAAGTATGGGGTCTTCAAAATTCAAATAAATAATCCTTGAATCAAGCCAAATAAAAGCTTAAAAGACGGAAAGATACCACCTTAATTAATTCTTGAGCAAATAAACGAGCCACTATCAAATCTGCCCGAAAATAAGCAACACACCATTGATAACATGACTATCACTGGTGATGATACATCCACCATCGTCTTTTTGAACCAGTATCTTCAACGATAGTTTGAGATGAAGGATTTTGGTCCCAAATGCTACTTCTTAGGCCCTGAGATAGCCTTCTCCTATGGTGTTACTTGATCTCGTAACAGACGTATACCGCAGACTTTGTCAGCCGTACCTTTCTCACAAATTTCTGAACTGCAGATACTTCGATGAAGCTTCATCTGAAGCTTTGTTCTACTGAAATCGATTGTCACATCGTTCGCCATCACTACCTATGGCAAACGTCTGAGCTCTTTCGAGTGAAATCGGTTTCAGATGTCTGAAGCTTCGTCTGAGCTCTTCTGAGTGAGCGGAGCACATTGAAATCGATTGTCACATCGTTCGCCATCACTACCTATCTGACACTCTCCCTGCCCCATGTGCCCTCAGCTGCCCAGCTTGCAAACATGTACACCAGGTTATGCACTTTTTTGTAGTTTCAATTTCTTGTTCGCAAACCCCCAGTTTATGATGCACCTTGAGTTTGAGAGAGAGTGTGTGTATGTGTGTTGGAGGATATATATATTTGTATGTTTATTATATGCTTTTCACTTTCTTTTATTCATTGTGTGGTTTGTTCACCATGTTACCACACTCATCTCTTTGTATATATATGTTGGGTTAATGTCCTAATGTGATGCTTTTCTACTTGCTTCACAAGTTTCACATATAAATACTTCTATATATACAATCTGATGTCAAGAATTCGGTATTTAGTGGGTGTTCGACTTGTTCCATTAACTAGAAGTCCTTTTAGGAAAAAGTTATTGAGTGTGGATGGATAAGAAGGATTTACAGATAATGTGTAAACTGTATCCCAAGAAGAGATTGTGGCTCGGTGAAGTCTAAATTGCAAGGCTCATGTGACTGGTGCAAATTGTTTCTCTCAAACGTCACATGGAGCAACAAGCAAGATGTGTTGAACGGTTGAACCTAAGGGGTGACCTTGCGGAAGCACAGATGAAGAAGTCTGCTAACAACTACAAACTTACTCTCTTGGATCCACTGGAAGAAAATTTCAACAATGAGAGAGAGAGAGATTTGTGTATAAGTTAATCCCGATGTGACCCTCTAGTCATTGACTAGAATTTACCATGATGTTCAATGTCTACTCGAAATCCGTGGAGGATCAATCTGATGCACGCCACCAAACACATGTGAATATTTAGTGATCAAACTGCCTAGTGAGGGAGAAGTGAATGGGAACACCCGGCCTCCCCCCTAGTCCTAGTATAATTTACCTAGTTATGCAGGGGGGGGGGTTTCCCTAAGGTCTATATAGAGTCTCGATTCAGGCCACTAGGGACCTCTCTCTCTCTTCTCTCTAGTTGTCTTCTCTTTGTGGTTGGCGCCAAGTGCTTTCTCTTTCCTGGTATTCAACGGTGCATGATTATTTTGCAATCAGTCTAGGTACAAGAGGCCAAGATCGTATCTCAATCTAGGAGTGCAAATATGGATCTTCATCTAGATTGTTTTCGTTGCAACTTTATGAGTATTTAACCATACGATTTTCTATGTATGGAAATTTTATTTCACTCCAACTCTTGGCTTATTTTTTTGCCAAAAAGATGAATGTAATTATCATTTTCAAATCTTGTTTTTTACCATGTTCGTATAGATTCTTTCCTAGCCTTGAGGAACATTGGAGGGCTGCTCTCTTGTTGAATAAGCTTAAATTGCGTAATCAACAAGGTAGGTATTAGCGTATTGCTAGCCTCGAACTCACCTTTTAAGTTCTTGGCATTCCCTTCTATTAGAAGTTGCCTTGGTTAGGTTTTCGACACCAATCCTTGAGGGTTGACACCAGGTTGAGCTGGAAATGTCTTGTCAGTTATGCCTACAATAGAACCTGTCTTGATGGGATTAGACTTGTATGAAGATGATATTGACGATTATGTACGTTTTTTTTTTAAATTTGGGGATTACATGATAGAATGCCAAAATAATTATGAATGAATTAAAAGGGTAAAAGAGTTTCCCTCTGTTGGTTTTAGGTTAGATGAATCATGGATGTAAGATTTGATAAATTAGGAAGAAACCATATCTGGTTAGGTGTAGTTAAGTTTGGTATCAAATTTGAGGACTTATTGCATCAAGGGAGAGGAAAGGGAAGCACCATTTTAGTATCAGACTCAAGGTCCCAAAAAAGTAAGTGCTCTGAGCACCATTCAATTGCAAAGTGGAGTTGTACTCGGCTATTGGATTTTGACTCGCGGATTCTGGAGTACTTTGAAGACGTGGGATTCCATCATGCCTTTTGCCATTGAATGATGAGCCTGACATTAAATTTCAGCAACGATAAATCACCAAGAAAAAGGTTACCACCTATGCGATCAAAACCTGGACTAGTCGGCGATTAGTCCCCGACTAGTCCCCAGGCGGTATTTTGCCGACCGACTAATTCAGATTCCTTCATAGTTGGGTGGAACCCCGACTATACCCGACTAGCGACTGGGACTAGTTGGGTTTTTTTTGCAAGCGACATGTTGAGCCTTGAGTCTCTGCAAGCAAATTATTTTGTTGCAAGGAGTCTCTGCAAGCAATTTTGTTTGGATTTTTTTTGCATTGCTTCGAAGTCATGAGTCGCAACTATGCCTCTTCCATATAATAATCATTTGTTGAGAACCTGAGAATCTAAGATAAAAATATAAACAAATAATTATTGTTTATTTGTTGATATACATGACCCTATAATCAAAATTGGGGTTGTTCACAGATTAAACACCAACAAAAATATTATGATGAATTCTTAGTTCTGAGTCTTCTGACATGGGCATAAAGCCAATACAACTATGTTTTGTTCCTTATGTATTTATACTTATGCTGTGAAGTGTGAAAGCATGCATTGTTATTGATCGACTAATATCATATACATATTGACATTTATGTTAGTTCATATATCATATATGTTTAGGGAAGGGGGAGGGGTTAGAATAAGTTTTGTCCGACTAGTCCTGAATTAGTCTTGACTGGTCCCGACTAGTACTAGTCGGCCCTTGGCCGACTAGGGCCAACTACCAACTTTGACTGCATAGGATACCACTACGGGCTCCTGTCACACTTCGGTCAATGCCGATCACATTGTTAAATTCCATAGTCAACCCTACTTATCATGTAGGCAAGGGTACCACTCTGAAGCAACATGAACAACACCCCGTAGTGAAGAGCTGCAGTGGACTTGGAGCAATGTCTATCAATGAATCTCCAAGGTTGTCAAAATGAGCCTGAGATGACATCTACTGGGACGTTAGGATAGGTTGCATGAATGAAATAATTCGTGTTGGTGCCCATTTACATAATGAACACAACTAGAGTAGGATATAACCCTCTGATAAAATATTAGAATTTAACAAGTGATTGAAAAATGTATACATGCATAATAAAATTGTTTACATAATTTGTCTATCCAACTCAGATGATTACTTATCCTTTAGTTTGAATATAAAATAAGGTAATTATGCTTTCTGAAATACTCTGTGATTTGTTCAAGGAAGCAAAATATGCATGTTATTTTTGGAATGCATATGACTTTTCTTTCAAATGCTATTGTACAATAATTTCTTTATTTATACTTGGTAATATGTAGTACTGTAGCATGAGGGACCTGCACAAAATGCTATACACATGTTCTGTTTTTTTATCCAATTTTAACATTATAGATTTGCCATTTTTTTTCTACCGTCTATCATCGATCATCTATGTTACCATCACACATATATGTATAAGAATGTGAGGATAAACCTCAAGGGCTAATAAATGATATGATCGGGTGATAAAAGTTTCATGTGGGAGCAGCTACTTTTTATATATGGCTATGAATCCAAGTCAAACAAAAATGTAGAGACAAAACCGAAAGAGCGAGACCATCGATTTTATGTGGAAAACCCGCTAATTCGTGTAGGAGCAATTGAGCAAATGTGTCTTATAAATGGCTATGAATCCAAGTCAAACAAGAAAATGTAAAGACAGCCGAGAGGTGCATGTCGATTTTTTGTGGAAAACCCGCTAATCAATGACGGAAAAAGTATATCTAATCAAGAAACCTTGCAAATTTCTTGGAATCAATCTTGCCAAAAAAAAACAGATCTTACAAGATATTTCTTGTTTATGAAAACACCGAGTCTGATGCCGCCACTCTAAAATTGTTTCAGCAAGCCTTTTGGAACCTTTCTAACTTGGAAAACGCTCCAGCTAGGATGTTCAAAAATCACTCTGACGAACAAATCTTCCTATATCTGTCTTAGGTAAATCTATAGCATTGGCCTTCCTTTTAGTTTATTTATTAAGAAGACTACTAGTAACTTGGGCAAAAGTGAATCCTCCATTTGGCGCAGAGTTACCATATCAGCCAAGTTCTTCCAACTATCTGGCATAGAACTAAGGAGTGCTTTCAATTGTTCTTCCAATATCAATTTCATGATGGATGGTTCAAAATGTTTGGCATATTATTAATGTGCTTGACAATGAAACTGATGGGGACATCGAGCAGAGCCCATGGCGCGTGTACGACCGCAGGAGGCGCCACCTGAGCCTATGGCTCTGATCAGACAGCCTGCACTATTATGGATGTTTGCATTTGTTTTTTTTTATTTTCTGCATTGTGTTATTTAGTCCCACCTCGACTTTCAGGGGTTTTCGTTTGTTATCGCAGGCCTTTATATAGGCCTGCCCATGGAACATATAAGGACACTGAATAATGAAATGAAAATTTGTTTCTCCACTTTTGTGTTGAGTGACAACAGGGTGAGGCGTGTGAAACCCGATCCCAAACCCTAGGTGTGTGAAACCCTAGGTGGGTACTAGGCGTGTGAAACCCTAGCCCAACCCTTACCTCATTCCCTTCCTTCCCCTCCGCCGGCCACCAGCCCCGCCTCCCCTTCCTTCCCATCCGTCGGCCACCAGCCCCTGCCCCTGTCCCTGTGCAGCCGGCCCCCGACGCCACCCCTCCCGTCCGATTCCCCCACACCCTGCCCCTGTCTCGCGCCTTCCCCACCGGTCACCGTCCTCCTCTCCCGTGCGGCAGCCCCACCCCCCCTTGGCCTCTTGTGGCTGGCCCGATCCGGCCACCTCACTCGGCGCCGCCGGCCCGATCCAACCCCGACCTCCCTCCCCTGCCTGCTGTTCCCCCCACCTGACCGGCCTGCCCCCATCACCGGCGCCACCACCCCACCCCGATCCTCTTTCCTTCTCTCCCACTCGACCGGCCAGCCCCACCACCGGCGCCACCACAACCACCAAAACCCCTTACCACCACTCCGAGCCCTCCCTCTACCCTACCCGACCGGCCTCACCCCGATCCCCCTCCCTCCCTCTGCCGGCCACTATCCCGAGCCCCTCCCTCCACCCCTACCCGACCGGCCTCACCCCACCACTTCCCCTTCCCTCCTTGCCGCCCACCCGAACACCTCCATGCCCTCTCTCTCTCACCTGATTCACTCACACCCCTTTCGGCATCGCACCTCCGGCACCCTCGGCATGCGTGCAGGGCCGGACCCAATGGGGGTCACGGCATGATCCCGGACACGGACGGATACCTCGACATCAACTCCCCTTTCATCGGACGAAAGGGAGAGCGTGGAGGAGCACGTGGCTTGTGACGTTGGCGTTCCCGCACCGCCATTACAACCCTCAGTAGGTACGTCTCTTTCCAGTAGGGTATTTCCGGTAATTCTACTAATCGGATCTCCAGTATATTATCTGTGCCGACGGCTGTCCACCATCGTGAGGTTGTGCGTCCCCACCTGCCTGTTAAGTTCATTAGTATTTGATATTGCGGGACGGACTCGTGCCGTTTAATTTAAGCATTATTTATTGTAATTCTTAGAACTGAGATCGAATTGCCTGATGCGAGTAGTTTCGGTTAAAACCCATTATTCCCTGCTAATGGTTTGAATAAACTTTCTACCTGAGACTCTTAATTCATAGCGAAACATTGCTAGGACAATTAAACTACTGATTTCCTGCTCACCCGCATTTGTTTCGCATCATTTTGGTATCAGAGCATGGTTGTAGGTAGGAACTGTCATGCATTAGTTGTACTGCATCTAGAAAAATTTTCTTTTAACTTTTGCATTTGATTGCCATATTTAACAAAAAAAAAAATTCAGCATGCATCATGTTGTGAGTTTGTCTTTGCATGCCAACCCCTGAGGTAGGTCCTACCTGTTAGGAGAGTCGAGTGAGTCGGACAATATGGATCCTGATGTCTTAACTAGGGCACTTGCCGAGTTAGCCCAAGGAATAGCAACTATGAACCAGAACCTCACCGCTTGTCAGCGTGACACCAATGGCCGTTTTGACCGTTTGGACCAAGCTCCACCGCTAGCTCCACCACCCCTAGGCACTCAAGATTTTCGGCCACCTTGGCAGAACAATCAAAATCCGGGTAAACAGTATCTCCGGAGCATCAGGTTAGAGGTGCCCTCTTTCGATGGCAGGCACGATCCCCAATTCTTTTTGGACTGGCTCCAGTCCATGGATCGATACTTTGCCTGGTACCCTTTAACCGAACCGCGAAAAGTGCAATTCGCTGCCATGAAGCTTAGTGGACCCGCCAGCCAATACTGGACTAATTTAGAAGCCTTGAGAGCCGCCAAAACTCAGGACCCCATTGATACTTGGGTCGCCATGAAGAATGAGCTAAAGGGCAAGTATGTGCCCCCATCATATCGAGCCCACCTATTGGACCAATGGCACCAATTCACCCAAGGCAACAAATCAGCCAGGGACTATGTCACCAAATTCGACGAGTTCCTAAATCGTTGCAAGGTCCTCGGAACAGAAACCCCTGCCCAGGTCCTGGCACGTTTTCGATCAGGTTTAAGAGAAGACCTGAGGAGTGAGCTCCTTGCCCTAGATGTTACAAAGTTGGAAAGAGCCTATGCCTTAGTTCAGAACCTCGATAGCATTAGGTCTAACCATTTTCATCGGGATCAAGATTCCCGAAGCAAAGTCCCTCGACCTTTCTCGGATAGCTACCTAAGTCGGCCCTACCCCAACGAATCCCAACCAAGAGCCGACTCCACCAGTCGAAGTAATGAGGGAGACAACCATGACAAGGGCCCTGAGAAAGACTTCTCCAAAGTAAGTCCCCTCATCATGTGTTGTAAATGCCAAGACTACGGACATGTGGCCGCAAACTGTGCAAGCCATGTCAAAGTCAACATCATTGATGGCAATCTCACTGAAGTGATAGAGGCTAAAGAGGCAGAATTCGTCTATCAAGCTGAAGAAGAAGATGGAGACTTTGATGATGATGACGAAGCCATCTTGACTTCCCTTAAACCAATGTCATCTCCCTCCATGTCAGTTGTTAGGTGCGCCCTGTCTCAACCCAAGGACAAGAAGGTCAAACTGGGTCCCTGCCAACCTAAGAGTAGTCAGGTCGAACAACAATCAACTCTAGCTAAAAAGATTTTCAAGGAGCATGATTCGGTCCTAATCTTCGTAGACCGATTTTCTGAGGTGACCTATTTCCTCCCTTGTTCTAAGACATCCGATGGCGTCATAAAGTTACACGGATTGCCTGAGATCATGCCCAACAAGGATGTCAAGATCACCAGTTTTTGTTGGAAAATCCCATGGCCCAAGCTGGGCACTAGGCTCCAGCTCTCCACTACCTTCCATTCCCAGACCAATGACCAGACTGAAGTTGTCAATAGGAGTCCGGGAAACCATGTACGTACCTTGATGGGTGAACACGTTAAGACTTGGGATCTGAAACTGTCAGTAGCCGAGTTTGCATGTAGGTCCACAGGTATGAGTCCTCATGAAGTCGTGCATGGGTTCAAACCTAGGCAACCAGTCGATCTTATTCCCATATTTGAGCATCATAGAATTTCCGAGTCGGCATCTGCTTTTGCATCTCATGTGCATGAACTACATAAGGAAATCAGTAAAAAAATTGAACAGAGCAATGCGAGCTATAAATTAAGGGCCGATGCCCGGAAGCGAGTTCAGACTTTCAGTATGGGAGATTATGTGATGGTCCGGATTCGTCTGGAACGGCTTCCTTCGGGAGCCGTTAAGGAACTACATACGTGCAGTGCGGGTCCTTTTCGGGTTCTAAAAGATATAAATAATAATGCTTATTTTATTGTACTACCCGAGGGTTTTGGCATCAGTCCCACCTTCAATATTAAAGATCTAGTGGCTTATAATGGCCCATATTTTAACCCTGAAAATCCACTGATAGTTGAGCCTACCCTGGACCCTGCCCCTGAGTGCCCCCCCTACCCCCACTCCCAGAAATATCCCTACCATATACAGCAAAAGGCATTGATAATATTCTGGATGACGAGATTGTCTCGGCGAGACGACAGTGGAATCCGGCGGTACCTGGTTTGCTGGAAAGGAAGGCCCCATTCTGAGGACGCGTGGATTGAGCATCAGGGACCCCAGCAGATGGACCCAGACCTGCTGGAGCTGTACGAGAGCCGCACCGAGCCTTACTCGACGGAGTCGAGTTCTCTCCCACCCCGGGAGAATGATGGGGACATCGAGCAGAGCCCATGGCGCGTGTACGACCGCAGGAGGCGCCACCTGAGCCTATGGCTCTGATCAGACAGCCTGCACTATCATGGATGTTTGCATTTGTTTTTTTTTATTTTCTGCATTGTGTTATTTAGTCCCACCTCGACTTTCAGGGGTTTTCGTTTGTTATCGCAGGCCTTTATATAGGCCTGCCCATGGAACATGTAAGGACACTGAATAATGAAATGAAAATTTGTTTCTCCACTTTTGTGTTGAGTGACAACAGGGTGAGGCGTGTGAAACCCGATCCCAAACCCTAGGTGGGTGAAACCCTAGGTGGGTACTAGGCGTGTGAAACCCTAGCCCAACCCTTACCTCATCCCCTTCCTTCCCCTCCGCCGGCCACCAGCCCCGCCTCCCCTTCCTTCCCATCCGCCGGCCACCAGCCCCTGCCCCTGTCCCTGTGCAGCCGGCCCCCGACGCTACCCCTCCCGTCCGATTCCCCCACACCCTGCCCCTGTCCCGCGCCTTCTCCACCGGTCACCGTCCTCCTCTCCCGTGCGGCAGCCCCACCCCCCCTTGGCCTCTTGTGGCTGCCCCGATCCGGCCACCCCACTGGCGCCGCCGGCCCGATCCGACCCCGACCTCCCTCCCCTGCCTGCTGTTCCCCCCACCTGACCGGCCTGCCCCCATCACCGGCGCCACCACCCCACCCCGATCCTCTTTCCTTCTCTCCCACTCGACCGGCCAGCCCCACCACCGGCGCCACCACAACCACCAAAACCCCTTACCACCACTCCGAGCCCTCCCTCTACCCTACCCGACCGGCCTCACCCCGATCCCCCTCCCTCCCTCTGCCGGCCACTATCCCGAGCCCCTCCCTCCACCCCTACCCGACCGGCCTCACCCCACCACTTCCCCTTCCCTCCTTGCCGCCCACCCGAACACCTCCATGCCCTCTCTCTCTCACCTGATTCACTCACACCCCTTTCGGCATCGCACCTCCGGCACCCTCGGCATGCGTGCAGGGCCGGACCCAATGGGGGTCACGGCATGATCCCGGACACGGACGGATACCTCGACATCAACTCCCCCTTCATCGGACGAAAGGGAGAGCGTGGAGGAGCACGTGGCTTGTGACGTTGGCGTTCCCGCACCGCCATTACAACCCTCAGTAGGTACGTCTCTTTCCAGTAGGGTATTTCCGGTAATTCTACTAATCGGATCTCCAGTATATTATCTGTGCCGACGGCTGTCCACCATCGTGAGGTTGTGCGTCCCCACCTGCCTGTTAAGTTCATTAGTATTTGATATTGCGGGACGGACTCGTGCCGTTTAATTTAAGCATTATTTATTGTAATTCTTAGAACTGAGATCGAATTGCCTGATGCGAGTAGTTTCGGTTAAAACCCATTATTCCCTGCTAATGGTTTGAATAAACTTCCTACCTGAGACTCTTAATTCATAGCGAAACATTGCTAGGACAATTAAACTACTGATTTCCTGCTCACCCGCATTTGTTTCGCATCAGAAACCTTCTTTATATTTCAAATGTACCAATCTTCTAATCAAAGGAACCTTATTAGTGGTGGTTTTCCTTTTCTATAACTCATGCAATTTTTTCCACAAGAGTCCGTTGTATTTTTTTGGGCTGAATGAAAGTGAATTGAACCAGCCACACACTTTGCTTAATTGTGGAACCAATGTTCCGATCTAACCTGTTCCATTAGGCATCGGTCATGCCTTCCAATTTCTTGCCTTTTTACTCAGTTAGGACATTCAAGCAGGGTTTTAAATCTCGGCCGATACCGGTACGTACCGGCCGGTACGTACCGGTTTTGGCCGGTTCGAGACCGATACTGCATCCGATCCCGATACCTGGCCCGTATCGGCCGGTACCGGTACGTACCGGTCCGTATCGGCCGGTTCAGGCCGGTACAGGCCGGTACCGGCCGGTACGGACCGGTACCGACTGGTTAATTTTTTTTTTTTTGGGTTTTTTGGGTTTTTTTTAGATTTTTTTTCTCAACCGGTATCGGTCCGTACCGGCCGGTACCGGTACGTACCGGCCGGTACATACCGGTTCGGGGCCGACCGATACCGCGACCGATACCGTGATTTTAAACCTTGCATTCAAGTCTTTAAGGAAGAGAACAACCTCCTCCATTGTGGATTTCAATAAACTACAATTTGTACGATTGAGTTTATATACACCAAGGGTTCTATCCATTGCCACCACCCTTTGCTTCTACAGTCTACACACAAACAACCACCTAGAATAACCTAGTCGCTCAGATGTCACTTGATAGGATTGGATGATCCAGATTTGGTGTAGGATCATTTTAATATTTGAATTTCAAAGAGGGAGAATAATAGTTGGGTTGGACTTGGACCTGGGTTGGAAGTCGGGTTTGACCCAACATTAAATGCCAGACCTTTTGTAGGATGTCTTAGCAATGCATTTATTAGCCATTAGTTATATATGAATGGTATTATATATTTGGTATTTCGAGATGATCCATTTAGGATGGTCAGAACAATATGACGAGGATGGCTTCTTGGTTGCATCCATTGAAAAGGTTTCTCTTGGCTAGAAGGTCTAGTAAAATGACTGACTGGGTCTATGTCCTGGATTTTTTTTTTGAGACACCCTCTTTTCTCTTGAGTACATTTTCCTGTTCTTAACATTGTCAAGAACTATGACATGAACTATTGTATATAATAAGTAATAACAGTGCATTTTTTCTCAATAGGATTCCCCTATGCTGACCCCAGCATGTCAATATTTGACGTTGAGAGCTCTAGGTGCCCCTGCTGTCCTCTTATCTTTGGCTGTGCAAGGGGTATTCCGTGGATTGAAAGATACAAAAACTCCTCTTTATGCAACTGGTAAGTAAACAAACAAATAAAAAAACAAGTGTGCTCTCTTACATCAATATCTGCTCTGATTGCTTGTTTAGTTTTTGTGATATTGAATGATCTTCGTTTAGTTATCTCAGATATTAACTGAAAGCTTATTCAGGAACTTGTAGGTTATACATTATTTATTGTAGAAAAATTTATGATGGTTATTTAGTATATGCTTTGGGTATACTTGCAACCCTACTCGTAAACATTGTTGATGGACAGGGATGGCATACTTAAGTTGTGCATTTCTATACATTCAAGCATCCTAATCTCATTTGTAGATGTAGATATAATATGTGTTAATTGATGCGGGACAGGTGTAGGAACAAAACCTTCACAAGAAAATTTAATAATGTAGATGTGACAAACCCTAGAGGAAGAGAAAGAGAGAAAGAGAGAAGGAGAGCTAGGGTTTGGGGAGAGAATAGAATGAGTCTCTCATTAGGCCAATTGCCAATATAAGGTGAATACATGTGAGTCATATATACCCTAAGTATATGTATATACACTAATACATCTTAACACCCCCCCTCAAACTCAGGGTGGATCATGCACCAAGAGTTTGGCAATCAAAGACTGAAAACGTGGTGTAGGATGTGACTTCGTGAAGAAGTCTGCGATCTGCTCTGCTGAGGGAATGAAAGGTAGTGAGATTGTCATGGCCTCATATTCCTGTCGGACGAAGTGACAGTCAATCTCGATGTGCTTTGTCCTTTCATGAAAAACCGGGTTACTAGCAATCTGAATAGCACTCCGGTTATCACAGTGAAGTGGAGTAGGCTCGGAGAAAGCAACACCGAGATCACTGAGGAGACGTCGAAGATGAACTATCTCCTTAGTCGTGGAGGCCATGGCCCTGTACTCAGCCTCAGTGCTAGAGAGAGACACCACTTTCTGCTTCTTGCTGCGCCAGGATATCAGAGAGTCGCCGAGAAACAAACAGTAACCAGTGGTGGAGCGGCGTGTAGTCGGATCTCCAGCCCAGTCTGCATCTGAGTAGGCTCTAAGTCTGAGAGAGGAGGACGACGACAGAAACAAAGAGCGAGTAACTGTCCCTCTGAGGTACCGGAGGATCCGAAGAAGAGCACCGTAGTGAACTGAGTGTGGAGCTGCAACGAATTGACTGACAATGCTGACAACGTGTGCAATGTCAGGCCGAGTGATGCAGAGATAGACGAGCTGTCCCACAATCTGCCTGTACCGAGTGGGATCTGAAAGAGGAACTCCATCTGTAGGACATAGCTTCGAGTGAAGCTCAAGAGGGGTGTCTACTGTGCGGTCATCTGTGAGGGCAGCACGACTAAGGATGTCTGAAAGGTACTTCTGCTGAGAGAGCAGAATGCCATCTGTACTGTATGCTACCTCAAGACCAAGAAAATAGCGAAGCGTCCCCAAATTCTTCATCTGAAATTGGTTCCTCAAGTGCTGCTGAAGACTAGCAATCGCAGCAGAGTCATCTCCAGTGATGATCATGTCGTCCACGTATAACAGTAGAATCGCCCGGCCCTGCGGGGACGACCTGACAAACAGAGAATGATCCTGACTGCTCTCTGAATAACCAAGTTCCCGGACAGCACGGCAGAACCGCTCAAACCAGGCACGAGGAGCTTGCTTGAGCCCATAAATGGCCCGACGAAGACGACACACGTGCTGAGAAGGAACACGGAGACCAGGAGGAGGATCCATGTAGACAGTCTCAGACAGGTCACCGTGGAGAAAGGCATTTTTCACGTCCATCTGAAGAAGGGCCTATCGATGAACAGCTGCAACTGCCAAAAGAGTGCGAACGGTGGTCATCTGAGCCACCGGAGCAAAGGTCTCCTCATAGTCAACGCCATACTCTTGAGTAAATCCACGAGCCACTACCCGAGCCTTGTGACGCTCAATGGATCCATCAGGGTGGTGCTTGACCTTATAAATCCACTTGCAGCTGACAGGCTTAACGCCAGAGGGCAGAGGGACAACATCCCAGGTATGAGTCTGCTGAAAGGCCTGAAACTCCTCATCCATAGCCTGACGCCACTGAGGAAACTGAACGGCCTCAGAGTAGGACCGGGGCTCCTGATCTGCGTGCACAGCAGTAAGAAAGGCAGTAAACTGAGGCGAGTAACTGCATACAGAGGCAAAGCCAAAACGATCAGGAGGGCCAGTGTCGTGGCTAAAACGGTCAGGCGGGTGACGCTGGCGCGAAGGGTAGCGAGGCGGGCCTGGATCCACGACTGGCAACGACGGAGCAGGCACAGGAGGCGAAAGACTAGGAGTGACCTCAACAGCAGGAGAGCCGGCATCCGCTGAGAAGAAAGGACACGGAGACACAGGGGTAGGCCGGCGAGAGTAGACCTGAGGAAATGGAGAGACAACCCGGGGAGGAGAGAAAGGCACGGGCAGAGAGGAGGAAGCCTCGGAGGAGTCCCCTAGAGACACTGGGGAAACAACTGGTAAAGAATCCCGTGGTGCCGAGGGAGCTGGAGGTAGGGAAGGGGCCGACGAAGTCAGGGGAACTAGAGAGGCCGACGAGGGAGGCATAGATGTCGATGATGAAGGAGAAGAGACCTCGAGGAAGGTGAGATCCTGAGCGTCAGGAGAGTAGTAGGGCGTATCCTCGACAAAGGAGACGTGTCGAGAAATACGCAAGCGACGAGCAACAGGGTCGTAGCAGCGGTACCCCTTGTGCTCAGTGCTGATCCCAAGAAGAATGCACTTAGCTGCCTGAGCAGACAGTTTTGTGCGTTCATGGAGAGGAAGAAGAACAAAACAGGTGCACCCAAAAGTGCGAAGAGGGCTGTAGTCAGGAGTGGTAGAAAGGAGACGCTCATGAGGAGATAAGTCGTCCGGAAGAACTGACGAAGGAGTGATGTTAATGAGCTGGACTGAGGTGAGGAGAGCCTCAGCCCAGAAGCGCCGAGGAACAGAACCAGAAAGAAGGAGAGCACGAGTAGTAGCAAGAATATGGCGATGCTTGCGCTCAGCAACACCATTCTGCTCATGGATGTGAGGACACGAGTGCTGAAAAATAGTCCCATGGGACTGAATAAGGCCGCGCATAGCGGTGGATAGATACTCAAGGGCACAATCAGATCGAAAGATCTTGATGCGCCGACTAAACTGCGTGTGAATCATGGAGGTGAAGTCCTTATAGACTTGGAGGATATCCGATCGACGGCGAAGAAGGTAGACCCACGTGTAACGACTGTAATTATCCACAAACGAGACATAATATAAATATCCAGTCATAGAGGGGAGAGGAGAGGGGCCCCAGATATCAGAGTGAACAAGATCAAACGGAGCAGAGCTCTGAGAAGTACTTGATGAAAAAGGAAGGGCAGCAGCTTTTGCGAGCTTGCAGCCAGTACAAGTAGATAAAGGTGAAAAAGGACCACGGCCTAGAGCTCCAGAATGGAGTAATCTCTTAAGTCGTGGTTCCGACACATGACCTAGTCTCCTATGCCACAGGTCGGCATTAGGAGAGACAACTCCACAAAACCCAGATGATGACGGATCCAAAGAGTGAAGAAACTCCATCTGGTAGAGCCCGCCTGCCCTACGACCTGCTCCAATCGGTCGGCCAGTACGCAGATCCTGCACAGAACAAGCGGAAAGGGTAAATGTCACAGAGCAGCCAGAATCACACAAAGCACTAACAGAAATCAGGTGCATGTGGAGTGTGGGAGCATGAAGCACAGAGGATAAGGAGAGATTGCAAGCAGGGGCGGAGGCTGAAGTAATGGATCCAGACTGTGAGATGGCTAAGCGAGAACCATCTGCAGTGTGGATCGGTGGCAGGTGAGGCGCAGGCTGACAGGCAGTGAGCAAGGAGGCATCCGGAGTCATGTGGTGTGAGGCGCCCGAATCCAGTATCCAAACAGTGGGACTACCAGAAGAGGCAGAGAAGGCTGAGGCGCTGGAAGGTCCAGGAGTAGCGGCAGACTGCTGAGAAAGTCTAAGCTGAGCTAGTTCTTCACGAATAGACTGTAGATCGCTAGCTGTGACGGAAGAGGCAGCAGCAGCAGTAGGAACAGGGCGACCACGACCTCGAGCTCGTCCTCGACCTCGATCTCTGTAGGTAGGACGCTTCTCTGGATGAAGTGAGAAGCAAGTGTCCACGAAGTGGCCCGGTGTCTGACAGTGAGTGCAAAACGGTCTACCATGGGAGGCAGTAGCTGGTGGGCCTGAGACCGGCGGCGGGGCAGCAGCAAGAACACCCTGAAGACCGGATGGAAGAGGTAAGGCCCTGGAGGCAAGAGTATGCAGACGAGTCTCCTCAGCGACGAGCTCAGCCACAGCCTCATCAAGACGAGGAAGACTGTCCCGGTGAAGAAGCTGACCGGCCAGAGCACTGAACTCTGGTCGTAGGGCAGTGAATAGCTGATAGAGCTGAAGGCGCTCCCGGTAGAGCTGATACTCGACAGCACGAGACGGGTCAGGAACGGGAGCGAGATCCTGAAGATCACGCCAATATGAGCGCATCTGACAATAAAACTGTTGGACCGTCAACTCATCCTGCTGTGCCGACTGGGCCTGTTTGAGAAGCTGATACTCACGTGCTCCGCTCTTCTCAACAAAGCGAGCAGTGAGCTGTCCCCAAATCGCTGCAGAAGTGGCAAGCCCAACCATGTCCCGGCGAAGAGAACGATCCACAGATGCAACAAGGTAGGCCTTGATGCGCTGATCGCGAAGGCGCCAGGGACCGTATGCTGCATCGGAAGCAGAAAGCATGAAAGTGCCATCAAGGTGACCTCGAAGATTGCGACCCTCAAGGGTGGATTCCACCGTGGCGGACCATGCCGGCCAGTCGGAGGCCTCTTGGAGAAGAAAGTCGGTGGCGAGCGGGAGAAAATCCCGTGGAATCTCGTAGGGAGCCACCGGAGGAGACGGCGGAGTCGTCATCGAGGAAGTCGAGGACATGCTTGTAGAGAATGAATGCTAGCGGCAGGCACGGGAGTGATTGCGAGAGCGCGAGATCGCAGTGGCAGGGGCTGGATCGCAGAACACGCAGGCTGCTGGATCGCAGAGGAGGGAGGAGCGAGGAGAGCGAGTAGCACGAGGCAGGGCTGACACGAGGCAGGGCTCGCGTGAGGCGGCAGCGCAGATCGCGAGCCGGCAGGGGTCGCGCGCGAGGGGATCTGGCAGATCGCGAGCCGGCAGGGCTCGCGTGAGGCGGCAGCGCAGATCGCGAGCCGGCCGGGGTCGCGCGCGAGGGGATCTGGCAGATCGCGAGCCGGCAGGGGTCGCGCGCGAGGGGATCTGGCACTGGAGCGCTGGACGGCTCGCGCGCGCTGGAGCGCTGGAGCGCGAGATAGCAGATCTTCCACGCGCGCGCTAGAGCGCTGGAGCGTGCGTAGCTGATCGCGAGCAGATCTCGAGGATCTGGACGCTCGAAGATCTGGTCGCGAGGAAGATCGTGCGGGGAAGATCTGGATCTGATCGCGAGGAGACAAGGGAGCCGTTGACGACGCCGGCGATCAACCTTGCTCTGATACCATGTGACAAACCCTAGAGGAAGAGAAAGAGAGAAAGAGAGAAGGAGAGCTAGGGTTTGGGGAGAGAATAGAATGAGTCTCTCATTAGGCCAATTGCCAATATAAGGTGAATACATGTGAGTCATATATACCCTAAGTATATGTATATACACTAATACATCTTAACAGTAGATTTAATTTATGCAAGAATGATAAATGGTTGTTGAAAAGACATGGTTACTTCAGAACTAACGGGGATGATAAGTGATAAGTAAATATGAGGGCCCATGATCCTACAATCCCTCACCTGGGTCACACTAACTCTTCATGGGTAGATCGTTCAGAAGTAAGGACTTCTGAGTAGATTAGGGTTTAATCCGACACCAAGTGGAATTAACTGCCGCAAAGGATTTCAATAAATTTTATAAAATATTATTCTAGTGTCAACATATTTGATTCAAGGGTATAGACTCATGTATCTTTTAGGAACTAATTAAATTGACAACATGCAAATTAAAAAAATAATTATATGGCTCAAGGTTGTTAAGGCGGCAAGGCGAGGCGATGTGCCTCAGGTGCGCCTAGATGCCTAGGCATCGTCTTATGTTTTTTTTTTTTAAATAAAGGGGGGGGGGGGGAGGAGGAGAACATCATGAGTCCACCAGATTTAGAGGAATCTTCCTCAATTCCACATCTAATACAGGAAAACTTATTTCATTGTTTTCATCTGAAAGCATAGCATGCCTTATATAGATTGCCGGTTTACATTCATAATGAACCACAACCGATATGAGACTAAAGTAAGCAAAAAAAATCATGACATAGAAACACTAAGTCAAAATTTAAGCCTAAAAAACAATCTGAATGAACCACAACTCATCATTGGCCAGGACACTGACGGAGATTGGCTATTCACCTAGCTAGAGTGAAACTAGTTTGACTTTGAAGCGTCAGCTATGCTAACATGCCCATAGATCGGTACTAAAAGGAACATGTCCTCACCAACTTCCCTCGGTTAAGAAGAGTTCGTATATGGTGAAACAGAGCTTTGGTAGCGCTCCAACTGGTATGGGTTAATTCTTTGAAGCTAGTCTCTGTCTCCTAATCCATGTCTCATCTGATTCTAGCCGGCCACGCCAGCGCACAAGATAACGCTAATATCCACCGTTTTGATTACTTACGAGTGCTGACTATCTGATCCTCCAGGAGTTGGTCCACTGCTTGCACTATTGAGAGAGAGGCAAATGAGGCAAGGCAGTAGTAGGAGCTATAGTTTCATGATGGTGTGTGGGTCAGTATCATGCTTATTGAAGGGATCATTGGGTATTCTTGTCAGACCTCTGTAGGCAACTAAGTCCTCTACATTGAACACCGGGTTAATCCAAAAATCACTTGGGAGGTCTACTATATACGCATTAGATCTGACCAGTCTTAGAATTTTGTATGGCCCCATGCTCCGGGCGTGCAATTTCTTAATAGTTTCCGGACAAAACCGTTCTAGCATAATCTTAATCATTATGCCACCACCCACTCGAAATTTTACCGGACAAAACCGTTCTAGCCTAATCATAATCATTACGCCGCCACCCACTCAAAATGTTTTGAGGTAAGTTCCTAGGGGCTTTAGGCAGACCCCTGCATGTATTAGAATAGTAAGTTAACAAAATTACAAACCCCAAAAGTTACAAAATACTAAAGGCCAGGCCCATAACCATGATCCAAGAAGTCTAAAACCCAAATATCCAAGGGGGGCAGCTTAGGAAGGGATCTGGCTCGCCTCCCCCTCACCGAAGCACCTACCCAGAAGGCATTCAAATGGTTAGCAGCCAACAACCACCACTCAAAATTCCTAACAACGTTTGTGCAAATCAATGGCTATTTTATATCTTTCGTTGTTGATTTCAATCGTTTTATTAATTCCCTTGTGAAGGTTTTAGATGTGCTACGCAAAGAAAAGAACAATATTGGATAGTGGATAGTGCTTGAGGCCATTGGGATAAGATCAACATGCTTCCATGTGTTGTAGCCATGAACTAAGGGCTTATACTTCCTATTTGTGGAACTATTAATGGCAAATTCTACTGTGGGTAGTATTGGATCCCAATTATTATTGTGTTTGTTACGAAGAGTCCGGTGCGAGATCTGTGAGTGCTGCTGAAGGTCGAGGCCGGAACGTGGCCGGCGCGGAGAACGGCGGGTGCAGAGTGGGTCAGCATGAGCTCGAGGCCGGCGCGGAGAACGGCGGGCGAAGACGAGGGGGATCCGACTCCCCCCCGCGGGCTTCTTCACGCGCACGATGAGGGGAGCCCGGAGGTGCAGAGCCGGGCGCGGCGTAGGGCCGGGATCTGGCCCCCCGTGCTGCTATGCCGGAGACAGGGACGGCGTCGGATCGCACGCAGGGGAGGAGGTCGACCGGATCTGCCTTCCCCCCCCCCCCCCCCCCCCCCCCGGGCCGCGGCGGCACTGGATCGCAAGTGCGGCGTCCGGATCTGCGGTGGAGAGCTAGCAGAGGCGACGGTCGGTCGGCACGGCAGGGCGTGCAGTAGGGGAGGCCGTCCGGCGAGCGTCAAACGGGGGCGCAGGACTGGCGCAGGGATCGAGCGAAGTCGGCGAGCACGAGGGCAAGGCCGGCGGGTGCGATACGACGGGCTGCGGAGGGAAGGAGGCACACTGGTGATAGGGCCGTCGTGGAGGGGTGGCCGCCCGGTGGGACAGGTCGTGAGGCAGGGCTCACCGGGCTCGCACCTGGCGCGGTGAGGGAGAAGGTCGCACAGGTGAGGGCTGTGCTACGGGCTCGGTAGATCAGAGAGTTGGTTCTGTTACTATATTACGAAGAGAGAGGAAGAGAATAGATTTGGGGAGAAAAACTCCTTGTATTATCTCATCAATCTCATTGTTGTTACATAAGACTACCTCTCTTTATATAGAGAGAGAACACACACCATTACATTACCACAACCGAGGTGGGACTAATAGCATACTAACACACTACATCTAATAGTGTTCACCTACTAAACATCTCAGTAACTTACCCAGGCTTCGGTTGACCACTTTTGTCTGACCATTTTTTTTGGGTGGTAGTTTGTGGAGAACTTGAGTTTTGTGCCCATAAGGCGCCGAAGTCTCCTCCAAAAGTAACTGACAAATTTAACATCTCTGTCATAAATTATGGTTTTAGGCAACCCATGGAGCCTAACGACCTCATCAAAGGTCCTTACAACTTTAGAGGCATCAAGATGTTTTGGAATAGGGTCAAAAGTGTCATTTTCAAAAACCTGTCGACTACAACAAGGATGGAGTCATGCTTGTTGCGAGTCTTGGGTAGCCCTAACACAAAGTCCATGTTGATCTCCTGCCAATGACGATCAGGAACGAGAAGAGGGGTGTATAGGCCCGTGTTTTGTTTGTAGCGACAAGTCGACTCAGAGCATCGACTACCTTCTTATCAACTCCCACTTTGTGTTTAAGTACAAATGTGTATTCCTGAAGAAATGACACCAATTTTCTATGGCGTGCGCTCAATCTCATTGGGAGCTTAGGTACCTTAGTGCCTTGTGGTAAGAGTAAAGAATAAACTCCCGAGGTAGCATATAACAACGCAAGTATCATAATGCTTGAACTACTGTATAAAATTCCTTGTCATAGGTAGAGTATTTTCTTTTGACATTGTTCAACTTTTCACTGAACTATGCCACCTAATGTCGTTCCTGACTAAGGACTCCACCTATGCCTATTCCAGAAGCATCATATGTCACTTCAAACACCTTAGAAAAATCCGGAAGACGCATGAGAGGTGCTTCCGTCATTTTTGTCTTGATCTCTATGAATGCACTTGAGTCTTCTTGATCTATTGAAATTCACCTTTATAGATACAATCCGTGACTAGTGCAATAACCGTGCTAAAGTTCTTGATGAACCGCTTATGGAAGGTGGCTAAGCCATGGAAACATTGCACCTCAAAAAGAGTGGTAGGTTCGGGCCATTCAAAAATAGCTTGGAACCTTTGTCTGTCAACACGCTTTCAGAGGATACGACGAACCCCAGAAAAATGTCACGATCAATCATGAATGAAAACTTTTTGAAGTTGGCATACATGCTCTCTTTCCTTAAGACATCATAGGCCTATCGAAGGTACTCCAGGTGTTGTTCCTTGTTTCTTTATAGATTAGAATGTCATCAAAGTAGATGACAAGGAACTTTCCCACAAAGGGCCTAAGCACTTGAGTCATGACACACATGAATGTGCTCGGTGCAATTTTAACCTAAATCTTCTCGGGTAAATCGTTCTGAAGTACATACTTCTAAGTAGATTAGGGTTTAAGTCGACACCAAGTAGAATTCCTAATTGCCACAGAGGATTTCAACAAGATATTATTCGAGGTTCAACATATTTGATTCAAGGGCATATCTCATGTATCTTTTAAGAAATAAGAACTCATCAAATTGACAACGTGCAAGTTAAAGAAATAATTCTACGGCTAGTACGATGTATAGGACATGTTGAAATAGTTGATCAAGAAAAGAAATCACTTCCCTTTAATGCAGGTTGGGATCCAGGGGACTAGATTGGAAGTTCTTGGAGTAGTCATCGCTAGAACGGAATAGATATGGATTTCTAGACATCGTTGAATCCTTTTGAAGCATTCACAAAGGAATCGGTAGTCAACCCGATGCGTGGAAGGGATGCGGAGGAATCCTCCTTGATTCAAATCCAATCCAGATTTAGCGGAATCATGGAAAGGGATACAAAAGGGGAGAGAGAGGGTGGGGGTGGGGGAAGATTTTAAATCCACCAGATTTAGAGAAATCCTGCTCAATTCACATCCAATCCAGGAAAACCAAATTTCATTTCATAATTCATTGTCTTCATCTAAAAGAGTACCATGCCTTATATAGATGGCCAGTTTACATCTATAATGAACCACAACTGACATGGGACTAAGATATACAAAGAACATGACTTAAACACTAAGCTAAAATATAGGCCTAGAAATCATTCCGAAAATAGCAAATAAATACTAATAAAGGCAAATAAGAGTTGAGCATGCATGTTATTTTTGATGCCCTAAGGGTGTGTTTGGTTGCCGGTAAAACAAGGGAAAGGAAAATAAATACTAATTTTCCTACAAAATTGGGTCGTTGACGGAAAAGTGTGGTCCCCACAAGAAAAAAATTTCTCGTAGAAACCAGTTTTCTTCAAAAAGGCCACAAAAATTTTCCTACCAAAAGCACAAAAAAATACGAGAAAGGAAAAGAAAAGGAAAAGACTTCTTTTCTAGACAACCAATATGTAGCAAGAAAATTCATTTTTCTTTTCCTTTCCTTTCTTTTTCTTTCATTTTCGATGAATTCTTTCGTGCAAAAACTTCCCCAGCAACCGAACACACCAAAAGGGACATTTGGCTAGGAGATCCGATCGTTAGGTGATTTTGAAGACCTACAACCGAGCTATGAATAGCTCTAATACCACTTGATGGTTTTTACGCCCTAAGATTCCCTAAAGAGGGACTAAAACAACTCAAACAAACAAGCGAAAGCACTCAAAGAGAAAAACTACCAAACACCCTTATGCTCACACTAAAACCGAAATCACCTTTCTCAAAATCTCTTGGAATCAGACAAAATGCGCAATGAAAATTTTAACAATCAGATCTAATCTACGTGTGTGATGCAAATGTTGTGTGATGGGGTAGAAACATGCAAGGCTCTATTAAAAGCATTCAAAAAAGTGCACATAGAGGTTTTTTAGGTGGAAAACCACAAAATGGTAAAAAACCACCCCTAGCAAGCTCAGATGCAAACCACTCCACTACAAGCAAAAGGGTTGCAAGAAAAAGTTAAAGAGTTATCCTTGAAGACCTAACCCATTCTCACTGTGGTCTTTAGACAGTGTAATTTCTCGTTATCCTACTCCCTGTTGATTCTTCTTGCTTCTTTGTATTTCTGTTATCATCCATGGCTTCTTTTCTCACTACTATCTTATTTCAAACTAAGTAATTGATCGAAGGTAAGACGCTTCTCCCACGAAGATCGATTTGTCTCATCTTCTAACCTTTGTTTTCTAGTCCACCATCTTCCTCGCCACAACTTCATCTACTATCAAGGAGGTTTTACCAAGGAATATGGCATCATTCGGGCATATTCCAAAGCCTATCGACATCATCCACGGGCTATTTAAAGGGCGGTATTGATTTCCTATCTTTCCCATCTTATTTTCCTCGCAGCGGTCTCTTGGTTCTGCAAGCCAGTTTGCCCGGGCGAATTTCCTATGCAGCGCGCCGCTTCCTCTCCTTCGCCGCTCCGCCTTCCATCGTTCCTTCACGTACAAACCTTGGGGATGTTATGTGGCCTGTTTGGAGCCACATCTTCAACACTATGTATAGTCTATTTTTGTATATGAGCCTCACATGAGGACATATATATTTTTTTATATAATGGCCTATTGGCCCTAATGTGAGGAGGGATCATTCTCTTGCAAACCCTAGCCTGCATATCTTATCACGGATGGATCTCATACAGAAGAAATCAATCCAGTAACTGCAAGGAGGATGGGAAGTAAGTCCACGAGGACCACAACAATATCTTGAAAACCTACTTTTTTAGTCCAAGCCCGATCCATTCAGCCAATACTTGACCCGGGTTGGCCAAACCGATCCGACTTGTTCGGATTCATCCCACGGATTAGAATCCGATCCTGCAGAAGCAGAATCTGATCCACATATGAGATCTGACCTATAGGGGCAACATCTTACCCACAAATCAGTTTGGACCCACATGACAACCTGCAGACAAGTTGCTCTTCTATACTGTCTGCAATATTCGGTTTGATTTGCCTGTTCTGATTCTTTCTTTGATTTGGTTCTGAGTAGTTTGTTTACCCTACTTCTTCTGGGATCAAATGCCCTTTTCGTGTTCTGTTTGTTTGATTGCTTCTATGATTTGAAACCTCTTTCTGAAGGATTGCTTTTTTTCTTCTCGGAACTGTACCTTTTTAGGATCTGACTTGTGTGGTATCATCCGATCTGGACTTGTGGTGTCGTGTTTGTGGTCAGATATCGAGTTTGTTACTTCTTATCTCATCCACCGGTCAAGTTCTGAAGTGCTCTACTGGCCAATTGTCATTAATTTCGGGACCATCGAATCCCTCCTGCATTTGTCCCTCGTTAATGGACATATTAGTGGTGCACTAGCCTCTGTCTTCTTGTCGATGTCTCGTTTATATTCTATTGCTGCATCAATATTTGGCACTACTTAAGAAATTGTTCATGGAGAGTGTTAGATATCCTCGCACCTCAAAACCCGGGTTATAAGGGGAGGTTCATACGCGGAGCACACGTGGCAAGGATCCTCTCACGTGGAGCACGCGTGGCAAGGCACAATCGGTGGGGAGCACCCGGAGTGGGAGTAGGAGACGGGCCAGCTCTGATGCCATGTTAGGAGATGACGGCTAGGGTTTGGAGAGAATGGAATGATCCTATTGAGGGACTAATGGTCAATATATATGTACATCAATAGCACATGAACCCGACCCGACTATACATAAAACCCGATCCATCTCTATACATTAACAGAGAGTATTGATTCATTGACAGGATCATCATCAAGCTCATGGTGACTCTTGATGCTCCCACCATGAGTTTGAGGATGAGTGAGAATTACGAGATTTTTTGTGTGGGTATTTTTTGAATTTAAGTCATGTATGTGTGAGTAATATTATGCTTACGCATGTGAGTGTTGTTCTACGTGCTGTGTCTGAGTAGTAATTGTAGTAGTTTACACTTTACACATGCATCTATATAAAGGGGTAATCCAAGGGTTTCTGATACACAAAAATTATATAAAATTGAAAGGGCATGTTGATCCTGCAAATTTAGTGATTCATTTTCATAATAGGGTATGTTCAGTTGAAAATTACTAGGAAAAAGGAGAATTTTTTTATAGTCATAATGTTTCACTAATAATGGAATTTAAAATAAAAAAAATTGCTGTCATGTTTCAACCCTTCTTGTTTGATTTTATATAACACTATCTAACTCAAATTGTTTTTTTGTGACAATTCAGTGGCTGGAGATGCAACCAACATAATTTTAGATCCGATTTTTATGTTTGTTTTCCATTTAGGTGTCAGTGGTGCAGCTATTGCACACGTTATCTCTCAGTAAGTGCTACCTAATTTCTCACTCAAATACTTATATAGCCTATACACATTATTACTCTTGGTTATGAGAAATGAAGGGATACTTTGTTGCTTTTTTTATTCACATTTCAATTTCCTTTTTGTTGATTGTTGTTCTAACACAGCTAAGTATTTTGTAGATACCTGATTGCGTTAATTCTGTTGTGGAGATTATTGCGAAAAGTTGACGTGTTACCTCCTAGTATGAAAGATCTGCAGTTCAGCCATTTCCTGAAAAATGGTAATTGTTCTCTACTTGCATCAGTATTGAGTGCACATCACTAATTTCTCCAAATCGCTATCCTGTGTTGTTCATGAGTACTTTGGCAATGTGTGCTCTTTTGAAGACATACATGTTCACGGAATGAAATAGATGTTTTCATCCCACCAGGGGATAGGGGAGTTGGCAAAGCAACTGATGCTTGGGTGAGGAGGTTGTGGGTTCGATTCCTCCCCCCCTCGAGTTACCCAGGAGTGCGTAGGGAAATTTCCGTGTGGGTCAGTGTGCATTCCTGGAGGGATTAGTCCTATCCCGAAGTGGCAATTGCCCGAAAAGTTTCAGGACACCTACTGATGTAAAAAAAAAAGGGGTCAATTTGACTTTCCCCCCTTTGTTAATAGGTCAAGTAGACTTACCCCCCTAAAAAAAAAAAAAAAGTCTATATGGTATTTTGAGATACCCCCTATTCTGTCTAATTATCATATAGAAATTTTGGGGGGTTTAAGTCAAAGTTGGGGACAACTCTAATTGAAATCATGTTAGGGGGGTAAGTCAAATTGACCCAAAAAAAAAAGTTGTCATCAGTCATTGCATGCACACAATCCACATTATCCCTTGCACTACTGAAGACAATGTATAAAGATAATGCATCCTTGTTATGGGATAGTAATTTTTAGATAAAATATTCTTATGGTTCAAACTAATAGGTGATAATTTATTTTTTCTGGGACAGGTCTTGTCATTGTCCTTCTGAGTCGATTTCCCACAAAGTTCACTTATTTTTTTAGCACTCTTATTATATTAGGCCAGACTGATGCACTTACCTTTTGTGCCCTCAAACTTCAACATTGCCCATTTCTGTCAGTCGAGCTGCATTCGTTTGACTCAGTGTATGGTTTCAGGTTTTCTATTACTTGCGAGGGTGATAGCTGTAACATTCTGTGTGACACTGGCTGCATCATTGGCTGCACGGCAGGGATCAGTTCCCATGGCTGCATTCCAGATCTGCTTGCAGGTTTGGTTAGCGACATCTCTTCTTGCCGATGGATTGGCTGTTGCTGGACAGGTTAGGAAACCGTTGTCATCTTCTTCTCGTTCATCGTAATGGCAGGCTTAGCAATGGAATAAGTTTAGAAAGACGGCCAAGCTAGTTCCGGAGTCCCTGCAGAAAATTTCCTCTGAACCACTAGGTTGGAGGCAGTGATGTAGGATCTGGAACAGCTGCTGCCAATTAGCTGGATAAGACTTGCTGTTTACAGTAATGATCAATGCTACAATAGTTCAGTTGGTGGAGGACTTGGTTAATTTTATTGTCAAATATTATGTTGACAAATAGTCCCACATCGGTGAGAGAGGCACCCATCACCTGCTTAATATAACCCCTGTGGACCTCCCCTTACAACCCGGGTTTTGGGGCGTGAGGATATCTAACATACTATATGTGATAAGTTAAGGTTTAGCGAATACTGATTTACATCATTAGTTTCGCATATGATCTTACAAAGTAAAGGATTGAAAACTTGAGTTGTAGCAACTTATTGTGTTAGAAATCATACACCCTGGACTACTGAAAATGGATTAGTCATTTAGTGATAACGTTAACCTCCAGAGTTGCTACGTGTGAAATACCATAATCACCTCAAAAGGTGATTTATGGTGTATCCTTATGTTCGGGGATTAGACGATTTTCAGCCTACCTGAATCCTTCTGCAACAAGGCAGTCAAAGATCTCCTTTTTATTGTGCATGTGTTGGACAATTTATGCTCAGCAATTTTGCTCTAATTGGATTCAGCGACATAGCTTTTTTATCATAGTTCTGGGATCTAACAATTTCTGGACTAATTCCCATAAGCACTGTTGAGCGGTTGGTCCCACATCAGTAATGGGAGCGGAGAACATTGTCTTCATATACCGCTGTGCTCTCCTCGCTCCAAGCGGTCAACCTTTTGGAGCACTCGGGTGTTGTCACATGGTATCAGAGTTGGACCTGCTCTGGGAGCGTCGCTCAGTTGTGCCTTGCCACTCGTGCCTCGCATGGGTGGGGGGGGGGGGGGGGGGGGGGGGGGGGGGGGGGACTATCCCACCGGAATAGTCCCACATCGGTAAGGAGAGCGGAGTGGCCTTTGTTAATATATCTGCTGTGCTCTCCTTCCTTCATGAGGTCGACCTTTTAGAGCACTCGGCTGTTGTCACAAGCACTTCAGACGATTGTCCATCAGACAATAGGAATGCTTCTTGTCTTTTTATTATCAAGTATCCCCTGTCATAAGACTAATAATGAGACACTTCAGCTAATCTCAGACTTCTATTTTGTGACAACACCCGGAGTGTTCCAAAAGGCCGACCTTATTAAGGGAGGCGAGCACATTGGGTATATGAAGCGGCTCAATCCCGCTCCCCTTGCCGACGTGCGACTATTACCGGTGGGCGGTGGAATATCTCAACACCCCCCCCCCCCCCCCCCCCCCCTCCCCCACGTGTGGCAAGGCACAATTGGGAGAACTAGGGAACGGGCCGAGCTCTGATACCATGTTAGGAAACCATGTCACCCAAAAGCATAAGCTGTTAGGGAATGGGCCAACAATGTATATCGAGCTAACATATCTCTTGGAATGTTTGCAGGCAATACTTGCAAGTGCTTTTGCCAAAAGGGATCATGCCAGGGCAACGGCTGCCGCATCCCGCGTGCTACAGGTATCTCCCAACCAACAGAGGTCAACCTCTTGTCAATGTGAACCTTTCTGCGGTTCTGAACTTCAGTTACTTGCAACCTGTTTGGTGCACTTACACTATGTTTCTGCAGTTGGGTATGCTTCTAGGATTGGTCCTATGTGCCATACTTGGGATCGGGTTGCAGTTTGTATCGAGAATATTCACCAAGGATGCCAATGTGCTACAGCTCATTCATATAGGAATCCCGGTATTTCAATAACCTCATTTTGTAGAAAAATAAAAACATGGTTCAAGTGGTTGGTACAATTGCCATAAATATAGTCGGGGTCCTCTCGGTGTACTTATGGGACCAAAATTTTGAAATTCTGAATTTTCAGAAATCATGCATAATATAATTGGCGCTATTCTGTTATTGAGAAAAATTATCCAGTCGTAAATATTTTTTTGACATTTTGATTTTTTTACACAGTTTGTGGCGCTTACTCAACCGATTAATGCTTTGGCCTTCGTTTTTGATGGCATCAACTTTGGTGCCTCAGATTTTGCATATTCTGCATATTCCATGGCAAGTAAAACACTCTTGATTTTGAAATTGTGACATTTGTTTTCTCTCTTTCTCTCCATGTATCACATGAACTTCTTATGATACTTCCTCATATTCAGATCATGGTGGCTATAATCAGCATTTTGTGCTTGCTTGTCCTCTCGAGTGCTCATGGATTCATTGGAATCTGGGTAGCTTTGACAATCTATATGAGTCTACGAATGCTCGCAGGTTTCTGGAGGTATAATTTCCTATTTTAATTAATGGAATGCCCTTACATGGTTACTTATTCATATCAACTGATATCTCAACAGCAAAGTTTACCTGCTACTGGAGGCAACTGTGTGAAATTAAATTCTACTAAGTTTCAGTTATTGGTCATCATTCAAGATTCTAATGAGTAATGTCTTTGTGGATGGATTAGTTGGTTCATCCACAGTCACATAACGACCCGTTATGAAAACCCCAAATTAAGTGATTTCTTTCCTTCCTAATCCGTCTGGATTGTTCAATTTATGATGCCAGAGTATAAAGTCATGTGCGAGAGGACTGGATGGTCCCTCGATATATTCAGGAAAAAAAACATCATCCAGTTATGTAATGAATAGCACGAACAAGAAAATTAATGGGGGACTTAATGGACGGCCCCTGAAAACAGATCAGTTTTTGCTGAAGGACAACCAACCGAACCTAAACCCTGTGGGTGAAAATACCCCTCACTGCACTTTAAATTTTTAAATCATGCCACTCATTTCTAAAACTAAACAGAACCTAAACCCGAACCGTAGACCTAGAAATTCTTAACCTAACCCTAAACCCTAAGATCTATAGGCCATGGGATAAAGGGTAGACCTAGAAATCCTGCACCTAACCCCTCCACTCCTCGTGGCATCTCGTCTGCGGCGGTGGCAAGCACCTGCAACTCGGGGCCAACTCGAACCCTGCCGCTGCCGTCCGGTCCGCTACTCGTATCTACCTCCGCCACTGCTACTCACTGGAGAAATGAGAGAAAGGGAGCCCAATCAGTGATGGCATTTTAGTCTTTTGGCAACCCTTTTCACCAAACAAATCTGTTAACTAGGGACTTTAGGCAAAACGAATCTCCTACCCATCCTTTTCACCCCATCGATCTGTTGTTAGGACCTTAGACACATTAACCCCAAATTAATCATAGTAAACTCATGGTGTTTAGAGGTCCAAAATGTGATTATATATTTGTAAGAACTTTAGAATAAAGGCTGGAAATATGACGTAAGGAAATAGAAAACTTTAGGATATCAAATATAGAATTTATAGTCCAACACTCCATTGGATTAAGAGATTACTGTAGTGAACATTTTCGAATATTTGTGATGGAGCATCCTAAAAGTGTGCTATATGTGCAGGATAGGGACAGGAAGGGGGCCATGGATTTTCCTCCAGAGTCCATCATGATTTTCCGAAGTATCTTTTCCTCTGGCCAAATGCCGAGCGTATAATTCTCTCCTATCTCTGTGATTAAAGGTACGGTGTGCCAAGTGTAGATACGTCTTTCACATTATCAACGAGAATCGCCTTGCTTAGGTTAATTGTATAGACAAACACACACACACGTGCATTTTTCATGAGTACTAGAAACTTCAATTGCATGTTTTGAAGTAGCCTTGGTTGGTCGAACAGGGGAATCAAAGAGCAATACCTTTATATTTCGGTCAAAGGTGCTACTGCTGTACATGCCATTGTTGATATACAGGACGTAGATTGACAGCCAAAACAACATGGTGCAATACTGCTTGAAACAAGTGGCAGAAATTTGTGCTGAACATAGCCTTTCCTCCAAAGTTTATCTTTACATATTGATTATATGGTTGGTGCATGGAAAAGTTTTCTTTTAAGTTTTTTTGGTTATTTGGTTGTGCCTTCTTTACTTTTTAACCTTTTTTTTTGTGTATAAAAGTAACTCTCTCTCTCTCTCTCTAAAAACATGAGGGACAACTATGGATATTAAAAAATTATTGTCATGGAAAAGATAGAAACACCCATAATGTTTGCCCGTCTGATTCTTTAAGTTGGGGTAATACCGGGTATTGATTTCATAAGGGCTTATATTTCTAGGGTAAATTAGTGATCGGTCCCTATAACAAGATCTGTTTAAGGTTAAGGACGACTAATGCTTGATGTTAGCATAAAGTCCCTCTGGACCATTCCATACTGTTGACGGAATGATACTTTCAATCCAACTGCTCTTTTCCTTTATCCAGGCGCCTAATGTGAAGTCAGACTTGCCCGTGCCCTTATTGCAAATCGGAACTTGTTATAGGGACTGATCACTAAGTCCCCCACTTACGATTATTGTGAATTATGATTTCAATATTGAAGTGTAAGTTTTAATAATCTTCTCTGTGGATTTCAAGTAGTCAGTCTTCTTGGTAGTGGACTGCAACTGTATAATCCCCTGCTTCCTTTTCTCCTCAATTTATGCCATCCTTCCATTATGTATGGCCCATCACATGATTACCATGTCAATGGCTTTGTATTATTAATGAGGAGATGCGCGCATGCCGTCGATAAGGATTCTGCGTAATGATGCATCACATCGTCCTCTTTTGCCCTCTCTTCTCTCTCTAAAGATTGTGTTATGGGGCTGCCTGTTCGCACCTATGGAATTAGTTAGGGGTGCAACTCGGGTCGGGTTGGTTCGGGTTTCAGCCAACCTGGAACCGAACTGAGCTGGTTCGGTTCTACCATATTGAAACCTGACCAATCCGACTTGGGTATAGACCCAAACCAACCCAACCCACACTAAGGTCGGGTTGGTTCGGGTCGGTTCTCAGGTTGGGAGTTGATCTGAAAAAATAATAGTTATCAGTTATTTACTAGCAAACTAAAGGTCCATGTTGGGTTTTGGCTTTAGCCACCCGTTGAGTTCTCTTGTTAGTTGGGTCAATGTTAGCAAACAAATAACATTTACTCGGGTGCTAGTGTGATGGAGCCCAATAGTCCATACCCGTGACATATATATATATGTGGATTAATATATATGAGTTCGGTTCTCGGGTTGGGTCGGGTCTACCCGGAGCCCTAACCCGGAACCGACCCGTATTTAGTCGGGTCCACAAAACTTGGAATCGAACCAACCAATTTAGTCAAAATAACCAAACCAACCCGGCCCATTTAGGTCAGGTTGGCTCGGTTCTCGGTTTTACCCGACCCAAATTGCACATGTAGAATTAGTGATAGCACCTGAATCTGTCTTGGACCCCAACCCATTTCAGCATTCTAGTCTTGACACCCTAAAAAACCCTCAAAATGCCCCCATTCTCTTCTACGACCTGTCACTGTCCATGTTCGACCCTTCACCTCCGTGGCCATCTCCACCCATCTAGTCCCACCTCTCTGCCCCCTCTGTCGCCCTCCTTCCTCCTCCTTCTCCTTCCCCACGTCGGAGCCCTAAGCCAGTGGCCTCCTTTCTCTCCTCCTTCCTCCCCTTTCTTCATACTTCATCTTTCCCGCGTCGGAATCCTAAGCCACTGGCCCTCCTTCTTCTTCCTCCATCTTTTCGCCTGAACCCTAAGCCCTAAGCTGTTGGTTGGCCTTAGTTGCTGCCCACCAACATTGTGTTGGTGGCTGCCCGCCGAAGTGGGCATGGTGGAGCTGCTGGTTTCATACCCCCCCCCCCCCCCCTCCCTCATTCTTGTCTTTCTTCTTATTTCTACCTACAAACGTGTCAGTTGCTCCCGACCGATATGGTTTTTGATTGTTCCTAACCGATATGGTGTACCACACCGTGTCGGATCCCAACTGACATGAACCACACCATGTCGGACAGGAGCAACCAATAACATATCGGTCAGGAACGCCAACACGATGTACATATCAATATGCCTATATGCTACGAGTGCTAGTAACTTGGGTGCAAATAGCAACATCCTTCGACAACCGCTGAAATCCAATTATTTGTTTTGGTTTAGGGTGCCAACAATTTTTTGTGCAATTCCAGATGAACAATGGCATCTCTGCACCATATTCCATCCCATCACATCACGCGGGGAAAAACTTGGGATGGGGGAGGCCCTACCTCGTAACGCCGTGGCCCATGGGGATGCCCGTCACCTGGCGCCATACGAAGTGATGCTATTTGAACATACTGCGGGACAACAACATTGACAACCCGCGGTGGTGTGGGGACATGGGCCAGTGCTTGGCGGCCCCTGGCACGAATCCCAATGCACTAAGCGCCTCACACCACTAGTTGTCGGTGATGATGTCCTGCAGTATGTTCAAATAGCAGTACTTGGTGCCTAACCGTTGCCTTGTGAGAGGTCACCAGGATGCTCAGCGTGGTACGACGTGATTGGATGGCCCCATGTTACTACTCCGTAAGACCTCCCCATCGAAGTTGCTAGCACGGCGACAGCCTACAGACAACAACGATGGAGGATTGACAATCATCGTGCTCACCTATGAGAAAGAATTCTACCAAAGAAAAAAAAGAGGGACTTAGTGTTAGCTTCATAACGAAGGAATCAATTCGAGATATGTCCTCCTGTGTATTGTGATAGCTCCCTCCGGAAATCCTGTCAAACCAAATAGAAAAAAAAATGATAATAATACTCTACCGAAGTTTATTGAATTTACATTTCTTATCATCAATTGAACACGAACCATTTTTTGAAAAAAAAACAATTGAAGTCATTCTATATTATCGATTTAAAATCACAAAATAATTTATTTATTTGATATTTTTATCAAAAAAAAAATTTGTCAACCGATCAAATATGTACTTTTTTTACATAATTATTACTCTTTATGTGCAAGATAGAATCAACTTGGTTTCGCGTAGTTAACAACATTTTTTATCACAATAAAAAATTATATTATGACCAGATGAGCAAAAATACCGCTACAATCAATCTTAAATTAAGAAATTTATCATATCAAATTATTCCTCTTTACTAACGGATTGTTACTTTTTACCAATTGTTATTTTTTACTATAATTGTTATACTTTATATGTAGGTCTAAAATTGTTATTTAAAAAATTATGTTATTACATGTGCGCAGCAGAAGGAGCTCACATTAGCCAAAACTAACAGATTGTTTTTCTTTACCAATTGTTACTCTTGTACTACAATTGTTACAATTTATTTGTAGGGCTAAAATTGTCATTTTTTTTTTAATTACATGTGTGTGGCAGAAGGAGCACGTGTTAGTCAAAGTCCAACAACAGGGGCTTAACGTTAAACTCAAACTTTAAATACCCTTAACATTAAACGAAAACCTTTTTAAGGAGCTAACGTTAGTAACCCCCAAAAAATGGGTTATTAGTCTAAGTCCTCTCTAACTAACCCTCTAGTTTGATAAACCCCTTTAATTGTTTCGTAGTCCATTAAGTCCCCCCCCCCACCCACCTGGCACGAATCTCGATGCACTGAGCGCTACTCTGCACCTCACACCACTGGCTGTCCGTGACAATGTCCTGCAGTATGTTCAAATAGTAGTACTCGGTGCTTGACCATTGCCTTGTGGGGGGTCACCACGATGCTTAGCGTGGCACGACGTGATTGGATGTCCCCATGTTACTATATGGTAAGACCTCCCCATCGAAGTTGCTCTCACGGTGGCAACCTACAGTCAACAACCATGGAAGATTGCCAATCATCACGTGCTCACCTATGAGAAAGAATTCTACAAAAAAAAAGAAGAGGAACTTAGTGGTAGCTTCATGACGAAGGAATCGATTTGAGATAAGCCCCATGTGTATTGTGATAGCTCCCTCTCGAAATCCTGCCAAACCAAATAGAAAAAAAATTTGATAATAATACCCGGTCGAAGTTTATTAAATTTACATTTCTTATCATCAATTGAACACGAACCATTTTTTGCACAAAAACCAATTGAAATCATCGTAGATTATATTTAAAATGACAAAATAATTTATTTATTTTATATTTTCATCAAAAAAAAATTGTTAACAGACCAAATACGTGCTTTTTTACATAATTGTTATTCTTTATGTGCGAGATAGAATCGATCTGCTTGGTTTCACATAGTTAATTGCATTTTTTATCACAATAAAAAATCATATTATGACCAAATGAGCAGAAATACCGCTACAATCAATCTTCAAATAAGAAATTTTATCGTATCAAATTGTTACTCTTTGCTAATGGATTGTTACTCTTTACCCATTATTACTTTTTGGGATGATTGTTACACTTTATACATAGAGCTAAAATTGTCATTTAAAAAATTACGTTATTACATGTGCGCGGCAGAAGAAGCTAGAGTTAGCCAAAATTGACAAATTGTTTCTCTTCAGTAATTGTTACTCTTTTACTACAATTTTTACAATTTATCTGTTGGGGTAAAATTACCATTTAAATTGTTTTGTTATTATATGTGCATGGCAGAAGGAGATCGCGTTAGTCAAAGTCCAACAATAGGGGCTTAACGTTAAGTTCAAACTTTACATACCCTTAACATTAAACGAAAACATTTTTAAGGAGCTAACATTAATAACCCCAAAAAAGATGGGTTATTAGTCTAAGGCCTCTCTAACTAACCCTGTAGTTTGATAAACCCCTTTAATTGTTTCGTAGTCCATTAACTGTCTCCCCCCAGCCCCCCCCCCCGACACGAATCCTGATGCACTGAGTGTTGGTCTACGCCTCACACCACAGGTTGTCCGTGACAATGTCCTGCAATATGTTCAAATAGCAGTACTCGATGCCTAACCCGGCCTTGTGGGGGGGTCACCACAATGCTCAGCATGGTACGATGTAATTGGATGTCCCCACGTTACTACACGGTGGCAACCTATAGTCAACAACCATGGAAGAATGCCAATCATCACGTGCTCACCTATGAGAAAAAATTCTACCAAATAAAAGAAGAGGGACTTAGTGGTAGCTTCATGACGAAGGAATCAATTCGAGATAAGCCCTTCTGTGTATTGTGATAGCTCCTTCCCGAAATCCTGCCCAACCAAATAGAAAAAATAATAATAATAACCGGCCGAAATTTATTAAATTTATATTTTTTTTTCATCAATTGAGCACGAACCATTTTTTGTGCAAAAAACAATTAAAATCATTCTAGATTATCAATTTAAAACCACAAAATAATTTATTTATTTTATATTTTCATCAAAAAAAATTATCAACCGACCAAATATGTACTCTTTTTTTTACATAATTGTTACTTTTATGTGCAAGATAGAATCAGCTAGGTTTCGCATAGTTAATTGCATTTTTCGTCACAATAACAAATCATATTATTACCAGATTAGTAGAAATACCACTACAATCAATCTTCAACTAAGAAATTTTATCATATCAAATTGTTACTCTTTGATAACGGATTGTTACTCTTTATCCATTGTTACTTTTTGCAATGATAGTTACACTTTACATGTAGGGCTAAAATTGTTATTTAAAAAATTACGTTATTACATGTGCGCGACGGAAGGAGCTTGCGTTAGCCAAAACTAACAGATTGTTTCAATTCTCTGTATCAATTGTTACTCTTTTACTACAATTGTTATAATTTATCTGTAGGGGTAAAATTGTCATTTAATTTTTTTTGTTATTATATGTGCGTGGCAGAAGGAGCTCGAGTTAGTCAAAGTCCAACAACATGGGCTTAACGTTAAGCTCAAACTTTACATACCCTTAACATTAAACGAAAACCTTTTTAAGGAGCCAACGTTAATAACCCCCCAAAAAAAAGGGTTATTAGTCTAAGGCCTCTCAAACTAACCCTGTAGTTTGATAAACCCCTTTAATTGTTTCATAGTCTATTAAGTCCCCCACCCCCCCCCCCATGGCACAAATCCCGATGCACTAAGTGTTGGTCTGCGTCTCACACCACTGGTTGTCCATGACGATGTTCTGCAGTATGTTCAAATAGCAGTACTCAGTGCCGGACCGTTGCCTTGTGGGGAATCACAACGATGCTCAGCGTGACACGATGTGATTGGATTTCCCCATATTACTACACGGAAAGGCCTCCCCATCGAAGTTGCTCTCACGGCGGCAACCTACAGTCAACAACTATGGTAGAATTCTTTGGGAGAAAGAATTCTACCAAAGAAAAAAAGAGGGACTTAGTGGTAGCTTCATGACGAAGGAATCAATTCGAGATAAGCCCTCATGTGTATTGCGATAGCTCCCTCCCGAAATCCTGCCAAACCAAATATAAAAAAAAAATTGATAAGAATACCCGGCCAAAGCTTATTAAATTTATATTTCTTATCATCAATTGAACACGAACCATTTTTTGCGCAAAAAAGAATTAAAATCATTCTAGATTATCGATTTAAAACCACAAAATAATTTATTTATTTTATATTTTCATAAAAAGAAATGTCAATCGACCAAATATGTACTTTTTTTACATAATTGTTACTCTTTATGTTCGAGATAGAATCAAGTTGGTTTCGCATAGTTAATTGTGATTTTTGTCACAAAAAAATCTTATTATGACCAAATGAGCAGAAATACCGCTATAAGCAATCTACAATTAAAATAATTTATCATATTAAATTATTACTCTTTGCTAACGGATTGTTACTTTTTGCGATGATTGGTACACCTTATATGTACGGCTAAAATTGTCATTTAAATTATTATGTTATTAGATGTGCATGGCAGATGGAGCTCGTGTTAGCTAAAGCTAACAGATTGTTTCTCTTTACCAATTGTTACTCTTTTACTACAATTGTTACAATTTATCTATAGGAGTAAAATTACCATTTAAAATTTTTTGTTATTACCTGTGCGTGGCAGAAGGAGCTCATGTTAGTCAAATTCCATTAACAGGGGCTTAACATTAGGGTCAAACTTTACATACCCTTAACATTAAACGGAAACATTTTAAAGGAGCTAACGTTAATAACCCCCAAAAAAATGGGTTATTAGTCTAAGGCCTCTCTCATGATAAACCCCTTTAATTGTTTCGTAGTCCATTAAGTCTCCCCCCCCCCACCCCCCCTCACTCTTTTTTTTTAAAAAAGTTCATTTTGCCCCTCTAACTACCCCTGTAGAGCCCGATGTATATATATATTTTTGGGTAATATGTCTAAGGTTCCTGACAACAGATCAGTGGGGAGAAAAGGATGGGTAACAGACTGGTTTAGCCTAAGGTTTCTGAGAACATTTCGGTTTCGGTGAAAAGAGCTACCAAATGTCCAAAACGCACTCGCCTTGTCCTCCCTTTTCTCCAAGTTTTTCCAGAGCAGCGGTGGAGAAGGCGGGCATGAGCGGCAACTAACTCGAGGTGCAGGGTAGTGGAGGCGAGCAACGGAGACGAGAAGGAACAGGTTTAGGTTCGGTCTAAGTCTAGGTCTAGTTCTAGGGTTCATCCCATGGCCTATAGGTCTTAGGGGTTTGATTTAGGTTTAGTTTTAGAATGGAGTGACATGAAACCTAAATTCAAAATGCAGTGAGGGGTGTTTCATCGATAATTTGACTGCCCTTTTAGCTAAATCTGATATGTTTTCAGGGACCTCTCACTAAGTCGCCCCCCCCCCCCTTTTTTTTTTCATGCATTGTATAGTGAAATCCCCAATAGGAGATTCAAAACATTGTAGCAATAATGTTTTGGAGAATAAATTCGGTTGCTACAGTGAAATAATTTATATTCCATATACACCCGAATTTATATTCCATTATCCTGAATTGATATCATAAATTGTTCAATTAACTGGAGTTTAATCCCAAAATCTTTAGGCTAACTTATCTGTTGGGAATTCTACACATTACACATTTGATAGCAATCAGGCCTAATGAAAGGGCTTGGGAACATATAGGTATTATCTATAGATATATGCAATATGGTAAAGAGAGAAGGAGAATTGATAGATAATTATCTTTGTTAAGAGTTAATCACTGAGGCTCGTGTTGGACACGATGTCCTGAAAACAATATCGTCGTCGTTACGGTGCTCCTGGCCCCCTACGACTTGTTCCCCAGGGTTCAATGGCTGGATCAATCTCTCTTAAGCACTAAGAGAGATCGTGGAACTCTTTGGTACTCCAACTGGATCGGAATAGGATAGCTTTCTATTCTCCACTTGGATCACTCTCACAGATAGATCAAAGAGGAGACCAAGGGTCGGTGAGATGGGTTCTCTTGAGTACCTGTTAACGGATAGTCCCACATCGGTAAGGGAGGCACCCATCACCCGCTTAATATACCCCCTGTGGACCTCCCCTTACAAGCCGGTTTTGTGAGGTGCGAGGGTTTCTAACATGGTATCAGAGCTAGCCCGTCTCCTGCTCCTGCTCCTGCTCCGGGTGCTCCCCACCGATCGTGCCTTGCCATGCGTGCTCCGCATGGGAGGATCCTTGCCACGCGTGCTCCGCGTGAGGGGGAGTGTTAACGGATAGTCCCACATCGGTAAGGGAGGCACCCATCACCCGTTCACTTCTGTTTCCCTCCACCTCTCCGTTGGTACTGCGCGCCTACTCAGATGCAGATTGGGCAGGAGATGCAGACACTCGTCGATCTACTACAGGATACTGTGTGTTTCTGGGTGACTCACTGATTTCATGGCGCAGCAAGAAGCAGGAGTCTGTTGCTCGCTCCAGCACCGAAGCCGAATACAGGGCTATGGCTTCCACCACCGCCGAGATTGTCTGGCTTCGACGTCTTCTGCTTGACTTGGGAGTGGTGATATCCGGACCGACCCCTCTTTTCTGTGACAACCGGAGTGCTATTCAGATTGCTAGCAATCCGGTCTTCCATGAGCGAACAAAGCATATTGAAGTTGACTGCCATTATGTTCGCCAGGCGTTTATCGATCACATCATCTCCCTGCCTTTCATTCCCTCATCGGAGCAGACTGCTGATTTTCTGACAAAGCCACTGACGACTGCTCGCTTCAGACATTTTCTAGGCAAACTCTCGGTTCATGATCCACCGTGAGTTTGAGGGGGAGTGTTAATGTAAATATAATGGGTCGGGTTTACTGTATAGTCGGGTCGGGTTTACTGTACATATATTGGGCTTGAGTCCCTCAATGGAATCATACCGTTCCTCTCCAAACCCTAGCCGTCGTCTCCTAACAGTACCAAAACGCAAACTCAAATAAGATATATCAAGCCTTGAGAGCCATGCTTAAACTCAAGAGCTCACCGAAGAGGAGTCAGAACTTAAGAGCTGAATTCAAGTCAAACCTCAAGAGCCGAGCTCAAGCTTCTGTTGCAAACTTAAGCACCTCAAGAGCCGAACTCAAGTTTTGGATGAGACATCACCTTTGATGTACTCGAGCATAGAAAAACTTCAACTTTGGCACCGCAGGGGAAGCTCGGACCTGGGTGCGGCGGAGCTCGGGCTTGACGGAGGAGGTCTCTAACGTGAGAAGCAAAGCCCAAGGTTGTCAGAGATGATCCGGGTCGTGAGGACCAATGGCCAAGCTCTCCCAGTTTCGAGGATGAATGACGATAGATCACACTTTTTTTTCTCCTCAAATCCTCTTTATATAGTCTGGGACTACTAGGGATGGCAATTATCCGGATTTACCAGGTTACCCGACCCGATTGGGATGCTCAAAAATGGATTTGGAACGGGTTTGGGATTTGAATTTAAAACCCGGTCGGGTTTGGGACGGGTTCGGGTTTTACTCCAACCCGTCCCGACCCGACCCGGGTATATAACCGATCACATATTCATACATCTTAAATATTCTTTGCTATGTTGGTTCTCAAGATCATATAATAAGTTGACTTGCTTATAATTGTGTGACCGTAATATAGTAAGAACATTTGTTCTGTACTTTTCTTTATGTAGAGCTGCGATTAGGTGGGCCAACGAAGCTACATATGCAGTTTTTTATGAAGCAGATCCGACCTGACTCGATTGACCCGACCCACAATGTATAAATAGGGCGAGACAGGACAGGCACGGGTTTTTCAATACTAATTGGGACGGGTTTGAAAATTATCCTTAAAACCCGACACGGGTTTGGAACAGATATGGAACGGGATAAAATATAATGGATCGGTTTTGGGATAGGACCGACCGGTCCCAAACTCGACCCTTTGCCATACCCATCTGGGACCCATCTCCACCCTATCTGAAATCATCTTTTCCACCTCTCTCAAGTAGTAACAGACCTCTTGAATGCTTCTGATAGTATTCTCAAACGTTAGAAAATTCTGAGCTGTAATGCTCACAGCACTTAACAACAGTAAAGGCACTAGTGTTAAAGACATCATGGGGTAGGTTTTGGGACTATAAAATCAATTTAAAACTTTCTATTCACACCTCAATTTAATAAAGCATATATTTTTTATTAAAATATAAGGTTTTTTACAAATAAATCTCTGCCATCGTAACTATTTACATATAAACCGCTCTAAGTCAATAAACCCAATAAATCATCCAATATTTACACATCGATCCCTACAGTTAGTTGGCATCCAATATGAAGAAATATTTCTAAAATATTACTTCATTTGATTATTATTTCATTAATCTAAAAAAATAATAATCGATTTATCCATGGACCATAGTTTTAATTACTTAAATCGATCTATCTGTATTAAACATGGACTTAACCCAAAATAAATGCAATCATAACCCGAATCTAACTTGGACCTAATCCAAAGAATTCTACCATTAGGCAAAATATTATGGATGAAATCGAAAATATTCTCTCGTTTTGGATGTCAACTAGTTGCAGTGGTCAATATGTAATGTTTGAATAAATTAAGAGGCTTATAAGTAAATATCACTTTAATAAGGGTTTATGTGTAAATAGAGAATATTGTAGGGGTTGATTTGTAAAAAATCCTAAGTCCTTTAGGCTAGTCGCATCTCCTGTTAGGGACCTTAGGCACATTGACCCAAAAAGAAAGCTAGTACAACAATCACAGACATTACAGTTGACATTAAATTACATAGAGGTTGCGGTGTCGGTCACCATATGTTTTCAAAATCGGACCAGAAAGCAAACCGAAAAGCTATCCTGTTCGGTCCAAAACTGTTCAAACCGTTGGTTCAACCGTTTGAACCGCATGAAAATAGATTTTCTTAAATAGATATTTACTAAATCCTTGATGAAAAGTTTGATTCCTGGGTCGACAAACAAACCGGTTTATTCAAAGACCGAACCGAAACAAGTTCTGGTTCCGGTCCAAACCGGTCGAACCGCCCAGTCCGGTCCGGTTTTCAAAACACTCACCAAGCTGTGGATTTAACGATCACCACGTCGCAGTTCGAGCCGGAACAGCCTAAAAAGCACCAGTGGGTCTTGGTCAACCGCTTTCAGACGCCTCTAGAAGTTGAACGGCAGGTGCCACACAAAAGCCTGGAAGCCACACGATAAGAAGGCACGGCATGTATAAGCGTGTCCAAGACTCACACCCGTCAACAGAAGAAAGGAGGAGCAAGAGAAGTTCTTTCTTTTTGGTACAAATCAAGAGAGAGAGAGGAGAGGGAGAGAGAGAGAGAGAGGGGGTTTGTGTGGGTGCAGCTGTTGCTGGCGGTGGCGTTCTCGGGGGATGTTGCAGCTGTTGCTGGCGGTGGCGTTCTCGGCGGCGCCACTGACGCTCTACGTGCCGCCGGTGCGGAGCCTGAACCTGTTCGTGGAGACGGTGGAGGATTTCGTGCGGCAGACCGCCGCGCACGTGCTCCTCGCGCTTCCCCGCGTCCGCCTCGGCCTCCGGCGCATCGTCACCTCCCTGTTCCGGATGCGATGAGGCCTCCGGCGGGGGACCGATTGGTGGAGGTGATCGTCGTCCCTCCTCCTTCAAATCTTGTACGCAAACCCTGTTGATATCTGGGGATTTTCTTTCCTTTTCTGTTCTTAGTTTTCGGATATATACATAAATGTATTAGATGCAGAGTTTTCGGATAAATATACATAATTTCGTCGGATTTGTATAGGTGGGGATGATGTTTTCTTCAAAAGATGAGATTTTTGATGCGTGGTTATTCCTCTGTCTCCAGATCCCATCAAAGGAATCCATGATGACCAAAGGATCAAAGAATTTCTTTTTCTCAATAAAAAAGCCACCCCCTTTCCTGCAAATCAAGGTTGAACCTCTAAAACATGTTTTACGCAAAATAATTCCTGTTCTTAAGGGGGGAAAAGAGAATAAAAGCTCAACCAAAATGGTTTTTTTTTTTTTTTTTCTTGATTCCTGCACTACTCTACAGTGATTTTGATTTCATTGTAGCAGCTACAGTGATTACAGTGGCTTTGTCGGGCATGTTAGTATACCCACCTAACTCCATAGGATAGGACACAGGTCTAATCTCAAATCTCACCAAAGTGTACCCAGCACATTTAGTATACCCACCTACTCCATCCTCTGAAGATATTCAACTCAAGTCTATGCTGTATATAGGAACTCAACTCTGCTATAGATAGCAACTAACAACAGAAAGTGATAAATATGAGCATATTCAAATCTGCTATAGATAACAACTACTGAGGATTTATGTGAATCTCTCCTTCTAAAAACTGCTCTCAGCAAAATGATAATGGATTTTGATGTGCTTTGTGCGCGCATGAAACAAAGGCTTCAGTCATATATACAATGCTCTTATATTGTCACAAAATAATATAGGAGGTCGAGGAAGTCAAACGCCCGTATCTCGGAGTAAGTGAGTGATCCAAGTAATTTCTGCCGTTGTTGTGGCCATATATCTGTATTCGGCTTCAGCACTTGAGCGAGCACTGTAGACTTTTTTATGGAAGCCCAAGGCATACAATTTGAACCCAAGTACACACAATATCCTGTAGTAGAGCGACGTGTGTTAGGAGATCCAGCCAAATCCGCATCGGAGAGGGCATACAAGCCCAAAGAAGAACGAGATAGAAATCAAATCCCATAACCCATTGTTCCTTGTAAGTATCGTAGCATACGCGTGGCGGTTTGAAAATGAGTACCGGTTGGCATATACATGAACTGGCACGCCAGGTTAAGATTGCGAGATATATTAGGTCTTGGGTTTAGATATTTCAGAGCACCAACAATACTACGAAAGTTTGTGGCATCAACCAAAGGATGATTGTCGGTAAACAGATTATGCTTCTGAGCCAAGGGAGTGCCAATGGGTTTAGATTGAAGCATAGAGGTTCGAAAAAAGATATCACGTGCATATTTAGTTTGAGAGAGGAATATACCATCATTGAAGGGAATAACCTCTATACATAGAAAGAAATGCAACAAGCCAAGATCTTCATAGCAGACTATAGAAGTAGAATAGTCCCTTCAAAACACTGAAGAACAAATAAGGAGGAATCTGCCTTGCTACAGAAAAATCCAATGTGAAGTAAATAGAGGCTAAATCTATCAAACCAAGCTCGTGGAGCTTGTCTAAGCTCATAATTTGCTTTGTTGAGATGACAAACAGATTGAGGGCTTTGAAGGTCAAAAAATCCAGGTGGTTGCTCCATATAAATAATTTCTTTGAGCAAACCATAAAGAAATTCATTTTTAACATCAAGCGGTCGAATGGATGATCTACGAACAGTAGCAAGAGATAACAAAAGACGAATAGTTGTAGGTTTGATAGCAGGACTAAAGGTTTCATCAAAGTCTATTCCGGCTTGTGGATTGTAACCCATAGCAACTAACCTTGATCTGAAGTATTCAATTGAGCTAGCAGATTTGATCTTAGTCTTAGAAACCTAACGAGAACCAACGACATTCATTTTTTGTCGATTCGGGACAAGATCCCAAAGTGTGATTCTGCTTAAAAGCAACCGATTCTGCTTTCATGGCACTCACCCAGTGTTGACTCTGTAGAGCTGTTTTAATACTCTTTGGTCCTCCGGATCAAGTGGATGCAAAGCAGCTAGGGTATGTTGAGCTTTTGAGGCAAGTTATTTTTGGGTTGTTTCCATTTATTACTTGTGGCTTTAACTGTACTTTGGGTATCTATCTTTGATACCAGGTTATTTTAAAGGGGTTATTAACATTAGTTCCTTAAAAAGGTTTCGGTTTAACGTAAAGGGTATGTAAAGTTTGAACTTAACATTAAGCCCATGTGGATGGACTTTGGCTAGCACGAGCATCTTCTCCCGCGCACTTGTAATAACAAAAATTTTTAAATGGCAAATTTACCTTTACATATAAAGTGTAACAATCGCATCAAAAGAGTAACAATTTGATATGGTAAAATGCCTTAATTGTAAATTAATTGTAGTGGTATTTCTGCTCATTTGGTCACAGTGTGATTTATTTTGTGACAAAAAAATGTATTTAACTATGCGAAGCCAAGCTTATTCTATCTCGCACATAAAGGGCAACAATTCGGTACAAAAGAGTTTACTATTTGGTTGGTTGACATAATAATTTTTTTTTTTATGAAAATATATAGAAAAAAACAATATTTTGTGGTTATAAACCGATGATAATTGTTTTTCGTGCAAGAAATGGTTCGTGTTCAATTAATGGAGGGAAATATAAATTTAATAAACTTTGGCTGGACATTATTGTCCTTTTATTTCTATTTGGTTCGGCGGAATTTCAGGAGGGGCCTATTGCAATATGGGACTTTTAGGAGGAGTTATTTCAAGTAGAGAGGTATCACCAAGCCCCCCTATTTTAAATCCTAATCTACAGGTTGGAATATGCTAAACCCCCTCCCATATTGGGAAGCCAATTCCACTATGCATTAGTCAGTTGGTTGAGCGAAGTGTCCATATCTAAATTTGTGTTTTGGATCGACAAAGGTTTTCTTTAGACAAGGAAAGGCCTCAATATGAAGAAGGCCCTACCACAACCTTTACAAATCGAAGCTCAGACTTCCCACATGATGAGTCGTCGTCACATGCCGGCGAAGCAGTACAAACCACCACAGGTGGGGGGAAGCGCCGCTAGCGTCAACCATACAAATCTTAAAAAAAAAAAAATAGATCGCACTATGGTGAAGACGGACGATGCCACACCTGGCGAGAAGCCCCTATACAGAGGGAAGAAAACATAACAACCAAACTCAAAAAAACAAAACCAATAACCTGGCAACCACCGCCTTCTCTAGCCGGCCAGCTAACAAGGAGGAGCCGCCACTTGGCCACTGAACTACCGTCGCAATCCGCCAGGAGCCGCTCACTAGTCAAAGGAGGTTACTGGACATCCACCGACGGAGAAAACCTCGATGCTAGGGCCAGATCCGATCATCCATCTGCCCCCGACAAGAGAACCGACCTCGACGCCGAGCGATGGCTGCCAACGAGTAGAGAGAGAGAGCTGTGCGACTCCGGCACAACGTGCACAAAACGTTGACCGCCGGAGGAAGTCCCTATGTACACAGGGATGGAAGGAGAGCCAGATCCCACCCCTCAAACACCGCAAAACCAAGTCTCAGCCTTCCCGTAGCCGCCAGCGATGGCCGAGGAGGCCAAGATCCCGAGTGACAAAACCCTAACCCTAGGGGGAAAAGGGGGAAATAGTCGCTGGCGCTTCGAGCCCCTAATTCTTCCTTGTGGAATTTTAAATGCTGAGTTAGTCGACAGAAACTTTTGGATCAGAACTTAAAGGACCACATTAGTTTTGTTTGGAGACTTTTGGATGGAACTTTAGCGGAATTTTCCCGAAAACTTTCAAGTCCCCATACACGCTATTTCTTTGGAAAAAAAGGACATCTGGTTAAAGCGACGTCTATAAGTGCCATTGCATAAGAGAGGCCATGGTTCGAAGCCTACCAACTCTAGGAGCGCAGATTTTTTTTTTTTCCTTTACAAAGGCCGAGCCTTGTTTCTACGCACAAGCGCACCACCCTTTTTATACACCACACATGTAAACTCACACATTTCAAATTTCCACTTTTTTTTTTTGCAATTAACCAAGGGGGTTCTATTCATGGCGTCCCAAACCCAAAAATAAAATCAATACAGGCCTGATCATCTTGATTAAAACCCACAGAGGAAGACTCTTTCTCGATTACAGACTAATAACAATCCGAAGAAACCAAATCAGTGATGATATCCAGTAAGACAATAAGATTATAATCCTGTCTCAGCTCCAATGTAAGAGCCGCAATCTGGTGAGCAACCTGGTTAGCATCACCTGCCTCCGCCTCTCTTCGGCAACGACTGCCTTCGTCTACCACCACCTGTTGCCTCCAGCATGTATTTTCGTTATTGGCTAGGCTACAAGGACTCACTGCAACGCCCCCTCATTACACAAAGATCAAATGAATTCTACCGCTTTCAGAATCAACAATGAGGAACTTGGGGATATTGATGAGAAGGTAAGAACTAAAACAGAAAAAAAACAACTAAGAATGTTTTGGTAATTGCATCACCTCCTCCAAATGTACCTTTGTCGCCCTCGTCGCAGCAATAATCAACTCGAGCCATTTTTTTTTCTGTTTTTTTGAGATCGGCGGGTGTCACAAAACCTTTCAGGCAATGGTCCACATCAAGCTCTGACTAATCCCTCCGGAAGTGAAGCCGGACCCACTTGGTAATTTCCACTTCAAGCTCGGACTCATCCCTCCGGAAGTGAAGCCAGACCCACTAGGCAATTCCCGCTTTCACTCCTGGATAAATTGAGAGAGGACGAGTTGAACCCACAACCTCCTCACTAAAGTATCAATTGCTTTGCCAACTCTACTATCCCCCGGTGGGTGTGCAAGCCATTTTTACTACTCCATAAACTAGAGAAGAAATGGAGCTCAACATTCAACTTGTTTTGCAAGTGGTTTCACATAGGAGTGTGCAGAATCCAAACCAAACCGTGATTTTGAACTGTTTCGATATACTCAATGGATCGGATTGGATTGAGTGTTTTAAAAACAAACATGATTGGATCGGTTGACGGATTTGAAAATGTAAAAGCAACCTAAACCGAACCAAACCGAACCGATATATGTATATACATATAATATTTTATTATATATTTCGTGTGCCCTTGTATGCCCTTACTACCAACAACCTTTGCAATACTATAGAATGACTCAAAATAAGTTAAACATCTTATTTAGGCCTAATGATTTGACAACGGTTATTATTTATAAAGTTGAAGCTGGGTCCTAATACAAGGTGAAAAATGTTCAATAAATATAGGCCAAAGCCCAAACCGACCATCCAATCCAATCTAAACCGACTTTATTTGGATTGGATTCCAAACTCAGTTCGGTTTGGATCGGATTGAAAATCCTCAAAACAAACCAAAGTTGGATCGATTTGGGTTTTGCCTAAATAGGTTGGTGTCCAACCGATGCACTTCCCTAGTTTCACATGCTTGTATTCCGATCGATGGACCGATCTCTTGTCCTGGATGTCCCACGTGGATATTAGGCATTTCCATCCGTCCGATGGTGTCACTTGCCACACACAATCAAGTGGATCATGATGAACGGACATGATTTTTTTACGTCGCAGCTTGGATGGTAGATTGGATGGCCACATAATACTTTCTATGGGGGATTGCCGATTGCATCATAGAAAGTTCCATTTATAATTTCACCAGAAAATGTGGTATATTGCATTCAACAAATTGTAGAATTTCTCTCTCCCGTAGGACGTCATCGCTGTGGTCACCACCGCCATTGACCACTAGCTATCCGCCACCAATCGCTGAAAACTTTTAATTTTTTTAATTAAAAAAATATTTTTAATATTATTAAATTTTATATACATACTAAAAATTTAGGGGTAATGTGTGAGCTCTCTCCGAAAACAGATTATTTTGGTGAACAGGACATGCGTAAGATCTTATTAACCTAACGTCCTTGATTTTTTTTAGGAGTCCGAAAATGGCTTCACTGCTCTCCTTTCATTTCTCTTTAATGCGAGCAGAGGTGGTGGCGGTGATGGCGACGACAACAGGTGCGGCCTCGAGTTGCAACTGGCGGCAATGGCGAGCAACGGAGACGAGAATGAACGGAGAATGGAGGGCTTGGTTAGGTTTAGGATTCCGAGGTCTAGGGTTCATCCCATGGCCTATAGATCTTAGGTTTAGGTTCGTTTCGACGGCGATGAGTAGATCCGACAGCAATTAGTAACAGAGGCGAGAAGCTCCGGCAACGGAGTTTGGTTTGGTTAGGTTAACGAGACCGATCGTATTCAAGTGAAAATTAAAAATGTCGTGGAGGGCATTTTTGTCCATTGCATTTGTTTGTTCTTTAGGCTAAATCGATCTCTTGTCAAAGACGGTTCATTGAGCCCTTCAAAAATTTACTCTAAAATGAAGAAGTAATAACTATATATTCTACACGTATATATCCTGTAGAGATAGAATTGGGCTAATGGATGAAACAACACAATACCACTTGCCGCCGCACCTGCTATCCGTACCTTGAGTTAAAAATAATATTATGTATATAAAATATTAAGTGTATTTTTCTTCTTTCTGAGGGCACTTAATTTTAAATGGAACCAGATTATACAAGAGGGCTAATCACAATTTATTTCCATCAATCTCCCTCTTTGCACACATGCATTAATATGAGTGTACGGCCGCAAGCCCTATCTAACGCGAATGACTTAAAAAAGTTGCCTCGAACCTCAGAATCATCGTGATTCAGGGTCCAACCACCAACACATGTCCCCACCCGTTTGATCAACCGGCCCTTATGATGGGAGCCCCCTGGGATTCACCCGGTGACCTGTAGATCTCAACAATCCAGAACTGTCCATAAGGACGGGAATAATAGGTGTCGATGGCTAGACCCCAAACCACGGTGATACCGTGGTTTGGGACGACTAAGTTAAGGGCTTTATATCTAATGACTATATACTAGAACGGAAGTCTCCTACCCCGATGTTGCTCGTGGCACCCCTTCTCGTCAGAACGAAGAAAAAAAAAACATGAGTATTATAATGCCTCACTCTGGGTAATGTCGTTTGTGTTTAGCACATGGTTAGTAGCTAGCATATATAATACATCGATTTTTACATTGGTTTAATTTTTACTTTCAACCAAACAAAAGTTTAATAGGAGGATTACAGAGAAGAAGTATAGATTTGAGAGGGGTGTGCCTATTCACACTACTCATAACACTAAGAGCACCACAATTTTTAAGGACAACTTGTGTTTATGAGGGCACCCCCTTTCAGAAGATAGACCACACCCTTCTCATCTCTCTTCCTCCCCCTATGTCTGTGCAAGTCATCGCTCATCGCCACCATTGTCAGACCCGTACAGATCACCTTCTATACGTCGTTGCTGGTCCCATCCAACCCTCCGCCACCGCCGTCGCCCCTTCCTCTTCTTCCCCCGTCCTTGTCCACCTTCCTCCTATACGTGGGCATTTCAGATCAGGCCCTCTACTGTGCATTCGGCCATCAGAGGCCAGGTGCATCTACAAGCCATTTGGCCATCGTTGAGCACTCAGGTTTTGATGGTGTAATAGCTATAGACACATTCGGCCTCTAATGGTTGAATGCCCAGTAAAGGGACTTGGCCTGAAATGACCTAGTGTAGGAGAAAGAAGGAGGAGGAAGGATGACGAGGAGGCGGTGGATTTCATGGGGCCAGCTGTGCTGGATGCAAGCAACATAGACCGACAACACTTTGCACAAGGATGGGTGACACCCTTCATGGAACGGATAGGGGTGGCGGTGGACCTCAATTGCTCTCATCCACTTACCCAACCTTATACCCTATCTACAGTCCTTCCCCATCTCATACCCCACTGGCCTCCCATCCTTCTTTCCATTGCCGGAGTCACCACTGCCTGTCCTCCTCCTCCTCCTCCTTCCACATCGTTAGATCCGATGTCGCCTCCTCTTCCCCTCATCCTCCTCCTCTTCCTTTCCCATCACTTCTGGCATCATAGTCATCTTCCACTTTCCCCAATGGAGGTGATGGGGAAGAAGGATGAAGAGGAGGAGGTGACATTGGCTCAGGTGATGGGGAAGGAGGATGAGGAGGGAAGGGGAGGTGACGATGGATTCAGCGAGGAGGAGAGGAGGCAATGGTGGCTTTCGACGATAGGGATGGAAAGGAGGAGGGGAAAGGGAGGTGATAAATACTTGGTGATGGAGGAAGAGGAGGGAAGGAAAGGCAACGATGACTCCGACGAGGAGGAGGAGAGAAAGGAATGGCGGCTAGGAGGGGGGAAGGGGAGGGAGGAGGAGGGAAGTAGGTGGGGTATGAAAGAGGAAAAGCAAGTGAGATATGTAGGAGAGGAATTTATCATTAACAAAAAAAATTGATAAGCTCGTCACTTTTGGAGTGTGAATAAAATTTTCCCTTCCATAAAAAAAAATCGTCAAATATATCTCCCACTGATGGTTCAATGCACATCCACCAAAATCTGTGCCCAATTGTAGCACGGTACGTTCAGATTCAATGGACCTTCTTGTTTCAGAAAAACTAATCTCTCCATTCATTAGCACATAATATATAAACAAATGTTAGAATGGATAGATATGAGATAAATCTCTATCTTCTGAATATAAGCATCCATATCCGGTGGGCATCCATATCTAGTGCCACCGTTCCCTCTTGGATAACCACTATTATTAATAGTTGCCTCATTAAACCTTTGATGGAAAAATCCTATGGAAAAAATTCTATCAAAGAAAAAAGAGTACAATCTCAGTTCTTTAGGAACTATGGTGCATGAGTGCGCATAATACTGCCTTGTTAAAATCTTTGATGAAAAAACTCTATGGAAAAAATTCTATCAAAGGAAAAAGAGTACACCACGCATAATCTTCATCTTCAGGATGCCCTCCCCCTAATAATTATTTTACAGTCATTATTACACATTTTTCCTTGATTGTATCAATTTGTTTGATAATTGAGTCGTCGTAGTCCAATGTTAACACTATTTTTTAGATAGTTGATTTTGGCAAAGCTTTGGTGAAGAGATCCGCAAAATTATCACTGTACTAGATTTATTTGACTTCAATCTTTCGTTTTTTTTGAATTTCGTGGGTGTAGAAAAACTTTGGTGAGATGTGCATGGTTTGGTCTCTCTTGATGAAGCCAGTTTGAATTTGAGCAATACATGTATTATTGTTTTCATGAATAATTGTCAACTCTTTGGTAAATTTTTTTTTTTTTAATCCTTTTATGTGAATGAGGGGGGGGGGTTCAGCCTAGACCCCTACTAGTTTATTAAAAAAGAATTTACAATAAGTGCCTAAGAGACAACAAACAACCAAAAAGAACCTCCACTAGCGCAGGTCCAACACAATCAATCGTTAATCTCTAGAAATAAGAAAACAAAACTAAAAATTATCATAAGTCGATCAAGACTTAGACCTTTCCAACTCACAAATATCAGCTAGAAAAGACTTAGTACCCTCTACGTCACGTAGAAGCGAGAAGCCAATGGACGATGCTAATTCGAGAAGAGTGCTATTCTCCAACAAATTGATAGGCAGGCTCAGCTCCTCATTGCCAAGGGTCAACACCTAACCCCTAAGATTTTGGAGCAGAGGATCCGATTTGTCCTAGGCTTGACTCAGCTGTCGTGTACTCCTCCAGATAAGCTTCGTCTTCGGTCTATCGACTTCGCTATAGGAAACCAGCTACTTTGAACCCACGACAACCACATTATCCCCATCACTAGCCTCTACTCGCACCTCAACATCCACACAAGCCACACCTTCAGCATCCCTAGGGGTGTAAAAAAAGCCCATCAGCTCGAATCCAGCCCGAAAGTCAACAGCCCGAACCCGGTCCGGCCCAGTGAACGACCCAGCCTGAACATACCATGGGTCGGGCTCGTGCCACCACCTTGAGCCCGCAGCTTGGCCCCGAAGCCCGACCCAAAAGGAAGCCCCAAAGCCCTGCCCAATAGCCCAATATAATTACTGTGTAGTTATTATATACATATAGACGGGATCCATTAAACATGAAGAAAAATGGTACAGTGTTTATGGCTTCTCTAAACCTTTTAGAGGTTGAACCTTCAAACCCCATTTTTAGTCCAAACCCGGTCTGGTCCTAAATTCCAAATATTTGTATATCGGGGGCCGGGCCGCCCGACAGGCCCATCCGGGCTTGATATCTCTAGGCCCGACCCGACCCGGTCCAAAGGATTTTAGGCCCGGCCCATTTTACACCCCTAAGCATCCCTATCAACGGCCTCACACTCTGCATTATAAACACCCGCTAGAATTACAACATCAGCAATACCAGCATCATCCTTCCTCTCTGAGCTGAAGACCTTGTGGGGGGAATTTCCGAGCCGCCTTGATCGAGAATCCCACCCCACAGCCTTGATTGAATTGGATTGTTTGTAGAGTTAGAGAGATGGGAGAATAGATAGAGAGAGTAAAGAGCGATGACACAAGGATTGGTGACGGAGTTCGGCCTTACGACCTACGTCTCCGGGCGAGAGGTGCCACCTGATCTTCACTATAATTTGAATATAAAGGGTTGAGCGTTCTCTCGACAGGCCGAGAGAAGCTTCGTACAGTGGGGTTGCACGGAGCAACTAGAAGAGAACAAGGTGGGGAGAATAGAGGGCTCTGGGATCATCTCTTCCTCTGATCGAATGACCAACCCCTTTCCTGGATGCCTTGGGGGTCCTTTTATAGCGTAGGTACGTGCCCGATATGGCAGTGATGACGTGGCGCTGATGACGTGGCACTGGTTCTGGGCCTCCTTGCTGGGCCCTTATTGGGCCGTTGTTCGGGCCCAATAAGGGGTAGGGCTTGATCTGCGAGCCTCGTAGAGTGGGCCCATGTGAGCCCAGGCGGGCTTACCCATTTGGGCCGTTGCGCGGGCCCATGCTGCTCTGATCTGGTCCGGTACAATTTTTGCACCCACAGTTACCCCCTCCCAGTCGGGTCAGGACACCCTGGGTCGGCTGGGATTCCAAGGTGCAAACGCTTTAGGATCCTGGCGCGGTTGGCGAGGGTTGTCGGTGCCGCGGTTCGTATTAGCAGAGCCTTCTTCCGCCGATGCCGAGACCCTTTTTGGCGCGAGCCAAAAAGTCTCGGTTTTGCGAGGGGATGTTTCTGAAAAAACAGTACGTTTTCCGACCGAGTGGATACCGAGAGGGTACCGAGTGCATACCGAGTGGGTACCGAGAGCATACCGAGTGGTTACCGAGACCCTTTTGGTGCAAGCCAAAAAGTCTCGGTTTTGCATGGGGGTGTTTCCGAAAAGGCAGTGCGTTTTTCGACCGAGTGGATACCGAGAGGGTACCGAGTGCATACCGAGTGGGTACCGAGAGCATACCGAGTGGTTACCGAGAGGGTACCGAGAGCATACCGAGTGGTTACCGAGAGGGTACCGAGACCCGTTTGGTGAGGGAATATCTTTTCTCTTTATTCCTTCTTTGGCTTTGACTCGGATGAGAGCAAACGTCGCTCTCTCTCTCCCTTTCCTTTCTCTCTCTCTCTTTCCATTCTCTGCTTTCCATTCACGTGCGTACCCTGCTCTCTCTTTCCTTTCTTTCTTTTTTTTTTTTTTCATTCACGTGAGAGAGTCATCTCTCTCTCTCTTTCCTTTTCTTTGTATTCCATTCACGTGAGAGCATGAGAGCAGCGCATCTCTCTCTCTCTTTCTCTCCCGGGCGGCGAAAGATGTCGGTGAACATTCAACAGCTCACGGAGTCGACCTTCAGCGTCACGCTCGACGGCGACGCGATCTTCACCACCGTGACGTCCTCAGGCGCTGAAGTCGAGGACTGGCTCAACGAGACCCTCCACATCCACCGCCGCCGCCTCTCTAGCCTCGTCGTCAGCCTCGACGTCGAGTGGCGCCCCAGCTACAGCCCTTCCCAGAACCCCGTCGCCGTTCCTCCAGCTCTGCGTCGGCCGCCGCTGCCTCGTCTTCCAACTCCCCTACGCTGACTACCTCCCTGCCCCGCTCTCCGACTTTGTATCCGACGAGCGCTTCACGTTCGTGGGCGTCGGGATCGACGAGGACGCCGAGAAGATCCTGGACGAGCAGGGCCTGAGCGTGGTCAACACGGTGGACCTGCGGGGTTTGGCCGCGGAGAGGATGGGCCGGCAGGAGCTGAAGCAGACGGGCCTCGCGGGGCTGGCGGTGGAGGTGATGGGGGTCCGCGTGGAGAAGCCGAGGAGGGTGACCATGAGCCGATGGGACAACGTCTGTCTGAACTGGGATCAGGTGCGCTACGCTTGCGTCGATGCTTTCCTCTCCTTCGAGATCGGGAGGAGGCTCTTCAATGGCGAGTTCTGAAATTGAGGCAATTTGGATGTTTGTGTGTGAAATGTGAAGCAATGCTGGTTTGAATGGTAATTAAGCGTTTCTTCTTCTGAAATTGTGATTTCTTCATGATTTCTCTTTACTGCTTCATTCTCAACCTCTCTTCTTCTTGCTCTTCTTGTCCGCGGACTTCTTGAGCCGCTCCTCGAGCTCAGCGGGCTTGCCCCGGGCGGCACGGTCGCCAAAGCTCCGGGGGTCGATCTTGCCCCCGAGGGACTCCGGCTCGCCGGTGGGCTCGTGGGTATCGCGGGGGCGGGAGTCGGTGGTGAGGACGAGGCTGGAGTTGGCGCGGTACTCGTACTGCTTGAATCACGCATGGGCCTCCGCGCCGCCGCCCAGATGGGCCATGGCTCACGATTCTGGTCCACGACGGCCGGCACGTCGACGACCTCTCCCCCTCGGGGGCTAGGGGTCGGTACGTCGCCAGTGTCGCGGAGGACGTGAAGATGCGGGGGAAGGCTTTGCCCTGAGTGAGGAGCTTTGCGAGCCAAGTTGAGGGTATGAAAGAGTCCTTCATTGTTGTGGCGAGCGGGATTGCGAGTTAGCTAGTGATGAGTTGATCTCTGGTTGTCTGTCCGATCGTCCCAGGGGAAGGCTTCAAACTCTTTCGGCCACCATGTCCTTTCGTGCGAGTGTCAGATCGATGCACATAAGGTTCCATCATGCTGGCACCAAAAAGCAGTCTGTGCGGTCGTGAGGTATCGGGCTCGTTGATGTGTTGCTTTTCCAATGTCTTCTTTGGAGAAAAAGGCCTCAATACCTCTCGACAGCCATAACTTTTCGTATGTGCGTCGGATCAACGCGTATAAGGTGCCGTTGTGTCGGCGCTGAAAAACTAGTTAAAGTGGACTTAAAGCGTCGGGCACCTTTGCGTGTAATATTTCCAATGCATGTATTCGGAGAAAAAGACTTTGAAAACTTTCGACAGCCATAACTTTTCATGTATGCGTCGGATGAATGCGTATAAGGTGCCGTTGTGTAGGCGCTGAAAAAAACGGTCAAAGTGGACGTGAAACATCATATACCTTGACGAGTAACTTTTCTGGTATTCACCTTTATAGAGAGATGACTCTTAAGAACGCGCCGGCCAGGTTTTAGGCTAGCGTCTTAAAGATGTCTCGGCACGCTGTAACTCATCCGCTTTGTCCGACACCCAACTGCACCTAGTTACTGTGTTCACTAGGGACTGCAGTCGGGCCCCAGTGATGACGCGATGGTTACCGCGTGCTCACCCCTTATGAGAAAGGGGATATTTATTTATTTTTTTTTTGTGTGAAGTTTGTACAAACAAATCAATAGGGTTGGATGAGATGCTATCCAACCGACCCAATGGAAGATTACTCTTCGTCCCTGAATAATCATTGTGTGTGGATGACACCGAGCACCCCCCCTCTCGGTTTTCTGACGAAACCGAGGGGTGGGCTGTTGTTGATGTCGAACACCCACCCTCTCGGTTTTCTGACGAAACCGAGAGGTGGACTATTGTCGATGCCGAACACCCCGACCCTCTTGGTTTTTTTTTTTTTTTGATGAAACCGAGAGGTGGACTGTTGTTAGTGCCGACACCCCCTCCCCACTCGGTTTTTGTGCGAAACCAAGGGGGGGCTGCTTGTTGATGCCGACACCCACCCCCTCTCGGTTTTCTGACGAAACCGAGGGGTGTGCTGCTGATGTGCTGTCCCCCCTCCCCATTCGATTTTTGTGCGAGACCGAGGGGGGGCTACTTGCTGATGCCGACACACACCCCCTCTCGATTTTCTGACGAAACCGAGGGGTGTGCTGCTGATGTGCCGTCACCCCCTCCCCACTCGGTTTTTATGCGAAACCGAGGGGGGGCTACTTGTTGATGTTGACACACACCCCCTCTCGGTTTTCTAACGAAACCGAGGGGTGTGCTGCTGATGGTGTGTCGTCACCCCTTTCCCACTCGGTTTTCTAACGAAACCGAGGGGTGTGCTGCTGATGGTGTGTCGTCACCCCTTCCCCACTCGGTTTTTGTGCGAAACCGAGGGGGGGCTGCTTGTTGATGCCGACACCCCATTATTGGGGCTGCTAGAAAAGGCCAAAAAGTGTCGGTATTGAAAATAGTGTATTTTTCGAATTTCAGCCCCATTTGAAACCGACACTTTTTCGGTGAAACATTGGTGCGCGGGGATGTCGGCGAGGGACAATGCTATATTCGAGGGGGTTTCTTAGAGATAATCTGCTAGGATGACGCCGCATGATGGCCAGCCGGTCTTCACCCAATGTATTACCGCACCTGGTTACTGTATTCACCAGGTACTACGGTCACGTGAGGGTGTTGACTTGGCCAGGATCAAGGAAGCACAATTTTATCCCGTGTTACCCACCGTCGACTGCACCAGTGTGGAGACACGTACTGACAGAGTCAGACCAACCACCCCCTGACCGGTTTGGAACCGTTAGTCGTCGAAAAAAGGTGATGGCCAGTGACAATCTGATGCTTGGACCTAGGTGACAAGACTAAGCTTGGACTTTTGATCGAATGCCAATACGTCGGCGACGACGTCTCGGACTTTGTCTTCGAATGCCAAGGGCTGGGCCTTGGGCTTGTAGAGTGCTAAGGCGTTGGTCGCCTCGAACTTTGTCTTCAAGTGCCAAGGGCTGGGCCTTGGGCTTGTAGAGTGCCGAGGCATTGGTAACCTCGGACTTTGTCTTCGAGTGCCAAGGATGCCTCCTTGAACTTGGTGCATGTCAAAGCGGCGACATCTGCCTTGGACTTATTCTTATTGCCTCGGATAAATATAGTTGATAGTTTAGCTTGACCTGGATTGTCAGGAGCATTTTTATCTGACTTTTGCCTTGAAAGGGCGTAGCCGAATTGCCTTCGAGTTTCCGACTTGAATGGGCGGAATCGTAGGTCTTTGGTTGACCTGGGTTACCAGGAGCTTTTTTATCAGACTTTCGCCTTGAAAGGGCGTAGCCGAATTGCCTTCGAACTTCCGACTTGAATGGGCGGAATCGAAGGTCTTTGGTTGACCTGGGTTTCCAGGAGCATTTTTATCGGACTTTTGCCTTGAAAGGGCACAGCCGAATTGCCTTCGAGCTTCCAACTTGAATGGGCGGAATCGAAGGTCTTTGGTTGACCTGGGTTGCCAGGAGCCTTTTTATCGGACTTTAGCCTCGAGAGGGCGTAGCCGAATTGCCTTCGAGCTTCCGACTTGAATGGGCGGAATCGAAGGTCTTTGGTTGACCTGGGTTGCCAGGAGCCTTTTTATCGGACTTTAGCCTCGAGAGGGCGTAGCCGAATTGCCTTCGAGCTTCCGACTTGAATGGGCGAAATCGAAGGTCTTTGGTTGACCTGGGTTGCCAGGAGCCTTTTATCGGACTTTAGCCTCGAGAGGGCATAGCCGGATTGCCTTCGAGCTTCCAACTTGAATGGGTGGAATTGAAGGTCTTTGGTTGACCTGGGTTGCCAGGAGCCTCTTTATCGGACTTTAGCCTTGAGAGGGCGTAGCCGAATTGCCTTCGAGCTTCCGACTTGAATGGGCGGAATCGAAGGTCTTTGGTTGACCTGGGTTGCCAGGAGCCTTTTTATCGGACTTTAGCCTCGAGAGGGCGTAGCCGAATTGCCCTCGAGCTTCCGACTTGAACGGGCAGAATCGAAGGTCTTTGGTTGACCTGGATTGCCAGGAGCCTTTTATCGGACTTTAGCCTCGAGAGGGCGTAGCCGAATTGCCTTCGAGCTTCCGACTTGAATGGGCGGAATCAAAGGTCTTTGGTTGACCTGGGTTGCCAGGAGCCTTTTTATCAGACTTTTGCCTTGAAAGGGCGTAGCCGAATTGCCTTCGAGCTTCCGACTTGTATGGGTGGAATCGAAGGTCTTTGGTTGACCTGGGTTGCCAGGAGCCTTTTGTTTTATGCCTTAACATGGTAGAATCGAACTTCGGGAGATTTGATTTTGAGAAAAAAGAGATACTTTATTGATACAACAAAGTAGCGGTTACACTTTTTCAGAAGTTGCCCAACGGACGTTACGATTATGCATCCATGTATTACATTGACTTTTTTTTTTTATGCACTGCTGCAGCCTCTCCTACTCTCGACCTGGTTCCTTATTAGCGAGATAGCCATCGAGCCACCCTTCTTGGATCAGGTCTTCGATGTGATGATTTAGCTTCCGACATGTAGAGGTTGGGTGGCCATGGCTGCGATGAAACTCACAGTAGGCTGTCGTATCTCCCGCCTGGTCGGAATTTGGAGGGAGAGACTGTGGCCACTTGCAAAAGGGCTCGTTCTGTAAGTAGGCGAAGATGTCTTCAATGGAGGTGTTCAGCTCAGTGAACACCCTTTGCTCCCTTGGAGTTCGCCTCTTTTCTGCTGGAGGGGCTTTCGGATCTTCATTGTACCTTTTGGCCTGGGCCTTTTGGTCGGACGCAGCATGGGCAGACTTTTTGTAGCGTGCTTCATTAGGAGCTTCATCATCTTTCTTATGTCGGGAGTCACGATACTCGCGGGGCTCGCGTAGTCTTTTGGCCTGCTGATTGTCTTCCACCTCTATCTCCCGCTGTACGCGCTTGAACATTGCCTCTAAGGTACTGGGAGGGTATCGGATGAAGTCGGTGTAGACGTGGAGCTCTGGCCGGATAGCATTCTGGAATGCCAGCATGATGGCCTCCTCATTCTGGGACCGACCGATGAGCTCAGAGTGCTCATTACGAAACCTCATCGTGAAGCTCCTTAGAGACTCATCGGAGCCCATCTTCAGCCGGTAGAGTGTATCCAGCTTCTTTTCCGGCTTTAAGTTTAGCCGATAATGGTCCATGAAAAGTTCAGCCAACTCTTTGAATGTGGCCACCGTACCGGTAGGCCGCGTGTGGTACCAGTCGAGGGCAGGTCCCTCGAGACTTCCCGCGAATATACGACAAAGGATATGATTCTCATATTCATGCGGCGTCAGGGCCTGCTTGTAGGTTAGGATATGGAGAGCAGGGTCTCCCTGGATGCAGTTGAACTTTGGTAGGTTCGGTGTCGCCAGCCCATAGGAAATGGTGTTGCAAGAACCTTGGGATGCAGTGGCCCCACCGAGGTGATTAGTTGCCTACGGTCTTGATGGCGGCGTCCCACGTTGGCAGTATGCCTTAGTCGATTGAGCAGCTCGCGAGCATCTGTTGCTTTCGTGTGCGAAGGGATAGAACATCCAGTGGACCCTATTGACTGAGGAGATCCTTCTCGGCGATAGCTTAGCGCACCGTCGACGTTGAGGCGATCCCACACCGTTTGCCTTGGTGCTTGTGTGGATACTTGACGCCTCTCGATACGCGGCACATATGGTTCTTCAAGATGATGACTCGCAGCTGGGTGAGTCTTCAGTGGGCCTTCAGTCGCAGCGGGAGAGTTGAGGATCATAACCCCCGCCCTCTCAGCTGCTTTCTTCAAGGAGTCTCTCTCTTGTTCGAGGGCCGCATTCTTCTTGATGAGATTTAACAGCTGGAAGTCAGCAGCCGAGATCTCATATGTAGCCTGAGGCTCGTTCCCTTGAATAGCAGGTTCTTTGCCAGACCGACGCCTCGGGGATGATGGGTCTCGCCGATCGCTGTGCCCTTCTGGAAGGCTACCTTGCGGCCCCAGTCGTTCCCGAACATTTCTTCGGTTGGTTGCAACCGAGACTTCTTGTTCTTCTTCGATCAGCATATCGTTAGTTCGTTTAGCACCCGCCTTTGGTGGGTTGGTACTGGCCTTCACCATCGAGCGTGTTGATGTCGGCGTGATGAAGGCGTTGAGGTTGACTTGGAGGAGGACTTGTGGCTCGTCACCACAAGTTGAATAGGAGTCGGTAGAGGTGTGGGTAAGACCTCTAACGATATCCCACAGACGGCGCCAAAGATTGTGGGGGGAATTTCCGAGCCGCCTTGATCGAGAATCCCACCCCACAGCCTTGATTGAATTGGATTGTTTGTAGAGTTAGAGAGATGGGAGAATAGATAGAGAGAGTAAAGAGCGATGACACAAGGATTGGTGACGGAGTTCGGCCTTACGACCTACGTCTCCGGGCGAGAGGTGCCACCTGATCTTCACTATAATTTGAATATAAAGGGTTGAGCGTTCTCTCGACAGGCCGAGAGAAGCTTCGTACAGTGGGGTTGCACGGAGCAACTATAAGAGAACAAGGTGGGGAGAATAGAGGGCTCTGGGATCCTCTCTTCCTCTGATCGAATGACCAACCCCTTTCCTGGATGCCTTGGGGGTCCTTTTATAGCGTAGGTACGTGCCCGATATGACAGTGATGACGTGGCGCTGATGACGTGGCACTGGTTCTGGGCCTCCTTGCTGGGCCCTTATTGGGCCGTTGTTCGGGCCCAATAAGGGGTAGGGCTTGATCTGCGAGCCTCGTAGAGTGGGCCCATGTGAGCCCAGGCGGGCTTACCCATTTGGGCCGTTGCGCGGGCCCATGCTGCTCTGATCTGGTCCGGTACAATTTTTGCACCCACAGACCTCTCCACCAGGAGAACGGCTTCTACCACATGACCCCCATCACATGTCTCTCTTTGCACCACAATATTAGCACAAGCCAAATCTTTGGAATCTCTGTCAGCAGCATGACACTCTTCAATATCATCTCCCACTCTCTTTTAAGCAGCATTACACTCTACATCTATAGCACCATTGTGTCAACATCAGTATCACCAGCTGTCATATCACCAACATCAACATCACCAACTATCACAGGACCATCACCAGTAGCACCATCATCAGCTACAACAATAGCAGCCTCAACATTAGCATCACCAGCATCAGCATTAGTATCAGTTTCATTAGCATCATCCACAACATTGGCCTTAGCATTATCAGCACCCACTATAATTATCACATCAACAGCAACATCATCAACATTAGCTCTTTGGTAACTGGCTTTAAATTGCAACTGTTTCTAATATGATATACAAGTGACCTCAGCCATATGTATTCTCTACTTACTTCATGCAATGTTAATATCTCAGCATGGTTGGATGATGTGGCCACAAGTGTCTGTTTGATCGATCTCCAAGATAACTGTATTGTTACTCAAAAACACACACCCTATTTGTGATTAACTCTTGTGGGGGTCAGAGTGAAAATATGAATATGCATAATCAATCAAGTGAGGAGTATCACAAATATAAAATAATCCCATATCAGTGGTTTCACGTAGATATCTAATATTTGTATTATTATATTCCAATGTCTAAGAGTAGATTCTGAACTATATCTAGCCAATAGATTAACGAAAAAAGATATATATGGTCTAGTATATTGAGCTAAATATAATAATGCATCATTAACACTTAAATAAGGTTTATCAAAAACAATGATATTTTTATATTCCTCTTTATGCCTAAATGGATCTTTATTAACATCAAGAGATCTAATTATCATAGGAGTTCTCAGTGGGTGAAATTTATCCATATTAAACTTTTTAACATATTTTCAGTATATAAAGATTGATCCACTAAATTCCTACTAGAACTACGCTCGATCTGCATGCCAAGACAAAACTTTATATTAGTAAGTTCTTTTATTTCAAACTCCATTTTTAAATACTCAGAAGTTTTATTGAGCTCTTCAAGAGTCCCAAACAAGTTTATGTCATCCACATATACTGTAATTATTGTAAATCCAATTTTAGATTCTTTATGAAAGCGCATGGGTATATGAGATCATTCCTATAATCTTCCATAGACAAGTATCCATTAAGGAGATTGTATCACATTCTCCCGGATTGCTTAAGGTCATAAAATACTCATCTTAAATTCATTGAGTGCGCACTCTTTGATGTTGCATCAGATAACTTGAATCATTTTGAAAATTTTATATAAATATATGCATCTAGGTTCCAATATAGGTATACTGTTACATCATCTATTAGTCTCATTTCTAGCTTTAAAAAAACTGTGAGACTAATAAGATATCTAAATATAACTATATCTATAAAAGAGAATATGTCTCTTCATAATCTATCATGGGTTTCTGCATAAATCCCTAGGCTACAAATATTTTCTTATATCTAATAATTTTATTCTTTTTATTTCTCTTCCTTACAAACACTCATTTGAAACCTATAGGGTTTATGTTTTTTATGTTTGTTCTATAGGTTCAAATACTCCATGCTTTTGAGATATTCAAGTTCAACTTGAATAATCTCTCTATTTTGGCCAATCAGTTCTATGTTGACATTCATATAATTAATTTGAATGCAAATATATCATTAATGACTATTTCTTTTCGGTCATAAATTTCACCCCTCATATGGAATATTGAGCTTTTATTATTTGGTACCAATATCATTTTCATAATCTCTGCAGAGACCTGTTCATGAGTTTGACGAAAATTTGATATTTGAAAAATCTTTTCTTCTAAAATAATATGGTCAATAATTTCTTTCTGCGTATTATGACCAGGTCTTTCTCAGAAGGTCACCTATTCTAGTGCTACTCTCACCCGAGCATGCTTAACTACGGAGTTCTTATGGAATCTGTAGCGGTGCACGGTTTTAAAATGTATCTTCTATGTTTGAGAGGAAAAATTATATAAGTAGCTCATGATCTCCTTCTCTCCAAACAATATGGGGCTAACTCGTGGCTTTGGATACCTCATATCACCTTATCCATCTTTACATCACAGTTTCAGGAGTCTTGGCTATTGGCTATTGGATCTTGGTCGTCACAATGATGGTTACTTCACCTGAAAAGAATTGTTGTATATGTTCACCGTTGCACATGCTGAATGTGCCCTCGTCGAGTGTGTCCTGCCGTCGAAGGCGACATCTGCAACGCCGATAGGTAGTGGTGTTCTCACCTTGCCTCACTGATTGGTTCTTGAAAGAACAGCACTTGACAACTATCTCTATGTCGCTAGACCCAACATACGAGGAAGTTCGGTGGTCGATAGTATTGCCACCCCTGTCGAAAGTGTTTTTCATCCGAATGTGGATGCCGCGATCAAAAATGGATGGATTCACTGAATATGCACTGAATATAAGCCTTGTAGAACGAATTTTGACGCATCCATCGAAGATAGACGCCACCGTCGAATGTGTTTGGCCACCGCATTTAGATCTGGTGGGCGGCATATCTGGTGCCACTTTTTCAGAACTCCCCTTCATTTCTCGTGTTCGTGCATTTTGGTTCGACCGCCTCTTTCTCAGTCCTTGAATCTCTCTCTCTCTCTATCTCTCTCCCGAAAGCCATGAGCATCCCTGCTCTCAGACTCGACCCCGCTGCCGTTTCCTCCCACCGGATGAGCTTCAACGGCGGGCAAACGAAGCTCTCGAGTAGAGTCTGGGTACCTTCGAGAGTCGCCTGGAAGGGGCTGGAGTCGTCGAGGAGGGCCGTGTCCTTTTCCCCTTCCCCTCCTCCTCACCCCGCTCCTCACTCATCCTCTCCGTTGGCGGCAGCCGTGAAGGCGGCGGAGGTGGAGAGGGGAACCGGCGTCGACCGGTTGGGATCGCTGAGCCAGGTCGCAGGCGTGCTGGGCACACAGTGGGGGGACGAGGGGAAAGGGAAGCTTGTGGATATTCTCGCCGAGCGCTTCGATATCGTCGCACGGTGTCAGGTACTTATGCTTGAATCTCTGTCTTGCTTAATCGATGGATATGGATTGATGGGTTCTTGTTATCTAGGGTTCTGGTTGTTCATGTTCGTCTCTCATTAGTACCTTTTTCTTTGGAACTGATCAATTTTGGTTCATTAGATGGAACGGTCATACATGGGGTTCTTTAGGTTTGGTTTTGTTATTTTGAACATATTTTCTGAAGATCTATTAGTTTGCATCCCTATTGTAATCAGATTACATGCATTTTCCTTTTGGCTTCATTTATGACATTATGATTGGCAAGTGCTCTATCTTTTCATTTTTCATTCTACCCTTTTCCCCCCTGACCATTTGGCATATTGGGTTCCACTTTTTAATCAACTCGCTTGCATGCTTGACTTATTTTGGTACTAGATGGGCTAGTTTCACTTCTTGCGCTAGAGAGTAATGCAAACTTTTCAAGTTCTCATACCAAGTAGCATAAATTGAACTCTAAAGATATGGAAACGAGAAACTATAATCAAAGATTAGGAGATACAACATTATTCGACCTCCAACCACAAAAGATTATGTGAAAATACTTGGCAGAAAACTTATACCGAGTCCATAACCAACACATCTAAGTATCTAACTCTGGTTTACCTCTCTACCCATGCACAATGTTTAAAGATCGTATTGAAAATGAAAAAGGGAAACCCTAGAATGAACTTTCAGAGATCTTTATTGTGCCAAAGAGGAATTTTTGGCTTTGTATGCAAACTAAGCACTGCTCTTGAAATAACTCTAAGCGACATTAACCTTAAAGGAGTTCTCGGCTGTGTTTTCCTTCTATTGTTTTGGCCATAATTTTCTTGTTAAAGGCCGGTGTGGAGATTCGTAGAAAGCTTGCTATATGAGCTTTTCAGCCAAGGTTTAAGAATTTAGACACCCGTTTGGGTTCAGATTGGCAAAAAACAAACCAGTTTGGCTGGTCTATTCGTCGTGTCGGCTATACTATTAAAAATTCCTGTTTAACTGGTTCGTCGTGTCGGCTATACTATTAAAGATTCAGATCTAATTTACCTAATTTGGGTTTGATTCGACCGATTCAAGTCTAATTTAGGTTGGATTGTCTATCCGATTGATTTAGATTAAATTTGGTTGACTTTGACTGCATCCACCTACTAGACCCTATTCAATTGAATCAGATCCGAATCTGAGCATGTTTTAGTTTGGAAGGTAAATACAATTTTCTTTTGAAATAGTTCTTTAGCTATTGTTGGTGTACTTGTTCAACTGTTATCTGTTAGATTTTGACGACAAATAATACAAAAGGCTGATGCAGTGGCAAAAATTCGGGTGTCGGTTCTGGATTAGACAAGAGCCTATACTTATAGCCATTGTTCAAAAACTCGAAACTCGGACTCGACTCGAAAGTTAATCGAGTGGAGTAAAATCGGTTCGACTCGGCCGAGTTTTCTCCAAACTCGTTCCGACTCGGCCAAAGTACTCGACTTGAAATCTGTCCTAGTCGAGTCGACTCAGTCCGACTCGGGTGAGTTTTACCGAGTTTTAAAACAGTGCTTATAGCTATCTATCTGTCTCGCACCTGAATCGAATGTGGATTTCGGTCAGCCTTGCTTTTTCGGATCCAAATCGAACAAACTGTAACCGACCCAGATTGTCTGAATATATAATAAATTTTATTAATTTTACAATATTTTATACTAGTTGTATACCTCTTGAAAAAATACTAGTTATATAAATTTTTATATATTGGTTATTTCATAACTTATATTTTAATAACTTATATTATATATATCCGGACAAACCGGGTCAACTTGTCCGAATCGGACAACCCAGACCCAGATTAAAACCAGACAATCCGGACAGACGCAAATTTCAGACAAGAATCATTGTCTGAATCTGGTTTTTTCCAAATTGGACTGTGTCAGTCGAACGTATCAGACAAAAAATTATCACCCATATGCCGATGGTAAATGTAACTCATTATATCATAAATATGAATAATGTGGATTGGTTTTTTCACCCCTGATTATTGTATCTTCTTTAGTTAAGTCGATTTTTATTCAAAATGGATATGATTTTTATTCAAAATGGATATGATTTTTATTCAAAATGAATAAATGTAACTCATTATTTTTTTTTCACCCCTGATTATTGTATCTTCTTTATTTAAGTCGATTTTTTTTTAAAGATTTAAAAGCATAAGTAATTTGTGAGGATCATAACTTGAGATACATGTCATAAGATTTTTTTTTTTTGAGCGAGGTTGTTGTATCATTTATCGTGACGTGCGTTATTTTCCTTTTTTTTCATGTTTGTGTTTTGTAATGTATCATGTTTTGTATGATACTATTAAACTTTTATCTTTTGACCGAAAGTATGTACATATATAAGCATACAAAGAACATGGTACGAGAACATTAAATATGGAAATTTAAGAGTAGAAGGCAAGACATTGCATTTCAATTCCAGTCAAACATTACATTGACCTATAAAAAAGAATGATATTGATACTCATATAAAAGCGAAATCATATACAAGTAGGATCTATCATCTATTAACAAAAGCAAAATTCATAAAATAAAAGTTCAAATAATTAGTAGATGTTTTCATTCTTTATTCTTCTTCCCCGCCTCCATCTCCGATTTGATCATCATCATCATCATCACTTGATGATTCATCATCACCACTTACTTTTGTGCCCCCTTCCTCTTCTACCTCTTGCACCGCTTCTTCTGATTCTTTGTTTTCATCCTCATCTTCTTCGGATTCTTTGACTTCACTTATTAAATTATGATTGGCAAGTGTTCTATCTTTTCTTTGTTCATTCTACCCTTTTTCCAGATGGGCTAGTTTCAACTCGCTTGCATGTTTGACTTATTTTGGTACTAGATGGGTAGTTTCACTTCATGCGCTAGAGCATAATGCAAACTTTTCGAGTTCTCATACCATGTAGCATAAATTGAACTCTAAAGATATGAAAACGAGAAACTAGAATCAAATATTAGGAGATACAACATTATCCGACCTCCAACCACAAAAGATTATGTGGAAATACTTGGCATAAAATTTTTATTGAGTCCATAACCAACACTTCTAAGTATCCGACTCTGGTTTACCTCTCTACCCATGCACAATGTACAAAGATCGTATTGAAAATGAAAAAGGAAAACCCTAGAAACACAATTGGGGATCAAACAAGATTCATCATCAAAGCTAATGTGAATGAACTTTCAGAGATCTGTATTGTGCCAAAGAGGATTTTTTGGCTTTGTATGCAAACTAAGTGAACAAATAAAAGTTGGTTTTGTCACGTAAATAGGAATATCCATGCAAACACTGCTCTTGAAACAACTCCGAGCGACATGAACCTTAAAGGAGTTCTCAGCTGTGTTTTCCTTCTATTGTTTTGGCCATATTTTTCTTGTTAAAGGCTGGTTTGGAGAATTATAGATTCGTAGGAAAGCTTGTTATATGAGCTTTTCAGCCGAGGTTTAAGAATTCGGAGACTTGTTTGGGTTCAAATTGGCAAAAAACAAATCTTGATTCCTGTTCAACTAGTTTGTCGTGTTGGCTATACTATTAAAAATTCAGATCTAAATTACCTGATTTGGATTTGATTCGACCAATTCAGGTCTAATTTAGGTTGGATTGTCTGATCCGATCGATTCGGATTCAATTTGGTTGCCTTCAACCACATCTACCTACCAGATTCGAATCAGTGCATGTTCCAGTTTTGAAGTTAAACACAAATTTCTTTTGAAAGTGTTCTTTAGCTATTGTTGGTGTATTTGTTCAACTATTATGTGTTAGATTTTGACAACAAATAATACGTAAGGCTGATGTAGTTGTGGCAAAAATCCGGGTCTGAGTCGGTTCCGGGTTAGACAAGAGCCTATACTTATAGCTATCTACCTGACCCGGACCCGAACCGAACGTGGATTTCAGTCTGCCTTGCTTTTTCGGATCCAAATCGGACAACTCGGAACCGACCCGGATTGCCCGAATATATAATAAAATTTATTAATTTTACAATATTTTATGCCAGTTATATACCTTTTGAAAAATACTAATTATAGATAGCATATCCACCTAGATGTTTCAGAATTTGTTGATTTTTGGTGAGGGTGATCATCTTGCTATAGATAGCATATCCACCAAAAATCAACAAATTCTAAAACATCTAGGTCCATCAAAACGTTAGAAGCTTTATCAGTCGTCCATTTCAACCGTTAATTTGATGAGCTTATTTGAAATGCTTAGAGGTTTCAAAACTTGTTGATTTTTTGTGAGGATGATTATCTCAACATAAATATCATCTCCACAAAAAATTAGCAAATTTGAAAACCTTTATGTATGTTAATAGAGGAACAAACATTCAAGCCTTCAATGCATGGGCATACAAAGTCATGCTCCCATATATATATATATATATATATATATATATATATATATATATATATATATATATATATATATATATATATATATATATATATATATATATATTGCATGTGCCTGTCGGCACGCAGTGGTCGCCTTCGGTGACAAAGCACAATCGGTCACCTTTGGCATTAACACAAACCTTCAGCGCCAACACCCTCCTCCGGCAAACCGATAACCCTGATATTGCCACCACGAGTCACTATTAGGAAAGTCATCGCCACCTAAGCAATCACCGAATGTGTGTCTATCAGCACAAAAACGGCCGACTTCAACGATAAAGTACAATCGATCATTTTTGGCGTCAACACACACCTTCGACGGTAACACCCATCTCCGATAGATCGATGACCCCGAGACCGCTACCATCAGTCACTGTTGGGACGGTCGCCACCACCTAAGTGGCCGCCTTCGATGGCAACACTCAGCTACGACGCCTCATCCTGGCGAACTAGCGACCCCAACACCACCACCACCAACCATCGTTGGAACTCTCTTCGATACCGTCATCGCCACCACCGAGAGAGAATGCGTGTGGGAGGAAGGAGTGAAAAAAGATCAAAATAGAGGCTATATAATATGGTCAATCGTAGTTCCTCGTAACTTTTTCATTTTTTTCTTTAAGGGCAAAGTACCCCCTTTAAATACATCATCTCTCACTCTCATTACACTCCCTCTCTTTGATATAATATAGATAGATTTCTTTTTCCCCTCCCCAAGTGAATCGTACTCACCGTAATCATCATGATAAATTTTGTTCGCCACTTATCCCCCCCCCAAGATAAAGATGGATGGCCAGAAATATCTTCCAAAATGTCTACTGTCGTACCTTATTATATATTAGTAATGCCCATTCTTTGGACACTGCAGTGGCTGCCTTCAGCAGCAAAGCACATTCGGTGTTGGCTCCCACATTCGGTGGCTTCGGCCACATTCGTCCGCGACCATATTTGTCCTTCGGTTGTGCCCAAGGTTTTAAATGTCATTTTCGGTGTCCATGTCGGTCGGCCAAAAAAAGAAAATTTTTCGTTTTTCGGTAATTTGTTAGTAGAAAATTTATAAAATGGAAAGACAAATTTTGGTGGAAATATTTCGTTTTTCGGTCAAATTTTGGTGTTTTTCGATAAAAAATTATCGTTTTTCGGTCAGATTTTAATTTTGTTCGTTTGATATGAAAAGGATAGAATATTTCAGCAAAACTTCATGATAACCTTTCTGTAACATAAATATGCATATCTACTTATCTAGGACTTTAGATTCATATTTAAAATTTTAAACCACTTAATGAATTACAAAGTACAATGCCATATAAAATCTCAAAGCCACTCAAAGTCTAAAACTGAAAGTAGAATCCATAACCATAGAATAAACAACAATTGTAGAATAGATTTACAAACTACAAAGTACAGTACAAATAGTACTAGAATGCTCAAGTTCCATACAAAATACAAGCATACAACTGCAAACTATTAATACAAGCAAGCATACAATTTATACAATGATACCAACCTAAAAATTTATATTTTATTCACAAAAGAAGAGCAACAGCTGGGAATCCCAGCTTTTCCATCGAAATCCACCGACAAACCGACAAATGTCGGTGATGTCATCGACAAATAGCCCGACAAATAAAATAATTGTACAGTCACAGGTTCTTTTCGCTGACAGCACTGACAAATCACCAACATTTGTCGACATTCACCGACAATGTCGACCGACAAATTGTAATGTCGACAATTCAGACTTTTTTTTTATATCGGAGCCTCCAAATACCGACATATATCGGTGATTTCGACTGACATTTGTCGAAATTTGATTCCATGGTTGTGCCTGTCAGCACTTCCCTGGCCGCTTACGGCGACCACAGTCACCATCAACGTCCTCCACCCCCGGTAACCTCCGCTGCCACCCATCTCTTTTGTTTTGTTAAAATTTGAAAGTTTTGGTAAACTCTATGGGGAAGTGTCGGAGGCGGCAAAGGATGCCTCCGACAGTGGTTAGGAGAGTGAAGGCACGAGAATTACTCTACAGGGAGGTGCCTCCTATCAGTCAAATTTTAGGCTTTCTGCGGGGAAGTGCCATCTTTTGACATGGGAATTACACGCGACTCCCCCCAGTATGGATTTTATAAAAAAAAAACCCAACCCGTGCCTGTTGACACTCCTCTAACCGCCTTCGGCGGCCACAACCAACTTTCCTTACAGCTGCCACCACCCACTTTGCCTCCGGCCACCCCCTTGATATGCTGCTTCTCGTCCGCCCCCCACCCCCGGACCTTGAGGGTGGCCACAAAACACCACTTTTTTCAAGACAATCGATTTATTAGCTTCACAGTCGGATTCATCATAAAGAATTTAAAATTATATTCAAAAACACCTTATACTTATGGTAAAAAACCATGCTTTGTTCCCTTAAACACGCATAAAAAAAAAATAGCAATGCCTCTAAGATCAAAAATTGAATTCTAGCTACCACCATTAAAGCATTCAACTCCTAAGCATACATATCAAACATTTGAATATTCTATCATCCAAGACCCAATAAAGTTCATGTTGAGGCATTCAACTTAGCAGTGCAGTAGTGAAAAATAATCCATAATGTATAATCTACATTAAGTGATCCATGCAAATGCATGAACCATGGATCATACAGAAGAAAAGTATTTAAAATTCCAATTGCAAGCACCCGATCTACTTGTTGCCATAGAAAAGAAAGCTATAACACATCCAAAACATGCAGTATGAAGATCTTTCTTCTGTGTATTTAGCTGTTGGATATACAATTACTTCAATTGATCTAGCTAAGATCACAAAATAATTTACAATTTCCTCCCTTTATCTTATTTTTTTGAGGACCTGACCTATGCTATCAAAGTCGGGACTAGTCCCCGACTAGTCGCTGGGCGGCATTTTGCCGACCGATTTATTTTGATTTTTTCATTGCTGGGCGGTAGCCCGACTAGTCCCCGACTATACCCGACTAGCCCGACTAGTCCCCGACTAACGACTGCCGACTAGTCTTCAGGCAGCATTTTGCAAGCAAATTTTTTTTTTGAAAGGAGTCTTTGCAAGCAATTTTGTTTGGATTTTTTTACATTGGCTCAAAGTCTTGAGTAGCAAGACTCACAACTATGGCTCTTCCCTGTAATCATCTGTTGAGCACCTGAGAATCTCCGATAAAAACATAGACAAATAATTAGTTTATTTGTTGATATTCATATAACCCTATAATCAAAATTGGGGTTGTTCACTGATTAAACATCATCAAACAAACATTGTGATGAATTCTTAGTTCTGAGTCTTTTGGCATGGGCATGAAGCCAATACAACTGTGTTCTGTTAGACTGTTACTTATGTATTTATACCCATGTTGTGAAGTGTGAAGGTATGTATTGTTATTAACCGACTAATATCATATACTTATTGACATTTATACTAGTTCATATATCATATATGTTTAGGGAGGGGGGGGAGGGGTTAGAATAAGTTTTGGCCGACTAGTCCCGAATTAGTCCCGACTAGTCCCGACTAGTCCTAGTCGGCCCTTGGCCGACTAGGGCCGACTACCGACTTTGACTGCATAGGACCTGACATATGTCTTCTATAAAGTCCACTAAAATAAATGATTCTTTCACAAAGCTTAGTTGGAAACTGGTTTTGATAAAATTCACAAATAACTAATTTTCACATTGTCGTCTCTTATTTTGACGGAAACCAGTTATTAAAATGGTTTCACAGAGCGTGTAAAGCAGATGAGGCCTTAGGTTATCATGAAATTCAGTTTGATATATAATTCTTTTACCATGCGTACAATGGGAAACTCCTTTTACACACACTAGAACTTTAAAAGCAACAGTTCCACTCATTAGAGTAAAGCCTCATTATTCCTATTTTATTATCTACATTAAAAGTCGCAACATATCTCTATCCAACAATAGAAAAAGGTATCAATTTGCTCTTAAGCATATTTAATCATGTTCTCTACTTTGTCCCTTTAAGGCATAAGTAATGCCACATGATGCCTCCAGCGGTCTTCTTCTAGATAAAACCAACTACATTACTCACATACCTATATCTGCACTGCACATAAGCAATTAGGAGGGAAAAAATAAATTCACATGACTGCTCTATCTCAAAGAAAAAATCCATGAAAAGAATTCTGTACTCATTCGGTTGTGATCATGTGGTACTTTTTCTCACTCCCAATGCAGAATCATTACATAAGGAACAATACACATTGACCCTCAATTTTTTGCCAAATTATAGTTTTGCCTGAAAATCAAGATTGTTGCACATTACCACCTCATGTCATCATGCACATCCATCTCCTAATTAATTTTTCGTCTCTCTTCCCATGGAATAAAGAACAAAGGTGAACGTAGGACGATAATTACTCTCCCCATTTAATAAACATAATCCTTTTTTTCTACTTGTTAGTGTAGATAGAAGCCGATGCAAGGGAAACGGACTAATAAAAGGTGTATTTAGCAACCCTATTGATAAAAACAAGTTGTATCTACTAAATACCATTAAATAGTTCCCAACCTCTCGTTGCGAGTTAAATATGCTTCTTTGTGCTCACACTTCTTTTGTTCCTATTTCCCTGTAAGCATATTGTGTAGAGAAGGCTGAAGCAGATGCATGGGAAATACATCTATCAAAAAAAGGTGGAGTGTGTTCGGAAAAACCCATGATCATGTCTTCCCTTTCAAAGCGACAACGAATCACGATTTGAATAACATTTCGTATTCAGAACGCCTGGACAGCAGCATTTAAATGTGCTATATGTATTCTGAGCGATATATGCACGTTATACCATACTATAACAATTGTTACCATGCATTGTCATTGTTTTTACTTTATACTAGAAAATAACAATTATACCGTAAAATGATCATCTGCCAGATTCCTATTATAAACCATTATAACTGATATTGTTTGGTATAATTGAGAGTGTTTTAGTTTATTTTTTTATATTCGTTATAATGGATCGTTCGAATAGCTAAAGTGGTCTATAGATGGGATCAAGCCTTGGGTGTGTAAAATACAATGCTGGGTCAAGTCTGGTCGACCAACCTGGAATAAATTAAATTTACTCACAAGCACAAAATTAAATATCTAAATGCTATCAGAAAAGCAATGCTTTGTTTTAACACTTTGATATTACTTAAGTTTTTAAATGTTTTTGAAATCAGCATTTAAGATTTTCCTTTCCATACTAATATAGGTTATTATGTGACTTGAATACAGTGGTGACCTAATCGACATAATGCAAATATGTTTATTTACATTATGTAGCATTCATATGTATAAATAATTTAAAATTATATTTTATGGCACAATTTAAACCATTTCTACTGTCACGCCCATATTACATGCTTATACCTGTCCTTCAATTCCACACAGCACAATTGAATTATTGGCCATGTATAGAGTTTTCACTCGAGTTGGAAAGGCACGCAGCAATCAGGCACGACCTCATAGGCACCAATACACCCTGTTCCAGTTAGCTGAAATATGATAATTAATCTATTGATTCACCTGGAGACTATGCATTGCAGTCTTATTGATCATTTTTAATTAGGTCTTTAGTTTCATTACATTTCCACTATGCATTGTGTATTGAACTTTTTTATTTTTATTTATTTTTTGACCCTTCATCTCAAAGGGTCTCCATAATTTCGATTCTGCATTCAACCCAAAAATCACATTCTTCTATGTTAAAAGGTGCAATTGCATCCACATATTTGCTTCCGTCAAGAGAAATTAAGGTTTGAAGGTCAAGCAGATTATTGATAATTATGTTGCTAATTAGATATTTAGATATATAAATTTTAACGTATCTAGACTGCTTACACCCATGACAATTTCTTATGTGAAGTAAGCATAGTTAAATTGTGTATAACATACGTCACTCGACTTGAACTACTTATATAAGTTCAAAAAGGTTTGGAAATGGTGATATCATTTTTCTAATTATCTGCTCTCAGTGGAATGTTGATTAAAAGCTGAAGTAGCTTAGCTGCTTTCATGTTGTTTAGATGACCTATCACAACTCTACAACTTTTGGCATCAGGGTGGAGCAAATGCTGGACATACCATATATAATGCTGAGGGAAAAAAATTTGCTCTCCATCTCGTTCCATCAGGGATCCTTAATGAGGAAACTTTGTGTGTGATAGGTAATGGGGTTGTAGTGCATCTTCCCGGGTTATTTGACGAGATCGATGGCCTGGAGGCTAGTGGTGTCTCTTGCAAGGGAAGAATACTGATATCCGACCGTGCACACTTGCTGTTTGATTTTCATCAAGTCGTTGATGGACTAAGAGAAGCAGAGCTTGCGAGTTCCTTCATCGGGACAACAAAGAGAGGAATTGGGCCATGTTATTCTAGCAAGGTTATCCGAAATGGGATAAGGGTTTGTGACCTGAAGCACATGGATACCTTCCGTCAGAAGCTTGACATTTTATTGAAGGATGCGGCCTCGCGCTTTCATGGATTTAAATATAGCGTTGACATGCTCAAAGAGGAGGTCGAGAGGTACAAAGGGTTTGCTGAGCGGTTAGAGCCCTATGTAACCGATACTGTGCATTTCATGAACGAATCCATTTTGCAGAAGAGGAAAATACTGGTCGAGGGTGGTCAAGCGACCATGTTGGATATTGATTTTGGAACCTATCCGTTTGTGACCTCATCCAATCCTTCAGCTGGTGGGATCTGTACTGGCCTCGGCATTGCTCCAAGATGTCTGGGTGATCTTATTGGAGTGGTGAGAAAGTAACTCGTTCGATTGTTGTTTAATAATACTGTGGCATGTGACGTGTTCTAGTTTACCCTCCCCCCCATGTAAACTCGCTTCTCTCTGCAGGTAAAAGCGTACACCACTAGAGTTGGATCTGGTCCTTTCCCAACTGAGATCCTAGGTAAAGGTGGTGACCTCCTTAGGGTCGCTGGGATGGAGTTCGGGACAACCACAGGCCGTCCTCGACGTTGCGGCTGGCTTGATATAGTTGCATTAAAATATTGCTGCCAGATCAACGGATTATCGTCTCTCAATCTCACCAAGCTCGATGTTTTATCTGGGCTTCCCGAAATAAAGCTGGGTGTTTCCTACAGACTGGTCGATGGAAGGAGATTCACATCTTTCCCTGCAGATCTTCATGCTCTAGAGCAAGTGCAGGCAAGTCTGTTTTAGATACTTTGGCATCTCAGTGCTTTCAGCCGCATGCTATGACAAATGACAATTGAAAGAACACTTGTAGTTAGAATTTTCTGTGAGACTTACTCATCATGTGTGTCTGATGGGTTGCTAATTTCCATGTGGTTTAATCAGGTCGAATACGAAGTGCTGCCTGGGTGGAAGAACGATATTTCTTCGGTCCGCGACTACAAAGGCCTCCCTCATGCTGCTCGTCAGTACGTGGAGAGGATAGAAGAGCTCGTCGGTGTCCCCATTCACTATATTGGTGTCGGACCAGGCCGCGATGCCCTTATATATAAATAAAAAACCTGAGCTCGCGGGTGAGAACCTCACTGTCCTAATTTGAACATTGCGTTGCTTGCATTTGATGTAACAACAGGTAGCCCTCAGATTGTATGAATTTTACCTTGTTTGTTTTATGATACTGATTGGCGGTTCGGTCATTTGTGCCTCGGTTTCGATAGGAGACTTGAGGGGAAAAAAACATGAGCATCATACCATTTGCTGGGTTAAGATAGTGGGATTTCCCTTCGGCTTGCCTGCGTAGTTTCCCCTCTTCACATTGGACGGCTTTTCCATGTGAAACCTTGTGTTTCTTGATTAGCCTACCTTGTGTTTGTTGAATTGCTTACATTAATGTTGATTTAACTTGATTGGCGTGGTGATTACATTTGTTTAATCTTGTTTGGGAGGGTGTTTGTGTGATGCTCATTCTCATCTTCTTGCAGGAGCTGAGGAAGTGAAGGCAATGCAGTCCTCTTGGATTTGCACCACATTTATGAAAATAGGCTAAGTTACGTACTAGCTCATCGATCGATCTCTGATTTCCTTCATCCTCGAGCCTTCATAAACCCCTCTTAGGATTTGCAAGTGGTCCCTTTCACCTTTTCTTATGCTATGTAAGTCTTTCCTAATTGATACTGTGGAGTGAACTTTCCCTCAAGGCTGTTGTGCCTTGCTTGCATGTGTGAAACTTGGCCTTGCCGGTGATGTCATGTTCACTGGATTATGAAATTAATAAATAGCAGCTTCTGCCTCCCTCGTTTCGATCTTCGGACCTTTTTGTGCCTTGCTCTAGGCTAGCTAGTGCCCTGTCCTTTGATCGCTTGGCCGGTCCAGCAAAAAAACAGAAGGAAGTGTTCATTCATGTAGTTGCAAGGGTAATTAAGACGAAAACAACATGGCTTTTTTTTTTAGGGGCCAATATTTTTCTCTAAGTTTATGATCACATTTCAACATATTAATTACGACTCTTTTGGTTATGATCATGGTTAAGTTATCGAATTTATCAAATTGTCATTGTCTATATAACTTCACCCGATCCCTATGAAACATACAGTTTCGAGACATAGTGTGGGACCACTATAGCTGCTACAGTGATTTCACTGTAGCAGCTATAGTGAAATCATTGTAAGCTATAGTGATTCCGTCTTGGCTGCTAAAAAACATGTTGCTACAGTGAAATCACCGTAGCAATAGTTCTTGCACTGTAGCAGCTATAGTGAAATCGCTCGGTAAAAATCGAACCTCGAGCACCATCTTGAGGGGCTTGAAGGAGTAAAAATGGATTGGCATCGGTGCGACACCGATTCTCCAACACCTACATGCTCTCTCCACCACATCGGCCCACATCTCAATCACGGTGGGCCTCAATAGGGATTACAAAATATTTTCAAAATTCTTTTTACAGATCGAAGGAGCATAAGACCACCCACACACTACATTCATCACTCATGGACGGGTTGAAAGGAGGGAAGGAATTGATAAGGCAAAGGGTAGGTGAGCCATCAGCTCTAACAATGGGGTTTCATGATGATTCCATTGCAGAAAACTTAGTGCCAAACTGGCAAATGCATCCAAATGAATTGGATCACAAATTAAGTATTCATTCATTCATGTCGTGGTAATTGGGGTAATTAAAACAAGGGTTATTTTGACTTTGCCCCCTAAATTTTGCCTTGAATTAGACTTTACCCCCCTATATTTTCATTAATTAGACTTTACCCCCCAAAACTAACTGTTCTGTCAACTCACCCCCCAAAACTTTATTTCTTTTCCGTCAGCTTACCCTTTCTCTTAGCCCATCTCCAATGGGCTCCGAACGAGGATCACCTCCTAAGACCGTGGAGCCCATTTTATGTTGCCACCTCTTTGGAGACCTCCTAGTTGAGAGGTTCAGCTCCAACGGCCTCCAAACTGGATATCCGAGCCATTTTGTACCAAACACCTTATCTATTTATAATATATCCAAACCCTCCAATTTTACACCAAACCCCTCCTAACTTAATTTTATTTGCAAAAATAGTGGGAGAGTGAAGAATGGTGTGTAGAAGGGGGTGTTTGTAGATTTTTTAAAAAAAATTGGCATTTTTTAGAATTTTTTGCATGTATTATTGTATATATAAAAAATTATTTATAAAAATGAGGGGGTTTTTTGTAAAAAAAAATTTATTTAATTTATTCGGAGGCTCCGAAGGACCTCTGTTGTATGTGGAGCCGTTCAGAGGTCCTGTGCACCCGTGGCTTACGTGGCGTGCCATGTAGGTCTTCAGAGCTCTCGTCCGAGCCGGTTGGAGCGGCCTTTGATAGATCGGAGGGCTACGTCCTCCTTCAGAGCTCCCCTTGGAGCCCGTTGGAGATGCTCTTAGATGGTGAGCTGACGGAACAGTTAGTTTTGTGGGGTAAAGTATAATTAATGAAATATGGGAGGTAAAATCTAATTCACGGCAAAATTTGGGGGGCAAAGTCAAAATAACCCTTAAAACAACAACATTGTAGATAGAGAATTATTACCAAAACATCATTGTTGATGAGACCAGTGTTTTCATAACCGAACCGGAAGACGAACCGCAAATGCATCCGGTTCGGTCCAAATCGGTTCAAACCGGTGGTTCAACCGTTTGAACCGTATAAAAATATGTTTTTTTATATAGATATCTACTAAATTCTTCAATGGGAAGGTTTGATTCCTAGGTTAACATACAAACCGGTTTATTCAAAGACCGAACCAAAACGTGTTCCAATTCCGGTCCAAACCGGTTGAACCGCCCGGTCCGGTCCGGTTTTCAAAACACTGGATGAGACCCACACTTAATATTCTAACAGAAACACAAAAACCCACCCACCCACCAAAATTCACACCCACGCACCCACCCACCCATCTACGAACCATACCAGGGGGAACCAGGCCTGGAGTGAAAATGGTACCTAGGGGGTGCCGCATAGTGCTTCTTCCAAAAAGATGTATTTACAAACTTGACGACTTTGTCATTAACAATCAAAGTGCACCAACCATAACCCTCATCGTTCCGAAACCGAGTCATCCATGCAACAAAGTCGCCCTGAAAATAAATGTCAATAGCTTTTCTATTGCTACAGACGAGGCCCCCAAGCTTACCACCAGGTCGGTCTATTCCAGTAGAAACACCATAGTCCTTGCACTCAATCTGCCCGGTGGTAAATTGCTGTTCATCGGGAAACGCTCTCCCCGGAAAATAAAAGATCTCGACCGGGATGTCGTCTGTCAAGGCATAATCCTTGCCAGCAGCCTCTTTCGTAAGATGAGCGATCTCGTCTCGCAGTTCCTTCTTTCCGCCTTCGCTGCCGTCTGCAGCGGCCTCATCGTACTTGGCTTTGAGATCGTCGTACTGATTTTTAAGCTCGCCATTCTCCTTTTTGAGATCGGCGATCTCGTCGCGAAGTCTCTTCTCTTCTTCCTCTTGGCCGCCACCAACCTTGTTCTGCTCCAGATCAAGGGCTACCCACGACTTGTCGATTTTCAAGCTAGGACCGCCATATTCATTCCAAGGAAAATAATCAAAAACCCGAAGACAGTCTATTACTATCTGGGCCGGAGGAGGAGAACGAAGGTCACAAAAACCCTACCTAAGCAGTTGACATACAAATCCCGTTACTTTAGGAAATCAATGAGCTTCTGATAAAGAGCACCCTCCACACGAGACCCATCATCGAACTTCAACTCATCCGATGGACCCTTGACTTTACCCAGGCTCTTGAGCGTAGTTATTTTCATGTTAGTATTTGCGTCGACAACCTCATAAACCCTGAGGCTACTACCTACTCTATCTTTCCCTTGGTTGTATCTCACATGAACAAACAGATTAGGATCGGTGAACCTCATGATTGATGATCTTAATTACAATCACTAATTAAACACGACTACGATTGATCGGGATGATCGATGAGAAACCTGTGCGTATCTTCTGTTGTCGAGGACGAGGATGATGATGAGGATGCAGACGACGGTCAATCGATTGATCAGTTGGGTTTGATAGATCTTCATATGCAACAAAGGGATTTGTACTTAAAGAGCAATATGAGATGCTACCAAATGGACATTGAATGACACCTATTTTTCTTTCAGTAAAATATAGACAAAGACTTCTGCAGCCCTTGTTTTGAATTTAGCTTACATGATTGAATGCGAAAGATAGATCCAACCACCCTTGTCACATACACACACACACACACAGAGAGAGAGAGAGAGAGAGAGAGAGAGAGAGAGAGAGAGAGAGAGAGAGAGAGAGAGAGAGAGAGAGAGAGAGCACCAACAATGACATAGAGTCATTCGATCTTTTGTTTCTTCTTCTTTATCGTTATATAAACAAAGACTTCCCGATCTTACTTTTTTATTTAAAAAACCCCTTCTTAATTGGAGGGAGGGTTAGGCAACCCCGACCTATCTATTAAATTTCAAAAAAATTACTAGAAATGGTAAAAATCACCACCACCACCATACGAAACCCCAAATAACAATACTAACACAGAGCAACACTGAAAAAGGCCCATGAGTCTCAAGACTTAGAAACTCTCGACTTTTCTAAATCCCGCATATGAGTGAGAGAAGGCTTTGTGCCCTCCACCTCATTCGGCATCTAATCCAATAGAAGATGCTATATTGAGGATGGTGTCATCCTAGAACATATTGATTGGGCTACTCCGAGCTTAACATATGTAGGTCCGACCTGGCCAGGCCCGAGATTATAGGCTTGGCCCATTTTACACCCCTAACCGTAAGGAACCCCAAATAATTATACTAAATAGAGCAATATAGAGAAGGCCCTGAGTCTCAAGCCTTAGAAACTCTCGACTTTTCTAAATCCCGTATATGAGCGAGATAAGGCTTTGTGCCCTACACCTCATTCGGCATATTGAATCCGATAGAAGATGCTACATTGAGGATGGTGTCATCTTGAACCCGATAGAAGATGCTACCAAATGGACATTGAATGACACCTATTTTTTTTAGTAGAATATAAACAAAGACTTCTGCATGTCCTTGTTTTGAATTTAACTTACAGGAATGAATGTGATAGCTAGATAGATCGAATCACCCTTGTCAGAGAGAGAGAGAGAGAGAGAGAGAGAGAGAGAGAGAGAGAGAGAGCATCAACAATGACATCAGACTCATTCGATCTTTTGTTTCTTTCTTCTTTGTCGATGTATAAATAAAGACTTCCAGACCTTACTTTTTAAAAAAAAACTCTTTCTTGATTGTAGGGAGGATTAGGCAGCCCCAACCTAGCCTATCTATTAAATTTCAAAAAAAATTATAAGTAATAGTGAAAAATCACCACCACCACCATACGAAACCCCAAATAACAATATTAAACACCAAAAAAATTAGAAGTAATGGTTTTGTTTCCTTTGCCTTTGGCATTTTTTTAATAAATCTATTTATCATTCAAAAAATAAAATAAAATAACAATACTAAACAAAGCAATACTGAGAAAGGCTCCTAAGTCTCAAAATTTAGAAACTCTCGACTTTTCTAAATCCTGCATATAAGCGAGAGAAGGCTTTGTGCCCTCCACCTCATTCGGCATCTTGAATATGATAGAAGATGTTATATTAATGATGGTGTCTTCCTACAACATATTGATTGGGCTACTCTGGGCTTAGCATATATAGGCCCGACCTGGCCAGGCTAGAGGTATTATAGGCCCGGCTTGACCCGGCCCGGCCCGGCCCGTTTTACACCCCTAACCATAAGGAACCCCAAATAACAATCTATATAACAAGGGACTGCGGTTTTGTACTGACTAGACAAAACGGAACCGTTGACAAGGACAAACTGATTAGACAAAAAAAATTACCTCTTTTTCCCCATATCTCTCTCTCTCTTCACGATCTCTTTCTCTCTCTCCGCATCTCTCTCTCTCTCTCTCCCCGGCTCTCTCTCCCACCGGTTTTGAATGAGCACAGTTTTGAATGAGCAGAACATAGAAGCAACAGGAAATGGAAATCTTAAACCAATTACCGACGGCTACCACCCGATCACTGCCGGAGTCCCCGCGACCCGGAATTGGGTTCGGGTGCTGCCCCTCCTTGAAGGCCGGGACCCGCCCGAGGGCGCAGGAGAAGAAGCACCTCACCGAGAAGAAGAAGAAGCACTGTGACGATGACATGCTCCAACAAGGGGAGGTCTCGGAAGGAGGCGAGCAGGGGGGAGAACCCATTTTTCGGAGAGGGTATCGGATCGTGAAGAGCGGGTTTTGGGATAAGATCTCAGGCTGGTATTACAGGATCCTGATTCGGGCATCTCACGATCTGGGCTGTTGGGTTCGAGGGTCAAGAAGCAGGAAGGGCAACAGGTTGCAGGGGAGAGGAGTGATTGGGTTCTGACGCTAGAGGAGCAGATGACACATTGCAGATGGGAACAAAAGAGTTTCTCTCTCTATCAAGAAATATGGCAATTTGGGGAAGGAGGTAGCAGAAAAAAAATCCAGAAACCAAGAAAAAAAATCCAAGCTTTACCGGCCTTGAATGATGTGCGAGCTGGTGGAGATTGCAGAGGTGGTTTTGCATTAGTTTTTAGAGAGAAAAAGAAGGAAATATGAGATAGGAAGAAACCTGGACTTGCATGGCTTTGCATGGATATGGGATAGTGTGATGAGGTTTTAAATGTGATAATAAAAGAAAAATTATCTAGAGGAGAGGTACTTGGGTGTTGTACCGCATTAGCAACTTGATGAAATAGAGCTGATGGGGAAGGATGCACGGCAGTCTACAATCTCTATTTCTTCAATACGAAAGCCTCGGTGTTGTATCGCCTAAGGAGATATGGATTTTATTGCCATTCCATTCTGAAGTTTCTTGGAAGTTAAAAAGAGGGAGAAAAAACAATGAAACTGGAGTTAAATGGAACTCTGTATAATCCGCACCTCTTCGTATTTTTGAAACGAATTTCATTGAAAATGATATTTAGATTAATCTTAGATCTAAAGGTAGCCCCCACATTTGAATGGGATCATGCAATATTTTAAAGCAAAGCTCATATGAAAGGGGGTGGGTATAGTTTTGTTGGGGTTGTCAATCTACCAGGGCGGGGCGGGGCATTAAGAGCTGGGTGTTACGCTGAAGGCGGCTGCTGAGGTGGCAGCGAATGTCCCAACAATGGTTGTTGGTGGTGGTGTTGCAGGGGTCATCGGTCTGTCGGGGTGGGGCCGCTGTAGGCCGGTGTTGCCGCGCAAAAGTGTGGGTGGCCGGAAATGGTGATGCCCGTAGGGTGTCTTGACATCGAAGGCTACCCATCTACAGTGCCGACAAGTATATTGCCACCGAAGGCGGCCCGCTGCTTTGCCGACATGTGTGTTGCCGCCGAAGGCGGCCCGCTGCAGTGCCGACAGGCACGGGCATGCACTAGTACTGAATAGAGCAACACAAAGAAAGACCCTAAGTCTCAAAACTTAGAAGCTCTCGACTTTTCTAAATCCCGCATATGAGCGAGATAAGGCTTTGTGCCCTCCACCTCATTCGACATCTTGAATCCTATAGAAGATGCTATATATATTGAGGATGGTGTCATCTTGAATAGGACATAAGATGCTACCAAATGGACATTGAATGACACCTATTTTTCTTTCAGTAGAATATAAACAAAGACCTGCATAAGTCTTGTTTATATTCTTTTTTTTTCCTGCCCCCCAAAAAAAAGAATATAAACAGACTTCTGCTAGTCCTTGTTTTGAATTTAACTTACAGGATTGAATGTGATAGATATATCCCACCACCCTTGTCGATAGATAGATAGATAGAGAGAGAGAGAGAGACAGAGAGAGAGTGTGTGCGTGTGTGTGTGTGTGTGTGTGAGAGAGAGAGAGAGAGAGAGAGAGAGAGAGAGAGAGAGAGAGCGAGCACCAACAATGACATCAGACTCATTCGATCTTTTGTTTCTTCTTCTTTGTCATTGTATTCATACCCCCTAATATGAATCCACAGTTTTGGATCCTTACTTCCTTCCATCCTTTTACATGTGTTCCCATTTTACCCTCCATCATATATATTAATCCATATCTATTATTTTAAATCCTATGTCATGAAAACAAACACAAAGGCTAGGATTGTAATATGTCATTTTTGCCCTTCCCGTTTTATCCCTACATAAATCACAAATAACAATCAAGAATATTACCCTTTTGCCACTAATTAATTGAGTCTTATTTATCTATGTTAGTATTATATTAGTCCCACCTCGGTTGTGGTTATGTAAAGGTGTGTGGTATCTCTCTATATAAGGAGAGGTATGAGGTTAATGTAAAACATAAGGGGAGTTTTTTCTCCTCCAAACTATTCTCTCTTTTCTTCTTTCCGTAACATGGTATCAGAGCCGGGCTTTTGAGAGCTCGAGCACTGTTTCGGCTCTATTGTGTTCCGTAGCTTTTGAGAGCTCGAGCTTGTGCCGTAGCCTCCCTTCAAGAGACGGCACCTGCGCTCCAGACGGCACCGTCTCCGGCTCGGCCCCGGCCTCCGCTCCCGTCTCCGGCCCGGCCTCCGCTCCCGTTTCCGATCCGGCCCCGGCCCCGACCCCGGCACCGGCCACTTATCCCGCACCCGTCTCCGGCTCGGCCCCGGCCTCCGCTCCCGTCTCCGATCCGGCCCCGGCCCCGATCCCGGCCCCGGCCCCCGCTCCTGCCTCCACGATCCAGACGGCACTGTCTCCTTCTCCGGACTCCGATCGAGTATCCCGCACACCTGCCGCCCGGTTATCCCGCACCGAACCGATCCGTTCGGCACTATCCCGCACCGCCCGATTATCCCGCACCGAATCCGATCAGTGCGGCACTATCCCGCACCGCCCGGTTATCCCACACCGCCCGGTTATCCCGCACCGAAATCCGATCCGTTCGGTACTATCCCGCACCATATCAGTATCCCGCACCGGTGCCTATCCCGTACCTATCCCGCACCGGTTCTTATCCCGTATCGAATCCGAATATATCCCGTACTGCACTGCACCCTGTAACGAATGGCCTTTTATGATCAGTCCGTAACGACGTCCTCCGCTCCATCCGGAGTGTCCTCAGCCCAGTTCTCGTCAACACCTATCGAGCAGACAAGGGATTTCCTCCCAGTCTCTACGGACTTTCCTCTTGTGACCGTCGTGGATTGGACTGCGTGGTCGGCTACAATCCGAAGCATTCTGGATGGCCGTGCATTATACGGTCACCTCGACGGCTCAACTCCTGCTCCTGCAGCACCATCTCACCTAGTGGCCATTGACTCTTGGAGTGTTCGTGACCGCCGCGTTCGTGCCTTTCTAGTTGCTTCGGTCGATCGCTCTCTTCGTGCAGATCTTGTCACTTTCTCTACTGTGGCAGAGCTCTGGGCCCACCTTACTGAGCGCTTTGTGGAACAAAGCGGGGCCCGCGAGTATCAGCTCTTATCTCAGGCCCAGTCTGCTCAGCAGGGAGAGCAGACCATTCAGCAATTTTATAGCCTTATGCGCGGCTATTGGCGTGAGCTCCAGGCCTTGGAGCCCCCTCTGTTGGAGGTATCCAGAGTCAGTGCCTCCTGGCGTGAGTTACAACTTTTTCGGAAACGACGACAACTCTACCAATTTCTGATGGCTCTTCGCCCAGAGTTCTCTCCTCTTGCGGGTCAACTGATTCATCGAGATCCGCTTCCTCGTCTCGATGCTGTCGTCGCCGAGCTTCTTGCCGAGGAGACGCGTCTTCGCACCGTGGCTGCCCGCAGGGCACCTGTACCCTCTAGCTTTGAGGGGGTTCTCGCGGCCACTCACCCCCCGAGAATTCCTCCTTTTCGGGGTGGCTCTCGTCCCGCCGGTCTGCCTGATACTCGGCGATGCACCCACTGTGGCAAGACGAGGCACACGATTGACTCCTGTTGGCTTCTCCACCCGGAGAAGCTTGCGAGTCCACCTCACCGTAATCGATCTGCGGCTGCCGTTGCTAGCACTACCATTCCTGCCACCACTTCTACCGCAGCTACTACGACGGATCGTCTTCAGCGTCTCGAGATGCGTCTTGAGCAGCTCCTTCTACAGCCTACTACTGGCCTTTCCGGCCCATCTGGTCTCTCTGCCACCTCGGGTACCTCTACACCTTGGATTATGGACTCTGGGGCCTCTCACCATATGACACCTGACCACTTTATTCTTACTGCATGTTCTCTCGCCCACCGTATTCTTTTGATCCACACTGCAGATGGCTCTCTTCTAGCCATCTCGCAGACTGGGTCTATCACTTCAGGCTTTCTTTCTTTACCATTTGTTCTACATGCTCCTCAGCTTCGCATGAACTTGATTTCTATTAGCTGCCTTTGTGATTCTGGTCTGACAGTTGCTTTCTCTCCCTCTTTGTGTGTTGTGCAGGATCCTCGCTCGGGACAGAGGATTGGTGCTGCTCGTAGGGTCGGTGGCTTATATCACCTGGAGTATCTTCATTTACCTCCTGTCTCTCCTTCGGTCGTCTGTAGTGCTGTTTCTTCTGATGCCGACCTGTGGCACAGGAGGCTAGGTCATGTGTCTGAACCTCGGCTTAAAAGTCTTTTCCAATCTGGTGCTTTAGGCCGTGGTTCATTTTCTCGTCTTTCTTTTTGCTCGGGTTGTCAGTTGGCTAAGCATTCTGCTTGCCCCTTTTCTCCCAGTTTGTCGCAGTCCTGTAGTCCGTTTGATCTAGTGCACTCAGATATTTGGGGTCCTGCACCTCTTTCTTCTATGAATGGCTATTTTTATTATGTCAGCTTTATTGATGATTATTCTCGTTTTACATGGGTGTATCTCCTTCGTCAGCGTTCTGATATTTCCGACATCTATCAGACCTTCACCACCATGATTCATACTCAGTTTCATGCCCGTATTAAAACTTTTAGGTCCGATTGCGCTCGCGAATATCTCTCTTCTACCATGCGTTCTATCCTTCAGTCTCATGGGACTCTTTTTCAACAATCATGTCCTTATACTCATGAGCAGAACGGTGTTGCAGAACGCAAGCATCGTCATATTCTTGAGACCGCTCGTGCTCAGCTTATATCCTCGTGCGTTCCTCGCACCTTCTGGGCGGAGGCTATTTTGACCTCTGTCAACCTTATTAACATCACCCCTTCTTCTGTCCTCGCGGGTGTTTCGCCTCATGAGCGTCTCTTTGGCACCCCTCCTGATTATAGCATGCTGCGTACTTTTGGGTGCACATGTTTTGTCCTCCTTCCGTCTCATGAGCGTAACAAACTGTCGGCTCGGTCCACTAAATGGGTACTCTTGGGACTCAGTTCTGAGCACAAGGGGTATCGTTGCTATGACCCCCTAGCTCGTCGTCTTCGCATTTCTCGACATGTCACTTTTGTTGAACATGTTCCTTACTACTCTCCTGCATCTCAGGATCTCACATTCCTTGCGATACCTCCTTCTCTCTCACCTTCTCCTTCTTTCACCGCTCCTCCTGCTCCTGCTCTTGAGTCTTTACCTCCTGCTCCCGTTGTCGTGCCTGCTACACGCTTGAGTCCTTCCTCCCCTTCGGATCCCTCGTCTCTTCTGCCTGTTTCTCAACCGTCTGACATACTACCTGTCACGTCTTCATCTGTTAGTGACTCCTCTAGTGCTTCGTCCACTTCGAGCAGCCTACCTCTACCAGCTGAGGATCCTCACAGTCCTCCTCGCTACCCCCAGCGCGAGCGTCGCCCTCCTGACCACTTTGGCTACTCCCCTGATCGCTTTGGTTTTGCCGCTGTCACTTCCTATTCGCCTCAGTTCGTTACCTACCTTACTGCCCTTCACACAGCCAGAGAGCCCAGGTCTTACAAAGAGGCATTGCAGTACCCTGTGTGGCAGCAGGCTATGGCTGAGGAGTTTCAGGCTTTTGCGCAGACTCAGACATGGGAGGTTGTGCCTCTACTTCCTGGTATCGAGCCCATCAACTGCAAATGGGTCTTCAAGATCAAGCATCGTCCAGATGGCTCTATTGACCGGTACAAAGCCCGTCTTGTTGCTCGCGGTTTCACTCAGGAGTATGGGATTGATTATGATGAGACGTTTGCTCCAGTAGCTCAGATGACCACTATTCGGACTCTTCTCGCTGTTGCTGCGGCTAGAGGTTGGCCCCTGTCACAGATGGATGTGAAGAATGCTTTTCTTCATGGTGATCTCTCTGAGGTTGTCTATATGCAGCCTCCTCCGGGCCTCAGCACACCTCCTCAGCCTGTATGTCGTCTTCGTCGAGCTATCTATGGCCTCAAACAGGCTCCTCGTGCCTGGTTTGAGCATTTTCGTTGGGCAGTTACTGAAATCGGTTTTGTGGAGAGTTTTCAAGACCATTCTATGTTTGTGCGAACTTCCCCCCAAGGCCGGGCCATCATCCTGCTCTACGTCGATGACATGATTCTTACTGGTGATGACACCCGTGCCATTGCCTCCCTTCCAGAGCATCTTCGAAGCCACTTTCAGATGAAGGATCTTGGTCCTCTGCGTTATTTTCTTGGCCTGGAGGTTGCTAGGAGCACTAGGGGGATTCTGCTTTCTCAGCAGAAGTACACAGCTGACATTCTTGCTCGGGCTGAACTATCTGATTGCCGTACAGTTGACACTCCTCTTGAGCTGTTAGAATTGGTGAGGTCTATAGCTCGTAAAAACCTATAGTTTAGCTATGTATGGTTGATAGTATAAGATTGCATCTAGGTACGTACCTTAGTACGTGTTCTGATTACAGAATAGAGAGCCATGGCTACATGGTAATCCTCTTGAGTGGGAGACTCAAGGGACTGGTCCCATGTAACCTAAATACGTTCGCAGCTCTGATTAGGGTTGGTCGCCCTATCAGGTTAAGCTGTTGGGATGACAGAGCGTGGGTGTCTCCACCACGGTCATAACCAGGCACAGTGTCTGTGGCCGAACGGAACCAACACGGTGCACAGATCGGTGAGCAGACACCGGTGCACTAAACCGTGTTTCTGCTTAGGGTAAAACGGTCCTAAACCCTGAGGAGCCATGTCTGGTGGACTAACCAGTTGTGTGGTGCTTTGGCGTACCAATGTGTGAGGATCCGGATGCAGTGATCCAAAACCACGGTGTACTGGGTTACCCGGCTGGCGTTGCATCAGCATGTCACTCCTGCAGGCTATCCACACCCCTAACGGGAGGTGCGTTCCTTGGTCTGACCTACGTCGTATTAAACCCTGGCCAGGTGGTCATCAGTTCGACTGGTGACGGATCCGGTTACTCGGCAGAGTTATCGGAGGTACGATGTACGTGGTCAACCTGGAAGGAACCGAGTCATATGAGCACTCGAGTCTGACGGTATTCTCCACCGCTCGAGTTGCGTCATGGCACCAGTGGAGGGACAGCGAGTTTACCATACTAAGCGGAGAGCAGGGGTATGAGAGAGAACATAGTAAGTCCGGGGGAATTGGAGTGCAGCCTGCGTCGCACTCTGGGTGGCTACGCAGGTTAACTCGGACTCAGAGGATCGATGGTACACTCGGGTAGTGTGTCGATCGAGTCTGAGTTGGAAGCCATGAACCCTGGTCCCTGAAGGTTCCACCTTATCGACATTATGTACGGTTCTTATACCATCTCATCGAAACCCAGAACGTAGTTAGAGGAAGCGAGAAGTCCAAGCATACGCTCCGTGAGTGCTTCGCACTAGTGCACGGTAGATGCGTAGCTACGTGTGTGCACTAAGGGGAAACCCTAGGTTAGTGCAGAGACGCATGTAGCAATTCCTTGCCATAAGTGGACTTTGCCACATGGGTGCGATGCACCGGGACATATTGCGAGTTGACTAGTTGACTTCACTAGGGGCACACTATGGGGACCTCAGAGAATAGTGAAATCACTGGTGCACTTCACTTATGTGTGCCTTGCAAGGTCTCATACACGAGGAACGGCCAACTAGTGGCATAAGGGCGTTTTGGTCATACCATGCGCCACTATGCACTAAGGGGGCCGGCCCTAAGTGTTGAGAGACTGGTCAAGGCCGGCCCCATTAGTTTCGGGAGGTTGTTGCCTCCGATGAAGGGGTCGGTTATGAGGCGCAGAAAACGGGCTGGTTTTGACCGTTTTCGAAAACAAGGAAAGGATAGAGATAAAGAAGAGATATATAGGGATAAGGTTTGAATCTATCATCCTTATCCATACTGTCCTTATCCATATGAATAGGCCGGCCCTATATATGAGAAGGAGAGAGAGGGTGCACGAAATTAATAGAGCCATGCAAGCCCTAGGGCCGGTCATGGCATGGGGAAACCCTAGCCGCCCCCTCTCCTCTCTTCGCATCTCCTCTCTCGTCTCTCTCTCCCTCGCTTGCACCATTGGATGGCGACTCGTCTTCCTCACGTGGTGTTTCGTAGAAGGAGAAGGCTCGTCGTATGGAGGCACTCAGAGATCCATCGACGAGGTGCCGTGCATCCTGTGAGATCGGGTGAACTAGAAGGAGTCTCCCGCAACCTTTTGCTGTCCAGAATCTGCACAGAAAATCAACATTGTTTCTGCAATTCCGGGAGCTACAGAAGTCTAAACGACGTGAAACTTGTTGGAAAAGTTGCGTCTCGAAGTTGGTTACCTGCAGTCCAAATTTCAGCCCAATCGGAGTTCGGAGCAGAAAGTTATGGCCGTCGCACCGAAGCTATATTGAGCAGATCCGTAGCCCGTCTCCATCGACAAAGAAGAAATTTGTCGCGGTGAAAGATTCCGCACGCAGGTATGATCTCTAACAAGTAGATCTAACATAATTAGAACATGCATACATGCTAGATTGTTCTTTCGTGTTAGATCGTCGTTAGGGGTTCGCGTAGTTGCCATGCTAGATTCATACACGCATATGTAGATCGTTTCGATGAAAATTTTGATATGTAACGCACACCGCTCACGGTCCTCGGACCATCACTTTGCTTCCGCTGCGGGCCTCTGCCATGGATTCACAACCAACAATTGGTATCAGAGCACGCTAGTGGTGTGCGTTTCATGTTTTTCATGAAACCGTCATGTGCGCGCATGAATAGTATGTGCCGCCATCGGGGTTCTACGAGTAGATCATGCATAGTAGATTTTGTATGTTCTATGAATCGTTCTTGCAGGGCGCCGCTTCTAAAATTATTCTGGATATGTGATTGCTTGCTACCGGGGGTCGGACTCCGTGTTAGCGATTTTGTCTGGATGTTTTTTCTTCTGTGTGTGGATAGATTTTAGAGCCATAGTCGGGCAAGAGGTGAAGATTTACCACCCTTGATTCCCAGGCTTTTGCTAGGTTTGTTTTTCTTTTCTTTCTAGGAAATTGTGTACGAGCGAGCACTTGCTCGAAGCGTACTAGATCTTTTTCGATTACAGATTGAAGAGGAGGACTTACCGTGGAGATCCACCACTGGGAAGATGAGCGGAACCTTGGAGGACGATGGCGATCCGGCGAAGCGTACACGATGACGGCAAATGGCATAAAGCGTCAGAAGATCGTATACAGAGGCTTGCACCGGATCGAGGAGCCTTGTGAAGGAGACAGAGAGCCTGCGCTGTGCCAGTCAGGTTCAGGGGTCGGACCCTGAACTTGATTCAGTTGTGTGCTTATTTCTTTCAGTAGTTTTTTATATTTCTATAGAGAACCCCGATGCGATAATTTGATTATCTGTGTCAGAGGGATGCCCTTTCCCCTCGGGTCCTAGCGACCTTATTAGGATTGGATTCCACTAGTGACGCCTATTATTTAATTGACCCTTGATGATAGTATGAATTTCTCACATTTGGTTATGCCCCCATTAGGTCAACACCCGATTAGTCGGGTGTGCCTATTTGGCAAGCATCGAAACCTAGAATGAGTTGGAATTCTACTATGACATCATTCGTCAAATTTATAAGCAAGGCGCCATGGTAGTGGAAGACCTTTCCTGTAAGTCTGACCTTAGGCTAGGCTCCAGGGCATTAGCGTGATAGCCAAGTTTGCAAAGCATCAATGTTCTTGGGATATGTAATGTGACCCTTGAGTGGAGAAATCCACTCGAGGCAGGGACTATGATATTCCAAGATCGATTAATGCTTCGTGAAAGGCTTGAATGCTAGTGGGAGCACGGTATGACCAGGGTCTAGTGTATAGGTTGTCGTGACCTTAGTGTACACTCATACTTGCATTAAATAACCCTCAACTTTAATAAGGGATGTAAGAGAGGACTTTTAGAGATCCTCTGGCCTCCACGGCCAGTCGTTTTGTGTTTGGGTGGGGATGCATAACTTCACACCCCCTAGGGTGGGAGCTGTGTGTTTCCATGCCAAATTACTTAATGACCTCCCTAAGGATATGGCGATTACGAGGCCAGGAGAGAAGGGCTTTTCATCCCACCCTAGTGGGGGCCGCATGAACTCCCGTGTCATAATTGCTTAGGCTCGTGGGTAAGCATCCTAAGTGCACGTGAGGTATTCGTTGCGAAGACAACGGTGATCACGTGGCACTGGCCAAAAGATAACCATGGTCCATCAAAGCCCTTAGTTGGCAGATTTGGACTGGGTCAAGGAAAGGCCCGTGTAAGTGGATTGACGCTGCATGATGCCCCCTAGGGCAGGTGTAGTCGATTCCGAGATCTTACATACATGGTTAATTAATCCATAGAGGTGTCTTCGCTGTGAGGATAGCGCTGACATTTGGATATAATTAGCTTATTTTCAAAATCCATAAAATAAGTTATTTTGCATTCATTTTCATTCAACCATATAGTTCCCCTATCCGCTATCCCATAAGAGAACCAGTTATCGGGTCTCTAACTACGTAGAGTGGAAGCGCAATCTTTAGCTTATGCTTAGGGTAGTAAATGTACATTGGCATGCAATCTAAATATCCCTGTACTAGACCTAATGGGTCCAGATATCACTAGGGCACTAACTAGGGCATATGAAGACTGGCGAGAGTCTAAGGAGATGTGCAAGTGCTATGTTATAGCAGACTTGCGGACAATTCTTTAGAAGCGAGTCAGAGATATGCCGGGTCTTCTCTAATTAAGTTTTACTTGCATTAGATGTCTGGAAGGCGAAGTCAGTCGACTCATCGCTTTTCCACTAAGATACTTGTCGGTACCGAGATGTCAGTGGGTATGCTTGTTCGGGAACACATCTTTGAGTTCCAGAACGAACTAGATTCCCAAGACATGGTACTAGATGACGAGGTGGTGGAAGACGTCTGTCTTGCATCCTTGTCTGGAACCTTCGAAGGCGTTATCAGAGACTTTAGCTTTAACAAGCTAGAGATGACAAACGCAGAACTTCTAAGGAGATTTCTAAGAGACAAAGGATGGGATCAAGATTAAAGGCAAAGCCTTTAGTGCTTAACCTAGGTCTTCTTTAGAAGAACCTAAGGGAGTAACTTATAAGAGATCGAAAACTATTCTAGTGCAGAAACTAGTGTGGACTCCTAAGTCTGGTAACGCTAAGGACGGAAGTGTTTCCACTTTGACGAGTGTAGGGGGTATTTGAAGATTGAGTATGGCCTCAGGATGTTAGGATTTGAGTCGCTATCTAGTAGCAGTTCTTATGCTTCTTAGAATGTAGACTTCGGGTCTATAGAGATTCAAGGAAAGCAGAAGGCTACTTTATAGTGAAGTAATCCTAACATAGGTACTGATGTCATAAGCCGCTGTGGAAGCTGTTAGATATGATTGTCTTAGTTTTTTCGAAATACAGATTTTGTTTTTTAGAGATGTAGTTCTGTTTCTTCCTTAGTAAATGAAGTTTTTTAGTTTTAGATAGCACCGTAGGTGTGTATCTTAAACTAAATAGATAGCTTCATTACTAGAGAAATAGATCAGAATAATCTCTTTATATTTAATCCTAATTCGGAAATAGATATCATGACAGCTGCAGCGTCTAATTTAAATTCATCTAAATCCTTCGGAGAAGCTATCCCATTTGTGACCCCTCTGATTTAGATATTCTGCCTTAGATAAATTCAAAGGTAAAAGAAGGCCGAGTTTCTGTTCACAGATTCATCGGAGATCCTTCTAACCTATGAATGTTATCTGGAAGGCAGAATAACTAAAAGGGCCACTAAGGTATTGGAGTTAGTTAATTTTGACGTCTATGGTTCCAAGAGCGTCTAGACGATAGAAGACTCTTCGATTTAATCGAAGAAATAAGTCACTATCGGACGAGTTCCATAGGATCCTGAGAGAGTATGGGATTATCTCCAAGTTAAATGCTCAAAGGATGACACGTCAGAATGAAGTCTCCGAGAGAAGGAATCGGACTCTGTTTGACATGGTCCGTAGTATGATGAATATTGCCAAGTATACTACCCACCTTTGGTGGGGTTGTACCTTAAAACAGTAGCTTATATCTGAAACTATCTCTCATCTAGATCAGTACCTCAGACCTATAGAGAGCTATGGTCTAAGCGAAAGCTGACACTATAGTGTCTCGAGATATAGAGTTGTCCTGCACTTGTGCAAAACGACAAGAGGGATGAGATGGAGATGTAGTTCCAGGTATATCTGTTTGTAGGTTACCCTTAGGAGGCATAAGATGGACTGTTTTATGATCTTGAGGTTAGGAAGGTAATCGTTTCTACGAACACCATCTACCTAGATCAAGATTATATTATAAGACCATAAGTTTATCAGTAAGGTAGTTCTGGGTGAACTACTGGGTACTGGTAAAGAGTGCGCATTTGAAAAACGTAGTGGGAGTAGATGATACAAGAAACTAGTATACCAGGTATTGTAGAAACGATTCACTTTGTACCACCACCACCTCATCGTTGTGGGACCATCAGAGCTCCTGAAAGATACTATGGAGAAACTTCGATAGTTAATCCAGAGTTTCAGGAGGATGATCCTTAGAGCTACGAAGAAGTAGTGGGAGCTTCCTTTGTACCACCACCACCTCATCGTTGTGGGACCATCAGAGCTCCTGAAAGATACTATGGAGAAACTTTGATAGTTAATCCAGAGTTTCAGGAGGATGATCCTTAGAGCTACGAAGAAGTAGTGGGAGCTTCCTTTGTACCACCACCACCTCATCGTTGTGGGACCATCAGAGCTCCTGAAAGATACTATGGAGAAACTTTGATAGTTAATCCAGAGTTTCAGGAGGATGATCCCTAGAGCTACGAAGAAGTAGTGGGAGCTTTCGACAGCTCTGACTGACAAAAGACCATGGAGGCAAGCTTACATCAATGTCCCTTGGAATAGTCTTGACACTTATAGCACTATCACCCTTCAGGGTGTAGAAGGTGCATTAGAAGAGCACCCGATTAAGACTTAAGTAGCTAGATTAGTTACCAAAGGAGAAGGGATTGACTATGTCAAAACCATCTCACTGGTAGCTATGCCTAAGTCTATAACGGATCCTCTTAATCCATCACAGCCCATTATAGTTGGGAGATCTAGTTGATGGATGTCAAGACAGTTATTCCCTAACGGGAATTTGAAAAAGGACATATGGATGATGTAGCCTCAGGCTTTGTGTCAGTAGGTTAGGAAGATATGGAATGCAAGTTGCAACAGTCCATTTATGGACTGATGCAAGCATCCAGGTTGGAATATCTATTTTGATCAAGGGAATCCGCTCATACGGATTTGATCAGAATGAGGATAAACCAAGATGGTATAGGAAAGGTGAAATAGCTACAAGGGTATATTTAGTACTTTACGTTAACGATATTCTACTGATTGAAAATGACGTAGCAATATTATTTACGGTAAAGGTTTGTAGTCATCACAATTCGATGTGAAAGACCCTAGTGAGGCGAGTTATGCTCTGGGAATCAAGGTAACTCTAAATAACCAGAGCAAGGTTCTCTTGCTGTCACAGGCTACGCATGAAGATAAGATTCTAGCCAGATTCGTTTTACGAGGCTAGATATCTATTGCGCAGTAGGAAGATGGGTCGGTTTCAGTCGAACCCGGGTCCAGATCTTTGGACTGATGTGAAGGGTATACTCAGAAATCCTCGTTAAGTAAGGATTGTGAGTTAGCTTGCACTTCACAGGTCCTGATATCGATTGGACACACAGGATCTAACTTTAGTGTCAGATGTGTGTTCCAGAGAATCGATTTCAGGGATTATTTTTATCTTGGGATTAGAAGCGGTAGTTGGTAGAGTGTGAAGCAAGAGTGAATCACAGACTCTACCACAGAGGCTTAGCACGTTGTTGCGTGCTAGGTAATATATCAGGTGGTAAGGCTTAGGAAGTTCTTAGAGAACTTGGGACGCGTACCAGAAGCTCAATTATCTGTTGTTGCAACAGAAGAGCGGTAAGCAAGGTCCAAGGAGACTAGGCACCACCGTGAGGGGAAACCCATCAAGTACAAACTTCACTTGATCTGACAGTTATAGGAGGAAATGCAAGTAGCGGTACTGAGGTGGAATCTACAGACAATGTTGCCAATTCCATTAGGAAATTCCTGCAAAGGCTTTTGGGTAGCATGTAGAAGCTACAGAGCTCAACACCGTTATTCCTCGTTAGACCTAGTGGGAGATTGTTAGAATTGGTGAGGTCTATAGCTCGTAAAAACCTATAGTTTAGCTATGTATGGTTGATAGTATAAGATTGCATCTAGGTACGTACCTTAGTACGTGTTCTGATTACAGAACAGAGAGCCATGGCTACATGGTAATCCTCTTGAGTGGGAGACTCAAGGGACTGGTCCCATGTAACCTAAATACGTTCGCAGCTCTGATTAGGGTTGGTCGCCCTATCAGGTTAAGCTGTTGGGATGACAGAGCGTGGGTGTCTCCACCACGGTCATAACCAGGCACAGTGTCTGTGGCCGAACGGAACCAACACGGTGCACAGATCGGTGAGCAGACACCGGTGCACTAAACCGTGTTTCTGCTTAGGGTAAAACGGTCCTAAACCCTGAGGAGCCATGTCTGGTGGACTAACCAGTTGTGTGGTGCTTTGGCGCACCAATGTGTGAGGATCCGGATGCAGTGATCCAAAACCACGGTGTACTGGGTTACCCGGCTGGCGTTGCATCAGCATGTCACTCCTGCAGGCTATCCACACCCCTAACGGGAGGTGCGTTCCTTGGTCTGACCTACGTCGTATTAAACCTTGGCCAGGTGGTCATCAGTTCGACTGGTGACGGATCCGGTTACTCGGTAGAGTTATCGGAGGTACGATGTACGTGGTCAACCTGGAAGGAACCGAGTCATATGAGCACTCGAGTCTGACGGTATTCTCCACCGCTCGAGTTGCGTCATGGCACCAGTGGAGGGACAGCGAGTTTACCATACTAAGCGGAGAGCAGGGGTATGAGAGAGAACATAGTAAGTCCGGGGGAATTGGAGTGCAGCCTGCGTCGCACTCTGGGTGGCTACGCAGGTTAACTCGGACTCAGAGGATCGATGGTACACTCGGGTAGTGTGTCGATCGAGTCTGAGTTGGAAGCCATGAACCCTGGTCCCTGAAGGTTCCACCTTATCGACATTATGTACGGTTCTTATACCATCTCATCGAAACCCAGAACGTAGTTAGAGGAAGCGAGAAGTCCAAGCATACGCTCCGTGAGTGCTTCGCACTAGTGCACGGTAGATGCGTAGCTACGTGTGTGCACTAAGGGGAAACCCTAGGTTAGTGCAGAGACGCATGTAGCAATTCCTTGCCATAAGTGGACTTTGCCACATGGGTGCGATGCACCGGGACATGTTGCGAGTTGACTAGTTGACTTCACTAGGGGCACACTATGGGGACCTCAGAGAATAGTGAAATCACTGGTGCACTTCACTTATGTGTGCCTTGCAAGGTCTCATACACGAGGAACGGCCAACTAGTGGCATAAGGGCGTTTTGGTCATACCATGCGCCACTATGCACTAAGGGGGCCGGCCCTAAGTGTTGAGAGACTGGTCAAGGCCGGCCCCATTAGTTTCGGGAGGTTGTTGCCTCCGATGAAGGGGTCGGTTATGAGGCGCAGAAAACGGGCTGGTTTTGACCGTTTTCGAAAACAAGGAAAGGATAGAGATAAAGAAGAGATATATAGGGATAAGGTTTGAATCTATCATCCTTATCCATACTGTCCTTATCCATATGAATAGGCCGGCCCTATATATGAGAAGGAGAGAGAGGGTGCACGAAATTAATAGAGCCATGCAAGCCCTAGGGCCGGTCATGGCATGGGGAAACCCTAGCCGCCCCCTCTCCTCTCTTCGCATCTCCTCTCTCGTCTCTCTCTCCCTCGCTTGCACCATTGGATGGCGACTCGTCTTCCTCACGTGGTGTTTCGTAGAAGGAGAAGGCTCGTCGTATGGAGGCACTCAGAGATCCATCGACGAGGTGCCGTGCATCGTGTGAGATCGGGTGAACTAGAAGGAGTCTCCCGCAACCTTTTGCTGTCCAGAATCTGCACAGAAAATCAACGTTGTTTCTGCAATTCCAGGAGCTACAGAAGTCTAAACGACGTGAAACTTGTTGGAAAAGTTGCGTCTCGAAGTTGGTTACCTGCAGTCCAAATTTCAGCCCAATCGGAGTTCGGAGCAGAAAGTTATGGCCGTCGCACCGAAGCTATGTTGAGCAGATCCGTAGCCCGTCTCCATCGACAAAGAAGAAATTTGTCGCGGTGAAAGATTCCGCACGCAGGTATGATCTCTAACAAGTAGATCTAACATAATTAGAACATGCATACATGCTAGATTGTTCTTTCGTGTTAGATCGTCGTTAGGGGTTCGCGTAGTTGCCATGCTAGATTCATACACGCATATGTAGATCGTTTCGATGAAAATTTTGATATGTAACGCACACCGCTCACGGTCCTCGGACCATCACTTTGCTTCCGCTGCGGGCCTCTGCCATGGATTCACAACCAACATGAGCTTCATGTCAAACTTCGCCCTGCCGATGGTGAGCCCCTCTCCGATCCTACCAGGTACCGTGAGATAGTTGGTCAGCTAGTCTATCTCTGTATCACCAGACCGGATATTGCCCATGCCGTCAGTATTCTCAGCCAGTTTGTGGATGCCCCTCACTCTGTTCACTACGCTGCTCTTCTTCGGACTCTTAGGTACCTTCGTGGTACTATCACTCGATCGCTTTTCTTCTCGTCATCCTCCTCTCTAGCTCTTTGTGCATACTCTGATGCTGACTGGGCAGGGGACCCGACTACTCGTCGCTCGACTACTGGTTACTGTCTGTTTCTTGGTGACTCTCTTATCTCCTGGAAGAGTAAGAAGCAGAAGGTGGTTTCACTCTCTAGTACTGAGGCCGAGTTTCGTGCCATGGCCACTGCTACGAAGGAGATCGTTAATCTCCGACGTCTTCTTCGAGATCTTGGTGTTGATACCTCAGGTCCCACTGCTCTTCATTGTGACAACAAGAGTGCTATTCAGATTGTCAGCAATCCGGTGTTTCATGAGCGAACCAAGCACATTGAACTAGATTGCTATTTCTCCAGAGAGCAGTATGAGGCTGGGACCATCTCTTTGCCTTATGTCTCTTCGACGGAGCAGATTGCTGACTTATTCACAAAGTGTCATCCATCTCCTCGATTTTGGTTTCTTATTCGCAAACTCTCAGTGGTTGACCCACCGTGAGTTTGAGGGGGGGTGTTAGTATTATATTAGTCCCACCTCGGTTGTGGTTATGTAAAGGTGTGTGGTATCTCTCTATATAAGGAGAGGTATGAGGTTAATGTAAAACATAAGAGGAGTTTTTTCTCCTCCAAACTATTCTCTCTTTTCTTCTTTCCGTAACAATCTATTTAAAAAACCAAGGGCTATTATGGGAATAGCAATCCCACTAACCCATTCTTTCTTCTATCCTACTTTAGTTTCCCTTTTGCCCTTCTCTTCTTTGCCACTAATCAATTGAATCTTATTTATTTATTAAAAAAATAAGGGCTATAATTGGAAAGGCAATCCCACTAACCCATTCTTCCTTGCATCCTACATTTTATTTTCCATTTTACCCTTCTCAATCCTATGTTATAAAACACAAAGGCTAGGTTTGTAATGTCATTTTTGCCCTTCCTGTTTTATCCCTACACAAATCACAAATACCAATCAAGAATATTATTACCCTTTTGCCATTAATCAATTTAGTCTTATTTATCCATTTAAAAAACTAAGGGCTATTATGGGAATAGCAACTCCACTAACCCATTCTTCCTTCCATTCTACTTTAGTTTTCCATTTTGTCCTTCTCTTCTTTGTCACTAATCAATTGAATCTTATTTATCCATTAAAAAAATAAGGGCTATAACGGGAAAGACAATCCCACTAACCCATTCTTCCTTGTATTTTATATTTTGTTTCCCATTTTTCCCTTCTCAATCCTATGTTATAAAACAACATCAAGGGAAATGTTTGGGTAGCGTACGGGCATAGGAACTCTACACAATTAACTTTCGGGTATGGGTATGGATATCCCAATACCCATACCCGGAACCCAATTGGCCTCTAACTTGTGACTCGACCTAGACCCGAAACATCGGGTACAGTATGGGTACAAATGTACTTTTAGGTATGGTTATGGGTTGTACATGGTTTGGGTAGGGTATAGGTATAGGAATTAAACTCTACCCGATTAACTTTCGGGTATGGGTATGGATACCCCAATTTCCATACCCGAAACCCAATTGTCCCTCTAACTTGTGACCCGATCCCGACGAAATATCGGGTACGAGTATGAGTATAAATGTACTTTTAGGTATGGGTATGGGTTGTACAAGGTTTGGGTAGGGTATGGGTTATAGGAACTCTACCTGGTAGGGTATGGATATAAAAACTCTACCCTATTAACTTTCAGGTATGGGTATGGTGTATGGGTACCTTAATACTTTTTACAGGGCTTGGGTATGGTATGGGCATAGGAACTCGACCCGATTAACTTTTAGGTATGGGTATGAATACCTCAATACCCATATTTGAAACTCCAAACCCGATTGTCTCTCTAACTTGTGTAGATAATGCAATGTGATATATATATATATATATATATATATATATATATATATATATATATATATATATATATATATATATATATATATATATATATATATATATATATATATATATATATATATATATATATATATATATATATATATATATATATATATATATATATATATATATATATATATATATACCCCATATTTGGATCCTATGTCATTAAAATAAAACCAAGGAAGAAAGTGTTGCATTCTTGCACTTCCCATTGTGGCCCTACAAATTATCAAAAGAAAAATTTATAACCCTATAGAAATTACCAATATACCCTTATGCCCCTATCATTATTTCATGTATCCATACCCTATACTACAACGGCTATTTTTAAACTTTTTTTTGCAATTAATGGCTATTTTTAATTTGTGTACATGTAAAAGGATCCATAGATCAGCAACTGTTGCACGTGCAACGCAAGTGCCCAATGCACTAGTAAACAAAGACTTCCTGACCTTACTTTTTTTTTAAAAAAAACCCCTTCTTAATTGGAGGGAGGGTTAGGCAGCCCTGATCTATCTAGTAAATTTCAAAAAAAATTACCAGTATGGTGAAAAATCACCACCACCACCATACGAAACCCCAAATAACAATACTAATTAGTGCAACACTGAGAAAGGCCCCTGAGTCTCAAGATTTAGAAGCTCTGGACTTTTCTAAATCCTGCATATGAGCGAGAGAAGGCTTTGTGCCCTCCACCTCATTCGGCATCTTGAATCCGATAGAAGATGCTATATTGAGGATTATGTGGGGGAAAATCTTCGTGCCGACCCGAAGACCTTCGCAGCACCAGTCAATTGGAGTCGAAGTTAATGTCGAAGATCGTTGGTCGATCGGTTGGTTGAAGTTGTTGCTTTTTTGATATGTAAACAAAAGAGCAATCAGAGAGAGAGATTTTGACACAAGAGAAGTGATCTCGGAGTTCAGCCGAAGCCTACGTCTCCGTGCTATAGGGAGCAACCCGAATTCACTAATACTTATGTTGAAGTGACCTCGACAGGCCGAGTATCACTGAAAGCTCCCTGATCTCTTCGAAAGAGAGAAGAAGATCGAAGAGAGATGGTAGATCGGAGGTTAGAAATCCCAAAGCTCTGGTTCTGAAAGTCAGATCTCAGAGTGGAAATCAGATTTTCGGATTTTAGATTTCGATCCATTTACATTCGAAGGCTCTGCTATTTATAGGCATTCCGGGTGGCGAATGGCGGTTTCCGCTGCAGTATCTGGGGATTCTCCAGGTAAAGTTGCGGGCCCTGCGGTTGTCTTCGGAGGTCCACCAGGCAGGGCTGGTGGGTCCCGCTGTAGTCCTCGTGGGCCCACCAGGCAGGGCCGGTGGGTCCCGCTGTAGCCCTCGTGGGCCCACCAGGCAGGGCCGGTGGGTCCCGCTGTAGCCCTCGTGGGCCCACCAGGCAGGGCTGGTGGGTCCCGCTATAGTCCTCGTGGGCCCACCAGGTAGGGCCGGTGGGTCCCGCTGTAGCCCTCGTGGGCCCACCAGGCAGGGCCGGTGGATCCCGCTGTAGTCCTCGTGGGCCCACCAGGCAGGGCCGGTGGGTCCCGTGGTAGATTTATGCCAAAATTTGCACCCACAGTTACCCCCTCCAAGTTAGCTAGAGTGCATTCTAGCTGGCTTGGACTTGGTGCAAAAAATAGCAACTTCCTGTTTGGAAAAACGGACACGAAGAAACTTGTCGTATGTTAGAAAAAAAAGGGACTGATCGGTCAATTTGGACCGATCGGTCAAATTTGACCGATCGGTCAAATTTTGACCGATCGGTCAAATTTTGACCGATCGGTCAAAATTCAACCGGTCAAGAATCGGGTGATCGGTCAAAAAACAGGGTTTTTTGACCGATCCAGTAGTATTTTTGACCGATCAGCTGAAATTTGACCGATCGGTTAAATTTTGACCGATCGGTCACTTTTGACCGATCGGTCAAATTTTGACCGATCGGGCAAAATTCAACCGGTCGAGAATCGGGTGATCGGTCAAAAAACAGAGTTTTTTGACCGATCCAGTAGAAATTTGACCGATCAGATAACTTTCGCCGATCGGACATGTTTGTCCGATCGGTGAAAAATATCCGGTCAAGGTTCGAGCGATCGGCAAAAAACCTTGGTTTTTTGCCAGATCCAGTAGAAATTTGACCGATCAGATAACTTTCGCCGATCGGACAGGTTTGTCCGATCGGTGAAAAATATCCGGTCAAGGTTCGAGCGATCGGCAAAAAACCTTGGTTTTTTGCCAGATCCAGTAGAAATTTGACCGATCAGATAACTTTCGCCGATCGGACATGTTTGTCCGATCGGTGAAAAATATCCGGTCAAGGTTCGAGCGATCGGCAAAAAACCTTGGTTTTTTGCCAGATCCAGTAGAAATTTGACCGATCAGATAACTTTCGCCGATCGGACATGTTTGTCCGATCGGTGAAAAATATCCGGTCAAGGTTCGAGCGATCGGCAAAAAACCTTGGTTTTTTGCCAGATCCAGTAGAAATTTGACCGATCAGATAACTTTCGCCGATCGGACAGGTTTGTCCGATCGGTGAAAAATATCCGGTCAAGGTTCGAGCGATCAACAAAAAACCTTGGTTTTTTGCCAGATCCAGTAGAAATTTGACCGATCAGATAACTTTCGCCGATCGGACATGTTTGTCCGATCGGTGAAAAATATCCGGTCAAGGTTCGAGCGATCGGCAAAAAACCTTGGTTTTTTGCCAGATCCAGTAGAAATTTGACCGATCAGATAACTTTCGCCGATCGGACATGTTTGTCCGATCGGTGAAAAATATCCGGTCAAGGTTCGAGCGATCGGCAAAAAACCTTGGTTTTTTGCCAGATCCAGTAGAAATTTGACCGATCAGATAACTTTCGCCGATCGGACATGTTTGTCCGATCGGTGAAAAATATCCGGTCAAGGTTCGAGCGATCGGCAAAAAACCTTGGTTTTTTGCCAGATCCAGTAGAAATTTGACCGATCAGATAACTTTCGCCGATCGGACATGTTTGTCCGATCGGTGAAAAATATCCGGTCAAGGTTCGAGCGATCGGCAAAAAACCTTGGTTTTTTGCCAGATCCAGTAGAAATTTGACCGATCAGATAACTTTCGCCGATCGGATATGTTTGTCCGATCGGTGAAAAATATCCGGTCAAGGTTCGAGCGATCGGCAAAAAACCTTGGTTTTTTGCCAGATCCAGTAGAAATTTGACCGATCAGATAACTTTCGCCGATCGGACATGTTTGTCCGATCGGTGAAAAATATCCGGTCAAAGTTCGAGTGATCGGTAAAAACCCTTGGTTTTTTGCCAGATCCAGTAGAAATTTGACCGATCAGATAACTTTCGCCGATCGGACAGGTTTGTCCGATCGGTGAAAAATATCCGGTCAAGGTTCGAGCGATCGGCAAAAAACCTTGGTTTTTTGCCAGATCCAGTAGAAATTTGACCGATCAGATAACTTTCGCCGATCGGACATGTTTGTCCGATCGGTGAAAAATATCCGGTCAAGGTTCGAGCGATCGGCAAAAAACCTTGGTTTTTTGCCAGATCCAGTAGAAATTTGACCGATCAGATAACTTTCGCCGATCGGACATGTTTGTCCGATCGGTGAAAAATATCCGGTCAAGGTTCGAGCGATCGGCAAAAAACCTTGGTTTTTTGCCAGATCCAGTAGAAATTTGACCGATCAGATAACTTACGCCGATCGGACATGTTTGTCCGATCGGTGAAAAATATCCGGTCAAAGTTCGAGTGATCGGTAAAAACCCTTGGTTTTTTGCCAGATCCAGTAGAAATTTGACCGATCAGATAACTTTCGCCGATCGGACAGGTTTGTCCGATCGGTGAAAAATATCCGATCAAGGTTCGAGCGATCGGCAAAAAACCTTGGTTTTTTGCCAGATCCAGTAGAAATTTGACCGATCAGATAACTTTCGCCGATCGGACATGTTTGTCCGATCGGTGAAAAATATCCGGTCAAGGTTCGAGCGATCGGCAAAAAACCTTGGTTTTTTGCCAGATCCAGTAGAAATTTGACCGATCAGATAACTTTCGCCGATCGGACATGTTTGTCCGATCGGTGAAAAATATCCGGTCAAGGTTCGAGCGATCGGCAAAAAACCTTGGTTTTTTGCCAGATCCAGTAGAAATTTGACCGATCAGATAACTTTCGCCGATCGGACAGGTTTGTCCGATCGGTGAAAAATATCCGGTCAAGGTTCGAGCGATCGGCAAAAAACCTTGGTTTTTTGCCAGATCCAGTAGAAATTTGACCGATCAGATAACTTTCGCCGATCGGACAGGTTTGTCCGATCGGTGAAAAATATCCGGTCAAGGTTCGAGCGATCGGCAAAAAACCTTTGTTTTTTGCCAGATCCAGTAGAAATTTGACCGATCAGATAACTTTCGCCGATCGGACATGTTTGTCCGATCGGTGAAAAATATCCGGTCAAGGTTCGAGCGATCGGCAAAAAACCTTGGTTTTTTGCCAGATCCAGTAGAAATTTGACCGATCAGATAACTTTCGTCGATCGGACATGTTTGTCCGATCGGTGAAAAATATCCGGTCAAGGTTCGAGCGATCGGCAAAAAACCTTGGTTTTTTGCCAGATCCAGTAGAAATTTGACCGATCAGATAACTTTCGCCGATCGGACATGTTTGTCCGATCGGTGAAAAATATCCGGTCAAGGTTCGAGCGATCGGCAAAAAACCTTGGTTTTTTGCCAGATCCAGTAGAAATTTGACCGATCAGATAACTTTCGCCGATCGGACATGTTTGTCCGATCGGTGAAAAATATCCGGTCAAGGTTCGAGCGATCGGCAAAAAACCTTGGTTTTTTGCCAGATCCAGTAGAAATTTGACCGATCAGATAACTTTCGCCGATCGGACATGTTTGTCCGATCGGTGAAAAATATCCGGTCAAGGTTCGAGCGATCGGCAAAAAACCTTGGTTTTTTGCCAGATCCAGTAGAAATTTGACCGATCAGATAACTTTCGCCGATCGGACATGTTTGTCCGATCGGTGAAAAATATCCGGTCAAGGTTCGAGCGATCGGCAAAAAACCTTGGTTTTTTTGCCAGATCCAGTAGAAATTTGACCGATCAGATAACTTTCGCCGATCGGACATGTTTGTCCGATCGGTGAAAAATATCCGGTCAAAGTTCGAGTGATCGGTAAAAACCCTTGGTTTTTTGCCAGATCCAGTAGAAATTTATAAAGATGAGTTGAAAGTTTTGAACCTGCCCTCAGAGAGGTTTCATAACTGTTCCTTTCTTCGATCTTCTGGAAGAGTTTTGATTGGAGTTTGATCTTTCCTGTTTTTGACTCTTTGGTTGGCTTGAACGCGGATTTGAACCGGCGGTCCGGTTTATTTAGACCGGCGGCCCGCTTGGACCGTTGGTTCACGTGGACCGGTAGGTCCGACGTTTCGTCTGGTCCGACGGTTCGCCTGATTTTGCGCTTGCTACGGATGGATGCCACGTGTACCTGCAAAAACACGCGATTTGATATGGTAAAGACACGTGTCTTCTCGATTTGCGTACCTGTTTTACCCTGGGTACAAAAAGCTTTCACCGGCTGCCATTTTGCCTCACGCTTCCAAAATTTTTCGAAGTCCAGACCCTTGTTCTCTTGATTTTCTGCTCTTGTTCTTGTTCTCGTTCGATCGGTCGAATGGCTTCATCTGGTAGTTCGAAGAAGTCCGGTACAGCTCCCTCGAAGAGAAAGGGGAAGGAAATTGTCGAGGTTCAATCTCCTCCGAGGGGCCGTGGCAAAGGCAAGGCTGCTCTCGCTGAACTTGGCCAACTGGGCAAGAGGCACCAAGGGGTAGGTTTTGCCTCAGCGCCATCAAGGCCAGAATTCATCCCCAAAGTGAAGTTTGTTCTGGGTCCTCTTATGCCCCTGACAGACGAGACGGAGTACATGTACAATATTGGTGGTGAGTTCACAGATACGAAGAGAAAGAAGTGGCAAGCACTTCTCTCTTACTTCACTGAAGGGAAGGGAGCGCAGCCTTCACTCCCTAGCATCCAGACGGCTTTCGGCATCGACAAGAAGACCGTCTTCACCAGTTTTGCCAGCAACGAGAAGGTCATGGGAACCATCGTGACCATCGGCCAAATGAACTGCGGCCTACGTCTGCCTCTGCCACCCTTCGCTGCAAGACTACTGAATACATCTGGCCTTTGCCCGGGGCAAGTCACAGGGAATGCCTGGCGAATCATCTATGCGTTCTGCCGGGTGGAATCAGATTTTCAAGAGGACTTGAGGGCCTGTTACTCCAGTATCCCGGAAGGTGAACCTGCCAGGATTGAGCTCGGATACTTCTTCTTTCATTATCGATGGAATTACAGGAAGGACAGCCCTTTCTATAATTTGACTGGAGTATCTCCCCTGCGCCCGCTCACCGATACAGTCCCATCGGACAAGTTGTACACGGACTGGCCTATTTCTGTATCTGGCGCCTGGACGTCCATGTCAGTGCCCGACACCCCCCGAGACAGCGTGCACGAGGCGGTGAAAATGTACAGCGCTGGAGGCATCTTCGCCTGGAATTCTGAGAGGGCGGGAGCCATAGATAACTTGTTCCTCGAGCTAACCTGTGGAACCAGGTCGTGGAAACAGTTTTCTAACTGTCCTGTGAGATATGGCAAGGCCAATCTCCTCCACAGATCAAAGGACAGGTACGAGGACAACGAAGTCCTATACTCTGACTACGAGGAGGACCCTCAGTCAGGCAAGGTCATCCGGAAGGTTCGGGCCGAGAAGAAAATCTACACCGCGAGGCGCCGGTTACCTACCATGGACGAGAAACTGGTGCTCCAAAGAGGCCCAGTGAAGAAGAAGCGAAAAACTCTCGTCAAGCCTAAGGAAGATGAAGACCAAGACAAGAAGAATGAAGATGAAGAAGAAGAAAAGAAGAATGAAGAAGAAGAAACTGAGAATGCCAGCCACGACAACAGTGGCAATGGCGAAGATGAGGACGGGGACGGCGAGGACGATCCGTCTTCTACCCCCTCCAGTGGGGATGATGAGAATGGGGGTGGTGAGGAAGAAATTCCTCCCACCCCCACTGGTGGTGCAACGGGGGAGGATTCGATCCCTATTCCCATTGACGAGGTTAAAGCCCGTCAGATGGAGGAAATTCTCGACACAGAAGGCGACGGCAAAAAGGTGGTTCCCACCTACAAATTTGACGAATTGAAGAGGCCGATGCGCTTCAAAATTAAACTATCGAAGAGTGCTGGGGTTGGAAGCAACCCCACGCCTCTTGATCAAATCCCCCCCGACGCTCTTCGCATTGAGGGAGCAACAATGAGTGGGGGTGTAGAGGTTGAGCAACCCCCTCCCCCCTCTCACTCTCTGCTCAACGAGGTGGAGGCCATGTTGGCCGGGCTCATTCAGCCAGGCGGGTTGCAGGAAGAGAGAGCCTCACCTCCCAGGAATGCTTCCCCCCCTGCTAATTTGGAGAGGGGAAGTCGAGTGGGCGATGGGGCTCCTCAACCTCAACCAGCGCCAACCCCGATTCAGGAGAAATCGACTCCTAAGAGTGGCTCTGATCGTCGGAAGGGCAAAGAGCCGAGGGTCGAAACATCAGGTAATTGAACTTAACTTGCTTTGAATGTCTTGTTTCTGAAGTTCGAAAATAATCTAACACTTTGATTCCCTTTGATTGCAGGTGCGCCTGCTGGATTGACTCCAACAATAAGGAGCTTGGGTGACGTTGATATCAACCGCCCCACTGCTGCGATCAGAAAACTCATCAACCTTCCGAGTGCCACTTTGGATGAAGCTTTCGATAGAATTAACCTGTTGGTAGGTGTATCTGCTTGATCGATCATTTGAATCGTATCTTTCTTCAGAATAATTCAACTCTTTTGTTCTTTTGCAGAACTCAGCACTTATGAATGTTGCAACCAAACTCTCCTTGAGGGCGGGAGCAAAAGAAGCTGTAGCTGAAATAAATCAGTTGACCGCGGAGAGAGATGAGCTGAGAGAGCTCCTGACTTCGAAGAAAGCCTCTCTCAAATCCAAGATTGAGGAACTTCGCAAGGGAAAGCTGGAGATCAAGGGGCTGAAGGATCGGTGTGAGGCACAGAGTCACGAGCTCGAATCCTTGAAGACTAGACTCTCCAGGGTTGAGGACGTGTCCTGTGGCCGCACCATCGAGATTCAGGAGCTGAAGCAACAACTTGCTACTCAGCACGCTGCCTTCACTGCCAGAGAGGAGACTTCCAAGAAGGCACTGGAGCATGCGCTGTCAGAGTGCAAGGTTTACAAGGAAACAGCAGAGAAGGCAGCAGAAGCGCTCAGGACTCATGTAGCTAGCGTCCGATCTTCCAAGGCATCAGTGGCGAGTAAAGCTCGTCCTGGATCTGAAGGGGAGAAGTCGCATGCAAAGAGTGTGGCCAAGCCCTGAGACTTTTCTTCTTCTTTGTTGTTGTACTTGTAAATTTTTGAAATGTAACAGCTCCTTGTATCTGACATATTTTGATGATAATAGAAGACATCTTTTTGGTATTTGAAACTTGCACTTCTTTTGAGTTGAATGTCTTTGAATGTTGAGTTCTGGAATGCTATTTGACATGATTGAGTATTCATACATTTGAACATAAGTTGAATACGCATATACTTGAATGTAAGGGGTTGAGTCGCTACTCAATCACCCAAACTTGTAACTTTGAAAATTGAATTTGAATTCGAATAACATTTGAATGTAAGGGGTCGAGTCGCAACTCAAACTCCCAAACCTGTTAGACGATATCGAATTGATTGAAATTGGATATTGGATTTCGAAGGTCAGTTTAACATTAGCTAGTAAGGGGTCGAGTCGCAACTCTAACACCCAAACATGTTAAGACCTGGTAACTTGAAAATGGTCAGTTTTTAACATTTGCTAGTAAGGGGTTGGGTCGCAACCCTAACACCCAAACTTGTTAAAAGACCTGGTAATTTGAATATGGATAACTTGAAACTGCTTCAGAACTTGGATTGAAAATCAGAACACTTGTACACTTGAACATTTGAAAGAGCTTTATTCATCACAGAATTTACATTATGGATAGAACAACTTGAGGTGTCTAGAATTCCAAGCTCGAGGCAATCTATCTCCTTCTGGTGTGATCAGTCTGTAAGAACCTTTGCCTCCAACTGACTCAATGATATATGGACCTTCCCAGTTGGGAGCAAGCTTTCCACTGCTGTGCTCTTTGGTATTGTAGAAAACTGCTCTGAGAACTAAACTACCCACTGGGAACTGTCTCTTGTGGACTTTCTTGTCATAGGCTCTTTTGATCTTCTGTTGATATTTGGCCACACGAAGTGATGCTAGATCTCGTAGTTCTTCAGAGAAGTCTAGATCATTGATCCGAAGTTCTTCATTGACTCCTTCTTCGACAGCTTTGGTCTTCAAAGTACTTGATATATTTTCTGTTGGAAGTATTGCTTCCGATCCATATGTTAGACGAAAGGGTGAGAACCCTGTTGATCTTCTCGGAGTTGTGCGATACCCCCAAAGAACTTCAGGTAGGACTTGCTCCCACAATCCTTTCTTGTCGTTGAGTTTCTTCTTGAGTATATCAAGTATAGATCTGTTTGAGGCTTCAGCTTGACCATTGCATTGAGGATATCTTGGAGTTGAATAGAATAACTTGATACCGTTGTTCAGACAGAACTCTCGGAATTTGTCTGAGTCAAATTGAGCTCCATTGTCAGCAACAAGAACTTGAGGTGTGCCAAACCTTGAGAAGATGTTGTGCCGAATGAATTTGATCACTTCGTCGTCAGTCTCTCGAAAGAGGGGCACAGCTTCAACCCATTTGGTGAAGTAATCAGTAGCCAGCAGTAGATATTTCTTCTTGCTTGGAGTTGGAGGGAAAGGACCCAAGAAATCTAACCCCCATTGATGGAAAGGCCAAGGACTTGATAATTGATGAAGTTCATCTGCAGGGAGATGGATAGCTCGAGCGTGTCGTTGGCAAGGCTCGCATCTTTGAACGACTTGTTGAGCATCCCTTGCCATTGTTGGCCAGTAGTACCCTTGTAGCTTCGTCTTGGCTTCAAGGGATCTTCCTCCCGAATGATTTCCACAAGCTCCGGAGTGGATATCAATCAGGATAGCTTGTGCTTGTTCAGGACCAAGGCACTTGAGTAACATCCCGCTGTGAGATTTGAAATATAAATCTTCACCTTGTAAAGTGTAGCATGGGAGCTTCCTTTGAAGCCTTCGGGCTTGATTTGGATCTTCTGGCATTTTGCCATGTTTGAAGAAGTCAAGAATTGGTCGTCTCCAATCTTCAAGCTGATCTCCACCCCCAGATCCTTTTGTAGTAGTAAGAATCTGTTGATCGGGGATGGTCTTGGGCACTTCTTGATAATCGATCTGTATTTGCCTTCCTCCGAGTGAGTCTCCAAGAACTGAGGCAGCATTAGCTAAGGCATCTGCTTCTCGGTTCTCTGCTCTGGGGATTTGAATGAATTCAGCGCTAGTAAAACGTTGTTGAAGACGTCGTACTAAGGCCAAGTAGAGTTGCATTCTTTCTTCTCGAGCTGTGTACTCTCCATTGATTTGCCTTATGATCAGTTGGGAGTCGCTGTATATGATGATCCGATCTACCCCCAGAGATTCTGCCATTTCGAGTCCGGAAATGAGTGCTTCATATTCAGCTTCGTTGTTGGTGGCATTAAACCCAAGGAGAGTGGCCTTCTGGAGATGATCGAGTTCGGGGGATATTAAGACTATCCCAGTTCCCGAACCGATCGAACTTGATGCTCCATCAGTATAAAGCTTCCATGGAGGAGTTGCAGAAATAACTTCAAGACTTGGATCAATTTTTATTGCAGGATTGATCGGAGGAGTATCCTCATCTTCCAAGCGCATGTCGACATCCTCTTCCCAAGTGATGGGGTCTTCAACTGGAAAATCAGCTAGAAAATCAGCAATTGCTTGACCTTTGATAGAAGTGCGAGATTTGAATTGAATCCCCAGAGCACTCATTTCGATCACCCATTTGGTCATTCGACCAGCTCGACCAGCTTTGTCAATGATATCTTTGAGTGAGTGTTCTGAAATGACAGTAATCTGGTGGGAGACGAAGTACGGTTGAAGACGACGCGAAGCAGTGAGCAAGGCCAAGATGACCTTCTCAGTTTTTGAGTAGCGAGTCTCAGCCGGAAGAAGAGTGTGGCTGATGTAGTAGACTGGATGTTCGATGCCTTCTCTTCTACTGACTAAGACCGCGCTGATTGCTTGATCGGTCACGGCAAGGTAGAGCCACAAGTCTTCTTTTGGAAGTGGAGCAGTCAGGATAGGAGCTTGCACCAGATATTTCTTGATACTTTGAAATGCTTCTTCACAGGTTGGACTCCAGCCGGAGGTATCCGCCTTTCGTAGTTTGTCGAAGAGTGGCTTGCACTTGTCTGAGGACTTTGAGATGAATCGATTGAGTGCTGCTAACCTTCCAGTGAGACGTTGAACTTCTTTTCGATTTGTAGGTGAAGGCATATCGATGATGGCTCGAATTTGATCAGGATTGGCTTCAATACCCCTCCTGGTCACAAGATGACCCAGGAATTTACCAGATTGAACTCCGAAAGCGCACTTGGCTGGATTGAGCTTCATTCGATACTTTCGGAGGACTTGGAAGGTTTCAGCCAGATCAGATAGATGTTTGCTCCGAACGGAACTCTTGGTGAGGAGATCATCGACATAGACTTCGACGTTGCGACCGATCTGATCTTCGAACATTTTGGTGACTAGCCTTTGATAGGTGGAACCAGCATTTTTGAGGCCGAATGGCATGACATTGTAGCAATAAAGGCCTCGGCTAGTCACAAAACATGTCTTCTCTTGATCATCAGCGTGGAGTGGAATTTGATTGTATCCGGAATACCCATCCATGAAAGACAATAGCTCGTGGCCAGCAGTGGCGTCGACGAGTGTATCTATCCTTGGCATGGGAAAAGGATCTTTGGGGCAAGCCTTGTTGAGATTGGTAAAGTCGATGCAGACTCTGACTTTCCCATTCTTCTTTAGAACAGCCACTATATTAGAGATCCAAGTTGGATACTCTACTTCTCGGATGAATCCGGCTGCGAGTAGCTTGGTAATTTCTTCTTGAACAGCAATTTGCAGCTCTGGTCGAATGGTGCGAGGCTTTTGCTTGACGGGCTTCACCTCTTCTTTGATCGCAAGTCGGTGACAAGCGTCATCTGGATTGATCCCAGGCATGTCTTCAAAGCACCATGCGAAGACGTCGATATTGGACTGGAGGAAGGATACCATGTCTTGCGCTTCTGCGTCGCTAAGACCGGTACCAATAAATGTTTGTTGAGGGAGATCTCCGCTGCCAATATTGATTGGGATGATTTCTTCAATTGAAGGTGATGCTTCCCATTCGATTGGTGGAGGTTCGGTCAGCGGAATCTCCTTTGATTGCTATTTAGAAGAGGGACCAGCTTCATCTCGTGGCCGCTTTGGAGGAGCAATGTTAATCTTTCGATCTGTCTTTGCCGCAGCAGCTTCACAAGATCTTCCAGCTTGCTGATCACCTCGAATGCAGACGATGCCTTCTCCAGTTGCAAACTTGAGTAGTTGATGGTAAGAGGAGGAGATGGCATTGATCTGATGGAGGAATGGTCGCCCAAGAATGGCGTTATAGCTAGACATTCCTTCGACGATTGCAAACCTCACCGAGACTCGAGTCTCTCGGCTGAGGTCGATGGTAAATCTGGATTCGCCCACTGTGATGCTTTGTTCACCATTGAAGCCGGTGATCACAGTCGGGACGACGTCGAGGCTTTGATACTTATGTCCCAGACGTTTGAAACAGTCTGAGAACATAATGTCGATAGAGCTTCCGGTGTCGATGAGGATTCGATTGACGGTGCTTCCGTCGATGATGAGTTTCAAGACCAGGGGGTCTCGATGGGGAGTGTGAACTCCTTGAAGATCGGTGTCGTTGAAGACTATGGATGGCCAAGCCAGACCTTCGATGGGCTTCTCGATCCAGGTATCTTCTTTGTTTGCAGTAGATCGAACATGGAAGATGCGTCGAACCTGCCGATCGACTTCCTTCCCGGTCAAAGCTTGATTGTGCAAGGTTCCATGAATGCCAAAGACATTGGCATTCACAGAAATTGGTTGCCGGTTGGAAGAGATTTGATGTATCCAACACACTTCTTTCCCCTTGGTAGAGGTTCGACGTTGATCGTGCCCATTGTTGACGAATTCTTGAAGGTGGCCTTCTCGTAGTAAGTCTTCAAGATGGAATTTCAGCCGAAAACACCGATCGGTGGAATGGCCGTGACTTCGATGGAATTCACAGTAGACTGTTTTGTCTGCTGTGAATTTGGAATTTGGTTGAAGAGGATTGGGCCTCCGAAGATACTCGTCGTGTTGAATACGGTCGAGTATCTGCTCGACTGGCATGTTCCACTCGGTGAAAGTGGTCTTCGTTGGAGATCGACGCCCATCATTCTTTGATCTTTTGTTGGCTGGAGGGGCTGCTGCTTCAGTGTTGTGAGCCTTTGCAGCATATTTAGGTGTTTCTTTTTCAGCAGGCCTTCTCTTAGTTTCTCGCCCTTTTCGAGCGACTTGATCGTCTTCCACCTCAATCTCCCTCTGAATTTGATCGAACATAGCTCCCAAAGAAGAAGGGGGATTGCGGATGAAGTCATTGTAGATGTGTAGATCGAAGCGGAGAGCGTTCTGGAAAGCCAACATGATGGCTTCATCATCCAGATGCCTTCCAGAGAGAGCAGCATGCTCGTTGCGAAACCTCCTCGTGAAGCTGCGGAGAGTCTCATCTGCACCCATCCTTAGTCGATATAGAGAGTCGAGCTTCTTCTCGGGTTTCAGGTTGAGCTGGTAATGCTGCACAAAGAGGTTAGCCAAAACACCGAACTGGGTAATGGATCCAGCTCGGAGATTGTGATACCAGTCGAGTGAAGGCTCGTCGAGACTTCCCGCGAAGGTGCGGCAGAGCACGTTGTTTTCCTCTTCATGTGGCGTCAGAGCTTGCTTGAAGGCAAGTATATGGAGGCTTGGATCTCCTCGGACGCAGTTGAATTTGGGGAGGGTAGGAGTTCTCCATCCTCTTGGAAATGCTGATTCGAAGAGGCTTCGATGAAGTGGCCCGGCAGAAGAGTAGCCATCCCTACGACCATGTCCTCGACCTAGAGGTGGGTCAAGAGGCAAGATCGCAAGGTCTTGCTCTGGTATTGAAGTGTTTGCCGGTCGAAGTCGATGTCGAAGGTCCGATCCAAGTCCACGTTGGAGTGGAATGGAAGGGGAGACTCTACTCTTTGAAGGAGCGCCTTTCATTTGGTGCTTCCTTGGCAGATTGAGCTTCGATGGTGCTCTTTTGTCGCAGTTACGACCAGATGAAGATTGGGAGGACTCGTCTTCAAGACGATCCCAGACACTCTGCTTCCAAGGAGCAGCAGAGGGAGTTGGGTCGCGTCGAATCCTCTCGAGAGCATCAGTGCCCATTGACCTCCGTTGTTCGGAGTAAATTGAATGTCGAGGAGGATCAACCCTCTCACTTGCGGAGGGGATCGGAATAGCAATTCCAGCTTCGGAAGCTGCCTTCTTCAGAGCATCCCTCTCAGCAGTGAGGGTGGCGTTTTGCTTCGCCAATTGGAGTAGTTGGAAATCGATTGCAGAGATCTGGTAAGTCGATGGAGGATCTTCAGCAGGAGCAGGGACAGTCTGCCCAATTGATTGATGAGGATGAGGGGCGATCGGTCGATCGACTGATCTCCCGCTTCCTGAATGAACCCCCATCTCGGGGACAGCAAGGGGCTGCCCAAAATTGAGCCTTTGACTCATTGAACGAGTCTCAGGACGAGGTTGATGTTGAGTGTTACTTCCTTCTGGTTGACCCTGATGTTTGGTTCTCGCCATTCAGAGTGCGAAGGGTGCAACGAGATTGCCGACGTCCGATCAGATGTCTGATTAGCCGAGGGGACGAGGAAGTTTGACTATATTGATATGGTAGTCGAAGTAGAGAGAACACAGCTTTTCGCTCGAATCCCACAGACGGCGCCAAACTGTGGGGGAAAATCTTCGTGCCGACCCGAAGACCTTCGCAGCACCAGTCAATTGGAGTCGAAGTTAATGTCGAAGATCGTTGGTCGATCGGTTGGTTGAAGTTGTTGCTTTTTTGATATGTAAACAAAAGAGCAATCAGAGAGAGAGATTTTGACACAAGAGAAGTGATCTCGGAGTTCAGCCGAAGCCTACGTCTCCGTGCTATAGGGAGCAACCCGAATTCACTAATACTTATGTTGAAGTGACCTCGACAGGCCGAGTATCACTGAAAGCTCCCTGATCTCTTCGAAAGAGAGAAGAAGATCGAAGAGAGATGGTAGATCGGAGGTTAGAAATCCCAAAGCTCTGGTTCTGAAAGTCAGATCTCAGAGTGGAAATCAGATTTTCGGATTTTAGATTTCGATCCATTTACATTCGAAGGCTCTGCTATTTATAGGCATTCCGGGTGGCGAATGGCGGTTTCCGCTGCAGTATCTGGGGATTCTCCAGGTAAAGTTGCGGGCCCTGCGGTTGTCTTCGGAGGTCCACCAGGCAGGGCTGGTGGGTCCCGCTGTAGTCCTCGTGGGCCCACCAGGCAGGGCCGGTGGGTCCCGCTGTAGCCCTCGTGGGCCCACCAGGCAGGGCCGGTGGGTCCCGCTGTAGCCCTCGTGGGCCCACCAGGCAGGGCTGGTGGGTCCCGCTATAGTCCTCGTGGGCCCACCAGGTAGGGCCGGTGGGTCCCGCTGTAGCCCTCGTGGGCCCACCAGGCAGGGCCGGTGGATCCCGCTGTAGTCCTCGTGGGCCCACCAGGCAGGGCCGGTGGGTCCCGTGGTAGATTTATGCCAAAATTTGCACCCACAGATTAGTCATCCTACAACATATTGATTGTAAAAGTCATCTCTTCATCGTCAAGAGTAAACATTTATCCCTGGAGTTTCTGAAGAAAGTAATCCGATTTGCCAAAGGTACAAATCAGCTGTCTTGCACTCCTCCTGGAGTTTCTAAAGGAAGAACGGGTTAGTGGGATTTATTCCCATAATAGCCCTTGGTTTTTAAATGGATAAAGGGTAATATTCTTGGATGGTATTTTTGATTTGTATAGAGATAGAATGGGAAAGACAAAAATGACATATTACGGATCTAGCCCTTGTGCTTGTTTTCATGACATAGGATTCAAAAAACTAGGTATGGATTAACATATAAGGTGAAGGGTAAAATGGAAACTCATGTAAAAGGATGGAAGGATGTAAAAGGGCTAGCAATTTTGGACCTGACACGCCCCGACACAAATATAGCGGGTCTGGGTTTGGGTTAAACAGGTTCAGGTCGTAAACGGGTCGACATGAATAACCTGTTTAATAAATGGGTAGGGTCTGGATTTAGGTTCTAGACACGGTAGACCTGAGAAGACCCGTTTTAAAATTCAACGAGTCAGATCGGGTCTACCCGCAATCTGATATTGTAGTATATAGGATAATACTGTAGTATATAGTACCAGCGAGTCTTATCGGACCATATCGGATCGAGTCGGGTCAATTGAAATCGGGTCTACCTGTTTATAAGCGGATCGGGTACAAATTTAGGGTGTAGATATGATTAGTTAAACGGCTCGTGTTTGGATCTAGGGATTTTCGACACGACCCGAAATTAGACACGGCACAAACACAACCCGACACGACCCATGGCCACCCCTATGATGTAAGGACCCAAAAGTGTGGATTTACGGCGGGGGGGGGGGGGGGGGTTATGGGTTTGGATATAGATTAAATTGTATAGACTATAGATAGACTAGTGTGTCGGGCACGTGCGTTGCACGTGCACCGATTGCTGATCATCTATGGACCCTTTTACACTTAGACAAATTAAAAAAAGTCATTTTAGTATAGGGTATGGACACATGAAATAATGATATGGGTATATTGGTAATTTTTGTAGGGCCACAATGGGAAGTTCAAGAATGCAACACTTCATTTCTTGCTTTTGTTTTAATGGCATAGGTTCCAAATATGGGGTATATGTACACTATATATAACTAGTGCATGCCCTTGTCTGTCGGCACTATAGCGGGCCGTCTTCGACAGCAAAACACAATCGAACCGTCTTCGGCGGCAACACACCTGACCGCTTTCACAGACAGCTTTGGTTCTGTTTTGTCTAGTCAAAAACCGGTTCAACTCTATTCTAAATTGCAGTGCAACTCACACGTGGTTCCGCCCGAGCCAGCTGTAGGGACGTTGTGGCACGAGAATCTCCCACGTACGGAAGCTCCAATAAAAGGAGAGAGAGAGAGGGAAAGAGAGGAGGATCGACCTTGAACCGGCGACCGCTAAAGGTTCAACTTCAAACTACCCATAGGAATGGATTCTTCCCACCAACACCAGCAGCAGTGGATGCAAGCCCACCACCCGCAAGCTTGGTCCGTCGCCGCCTCACCCGCCGCTGCCGCCATCACCACCGCCTCCTCGTCCCAAGGATACCACCAGCCCACCTCCCTCGAAGAGGTCAGAACCCTCTGGATCGGCGATCTCCAGTACTGGGTCGACGAGAACTACCTCAGCAGCTGCTTCGCCCACACCGGAGAGGTACACCCGCAACCCCAGTATTGGGCTCCCCTCTCCGGATTTCTAATGTTCTATGAGGTTTTGCCCGTCTCCTTGTGTCGAAGTTTCATTAGGGTTTTGGGAAATCATCGGTGACAGCGATCTTAAAAATGAGGGGAAAAGAAGCTAACGGGCAATGATTTTATTTTTATAGCTCATTATAAAAGTGTGATTTTTATTTCAGTACAATAGTGCATAATGACAGAAATTATACGAACAATTATCATTTCCTTTTCCTTTTTCGAAATGTTAATCATTGAGTCTGTGGCTGCATTTGTGAACCATCCATCATTTGTGAACGTGGGAAGAAACAGAAGAAGGGAAAAAAAAACTCATGTTGTTTCTCCCTATTGGATGATCTTGATGAAGAGGGGATAAAGTGAGAACGAGGAGAGATACTATTACGAGCTCAACCGTTTTTCCAACATCAGGCTTGATAACTATTTAGACACATAACATACCACCGCGCTTACGTGGCTGATGTCCTCGTTGGCCCACTCTATCGACACTGGCCCGATGGTAGTCCTTTTTCTTTTTGATGGATTCCACTCACCTACCAGTATTTTAATCTAGCCTATTGGTCGCCCCTTCCGGGATTCGAATCTTGGATGTGGGATTGGATCTGATACCAAATATTACGAACCTGACCGTTTCTCCAAAAGCTCCAAAGCTATTGGAGATCGGGCTCTATAACTATTTAGGCACATAACAGATAGCCTCGAGTCCCGACTCCCTTCTTTAAGGTCTCTAGTCACTCAACCCCACATTCTAATATCTCCCTAAGCTCTAATTGATCTGTAGCTAGTCTCCCCCTCTCTATTGGCATCATCCATGTGATAAATGTGTGGCATGTATCGAGATGACAAGGTCAAATGTGTGCCGATTGGGCACAAGATTGGTCTACCTACATGGTTACTCTAATATTCACTGACTAATTAGTAGTATGTTAATACAATTTGCTTTCTTGCATTAGCATTACTCAATATTTTATTCTTGTTTTCTTGCTTCTTGATTGGTTACTACTTATTAGTTAGTTAATTCGTCTTGGTTTCTAATTTCATGAACCAAATTCTTCAAGCATGCAACATCAAATTGGTATAGGTGCAGCGGCGGACCTAGGATTTTACCGTAGGGGGGCATAAATATTAAAAGTAATGTAAAATTCAATAACAACTAATTAGCAAAAATTCATGACAAAATATGGAACTTACAATTATAAATTAATAATTTTGGATCACTGACAAAGTCTTCTTAAGGAAACTATCCTCTACAAGTTTCATATTCTAAACTAGAACCTATCTTAGAAGTTAGAAATAAGAAAGGTCTATATTTATTATAAAGAAAATTCTGTACAAATTGAAATTTGATAGCAAATTAAAGGATCAAGAGAACTTAGAGAGAGAGAGAGAGAGAGACAGAGAGAGATGACAAATCATTTGGTTCGGAGAAAATCCATCAAGAAACATAGACAAGAAAAGGTGAAAAATAAATTAAAAAGAATAAAAAAAGAGAAGAGATTGGTAAATGACAAATGAAGGAAAATCATTTGTCATTGCTCAATTAAGAAATAGAGCAATGGCATGTCCAATCAATCAAAGCCATAAGCTTCAGTCTTTCAAAGACATGGAAAGACTATCTAAATAGGAAGACATCAGAGCCAAAAACTTAAAAACAGAAATCCCTGTCAAGAAGAAAATAGAACCAAAGAAGAGACCCAAATCCAGAAATATGCTTATACAAAAAAACACAAATCAGAAAATAAGAGATTCTTTTTCAAGGATAGTCTGGATATATATGGCTTACATTCTCGCTTAGAAAATAAGAGAATTCTCGCTCGGAAAATAAGAGAAGTATCACTCAAAAAATAAGGGATTCTTAACGGTTTGTATGAGGGCTCTGCTCAACTACTCCGATCAGGTGCGAAGCTTCGAGGGTGGCGGGCAGTTGATGGGTTGGCGGGGATCGGGGAGAAGATAGTGGGGGTGGAGTCGCAGAGTGGCCTAGTGGGCTTCGGGCACTTGAGGAAGAGGCAAAATCTGGAGGCGTCCCTACTCTTTGCATAGCAAAAGAGCCCTTTAGGGTTTGCCTCGTGTGGAGCTGTGGAGGAGGAGATGGTGTCATGAATTTGGGCGAATCACACGGGTCGAGTAACCTCTGTTTGTCCAGCAAAAAAAAAGTATCATCTGTTTTGAGACTTTGGAAGATAGGGTTTGTATATAGGTGGGTATGGTTTTTTTTCCAAAATAGGGGGGGGGGGCCTGGGCCTTATGTAGGTCTGCCCTTGGTTGTCAACTTGTACGGCATGGGCTAGGTTGGTCTAGGTTTACTTCCCTCGTGCTCGTGATTTGCTGCATTTGTGGAGCCCAAACCTAAACGAACTATTTAGGCTGAGGCCTGGCCCGACCGGTAATGGTTTAGGTGACTTGAATTTCAAATGTTGTAGGGCAAACACACGACTTTATGACCATAACAGATCTAATACAATATCATATGTATTATAATATAACCCAACTCAGAGGACTAGATCTCTAATTACAGTGTAATAATTGATTAGGTATCAATGGACCTAACATAATATAATATAGTATTTTATACTATATATAATCCACAATATTTATATAGCTAAAATGAGATCTGATGGTTGCACTGACCAGGCCGAGATTTCCCCATTTATTTCATGACCCTCCGTTACGTGGTCAAGCTTGGTGAGTTGAATATAATAAATAGACGAAACATGACTGGTCTGCTGGCTGAATGGACCCATTGACAACCCAAACTGCAGTTTACTTGCGGAAAGTTATTTGCTTTTGTGGTGGGGGGGGGGGGGGGGGGTTCTTGATACTTGTCATGGATTAGCATAATGCCATATTTAGGAAGAGGAACCAATGTGTTTGTTACTCGTGGATGATAGTGTTAGATTATGATTAAATGCTAAACTGAATTCTAGACGAAAGGTTCAATTATTAGTGATACTTGTCATGGATTAACATAGTGCTATATTTAGGAAGAGGCACCAATGTGTTTGTTCCTCATGGATGATATAGTTTTAGATTATGATTAAATGCTAAACTGAATTCTAGAGGAAAGGTTCAAAAATTAGTGACATCAAATTTAGTTAATTGAAGCAAAGTATGTGGAGTGCAGTTCTATGAAGATAGGTTTACATGTGAGGTTATAATCAAAATTAATGGCCAAGAGATGCGTCAAAGAGCTCATTATTTTTGTCTTCGTCCTACCAATTGAAAATATGAAAATATAGGCGAAAGTTGTCTAACACAATGTTGTCAGAACCGGATCGGACCGGCCGGTCCGGACCGGGAACCGGCGAACCGGTAGGAAAACCGGTCCGGGCCGGGCGTGAACCGGTGTTGGAAAACGAACCGGTATTGAACCGTCGGGTCGGGCGGTTTTAGGTATAAACCGGACCGGACCGGGCGGTTTTAGGTATAAACCGGACCGAACCGGTTTTTTTTTTGTGCACAAATACTCTCTCTATCTTTCTCTAGGTTTGACTGTGTTTGTTGTAGGGGTGTTCACCGGTTCGGGTTAACCCGCCAAACCGAACCAAACCGGTCTATTTGGTTCGGTTTGGATCGGGTATTTTTAATCGTCGATTTGGTTCGGGTCAAAAAAAAAAAAACCGCTATGGTCGGTTCGGTTCTGGGATGTGAGTTTTTAAACCTGAACCAACCCAACCCGAACCATTGGTATTATAACCTCAGTAGCTACTACTATACAATGTACAGTCTCACTAATATTGTACATTACATGGTGATGACCCCAATTACCACCATTCGGTGCATTCAAAACTTTCAAGTGTCCAACGGTGTGATGAAACTGAAAAGTGAAGAGTGTTACCCACACAATTACTAGCACCCCCAAATCCCAACTTATGAAATATCTCAAAGTAAAAAATTAAGGGTGTTACTAGTAATTATATAGGATCAAATAGCAGCACCCAAAGTTAAAAGGCTTAAGAATGAATTCTGAACCAACTCAGCGGCTCAACCAATCACTTCTCACGGTGTGATGACGAGCGATTTGAAGGACCCACAGAACCGAACCGAACCAAACCGAACTTTTCCGGTTTGGTTTGGTTCGGTTTTTACCAAGGAATGGTTTGGTTCGGTTCCATTTTCTAGAGAACCGATCAACTTCGGTTCGGTTCCAAATTTATCAAAAAACCGAACCAACCCGAACCATGAACACCCCTAGTTTGTTGGGCCGGTGAACCGGACCGGACCGGCCGGCCGAACCGGACCGGTACACAAACCGGTTCGTCCTCCGGTCCGGTTCTGACAACATTGGTCTAACAGAATTTTAGCAGCTTGGGTGAAGTAGAGAGGTGCTTTTGTGGTGTCATGTGATCAACACATCCATTTTAGACTTAAATGAGAAATTTAATGAATGCTAATAAAGTGTTTTATGCTTTAAAATATTTGGCTGAGAAGTGGGTCTAAATACTTGAGTGAGGTAACAAGAGGTGAAAAACTACCTGAGGAGAGGGGCCAAAATTTTTGTAGAAGGATCAAGAGATGACCTAAGATATGGAAATTATGAATAGGAAATTAAAAAATGAAAGAATTGAGGATTCATAAAGTACTGATTTTGATTATGTTTTATGGCAAAGTTTCTTGTACAATAAGATTGGGTGGTCATTAGTAGTTCTATTTTCTATTTTGACAAGTTTTTTGTTGATTTCTAAGTCAAATAGGAGTTTTATAAAAAATTTGTCACTCACTTCTCAGATGCATTTTTTTATACATGTGGTTATTGTATGGCAATCAATGACATTCAAAAGGCCTTATTCATGCCATTTTAGTACTAGTTGAACTAGGGACTAGTTTGATGGCCATACATATAAGTATATAACCTTTAAGTCTTATCTCAACTGTTCGTGGTTGCTTTATGAACCTTTCTCCGCCAATCATTTCTACGACAAACTACATCTTTGTCACTGCTGGCGTTTCCAAAAAAGAATTCTTGTAACTTCCATCCATTCTTTAATGTTTCCCTCAAGTTATGCAACTCCTACAATACCTCTTATGTATTTCTCCATATATTCTTGCTTGACTTCACATCCCACTTAGCATTCTCATGTCAACCATGCGCATCTTGTATTCTCAGACCATCTTTGTTGCCCAACATTTTGAACGACAGAATCTTATTGACTATATTACCATCTTATAAAATTTCCATCGAGTCTGCATATGCATAGATAACATAATACTTAAGAGGCACCTCCACACTTTTATTCACTTAGACTCCAATTCATTAGACACCTAATAATTCAAAAGAGAGAGAGAAAAAATGTCGCCTGGTTCTGGCTAAAAGGGGATTGTTCAACTGCTCCTTTGGAATTCAGTCAAGACCCAAATTGAGGATAATTGGTTTCCTAGGCGATGTGGCACAGGAAAAAGGGACTACATACCTTATATTGTCTAGTCAATAGCTACACTTCTGGTTTTAGGGTATCTACCATCTCTTTGCAATTTCTTGAACTATTTTCTTCAAGCTGTGTCAAGTTATTACTATAGCATTTGTATGTTTAGATGTGAATATTAGGTTACTTTGGATTATAAATTGGACATATTCATGTTCAAAACTTTGAACTCGTAATCTCGCAACATATGTGATACATAAAGTAGTTTTGCAGGGAGTACTTGTACTTTTAAGACCTGGTTTGTTATGGATGAATTTTCATCACCTCAATCAAGAACACTCACCTCCGGTCATACCCAACAGGGTATATTAGTTTGGAAAGTGAACTGCATTCTTGTACTAATGAGTCCATTTCAACCTATGTATGTTTGTCAAAAGTCTGGATTCCTGTGGGTGGTAACTGTTAGTCATTTGTTTCACTACTTCATTTGTTAGCGGAAATGATAGGCCTTAAGCGATAGTCCATTGCCTATGCTGCGATCATTAAATTCTACTTAATTGCCTTTTGAATTATGGCTTCGTATTAAGTTTCTTGAAGTGTCTTTAGTTTCGTACAAGAAAATATATGTTTGAGCAGTTTGCACTTGTGGATTTTGAGATTTTCACATAATTCAGACTTTCCCTCAATAAAATAGGTACTGTCAATAAAGATCATACGCAACAAGATTACTGGGCTTCCTGAGGGGTATGGATTTGTCGAGTTTGTTTCCCATGCAGCTGCTGAAAGAATTTTGCAGACATATAATGGTTTACAGATGCCTGGAACAGAACAGGCTTTTAGGCTGAATTGGGCTTCTTTTGGCGTTGGAGAAAGGCGCCCTGATGCTGGGCCTGATCATTCCATTTTTGTAGGGGACTTAGCACCTGATGTCACAGATTACTTATTGCAAGAAACCTTTCGGGCCCAATATCCATCAGTTAGAGGTGCCAAGGTTGTAACTGATCCTAATACAGCGCGTTCCAAGGGATATGGTTTTGTTAAATTTGCCGATGAGATGGAAAGGAATCGTGCAATGACTGAAATGAATGGAGTCTATTGCTCAACCAGGCCTATGCGAATCAGTGCTGCCACGCCTAAGAAGAATACTGGCGTTCAACAACAATATCCGACCGTCAAAGGTAGCAATTTTCTTGTTTAGAAGGAACTATTAGACACACCTGTGATTGACTTCCTGAAAATAGACACTGATCAAGTTTGAACGTTAAACAAAATTTTCTCATATATATTTTTTCTTATATCTCAAGGACAACTGATCAGATCTTAATCTAAAGATTCACATTGTGCTTATTGTCTCAATTTCTTTCTCATGCAATCACATAAATGTAGCACTGGACCATTTCCTTGTTTATTCTCTTATTGATAAATTTTTGGAGATATTTGCAGTATTCCATGCCAACCACTTGGTAACTTGTAAATTGCTACATACGGAACCAAATTTTGAAGCTAGCTGTAAGTTAGTATATGGTATACTATTGGTGCAGTTAGAGTTGAGAGCAAAATGGAGAACAAAAGTAGACTGGAGGTGTGTTGAATTCACGAGCGGGTTTACTTGTACATGATATATCCTTCCATTTAAAGCATGACTATGAATCTGTTCACTTCAATTTGTTTATCAAATATAAACTAAACTGGGAGCCTATTGTATCAAATAGGGACCTTGAATAAATATAACCGTCTCACTAAAAACAAACTAATTTTCCATATGCTCGCTCTTGAAAATATTTATTTTCTGTATTTATAGTTACTAAATCCTTTTATGGATCCCCAATGCCTTCCTGTTTCATGGTCTTTTCATATTATACATTCAACGACTCTGAAGGACATTGCTTAAATATTTCACATTCTATAAATTGCTCATTATCCTAGCAACAAGTGAGCCAAATCATAAATCAAATGTAGTTCACTGGAAATTTGATTGTAAGACCTCTTCAACTGTAGCTAATATCTTATTACATATGGTTTCGGACACGCCCAAATTTGGGTTTTTTGCTATATTCCCACGGCGACACGGTATGACATTGTAGATAGTAGATACGTCGGTGATACGGCTTGGACATCTCTTACTTAGCTAAAGGAGATGGAAAAAAAGAAAAAACGATGAAAACGAAAATAAATTGGAAAAAAAGGCAAAAATCCATACCTTATATGATTTTTTGAGCGGTCGACATAGAGTTTTGTCGCTGAATCTCTAGGATGATTGGCCATGAGCCGGGAAGTTGATCGCACCGGAGATGAGGAGCACCTTAATACCCACCTAATGATCTGCCACCGAGTGCTCTTGAGGATGATCGGCCGCGATCGGGGAGGTTGATCACACAGAAGATGAGGAGCGTTGTGAGGGTGGTTAGGGTTTTGTTTTGAATCACGGGAGATGAGTAGCCGGGGTGGCTAGGATTTTGTTTTGAATCACGAGAGATGAGGAGCCGACTGAAGTGAAAACCCCATATTGTGCTTGATATCCTGTCTATTGGATTAGATCCAAGGGACATGCTTCTGAGCCTTCTTTTGTCACTAGACGACAAAAAAATCACGAAGAACTATTCCCCTCCCCTTAGAGTAGAGACCGGCTGAAAGCGCAGAGGAGGAGGCCAAAGCTGATGCTACACCCGTCGTCATCAAAGAAGGCTCCGCTCCGTCCACGAAGGAGAAAGCCCGGAGAAGGAGGCCAAAGCCGACACTACACGCATCGTCAACAAAGAAAGCTTTGCTCCATCCACAAAGAAGAAGACCCCGAGAAGAAGATCTAGAGACATGCCCGTCGTCATTGAACGCTAAGATCAAGCCGAAGCCCATGCAAAAGTCAAAGTTAAAGCAAAACCCGAACCAAAGCAACGCAATCGCCAAAGCTGGCGAACTACGAAGGACAACGAGCAAAGCAACGCATGAAGCATCGCAAACCTTTCTTCTTCTACGTTCAAACGTAAGAACCAAAGCAAAACAAAAGCCAGAGCAAAGTCAAAGCCGGAAATCAAAGCCAAAAGCATAAAGCATGATCAAAGCCGAAAACCGATGATCAAAGATCACAAGGAAAAGTAAGAGCTGAAAGAGACACGAAGATCGAGGAGCGATGCAACACACCCTATCTGACGGAAGCTCAAAGTATGGAAGGGCCAAAGCAAACGAGACTCCCCTATCTCTCCAAAACCCCTCTTAGATTCTTGTAAAACTCTGATTTGGGTAATTTATCCGAAGTCTCGAACGAAGATCTGTGGAGACGAGGATCAAAGGAACCCACATAGGATCTCTCCCACCATCTCTTGATACATCTTCACCTCCCCGCGTCACACTTGGATGCCCGGGACTGGCTGTAATCTTGTACGGTTTTAAGCAATAAGATGACCCATCTTTTTGCGCCTACAAATGCATATGCTTCCAACTTGGATCCTTAGACCTATCAGGTTTAAGAGCATAAGGGGCTATATGAACATGAAAATTGGGGTGTGCACGTACCAAATTATAAATGTAGAAATAATTAAATAAAAAGTGAAAGTAAAAGATATATAAGATAGTAGTTTCGGCTTGTATTCCTTGGCAAATGCCAATTTAGCCGTGTTGGTTGACCAATGTCGTGTCTGCCAACACACCTTGACATTAGCTCGATATTTGGCACGCCTTTGTTTGCTTTGATTGGATGATATTAGTTGATTGAGGGGAGAATAGTTAGTTAAGGAGCAAGAGATAGTGGTTAGTAAGATTATAGGGCTTAGGGAGATGTTAGACTGTGATAAAGGATGATTAGAAAGGTTAGGAGATATTTGAGAGTGCTTAGAGAGAGTTAGCTTAGGCTAGACATAAGTTGGGGAGAGTTAGAAATGAGTTAGAAAGGTTTTGGGAAACAATCATATTTTTGACCGTCAAGCATTTGTTGTCGTTTATGTGACCGCATATTTTCGACTGTTGAACGTAGGCGGTCACATATGTGATCGCATATTGTATATGATGTGTCATATCTTGTGGTCGCATATGCAACCATGGATGTTCGTATGCAATGATTTGATAGCAATGGTTGGAAGTCCTACTTTTTACATGCATAATGCATTATACCAAACAGTCAACCAAAACATTGATGGAAGATCAACAGTTCTGGTTTCTACAATGGTTTCCTTCCAGCATATGCCTTGGATTGTCTCTTTGCTTTTGGACTCTAAAGGAAGAGCTTTGAGACACTTGTTTAGATTGTCATCTGTCATACACAATCAAAAGACTAGGAGGCAAGGCTTCTCAATGCAATAAGTTTTAAAATCTCTTTGGTGTTTAATTATCTTGGTCTGCTACATTTCAGTTCCAACTTTGGTTTTCAAAGGTTTGTTCAAAGCTTTTTGTGTTCTCTTCCAAAAAAGTTTTATGGTCTTGAAGACTTGAACTGATTCCGTCAATAAATTTCTGATTGTTAGGTGGTCGATAGTTTGTCCTTATTAGATGAAGGAGAGCTTGGCATATGAAGGCTAATGGACTGGAATTAGTAGTACAACCTATTCAAACCAGTTTTAGACAAAAGATCTTAAATCTACTAAAAAGAAAGAAAAACAATACCCAAAGCAGTTCTTACCATGAAAAGAAGATGGGTTATAAAGGCTAATTAGCCTAATTGATTTGTAAAAAGTAGGGCAAGATCCAATGACCATGATTCTCTTCTGTACTAATTCTGCTCTTTTCTGGATTGGGCTAGATGCTATGGATTTGCTTCTGCATCTTTGTTGGAGAATGTTATATCTAGTTTGGAAGAGTAAGAAATGATATACCGTCTTCTAGCATTGAGGCTGCATATCATGTGATAACTCACAGAAATTAGTCTTCATGTGGATTTGGGCATCACACCTTTTTACACTTAATCCTCTATCATGGCAAATGTTCTTAGATTTCCTTGAGTTTTTTCTCTAGGTGATGATGCATATTTAAATTGACAGTTAGTCCATCACTATGATCCATATACTATTCTGATTCCTCACTCCACTCTGCTAATCGACTTGGAACTTTTTAAGAAGTCTATAACTGCTTCCTGCTTCTAGTATCTCCTAGCAAAGTTTCAGTATGTTATCCCGATCATGACTTCAAGGGGGGACATATTATGATTTCGCTTGATGCTTCATATTCTGATGTATTGCATAAGAGTCCTGTTCTTGGTGAAAGGTGCAATGCGTAGGTGTATATGTTGGGTAAGAAATATGTGACTATTGGCAACAATCGCCTGTTCACAGTTACACTCAAGTTTTGCTTTGACCTGTCAATTTCCATGCACATACTCTTTAGTCTATCTAGCGAACTATCACATTGTTTAATTATTCTGGATAAAATTGGAGCACTAACTTGTTTGTACTTTACTTCAGCAGCTGCATATCCGCCACCAGCTTATAGCACTCCACAATTGCCACCAGTTCCACCGGACAGTGATCTCACAAATACTACTGTAAGTCCATGCATACCATATCCAGTCATTGTCGTCATAGTGCTTTCCCTTTTGGTGCTTGATTTTTCATGTCATCTCATGTGCAGATATTTGTCGGTGGTCTGGACCCTAATGTCACAGATGAAGAACTGAGGCAGATCTTTGCACAATTTGGGGAGCTTATCTATGTCAAGATCCCAGTTGGAAAAGGATGCGGCTTTGTACAGTTTGGCACTAGGTATACTGGAAACATCAACCCTTTCATTCACTCTGTTGCAGGTTGTACTGTAGAAAAAACGATATGTAAATGATTACATTCTTGCTTTGCTATACGTTCTTTGTTTCTTTGGTGTGGGATCACAACGCTTATGATACTTGCATATTCTGAAGTGTTGCCTCATTTTCACTTGCAGCTACAATGTAGGCAGTGCAGGTGGTTTAGTAGTTGTTTTATATACCTGGAAATATTTTTTATGTGTCATATACAAAGTCAAAAAAATCAAAATATATCCTAATATTTCGCCAAATATTTTGTAAATCCATCCCAACAAAAACTAAACTCCACAACAGAAAGCTGTAGACGTGTAATTCTGCCAAAATTTCATGGTAGTTTTGGCAGATTCGAGGGTGTATAGAGTTAGACTAAATATACCTGACAGATTTCTCAAAATTTCACTGAATATCTGCAAAATTTCGTCTGATGTGAAGTTAAGCTGAAATGCTGCAAAATCCTCCATTTCCGCCATCCAAAAGGAAAAGAAAAAGGACAGGGAGGGGAGGAACTCACTTGCAAGCCGGCTGCGATCGCTGCCCTTTGCACGTTGGCCTTGCTCCCTTTTCCCTCTCTCTGATGTCTTTTGTGCTAGTTGTCAGCCATCGCTGCGAGCTGCCGGTAACTGCTTCTATTGCTCCATCTGGCCGTCGGCCCCCATACCTCTTGCCTATCCTCTTTGTTATTTCAAATCCTCGAGCTTCAACCTCCCAAGTCCTGTGGCCTATGAAGCATGGACACTGACACATGATATGGATGCAGTACAAATACATTGATACTGTAATTCTTGAAAAGTAGGATACAATATGTCAAAGATACGATATGGATAGTTTGATTATGTATCAATAATAAACATCAAAAGTTCCAAACTTATGTAGAATCAGTTAAGATTCAAGAATAAGTAACTATAAAACACATCCTTAAGTCACAAAATGACACCAAGATTGCAAATTAACCCTCCAACACACTTACTATTCGTAGGAGACCCCTTCATAACATCTACATGACAAATTAACGATTGACTATACCCATAACTATTATAAGAAATTTGTTCCAAAAATGACAAAAAATTTTGTTGTTAATAGCGCAGTAGTATCCATCCATAAAAATTATTTGTTTTCAAATTTGGGATACCCATGAACTATATCAGATACCTATCTTTGAGTATCTGACAAGTATGGGTATCCGATACTGATATGATGATGATACAGGGGGTTCTAGAAGTATCCATGCTTCATAGAATGTGGCCTTCAAAGGGGTTTTAATCCTTTGGGTTTAAACCCGACCCACGAACTTGACAGATCCGCTAACTTTCTTTGGTTCATGGCTTGAGCTTTACAATTCCTATTTGAGCAAACACGGTGCCATTTTGAAGCCCCCCACAAGCCTAATCCATTTAATTTGCAAGAATGAAGTATTCTTATACCACTCTATTCAATTCATGATTGAATTTAAATGTGCAAAGATTAAGTTGACACTTAGGCTAAGAAGCACGGATACGGATACGGGATATGGGTACGATACGATACGGGTACGACGATACGACAAATCTTAAAAAAGTAGGATACGGGTACGGCTAAGGATATGACAATAAATAATTATTTTTTAAATATAAATTTTAAATAAAATACTAAATTATTAATTTATAAAACTATTAATTGATAGAATGCATCATAAAGAACATATTCAATATAGAAGCACGGGTTGTTGCATATTCAATATAAACAAAATATTAATTGCTATAATTTATCACTGTTTTTTGAAAAAAAAATTAATAAAATTTTCATAATTGGCTCAATATTTTATCACTGTTTTTTATTGATTTTATTGCATACCTGCAGATCTTGGCGGCGGGTTAGAATGCCTACAAATGGGGCTGTAAGGGGGGGAGAGAGAGAGAGAGAGAGAGAGAGAGAGAGAGAGAGAGAGAGAGAGAGAGAGAGAGAGAGATGGGGCTGTGAGGGAGAGAGACGGACGAACGGCGGACGACTGCAATTGGGCAGCGGATGGATGCGGTGGGACGGTGGGCGGCTGCAGTCGGGCGACGAACGGGCGGCTAACGGCTGTAGTCGGGCGCGGATGGCGGACGACTGCAGTCAGGCGGACAACGACGAACGGCGGACGACGGGCGCGGGCGGACGCCTGCCTCTCTGCTCTCCCTTTCCTCTCACTCGATATAGAAAACAGGGTGGGGGTGGGGTTAAATCTTGGGTAAATTACACATAGACCCCCTACAGTTTGAAAAACATATCACTTGCACCCCCTCCAAAGGGGGCATTTGTAGGGTTGTAAACATGAGGGGGTGTAAGTGATAATCAGTCAAACTATCGGGGTCTTTGTGCAATTTATCCTTAAATCTTTTAGTGTAGTACAGTGGGTTTGAGTTTAACTTTTAACCAAACCCAAACTCGATAACCCAAGCCCAAACAGGTCCGCCGTATCCCTCCCGTATCCCGCCGTATCCCGGCCATATCCGGCCCGTATCCCTCTCTTATCCCGCCGTATTCCTCCCGTATCCTGGCCGTATCCGGCCCATATCCTGCCATTTTTAATTCCAGGATACGCCTGTATCGAACTTGTATCCGAGCCGTATCCATATATTTTGTAGTATCCGTGCTTCATAGCACTTAGGTTACATATTAGTATTCTCTTGACACCTATTTTTGGGTTCTCTTTTGAAATGGTATGTATGCATGATATTTGCATTTTGTTAGGATATAGATGAGTGAACAACATACATAGAAATACATGCTATTAGAAAATTGTTCCAAAAATAACAAAAGGTTTGTTGCTAATTTCACAATTGTATCCATGTTGTATCCTTGTGTATCCATCTATAGTTTTTTTTTTCAATTTGGAATGCACATAAACATATCTGATACGTATCTCCAAGTATCTGATGAGTATGGGTATCCGATACGGATTAGAGGTTGATACGATGGTGTTCTAGAAGTATTCATGCTTCATAGACTGTGGTTTTAAAAGGGGTTTTAGTCATTTGGTTTAAATCCAATAATTATACCCGACCTGCTAACTTGGCAGACCCACTAACATTTGGTTCATGACTTTAGCTTTACACTTCCTATTTGCACAAACAAGGTGTCGTTTTGAAGCCCTCAACAAGTCTAATCCATTTAATTTGCAAGCATGAAGTTTCCTTATTTCATTCTATTCAATTCATGGTTGACTTTAAATGTGCAAAAATTAAGTCGATGCTTTGGCTACAGATTAACTCTCTTGACACCTATTTGTGGGTTCTCTTTTCATTTGGTACTTCTGCAAGATATTTTCATTTTGTTAGAATACAGATGAGTGAACAACATACATAGAAATGCATGATATGTGGAGTTCCACATCTGTAAATAGTGTAGAAATATGACTTAATGGTTCCAAAGTGTATCTATGCTTGATAATGATTTATGATTGTCCAGAGTTTCCTTACAAATTTCATTATACAATCAATATTTTCACCCTTTCTGTGAAAATGTAATATTTCCACATAGTCGAAATATTTCCATGCAATCTGTCTATGTCCGACAGTGTTGACATATAAGTCGAACTGGAAATTTTGAACCTTGGTCATATATTGATGAATAGAAAACGTATAATGAATCATCTTGTAAACATATTGTGATTTCTCTTCATTTGAATTATTTCCATTTGGCTTTGCTTTGTAGGGCATCTGCTGAAGAAGCAATACAAAGGTTGCATGGAACCATGATAGGTCAACAAATTGTCAGACTCTCATGGGGTAGGAATCCAGCAAATA